>NBBA01000010.1:0-1200000 GCA_002794785.1 Coniferiporia sulphurascens | reverse complement strand
GCACGGAAAGGGACCGAGATGGCCTGGGGTCTGGGCCGTGGACTATGATACGCCTCGCCTCTTGCTTCCTTTCTGAGCAGAAACTTACCATCGCCTCCCAATTAAATCACCAATCGCTTTTCTCTCAGGCTTTCCTTATGCTTGCGCTTTTTTGCCTCACGCTTGTTCTCTCACGTCCACGTCGTGCTTCAACACCGACGGCTCGTCCAAGTCCTCGCGCTTGTCCTTAGCTCCTCGTCGTTCCTTTCATCAACACACTCTCTTCCAACTCCAATCAATCTTTACCCCTCAAGTCGTTCATACTTCGAACTTCGTTTGCCAGCACCACACGCTCTAGATCTATCTGATCATCACGGAAACACAACGGCTCACTGCTCCTGATCAACAGGACTGCTCTCCTGGCCACTCGCCATGTTCACTCCATTGCCCTCCCCGCTTCCTGTCCCCCGCATCATAGTAACGACTGACGACGGTACTTGCGAATACAGTCTATCTCCTGCCCTATCTTCTTCCGAAGATTCAGACACCAACGGGGAAAAGGACAGCCTTAACATGCAAGCAGTCCGCGGTGCGGCCGCTGCCATTGTACAGACCCATCGGCGGAAGCAGATCACCGCACGACGGATACGCTGGGTAGTCCTCGTCCCAGCTATCCTCGTGCTCGTAGCCCTTACCTCCCGACGGCTATCCGCTCTCCATGTCCTCGACGAACTGGACATCCACTCTGAGGGCTGGACAAACGCTGGCCAGCGTCACAGGCATCCGCAGAGGCATCATAAACGTGTGCCGCAGACCCTCTCTCTCTCCGATCCCGCCGCGCCTCCATCCACCGGCCTTGTCATGTCGTCTTTTACAGGATCGGCGTTGGGGTCCGCCTCTCAAACTACTTCTCAGAACCCTACGACGACGACTACACCCTCACTAACTCAGCAGACCATCCCGCCTGTCCCTGGGACATCTGACGCCCCGGTTCTGCCCACGCCCTTCCCCGAGCCGTATGATTCCCTCGGGGTAGGTTCAAACCTAACGACACAATCTTGTCAAGTGTTTTTCCAAAATATGACGCAGACGGAGCCGTTCAGAGACTGTCGACCGTTCAGTCTGCTCGAGGAGCTCAGTGATGAATTTTCCGAGGTTCGTTATATTTGGCTCCTATCATCTTCTATCATATTTTTTTCTCAAGTTGACACTTCTTTCACGCATCTCCCCACCCCTTACCTCCGTTTTCATTTCATAAAACTCCATCATAGCAGGCCCAGACGAACCTTACAGCGCTCAATGCCATAATCTGGGGGACCTGCAATACCGATTTGTCCTTCTCCACTTGCACGTCAAACATGGCCTGGTTCGCGTCCGCGCTTTCCTCCGCCTGCGCGACAGAGCTCTCAGAGAACTACGAAACCGTGCAGCAGACGCTCATTGGATTGCAATCGTACGCGCTACTGCGCACCACAGGCTGCCTCGTCGACCAAGCGACAAACACATACTGCTACGCGCAGGCCGTACAGGCCGTGTCGCCCGCAGACTTCTACCTCTACCAGCTGCCCCTCGGTACCGCCATGCCGCCCGCTGTGACACCGAGCTGTAGCACGTGCGCAGCGAGCGTCCTGTCACTGTACGCCGATGCGCTCAAAGCAGGGAATAGCAGTGCGGTAGGGCTGAAAGATACGTACAATTCTGCAGCGCAGAGCGCGGAGAGCACGTGTGGGAATGGATATGCGCAGATCGGCGTTGTGACGAGCGCAGCGCCTCCGCTGTTGCTAAGGTGTCGGAGGGACGGATGGACGACCGCGCTGCTGCCGATGTTGCTAAGTGCGGCGCTCGGAACAGGGATGTTACTTCTGCCGTGATGCGTCTTCACTTTTGTTCTTCTTTTCCATCCGCTCTTGCTCCTGCTTGTACGTTTTGCTTTGCCTGATGGTGCATCGCTGTTTTCCCCATCTCTCTCATATCATCCTGCCTTTTATTTTAACGAACTGCCACGCCAACGCCCGTCGCCGCGCGCCTGTACCCAATAAACACTGCACACTGCACACCCACTTGAATGTGCGCACGCACACACCTGCACCTCCCGCCTCACATGGCTTACGGACGCCTCGACGTTAACCGTACATAATATACTTTAGCATAGTAGCATTGTTTTCCCGTATCGTTATTCCGCTCCTCTCTCCTTAGCCCTACCCGTCTCGTCTTGTCTTTTTTTTGTTGGGTTCTTTGCTCTTCTACCTTTCCTCCGTCGATTTCTCCTACTTCGACCTTGGTCGTTACTTTCCTGCGCTTATACGTCGTGCATTTCTTCATATGCTCTTTCGCTGTCGTTTGTTGGACTACTCGCTTTTTTTTTGCTTTTTGGAATTTGGGATTTGAAAGTGTTTTTTTTCTTCTCTTAGCTTGGTCTAAGTACTGGTCTCGGTCTTGTCCTTAGCTTTGAATAAAATTTCGAACTCGGTTTTATTCCTTGGCTCTGTGCTTCAGACTTTAAAGCTTGAGCTCAACACCTAGATCCTGGATAAGTACTTATCCAGAGTTGAACTTGGGCACTGTAGATTTGAGCTTTGAACCTGATGAGAGTAATCCGGCTTTGGACTTGATTACGCTACGAATGGTAAGTTGGTGTTAGGTCGTAACATATACAGTAATACCCGCAATATTAATTCCAATTACGGAGCTCAATGGACCCACATATTCCCATCCTGTGTATGTAGTCTCCACAACGTAAATCCGCCCCGTGTCATACTTACCACTAGTACTGCGTGTAAAAAGGAAGAATGAGGGAAAAAGTGGTACAGCGCGGAGTACTTGACCTGCCCCTGCGTCCACCGGCGTAAGACGCGGAGAAAGTGCTAAGAGTGATCAGCTAAGAGCACAGATAGACAAGAAAGAACTCCTGGAATCTGTAATTTGCGTTAATTGCTAAGTAATACTTATTGCCACAGGACCCTCAGGCCAGACACGTAAAAAACGCGTCGCCGGCTCTTTACTCACCACTTCCGGTTCTTATGTTCAAGTGGTAGCGAGGCCAGACTGTTCTGAAGCTGTACTTACCTTTTCCGAGCTGTCCTACCCAACGGAAAGTAAAAAAACTGCTCGCGGGCGACGGATTTAGAGCGGCAGGAACCCGAGCGCCGGGAGTACCTATGGAGACTCGAGTACAGCTTCCCCGGCGCCGGCATCGCGGAGATGGCTACCAACGCAATGTGCGGTGATAGCGTATGCCGAGTAGGGAGTCGGACAGCTCAGTGGGAAAGGCTCCGGTGAGTTTCGGGTGAGGGCAAGAGACATGACGATGTATAGTGAAAGAGGTAAGGGGCGGGCGAAATCGAGTATTGTGGGTAGGTTCCGGGGCGAGAAGCATGCAAATAGGCGATGATCGCGACGGTCATAGCGGAGACGGTTACGAGGGTGCGGGCGAGTACGAGGGGGCGATGCGAGAAGTGACGAAAGGTTTGGTCAGTCTCGTTCCGTTCGGTGTTCCAACGCGCTGTGAAGGGAAGTAAGAGCCGTCGGGCCTTCCGGCCTCACAAAGAACAATATCAGGCGAGTTCCAGAGGCCGGCTAAATACGCATCAGTATAAATGCCAGATTAATTGGTCTCTTACGTCTCAAGAGTGTCTGTACTTGGACACTTGAGAAAGATAGTGAAAGTTTTGGAAATTGGATCACCTAACAAACAACACCAGCCTAACGACTGAGCTGGCGTGGCATAGTTTCTTTCCATTTCCATGGACGTTATAAACGTCCAAACGGACACAAGGTAACGGCCCCACTCCAGGTAAATTTTTGGGGTGGGAATATGACGGAGCAACTGAAGCCCGGAGGATACGGCTCCCAAATTGCCAAAATGTGCAGAGGGCGGTGCGGTGGTGCGAGGCAAGGAAATTCCCCTGCGTGTTGTAAGGATGACCTTACATGCAGTCTATGTCGTAAACTGGGGGCCTCAGAGGCAGCGTTGGATAGTTTGGGTAATGTGCCACAATGCCCTTAGAAATAGATGGCTACATCTGCGCGGAGGAGGTGGACGCCGGGTGAAGAAAGTTGCGCACGACGGCTCTTATACAGATCGAGCTCGCGCGCATTCATGCAGGCCTAGATCAGCATACCCTGGAGGCTTAACGATTAAAATATCCAGGGTCCGGATCCGAAGCAGAATCTCATCGCATGAATGCATCGTAACTTACGTTGGGATAGCATGTATGTTTCTCCCCTTCTCGAGCCGCACAAGTATCAAATCTAGTCGGTCATATTGGAGTAAAGTGTCAATCCATGGTTTGCGCTGCGTAAAGATGAAGGAGAAATAGGGTGGGTGTACCAACGCTTTCCAGGAAATTGACATACTATGGTCACGGTGTAAAGTCGAAGCGATGACTCGGATGCAGTGGAAGCCACCGCATCGTTCCGCGTCTCTGATTGATGTGGCCCTGCCGAGGGATCCCGATATCTATATATTGTTATCGTTTGGATTGTGCAGCGGTGACCCGAGCCGCACATTCCTATTGTTGGCGTTGTCAGTGAATACTGCTAAAGCCCGTAACTTAACGGACGGTTACAGACTCCCCAACAATTGATGTAATGATGTCGATCGGCCAGTTTGCCGCGGAGCTCTAATCTGTGGCCAGGGCCTCGACCTGACGAGTCCAAGCTTTGCATCACCTTCACCACAATGCAGCCAATAAGCGTCCCGCGGGAGAAGCTGCCCTCGCCTTTCTGCAGAATTAAGTTTCGGAAGCCCTGTACACGAAGCGCAAATTGACCTATTATGGTCTATACCGTCTATATCGCGTATTCTCAGTGACAAAAGCGGGATCGGGTGGAGCACAAAGACGTTTAATACCTCGCCGACTTCTCTAACATAACGTTGGACCCTTCACCCTCTTTTCAGTCGCTATCATCTTCAAAAGCCAGTGGCAGCAATAGTAGATGTGCATAGTTTCAGCATGCGTTACATGGTTTCTGGTAGGACGGACCTCTAGGATTGGGTTACTCTCGAGCCCCCCCACACGCACAGGGGCAATTTAGCCTTCCGCCTCATTTCTTGATGGCATGAAACTAGATTAGTCTTCTTTCTTACGTTGCGAGAAAGCGGAACTAGCACCGATTTGACCTCTCCGTATCGGGTTCACAAAGTCCACACCCCTTCACCCCTTTATGAGACCCCCAGCTTGCTTGTTCCATTGCGCACCTGGAAAGCCCCTGTTCTTGCAATGAGTGGCCTTACGACATCGCGTCATTAAACTTGACTAGCGAGCTGTGTGCGCATTCGCCGCCATGCACGAGGAAAACTGTCTTGGTTCTTCGAGGCATAATGAGCGCATGAATTCATATTCTGCCTGTCTATAACTGTTCGTACTGCCGTCGGAACAGCTCGCCTTCACCTTGCACACTAAAGCAGCTTTTTATCTTACGGAAACGACGGTCCCACGCTCTATCCACTAGCCCTTAAACTTTCGGTTACAGAGCGTTTAGGGGCACCCTTTATGGCATATATTTAATCATAAGGCTGCCCGCAACAGAGAGGATCACACAGAAAGGACTCATCAATCAAAAAAGATGCCAGCAATGTTGTGCCCTACACCAGTTATCGCCTCACCCCGAAAGCACAGGATCGCTGAAAGCTTCTTTCAAGTAGTTCCTTTGTTGTGTAGCCCATTGGCGCCGCAGAAATGAAATGTCGAATGAACGATGTTATCGGGTGCCGTTGCGGGAGAAGAGAGCGAAAGCCTAGAAGACTTCGGAGGAATCCACCACTGCAGGGCCAGTGCAGGCATCGGCGGCGCTCTTTCCCGTGGGTTTGCTGAATGAAAGTGCAAATGGAGGAGATCAGCAGCACGCAAGCTTAGGTTTTAGCTGAATGGGCGTCCGAGTAATTTCGAGCTTTTCCCTGTAAATTAAATATGGGAGATCGAGTTGTGAGTAAGTCGTTACGAAAGTCAAACTTGGTGAACTCTGCTAAGTTTTAACGTCCAAGTCGGAGTTTACGCGAGTGTCACTCCTTTGTCACGCGTCAACACGATGATGCCCAGGCGGGGCCAGGCCCCAACCTGTGTACCTACGGTGGCAGTCCTCAAAACTTTGCGGCACCATGGACAACTTATTCCGTCGTTCTATCAAAGTATATACCCTTTACTTATCTTGTTATCTCTTTCTCGAAGCAGCTAAATAAGCTTTGAACATCAGGGTAACCGCGTCCTCGGTGCCAGTGGCAGCTAACTTGTCCATTCGAATGGTAGTACCGTCGAGGCATTCGTCGAAACCTATGCCATCTAATTGGAGGCTCGACACCAATGTATCAAACTTACCTATTCGATGTCAAATTAACCCTGCGGTTCCTTTCTCCGAGTTCCGCTATCCGACCGCGACTTCCGAGTGTTCGGGAGGACCCATTACTACCAAAGCTTAATTAGCTTATATTTAATCTGCACAGTATGACAAAGTCACAATGTGACCCTGTTCTTTTTTCCTCGAAAGAGGCAAAAGGAAGAGCTGCTTGTAGGTGCATACTAAGGGTACGTTTTAATGACTCTCTGCATCTCTTTACAGGTCGAACTTACATGTACGCAATTATTCTGGAGTTAAGTGAGTATTATACCAAATAGCTGGTGCCAAAGTTCAGATGATATATTGACTTAGAGACGGACAGGTGAGATAAAAAGTCAGGTCGCTGAGCCAGAGAACTTTGGAATGACAAACATCAGGCCACGTCGAGCCTGTTTACCCCCGTAAACGACCTATTTTTGTGGTTCACAGAATAAGCCCAAGAGCCTCGAATGCTCCATGTTGACGGCAACAACCGCTGCCTTTTATCATAGTCACGAACCTTTCATTCGTCCTATGGGGTCGACAAGGAAAGTTGGTTTGTCTAAAGCAGCCCTCGTGTCCTTGCTTCCATGATATGAAGCGAGCGATGGCAGCTTGACTGGTACACAACTTAACATGGTCGAGGTCCTGGCCGACTAGTGCGATCGTAGGTGTGCAGGTACACGGAATTCGAAGACTCTCATGATTCTCTTTCTACCGCCGACTTTCGTCCACCCAGAGACCCCAGGATACAGTATCTGCTCTGCTCCAATAGGAATAATCCACTGTTATATCGTGCTAAGAGGAACTTACACCTCGACGGACCTCATATTCGCCTCACTGCCGCGCGCGCAGATTCCCACTTGGCTTGGCCTCCAATGGAATGTCCGTAAGGCGGTCCGGACTTCAAGATTGAATACTTCTCCCACAGATTACTTCCTTTCGGCGTGTTCTGTTTGAATGGAACCGCAAATGTACACTCGACGATCCAACCCTGTGGTAGCAGGATATAAAATAAACCTTCAACTTATTCATGACGCCTTAACGGTGGTCTGAGGGTCGCTTCAGATAAGAACAACATTAACTTTTATCTGGATACGCCCCCGGTCTAAGCCGTCTCGGAATCGCGGTACCATCAACGGGCATATCCGCTGCATTCCCTGCACAAGATGATAACGAAGGAAGCTAGTATTGAGATCCGGGAATAGCATGATATTATCCTCAGGACACGGGATAGGAGAAGTCCCTGGAAAATAACAGTGGGAGGAATGGATGAATCTTTGTGTGCACGTTTACGACTCAATAGTCAATGGTTCTGCGAAAAACTCCGACGAAGCCGCCCGCATGGCAGAAAAGTGGAGCCTCTTGGAGCTTGAGTGGGAGGATGCGAAAACAAATCTGTCGAGATGCGGAGAGAGTACACGGCGTTTTCAGAGGCGCGGAGTCGAGGAAGGTGAGGATGAGAACAGCCGATGACGACGACGAAGGTCCATTGCAGAGCTGGTGTTCGACGTTTGCACGAGGAGGGTCTCGATCTGTCGTGTCCTCTAGGTCACTTCGATGCCGCTTTTCGCTTCATTCTACCCTTCTAGGGCTCCGCAGCATAGTCGCACCAAATTAAGGAACGGCCGCAAAATTGATGTGCGCCGTATAAACTCAGAGGGCCACAGAATATGTATTCTGAGGGTTTCGGCGGTATCCACACAGGGGGACATAACGTAACGAAAGGCGAAAAGGAGGCGAGAACCTTCGTGCGTGGCATACACCGTATGGGAGAAAAACACTACAACCATCTCCAACAAATTCTTGCTCACTGGGGAATCCAGACATAACGCTGTAATACTTACAACGATAAGAGCGAGGCTATACGACCCCATTTGCGCATACAGTAATATCTGATAGCCGCTTCAAAGGTTGACGCGTAAATTTTAGCCAACATAGACGAATGGCGTGGAGCTTGTCCAGCTCTCCGATCATTTGTAGGTTGATCCTAAAGTCGGACTATCTTAATTAGGCGCTCTTTCGTCCACGGACAAAAGTAAGAAAGGAGCTCGAAGCCTACATCAACCCCTATATTGTTCAATCCCCGCTTCTCCTCCAAAATCCTTGACGCGAATCGTCAACAATGAATTGATACAGGACAAATCTGATATATGACGGCCTAGTGTTCTCCCCCGATGCCGTAAAACCGATGGTACCGCGTCTACTATATGGCTTAAATTACCTCCGCGGCGTCTGCCTGTTTCCTACGCATACAAAGCTGGTCATGCGATTCGGTGGTTTCTCGGAGATCGGATGGCGGCTGCAGTCCACACCACCAGGTCATTGCTCGGGCATCGCTAACTTCATCTTACGACTAGAACGCACACTCTAAACGAACGTGCTCTAGTTTTTAGACGTGGCCACAGTGTGCGAACGGTGCTCGACTAAATAGCGGCGTTCCACCCCCGAGGACTAGAGCGCTACGCCGTGGGCCAGCACTTCTTAAAAAAAGCAAAACAAAGATGATAGTAGAAGGAAGTTAATCAAGGGCTAGACCTCTCTTCAATAGCTGGGAATAGCAACCTGAGTGCTGGGCGTCATCTTTATGAATGAAGGTCTCAATGTCCAATGTCCACTGTCCACCGTCTGCACAGTGCCGAAACCCATAGAACTTGGACCGAAGATCTTTCAAGTTCCAGTCAGCGTACCACTGCGCCGGGCCATCAGCGCCGGTACATCCCAATACCATGATATATTGTATGCTTTCGTCCCAGATCGAGAATTTAAGGACACGTCAATTTCAACAGTGCGATCAAACTTAACAACGTTCGCGGGAGGATCTAGCGAGACTGTTTGATGGGGGGTGTTTGGGTAGGGCTCTAGAGTGCAGGGTCTGGAGTGCAGGGTCCTTGAGGTAACCAGGGAGAAGACGATGATTGGGTTGGTGTGGATCATGCGGGACAGCTCAATCTATGCGTTTTGAGAGACAGACTGAACCTTCCCGGGAGTCTCCACGTCCCCGCGTTCTTCCCTTGAGAAGGCAACAGGCCAATGGAAAGTGCCCACAGAGCGGCGGAGGACTTGTAAACAACGCAGCATCTGTTTGACTCTACGCGCGTGGCGCCCACGAAGGTGACAAATAGGAGGCCTGCCCTGACTGTTTATAGGACGTATCCACTCCAGAACGCCGGATTCCATGGATATCGTTCGCGCACCTTTCCGTCACTAACACCTAAACGAGCCTGAGCCTGCCTAGGTCCGTCGCTTTTTCGCACAGCACCCCACCGATACGCTTAACAATACACGTGTGCCATCCTTTTTTTGTGATCGGCCACTTGTAGCAGATGCGAGTTCAGTTAGCATGCGGGTGAGTACCTTGCAAAAATAACCTGGTCCGAGGAGCTTCCCCGCTTCGGAAAAGCAATCCCAGACTAATACATTTTCTCTCCGGTTCACCCCAAAACGGCAATACTGAGTGGAGAATGACGAAAGTGAAATTAATTTGCGAAGTCGATTACGCTTCTTTTTGAATTGAACATACCGAGCGAGGCCGACATCGGCCTTTCGACACATGCATCGGGTACCTCATTCGCGTAACTGGCGCTGAAGGGTAGCATGGAACTGGCAGAATCCTGTCCCGAGATCATGAATATACGTTACCTCGAGAAATTAAGACAGTCCGACGTTAAACCAAAAAAGATTCAAAAGCAAAGTGAGAACGGTTTCAGATAATCAACTATATTCAGTTAAATTTCAAATGAGATAATCGGAAATCTTCCATTACAGGGTCATCTTTCTCTCCTCCCAAATCATTCCTCTTTCTTGTATTTAACTTACTTTCTGGGATACTCCGTAGATCGATCGAGAACCCGACTGACAGCCTAGCACAATCTTGTGTGTGTCGTGTAGTATGCAGTGTTCGGCAATGTCCTGAGCGCAAAAGAGAGCAGAATAGATGCTTGATTTCGCACACCAAACTTAAATGAGAACTGTAAAACAAAAGGAAGGAAGAAAAAAAAGAAACTATGGCATAGGCCCAGGTGGCCACTCAGGCTCCCGGGAGTCCCGGCCTTTGCGTCGCTTTGTCAGCAGCCACCACCAGCCGCTCCATTCGGACTAGATATCGTGACTACTTGACAATCTAGGATCGACGCGACGATTTTGATCGGCGATGTGTTTATGGCAGTTTACTCAATCGGGAAAGAATCAAGAAGCAACAAACAGCCCCCTTGCAAAGTAAGCGAAAAAACAGCAATATATAGACGCCGAGACTACGGCAGCCCTTCCCTCCTCAATTCAAAAGATGTGGAAAAAAAAAAACACGTACTTGCAACGAGGCAGCGGGATCTAGGGGGGTCGTAAGAACAATTTGCACGAACAGGTAAGACGGGAACAAAAAGACACAGCACTGCACTGCACAGCACCGCACAGCAGCACACGTTTTCAGTTCTCCAATATACTATAGTGGTTCGCGTGTGCCAGTCGTTTTGCCCACAGTACTAGTGTCATCCGCGGACTTATGGCTTTAAAAGGAAGGGATAACAGGGAAATTGCACGTGCAGAATACAACGCATCCGATGTAGGAGAGAAAACAATTGCTGGCGAAGCCAGCAGGTGATAACAAGGGCGCAAGCTCTTTAAGCGACAGCGTCAGCCTCCAGCACACCCCTCGACACCTCCTTGCTTCTTGGAAGGGCCCTATTTATTCGTGCGAAAATTCTACACTAAGAGAAGGATGGCGTGTCGGCAACAAACCCAGTTCAGTGCCCGCCCAACTGCTGGATAGCAACTTAAGCCTCGAGCTGCACATGGGAGCTGTACCTGGCATTCGCACTTTTTTTGCAAGCATTTACGCAAAGAAAGTGTAAGAAAAATACGTCCGGGTCCCAAAGCGGTTGGCACGAAGTCTTCCCGACGACGTACGCCCATGCTGGGCTCGTGATCGTGATCTGTGTGGCTAATAGGTGTTCCCCCAAAACCCGGTTCTATAATCCGGGAGTAGTGGGGCTGGCGGCAAACAGATGGGGCTGAATACAAACCGGGTCGGACTTCGCGCACAGCTTACCGAGACAGGGTTGTTATTAGAAACTGAAGTGGCGTTAGGGAGGTGCCATGCATATGTTGTGAGATTGTATTGGAACAGTGGAACAGTCTAGATCACAGCTGCATGTCGTGGATGCGATGCACCCTTGAACCGAGCGTCGGGAGGGCAGTGAGATAGGGCGCACGTACCGTCTAGCTGGCGTTACCTCTTCACACCGCTGTCCCTTCACCTTCCCTTTTTTTCCCCTCGCATCACCAGATGCTGAATACCCGGACAGCGCATTACGCAGTCGACGATGTACGACGTCGCCTGGCCCTGGGTGTTGCACCCCTCTCCATCTTGACGGGAGTCCGTCGGCCCGTCGTACGCACGCCCAAGAGAAACAGAAGTCCAGAAGCCGTAAGATCAGTAGCCAGACACTCAAGTACAATCACGCCGTCTGCTCGGGGCTTTGTGGCTGGGCAACGGACCTTTCTTGTGCAAGATTCGAAACAGAGAGCCGGGTGAGGACGATCACCAAGGGCAGGCAGGAGTGGGTAGAGGAAGGAAGACACGTCACGGAGGGAGACAGAAGAAACGAAGCAGGGAGGCCACGTACAGGTACTTGGATGTCCGAGTCAAGGGTAGTGCGGGAAATCTCGGAGAAGACCTTAACGCCGAGCGCGGTTCTCGTCGCCACCCGCTCATCCACCCATTCCACTCCTACACCGACCCCCGCCCGGGTTTTCGGCCGGGAAGTTATGCGCGAGAAAGCAGTCAGAATCGTAACTACCTTCTTTCTAGAAGTACAAGGAGGAAGTAAGGATCCTGCCTGAGAGGGTCAGCACCGCAGAAGTAGTTGCCGAAGTCATCGTAATGCAAAATTAGCAGATATCTCGGGGAGAAGATGATAAAATTAAAAAGGAAGCCCTCGCAATCACACGACTGACAGGGACAGGACCCCTCTTCTCCCGGACGAGGGGAAAGGAGCGGGTATGTAAATGCAAGGCTCTCCCAATCGCGAGCAAGCCTCGGACAGGGGGCTAGATCTAAGGCGAGAAGAACTCCCGGATAGCAATACCAGTTTCGAAAAGAATGCTGACTTTGCTACAGGCGGTCGAGATGGGTCGAGCGCTCGTGCATCAGTAAATCCAAAGGGACCATTTGCGCCCCATATTGTTATTGGCGAAAAACTCTTGTTATTGCACCCAAAGCAAAGGTGCGCCATCAAGTTCGAACACTTCATCTCACCATATGCGGCCCGAAAACTCGAGTCAAAGGAAGCACCGGGTTTCCTCTAGCTTATTAAGACCAATGCTACCGCGGGGAAGGGTAACACGGAGAGGGCTATCGAGAGAACACATCGCTCAGACAAAATAGCAACGGCGCACGCACGGTCCGTCCGGTACATTGAATTAAGGGCCCAGCGCACGTAGCCGCAACTTCGACATACCTTTTTGAGCTGTTCCTGTACATTGATATCGATGTCGATAGCAAAAAGAGAGAGAAAAGCGGTGCTTAGAATAGATATAGAATCGAATAGGAGACATTTGCACGCACGCACCCGGAAAGCCCGAGACGAGCGCGAGGAGCCGTCTTGAGTTGTAACGGAGGCTGTGCATTACAGGGCTGCATCAAACTGCGTCCACCAGGCCTGGGACGCCCAGAGAGAAGAGATGGGACCCACAGAAGGGCATGCGGAATTAAGACGCCAAGGTCAGGATGGGACACCTCTTCTGAACCAGTATAGTTTGAACGCGAGGCCAGAGTTTCCCATGGTATAAAGGGTCTTATTCTTTCAAATCACGTACTGCGCTTGGGCCATCGGACTAGCAGACGGTGGCTCACAGCAGACACGATGAAGCGGCCGAAAGAGAAGACAGGGTGGGTATACTGTACGTACAAGACGATAGCAACATGTTGCGACAAAGGCAAAAAGTCAGTCCTTATTGTCGAAGCGACGGATTCGAATATTCCTTGTTCCCAGGTGTTTTGAATGCAGATGCAAAGCGCAGAGCCGGAACGGAGGTTACAGGCTGTGACGGGGGATGTGACCCGAGACTTGAGGAAGAGGCTGGAATTGGTAATATTAACGACATCCGGGTCTTGAGCGATCAGATAAATAGAGGAGCGTGGGACAGAACTGAGGCGATTTGTGCCGCTTGCAATAAAGGAAATAAGTTGAAGGTCCGATCAGTTGCGTTGCCAATGAACACGAGTTTGAGGCGAAACAAGGTGGACGATGCCAGCAGATCTGGGTAGGGTTCCGCACATGCAGTAAAGATCAAGAATAGAGGGCGTAGACTGAGCCTATGAATTCGCTGACGAGATGTAGGGAGGCGTGGATGCGGAGAAAGCTTGATTGGATTTGGAATGTCGCTCACATGACGCGCGGAGAGGTTGGATAGACTTGGGTTCGCAGGTGGCAGCAGCTTTGTCCGGCCGTTTTTCGAAGGGGAATGCGAGAACGAGCTGACGGAGATGGGGGTTGCTGGGAGAGAGGCGGCACGACCGGCAGCGGCAGCGGCAGCCAGGGCGGCGCCGCGTAGCTGGGACGAGCGCCGGCGTGACATGGGCGTGACAGGCTATTACCTAAAAGCCGCAGGACGGATTTGGACGCGTTCTCGAGAGGATCCACCATAAGATTGTATTTGTCATCTCGGTGGCCCATTTCTCTGAACATGCACAACTTAAGTAGCAGAACGGCAGAACGCAGACAGCCGCCTTCCGTTTGGCGCATGCCTGATCACCCCATATCCATGCCTGCACTCTCGTCTGTCTTCCCCGCCTCCGTACCCACACACGCAGCCGTGTCCATCCGCCCTCCCCGCACCCGCATCCCCATCTGTCCCCCTGGTCTTTCCCCTTCAGAGCACCCTAATACACTGGCCCTTCTTCGCCCAAATCTGCTCTATTTGTTCCCGTTCAATAGACACAGACACTCGTCCTCTCTTCGAGCCTTATTCGACCTCAGGTTGATCGAAATCAACGCGGGAGCTGAATATCCCCTACGTCCCCCACCTCTGGCTCTCTCAGCTTCCACCCCTTCACCTGCCCGACCCGCTTTCTCTACCCGTGCCGTACATTTTTAACACCAACACAGTACCTTCTTGATCTCCTCCCTCTTTCTTTTCCGCCGGTTTTCCCAGATTTTTTTCGGCTCATGCTTTATGTTACTCTCCCCCAAGTTCTATATCTGATCGCCCTTATAAGCATTCCGCCAAATCTGTACCGTCCTGTCCTGCATCCCGCCCGCGCCTGCTCCTGCGCCTGCTCTCCCTGCCAAGTAGTCCTAGTCCTGCTCACCGGCCCAGCCTGCTCTGGTACTTGTCCTACCCGTCTGACGTCCTATCCACCGTCATCATGAGCAACGTCCGCTTCCAGACCTTCTACGGCCAGGCCCACGTCGCGACCCCGACCCCGCCCTCGGCCTCGCCTTCCCTTTCTATATATGCCCCTTCGGAGCTCCGAGTCGCCCAGCGGACCGATGACATCGTCATGTCCTCACACGAACCCCGTCACGACCAGTCCACTGTCCCCGCCTTGCCCGCCTTGTCCCCTCTCCTCACGAGCGGCTGGACGTTCCCCATGAACGTGCAATCGCCGGTTTCGATGTACTCGCCGGCCTCGCCTGACTCATTTGTGAGCTTCCATTCGCCCGTGGAAGCCAATACGCGTGCGTACGCGCTTGCAGGCGCGCTGCAGCAGCCGAATGGTGCGGGCTTTCCCGAGTCATTCCAGCGCGGCGCTGCCGATCTCGCACGAGGCGCAACGAGCCGCTCCCCGGTTTTTCCGACAGATGCACAGACGACGCAGCAGGCGTCCGGGCAGCACCAGAACCAGCACCAACACCTGCAGAACCAGCAGAACCAACAACAGCAACAGCACCAGCAACACCAGCACCAGCACCAGCAGCGGTGGCCGTATGCGTACGCGGGGCTGTCAATGCCACGTGCGCCGATCCCCGCGCAGCCGGCTCCCGCCGTGTCCTCCGTTGCCGTCCCGACCGTCGCTGGGTCCGATGACAGCGGCGCCGCGTCGTCGCACAACCCGCCACCGCCGCCGCCGTCCACGGCGTCCGCGCGGATCCGGCCCGCCGTATTTAGCCCCGGCGACGTGTCTGCCGGCGGGCGCGTGTCTTTGGCGTCTGATGCAGGTGCGGGTGATCAGCGGCCCCGTGCAGGCCTTCGCCAGCAACACGCAGCGACGGCGTTAGGTGAGGCGACTGCCCCTTTTCCATCCTTGAAGCCGCCCGCAATTCTATTTATTTATTAATTTCTGCAGCTCAACAGCCGGCGTACGCGCATCCCCATCCCCACCGCGCGATGGCCTCGCAACCACACTCACAGCACCTTTGGCTCCCATCCGGTCACGCCCAGGACCATAACCAAGACCTCCAGAGCATGCTGGGAGGAACTGACTTCCTGCACGCGCCGATGCCCCGTCTGGCGAACCAGGCATCGCACGCGCCGTCGCCCGTTGACTTCGCGATGCGACATCCCTACCCTTTCGCCCCGGTGGCCCTTTCCGGCGTTGCAGGCGTCTCCGAGGCCGACTACAGCGCGGATAGCGATGATTACGGCGAGGACCCTGACGAGCCGTTAGACGACGAGGAGCCGTACGATTTCCGGCATATGCAGTTGAACGTACCCACCGCGTCGCCGACGCCCGAGCTGCAGTTTCCGCAGGGGCCCTCCGGGACGCCCTCGGACCTCATGCGCTCAAACTTTGCGCTCTACGGCGGGGACGCAGCGAACTGGCCTGCGGAGAGTCTCGCAGGCCTCGCAGATCCTGGCTCGGGAGCGATCGGCATCCCGGTGCATGGACATCCGCATCCGCACGCGCACGTACACACACACACGCAAGTGCACGCCCATCCGCATTCCGAGGCCGTACCGCACGCGCAGGGCAAGGGGAAGGCGTCTATTTCCATCACGGCGCCCGACTTCTTCGGCACCCCTGGGTCCCCTGAAAAAGACAAGGGCAAGCGCACGAAGAGCTCAGGGCCGGACGAGAACGACGGCGGCCAGACGGTGAAGGTCCTTGTCGAATCAAGCACGCCCGGCGAGCCGCCCAAGAAAATCAAGATGCACCAATGTCGCATTTGCCAAAAGCTATTCCCCCGGCCCAGCGGCCTCGCAACACACATGAATTCGCACTCCGGAGCCCGTCGTAAGTTTCCCCCTTCTTTCTTGATCGCATTCGCCCAGCTTTTGTCTTTTTATCTTTATTTATTCATCCCCTATCATTTTCTTTATTTATATTAATTTATCAATCTTTTTTTATTTTTATCACTCGGACCCACTTCTTTAAATGAATTCTCCCGCAATATTAATCCGCTCCTCAACCGCCTACAGCCTTCAAGTGCCCACTCGAGCTCTGCCCCAAAACGTTCGCCGTGCGCTCGAACGCCCGACGTCATCTGCGCACTCACGGGATTACCATCCCCCCCTCTACGCTCAGCAAGGGCGCGTCCGGCCGCACACAGGACGAGCCCTTCCATGTTGGTTTTGAGACCCCTGTTGTCATTGATGTGCATGACCCCTCGTGCGGCACGGGTGCGGACGGCACAGGTGCAGGTGCAGGCGCCGGGCACCCTCAGCGCGCGCCCCGCCTGCGCTGGGTCCCACCCAGTCTCGCCGCGCGTACGAACGCGCCCCGCCTCCGCTCGCTCTCCCCCGCGTCGGACATGGCCGACGTCGACGCAGACAATATGTCCGAGTTCCACGCCGCCACAACCGAGCGGGCTACGCGCATGCGCGCCGTTACTATCCCCACCCCAGGCACAGGCGTGCCAATGTTCTCGCAACGCTCAACCGGCCTGAAAATTGCACCGGCGCCGCTGCCGCCTGCAGTGCCGTCCGAGACGGTATCAGACATTAACGAGCGCTTCGACGAGCGTAACTCGTACGCGGAGGCGGGTACGTACCCGTACCATCCGAACCAGGTGAGACTCGTTTTCCTCGTATCGATCTCTTTTATCTGAGTGAACCAGTGACTGATTTCAAGTTGTTCGTCGACGGCGGGTAGTGGCGCTGCCTTCCGGGCCCCGGACTCGTCGTCGCTTTGAGCTGATTCTGTTCAGCTCGCATACAGTTACTACTCCAATCGGTTCTCCTCCAAGGACGTTTAGCGCGATGTGATGCCCTCACGACCCCCTTGTTTTTTCTTTTTAATTTTCTAATTTTTCTTTCTTTCTTTGTCCCTTCTCTCAGCCAGCCGCTCTACTCTGCTGTGCTTTGACCCTTGCTTTCTGCATCGTTTACGATCCTCGGGCTATCAGGTGTCACTCGAAAAAAATACATTTCCCTGGTGTTTCACGTTTCCCCTGTTTTACTCTCCGGTACCCTCGTTACTGTACCTCCTTTCTATTTCCGCGCCCCGTCCCTTCTCCTCGCATAAGTTGACCTTACCGACAGGAGGAAGGGCCCCGTTTTATGCTTTATGTTTTATGCGCCACGTATGCTCTACGCTCTACACGATCCGATTCTCCTAACCCCTCACTGGCCATACTGCCTCATCGTCACTCCTGTATCGATACTGCTCGCCACGAACTATATTTTGGCGTAGGGGGAACGGGGTAGGATGTAGGGCTGAACTGGACGTTTGTCGCCCAGCGGGAAGAGACCTCCCACCGACCATTCCCGACTTCTTCCCCTTCCTTCTTCTTGGCATACTCTTCTTTTTTAATTCAACTTGAACACGCCTCGCCCCGGACTTCGGACCTCCTATTTTTTTTGTGCTTACGCTACGCTACAGGTCCTGTCTGTATTTGCATACATACACATACAACCTTTTTCCCGCCAACAGCAACTCCCTTGTTCTCTTCTCTGCCTTCTTTTTTTCTCTCTCCCTTGCCCTCGTACCCTCTGTCGTATCTGCTTCCGTATCTGTTTCTGTTTCCGCTTCCTCAGCCCCTCCCCCCCGTCTTGGGCTTCGGCTTCCCTTCTCACGCATAGCGAGCCTTGCCGAGAAACAATGATATTTTTTTATCGGGTGTGCTTTCGGTCGCCCAGTGAACAACCCAAGAGTATGTCGCGTGTGAGCATCGAGCGCGAGCCGACATGGACTAATGGAATAACCTGAAACTGGGGTAAGCACCCCCGTGATTTAAAAAAAGAAGGGCGCGTGTTGGCCTCCCTCGGGAGAGGCATCTGCAGCCCACCAGGTAGGCGGAATGGGCGCTGGCAAGGAAGCGTGGGTCAAAGCGCTGGGACGGTAAGACTGGTGGAACTGGGAAGCGTGACTCCGATTCCGGGGCCTATAACCTTAGGATGCATCTCCGTGCCGCACACGGCCGTCAGTACATGAGCCCTTACTCATTCGCGCGTTGCGCTACATTGCATTGTATTGCGTTGCAGACTGCGAGTCCCGGCCTCCTTCGCTAAAGTTCTCCCTTTGCCTTCTCTGGGAGAAGCGAGAAGAACAGGAAGATCAAACTGATGACGACGCAGGTCCACACGCGCTCGAGACCCCCCGAAGTCATTCGATTGTGGACAGATTGTGCCTATCGAGAGGCGCTCTACCTACACCGTCTTGAGAACACCGGCGGAACGGGGAAAGGGCGCATTGAAACACTCTGCGTCCAGCCCCCCTAAACTCTTCCCCATCTGTGCGTCATGATGTCCAGAATGCCGAGCGCTCTATCCTGTGAGACGGCCCCGGAAAATGAGGGCACGGCGTGATGCTTCCCGCCAATCTCACGAGCAAGCACGCTCCAGATCCGGAAGCGAAGCCCGTGCTGACTCGAACATGTGCACGCCAGAGGTGTTGCCAGCGCAGGCCGGTATCGGCGTCACGGGGTTACCGGAGAGGCTGCGCCCCGCGGCGGTCGTAGAGGACGCGATTGACAAAGCCGATGGGCAGATCGTAGGCGTGTGGGCTTACAGTTGGGGATGCGGCGGCGAGGAAAGGGTTGGGGGTTGCAGCGGGGTCGGGGATATGAGCGTGGGTGTCTGGAGGGGCGGCTGTATGTCAGCGTTGCGCAGGGAGAGCGGACGAGCAGCGGCTTGTACGAGAAGCGAAAGGGTCGCACCGGTGATAGTGCACACGCCGTCGAGCGGCGGTGTGTTGTAGAGCGCGAGTGCCCAGTACGTGAAGTATGTGAGAAGTATGAGCATAACCGAGTAGGCCGGGAGGAGAACGGCCCATTCCCTGCATCGTGTTCGTGAACTCTCAGGCAGAATTAACAGCCGGGGGAACGCACTCACCGGCTCGGATACCACTCTATTCCCAGCCACACTATCCACTCGTCGGGAAACACAGCCCAGAGCACGTACAGCACGAACAGCGCGTAGATCGATGTCCAGGCAACGAAGCCGTAAAACTCTGGCGCCCGGCTCTTCAATTGCGCGGCATTAGGGGGATACGGGGCAAGAGGCGAACGAGGCGATGTTGGTTCATCAGACTGATCCATATCTCGTTTGTAGAATTAAAAGTCGATTTTCGCATTGATAGATGCCGTCCCGAGAGAAGTGACGAAACCCGGACTTTGGACTCGCTCTGAGCAGGCTGTATTGCGTGACTCTCGTGACATGTGTGACTTTTTGCACGCGACGCGTCTGTGACTGACGCGTACTCGTCCAATTTTCGAGATCTCATAGTGCTCACTACTGGCACGCGCCGCTGCATCCACCGAAAGCAACATCACAATGCAAGTAGAAGACGATGCATCTGCGCCAGAGGTCATGATGGCCTTCTACAAGCGTCTCTACCCCTTCAAATCTATCTTCAACTGGCTGAACCACCAGCACGCGCCAACGCGCCTCTTCACCCACCGCGAGTTCGCATTCACCCTCCAGGGCGACGTGTACATCCGGTACAACTCATTTGCGTCTGCGGAGGAGCTCAAGCGTCAGGTAGTCAGGCTAAATCCGAGCCGATTCGAAATCGGCGCTATCTACAATGCACGGGTGCGCAGTCCTACATCCGTTTCTAATTTGCTTCAAGTTCTCCGTTTGCTGACACGAAGCGACTTCGCACCAGCCACGAGACAAGAAAACACTTCGAGCCGGCGCACTCCAGCCTCTCCAGCGCGAGCTTGTTTTCGACATAGACATGACGGATTATGACGAGATCCGGACGTGCTGTTCAGGGAAGGGCATCTGCAAGCGCTGCTGGGGCTTCATCAGCGTCGCTGTAAAAATTCTTGACAGTGCATTGCGGGAACAGTTCGGTTTTCAGCACCTCCTTTGGGTCTACTCTGGGCGGCGAGGAATTCACTGCTGGGTTTCAGATCTCGAGGCAATGGAGCTGACGGACGAGCAGAGAAAGTCTATCATGGGTTGGATCGAAGTCATCAAGGGAGGCCAAGATATGGCGAAGAAGGTTAACGTTAGGGCCAATAGCCGACTGCTGCATCCATCCCTGCAGTAAGTTCTCTTGAATCTACCTTCTTATGGGCTAGGTCTCAAACCGCGAGTGATTCCGTAGGGCAGCTGTCCAGATCGCTAGAAATGAGTTTCCTTACCTTATACTCAAGGATCAGGACTGCTTCGCGAACGACGAACAGATGAATGTACTTCTAGAGCTTCTAGACGACGATGGTGTTTCTAAGAGGCTACGGAAGAAGTGGTCGGAAGTGCCAAAGAGCTCCGAGGACAAATGGGCTGATGTTCGGCGCGAGCTTACCCAGAGGATAAAGGAAAATCCGGACAGTAAAGAGACCAATATAGTGAGAATAATATTCCCGTACCGAATGGACGACTGACGTCCGCTATTGTCCCGCTTGTTCTGCAGCCATTGTATCGCGCTGTCGAGGACATCGTGCTCCAGTACACTTATCCGCGGATCGACTCGGAGGTCACGAAGCACCGGAATCACTTGCTAAAGGCGCCATTCTGCGTGCATCCTGCGACAGGCCGTGTCTGTGTGCCTGTCGACCCTGGAAGAGTGGATGAGTTCGATCCAGAGAAGGTGCCTACGGTTGGCAAGCTCCTGCGGGAGCTGGACGAACTCAGCCAAGATGACATGGTGGGTGTGGAGTCGGAAGCAGCCGGTGATGGCGGGCCACACCACCTCGGTCAGCTAGGTTTCTATTGACAAAAACTCTGGGGTGTCAGACTAAATTTGCTTACCTACGGTTCGCCTTTTAAAACAGACTGGGAGCGCACGTCGCTGAAGCCTTATGTCGACATGCTTGACTCACATGTCCGGGGCGTGATGGAAGAAGTAAGGATACGGAAGCGGGAACAAGGTATACTTTAAATTGTTCCGCAGGTACTTCCAGGTATTGAATGCTTCTTGATATACAGGGGACGTCTCTCACGACTTCTAAACGGACCATTCCGAAAATGCCTGCTCTCGTATTTTAACTTTTCTCTTTGTGTACTTGTTGTAATTATACGAGCTTACTGCGCAAACTTCTTTCTTCCAAATCCGAGAATCTGGTGGTGCCGTACGGCTCATTATCCCAAGCACCATGCGATCTTAAGGTTATTTTCGGTCATGATCTCATATCTGAACTGACAGGCTTTACAGAAGCCATCAGTAAGTTAACGGTCGTCGCCAACGCCCTGTCCTCCCGCTCATGGTCATTTGATGTTCTCTTTCTTGAAGTCAGTTGACACTCCATGAATTCGGTTCCACCCCCCTGCTTCCTCGCCTCCTGATAGACATGCAGTTCTTTCCGGGCACATTGAGAGCCGGCGACTTGGCACGGCCGCCAGCTTCCCTGCGATCCTGCCGGACGTTAGCCTCCTTGGTCTTGTTACCGGGTTCTCCACTGGGGCCGGGCTGGCTCGAAAGGGAATCCTTAAATTAAATAAATTAAGAAGTACTAGTCCCTTAAATACCACTCTAGCCAGCATGACTCCGCCATGGGGCGTGCCGGTGTGACTGACTCTCATTGAACTACCTAGATTACGCACGCTTCTTGTCTACATGCATCCACCGACCTGCCGATCGACTCGGGTAGATCCCACCAGACGTTTATTCTCGAAGAGCTCTAGGCGCCGAAGATAAAAACGTCAGCCGGAGTGATGCGAGCATGCTGTGCTCCTTGGCGTAAACTCTTATTCTGCGCAATAACGCTAGACGCTGAGGTCAGCCAGCTGCGATGAATACGACCGCGGAAACAATCGCGCACAGAGGGAAAAGGTGAGAGGGGGTCGGTTTATCGACCGCCGTCGTCCTGTAACCCTGCAACTTCTTTGAGAACTTCGATTACAAACCCGGAAGTTTTTTATTCATATTCCTGCTGTCACGCTACCCACTCCGGTTCACAGGCGCATCCTCCGAATAGTGTATGTTTTTTATATTTATTTTTCCACTCTTTTTTTCTTTATTTTTCTTCATTTTCCTACCCGCGCATGGATCTGCTTAGCTTGGGAGTCCACCTTCATGAAAGTCGTCCCGACTCCCGCGCCTCCGCCAACTCCCGCGGGTAGCGATTAATATGCCAAGATGGGACTGATAGCGCGACGATCACGCCGATCTTGCCGAAGTATGCCGCGAGAAAATTCTGCCTTTCGGCGCCCAGCGCTCCTTGTCAGCGACGGTCACAACATCCCAATCCCCTGATTTTATTGTGGCTGGCTACCTCATCATACACCCGTTGTTTCTGTGCAGCCACTCACACTCCATCACACTTTTACAATGACTTCCACTAATCTTATCCAGAGCACAAAAGGGGCACTCAGACGGGCAATGGCCAATACCCTCCGTACCCTGCCGGAGTCCGAAATCCGGATTCAATGTAAACCTTTTCTCTCCTGCTCGGAGCCCCGTTTCTTTTAATGGGCTGACGTACTCCGCTTACCAATCCTATCTATGGACCGCGCCGCACACCAGCCGAGGCGATACTCAAATTCCTCGTTGCATCCCCGATTTTTCAGCGAAGCAAGACCATAAGCTGCTTCCTAAGCATGAGCGGAGAGGTCAGCACGAATGAGATCGCACGCGAAATTCTACACGCTGGTGAGCCGACCTCCCATCCATAAAGCTAATCCCTTGTACGAATTCACCGTCCGCTTCCCCCCTATTCTGATGGACAATTGCTTGTATACGGATTAGGAAAAACGCTTTATGTGCCCAAAATACTGAGCCGCAAGGAGAATAAGATGGACTTTCTTCGTATATATAACATCGAAGACCTTGAAGGTCTTCCCAGTGGTGCGTGGGGCATCAGAGAACCTGGACCTGAGTGGAGTGGGAGGAGAAGGGCTGGTAGTGCGCGAGAAATCCCCCTTTCTGTATGCGGGCCGGTCGTACTGATATGCTCTGCTATTGGAATGTAGTTCTTGATGAAGATGCGGAACCTCTCGACTTGATCCTGGTGCCGGGTACGTATCGATATTACCCCGTTATCAAAGTGCGATTGATGACACCATCCGTTCCGCAAGGCGTTGCCTTCGACAAGGCCCTCTCACGACTCGGTCATGGAAAGGGATACTACGACTTCTTTATCAACACGTATTTTGAGAGAACGGCACGTGAGAAATCACGGCATCCGGTACTACGTAAGTCTTCCTTCTAGGCACATTGGCTGGACATGCACCAATCTAGCTTCGCCTTCCGCAGTTGCACTTTCTCTCCGCGAGCAGATGCTCCCACTAGGAGAAATACCCATGGCCGTGCATGACCGGCAAATGGACATCATCATTACACCTGACGGTATTGTAGAAGGAGGTCCAGAGAAAGAACCTTCTTTATGGTCGGGGAGCCCCTAACGAATGGTTATAATTCAGGGCTGTGGATACGCCCGTTTATCTGATGGCAATAAAATTCGTGGAATATTCCCTCAGTACGACGGGAGAAAGCTCGCCAGTAAGGAAACACCGACCAACTCGTACGGTTCTTGGACAATGTTGGCTTTCAATTTCACAGAAGGGCAGGAAGGCGAAGCCAAGAGCCTGACCGTACTATATTGTCGCCGCCATTGGTGCCGACATCGTTAAGCTTTTAGAAGGATTTTCCGAAAGCGGATCAGACGTACCCAGTTGTAGGTGAGTCAGGAACGAACGTTACCCTATATGATCTGCCTGGAGGTAGATATCCGTCGCCTTGCGGAAATCCCCTCCCCTGGTTAGCAAGCCACTGATGACGGTGGGGTGTGAACACACCCAACTGTGGGACCATAACTGCTATCTTCGCCGTATCAAAATTCGCAGGAGACCCCTCTGCACCGAGCATCTTCGTTGCTAATTGCACCGTTACTGCCACGGTAAGATGCCTTGAGGCGCAGACCTTTGAGAGCATCGTCTTGACCCTTTCAAGAAGCGACCTTCTAGATGCGTTGGGAAGTGGGGTTGTGTGAAAGAAAAAGGAAAGCGTATTCAACACGAGAAGCGACACCTGTGTCAATTACTTCAGAGCTTCGCAGGTGCACGTTTTATGGGCTAAATGGACCTTAGGGTGCTGTTCCAGAAGAGCGGGAAGGTTGTGCAAGAAGGCAACAAGTACTGGCAATGAGTAACACTTTACATAATGGATAAGGTCGAGCGCGCCAGCGACATCTGTCACCGCTTGAATGAGAATTACGCAATAGAGTGCACCGAAACAGCGCACCCTTAAGGTTTTGCTTGAGTACAGATGGCAGAGCCATGTTCTGGGCATCTTTCAACAGGTCGGCATAGTCGGGTATACGATGCGCATATGGCAGCTTACCCATGAATATGATTTCCTCACCACGCATCGCCACACTTCTGACCAGATCGAGAACTGCGCGCTCTTTTGGACTGCCAGGCGATCCACTCAGCTCAAGA
The DNA here is from genome assembly GCA_002794785.1 of Coniferiporia sulphurascens. Taxonomy (NCBI): domain Eukaryota; kingdom Fungi; phylum Basidiomycota; class Agaricomycetes; order Hymenochaetales; family Hymenochaetaceae; genus Coniferiporia; species Coniferiporia sulphurascens. Next base: position 1,174,998 of record NBBA01000010.1, on the reverse strand, counting down.
ATGCATCCACGTTTCAAGCCATCACCTCCTAAGACACCGTCTACCGGCTTGCAGATGGGAAATGTCGATCGTGTCGCATTAAGTAAAGAAGCGGCTGGCCGGGTCAGTGATGGTTCGGCAGCGGATGCAGCTTTGAGTATCTCTTCGCACAGAAAAGCCGGAATATTCAGCTCTAAGTACCGATGTAAACCTCAGTGGTATCCAGGAGTTCGTTGTGGACGGGAATTCCTGCCTTCAGATAGCTGGTTCGCCGATAGCGTTCCAAGGTCTGCAACATTCTGGAACCCAGCGCGCTGCAAGGCCAAGACAGTTAAGGGAAGAATAGAGAGCGAAGCAACTGGCCGAGAGAACATGTAGTAGTAGTGTATAGTGATCCGGAGGTCTCGACTCATGGGCTGTATTGCGTGACTGTGCGTGTGACGTCGGAGTTTTCGCGCTCGTGGCATCACGGTCACCGCTTCGCTTCCACGCTCAGGCTGCAGTGTCAGTGACTTCAATTTCAAGTCGCTGCCTGAAACGCGGGGCCGATGTTTATCTCACATCTTCGTTATTCCCAAAGTGCACTACAAACTCGGGGTTTGAGAATCTGTCTCAAGGTCCAAGTTTCTCAGGGCCGTCGTACTTTGAGCTCGTCGGCGTCCTCAACTCCGTTCAATGTCCTATTCATAGGCAGAGACAAGTTTTCAGTTCTAGTGTTGGAGGAACTGTATCGCGCTCGAGGTGCGTATTTCATTCTATCGATGAGAAAACAATAGTCCTTAATAAAGTCTATCAAAAAGATGTTTGGAACGGGATTTCGGTTGCGACCTACCCTGATGGGAAAATGGGTAGACGGCACTCGATACCATCTATATGTGAGTAGAAGCCATCACCTCCTGCATATGTACCCATAGCTTGATGAGAATGATACACATTAAGCGCCTTTGAAAATCAGAAGTCTTGATCTGGGCCTCGAAACGCATCTCGTGCCTAAGGAGGAATTCAAGGAATGGCAAGTAAGATGTCTTTCAATGGCAATCGTCACTGCCTAATCTTGTTGTCATTGCTAGCCTCCTTCCCCTTTTCTACAAACCGCGCCGTCCTCGGACAACATTTTGATTACTGCGTCTTTTGGACAAATGATCCCCAATCGTCTCTTGCACCTGTTTCCAGTTTCAAGGCGACTAAACGTACACCCTTCGCTTATCCCATTATACCGTGGACCTGCTCCCATCCAACACACAATTGCGGATGGACAAGAACACACGGGCGTCTGCGTTCTGGAGATGAAGGAGAGGAAATTTGGCGCAGACGGAGGTGAGGTTTGGGCGAGTAAAAGAATGGTAGGCAATTCAACCAATTGCGTACTATCTCAACCAAATATATGTACCATTCCAGCCCATTCCTTCCAGGCCGCATTACAACAAACTGAGAGATACACTAGGCACCGAAGGAGGCAAGCTTCTTGTCTCCGTATTAAGAGATATGATCGCCGGGACGGTATGCTAGGAAATACTCTAAGCGTCTAATAAACTCATTCCGATACGGGATCAGGCAAATTCTTCTCCGCAGGATGATTCAAAGGCGACCCACGCATCTTTCATCACGCCAGAAATGGCAGTAGTAGACTTCCGCTCATGGAATGCAGACAAAATCGATCGGATGTACCGCGCAATCGCGCACCAGGTGTGCTGCTTCTTCGAATCTTCTTCGCTTTTCTCGAAAATTAATACATCTCCTTTCATTTGTCTAGAGAGCAATCATCACCACACTCCCTTCATCGAACACCCTACAGCTTCACTCGCCATATGCCTTCGTGCCTACCTCTGAAGAACTCCCTAAGCCATTGAAGGCCCTCCAGGAGCCGGGCGATGCGACGTTTGACCCAACAATGGGCAACCTTGCGATTCGCTGTGCGAACGACACGTACGTATACGTGCCGAGCCTGAAACAGCAGGGTAAGAAGCTTCTTGCGGCGAGAGACTGGTGGAACGGTGTTAGGGCTGAATGGATTCCGGACAAAGTACTGAAGCTGGGCGCCTGAAAGGGTAGTAGATGGTAGGCGAGGACCTATACACAAATTCCATTCTAAACTTATTTGGCGCTTCGCAATTCGTAAAGCGCCATGGCGATTCGTCCTTTACCCCATTCGCCGGATTCTTCGATTATCTCGCCTTCTTTCAAAAGAATTGTCTCAGGAGCAGCACCCTAATATCTCCGACTTCTCCGCGTAGGTCACCGGCCTTCGGGCTCGAACTTGCAGACAAAACACCCGCATGTGCTTCCTTGGCGCGACTGTTGCTGTTTTAACCCGTAACAAACTCCGATGGCTTCTGACTTCTGCGGAAATAAACTTGGTACTGGTTTCTATGCTGCATGGCTTCTGGTTATCTTCTCACTCCTGCACGATGTTTGAATGGAGAAGCTAAAAACCCTATCTTTGCTGTGCTACATCTATTCTATGAAACATGCAAGAAAGGCTCTGAAGTCCAGAAACCGCGGAAATCAAGATTCTATCGTCACCATAACTTCCATGTCTCACTTCTCAGCTAGAACGATTTAAATCAGACATGCCCGATTTCCAGATAATAGGAGTTCTTTGAACGCAAGGCTGTTCTTAGTTCTCGCTACGGTAAATGACAAGCATACATGTTCACTCCCTGATCGAACGAACTATGTATACTCAATGCCTGAACACCGCCATCGGTTGATATGGCTCCTCCAAGTACTTCATATCATCGTCCGAGAGTTTGATGTGCACGGTAGCTGAGAACAGATCAGATATTATCACTGGGCCGTTACACCGGAAAAGAAGCCCTACCAATAAGGTCCATTAAGTTCCGCAAGTTGGTCGTGCCAATTATTGGAGCCGCGACCGGGTCCTTGGCCATCACCCACGCAAGAGCGACCTGCGCCATCGTATATCCGGTGCGGCTCGAGACTTCTTCCACGCGCCGAGCAATTTCTCTGTTTCCCTCAGACTTGCCGTATACAGCTATCATCCTACAGAGTCAATGAACATGTGTCAGAGGGTATACTCAATGCGACGGCGAGGACGGACGTACGAGTCACTTTCGGCCCTCTTTGTTTGCTCGCCGAACGGTCTAGTGAGGAAGCCGCGAGCGAGCGGGGACCACGGGATAGATCCAACGCCAAAATGTTTGAGCGTAGGCATCATCTCGCGCTCTTCCTCGCGGTACACAAGGGTGTAATGATTTTGCATTGAGATGAATGGCGTAAGGTTGTGAGTGATCGCATAGTCTATGAATAAACACCGCTTCATTAATGTTACATCGTTAGGTTCAAAGGGAAGAATTATACTGACTCTGCAACATATGGACTGCATACAACAAAGTCCGCTGTCAGTCGTTTGCCATATTCCAGTATAGTGGAAAAGGACGCACACTGCCAAGCGTCGCACGACGACATCCCGATGTAGCGGACGTACCCCGCCTTTACCACGTCGTGGAGTGCGTGCATCTGCAGACAGATGGGTGTCAGTATCCCAATCCTTATCTAATATAGAATGGCGCTGACGATCTCCTCAACCGGCGTAGTCGGGTCGAAACGATGGCACTGCAGCACATCAATGTAATCCAGCTGAAGGCGCTCCAAGCTGTGCTTCACAGAATCGAAAATATGCTAAAAGGGCAAACCAATTCTCGTCAAATCCCCAATCAGGTATCCAGGTTAAGGCACAAGCACGCACTTTCCGACTGAGTCCCCTTTGGTTGACATAGCCGTACTCCTCGTGATTAACGTTCGGGCGGTACATCTCACCCGCCGTGCGGCCGACGACACAAGCGACTTTGGTGAGGACGACGATCTCGTCGCGCAGAAAGTTATATTTCTTGATCGCTAATCCGAGGATAATCTCGGATAGGCCGTTGGAGTACACATCTGCAGTATCGAATGTCTGGACACCCGCGTCGTACCTTCGTTAGGAAAGAACAATGAGGCCGTCGTTATTACTCGCGAATTTGCGCAGGAGAGCAAGGCCGCTTATTTCTTACGCGGCTTTAATGTGCTCCAGACTCTCCTCTTCGGTGATAAGCCAAGGCATCCACTCCGGCGAGCCGTATGACATGCAGCCCAGGATGACTCTCGAAACGCGCAGCCCGGACTTCCCAAGTTGTACTATCAAAAACAGTCAGATTCGGATAGTACAACACGATGTTCCGGCTGCTTACCATACGGCATTGTCGTTCTTTTCTCTCCAGCCTGCGAGTCCATTTTCCCGAGTAGTATCGGTAAGCGGTCAACTAGGGACAGGCGATAGGGCGAAGCTTTGAGACCAACTATCCATGTTCGGTGTCTCGTTATATATATACAACTCTTCGCCGACGAATGATATCACTGAAAAGTCAAGCAGTACTTTCTCCGACAAGCGCTGACGCGTCCGCCGGGCACACTCCGGCACGGTTGCGCGTCCGTTCTCAAGAAAATATAAACCAAGCCAAACGCGACTTACGGGGACAGGAAACTTGCGCTACCACGCGAGGCCGTGGCGGTGATATGGAAGTAGTGCGTATTTTGGCTATGGCTTTCGCTTTCAATGCGGGAAAAGAACCACATGACATTACGTCGAAGCATGATGCTACCCAACGAGGATATCAATTAATGACAATATAGCACGAGTGCCCTAATCGGATTGGCATCCCAACTTAACGCTTCCTGGCGCATTCACGGACTACCGAGACATACCGACATCTACAAACTAAAAAAAGGCAGATGGCCCGGTGGACGAGCGAAAGTCCGGCTTTCCCACGGCTGGCTACACCAAAGTTCGAAGACGCACACGCCGCACAACACCGTGCTGTTCCCGACCTTCTCCGACTTCAATTTATATGGGGATGAACGTGCGCGGAGGGCTGCCGAAGTCATGTCGCGCCGTACTTGGGTTCAATTCGCAAAGTCTTAAGGGGAAACTGGTGTTTAATAACTCAAGACCCTCCTTCGACGGTCAAGCGCTGCCTAGGTTATAACGGAAGAGTTGCCAGAAAAAACAGTCGGAGCCTCGTGCACCCCCAACTGCCGGTGCAAATTCGCCGCATCCTTCAACAAGGTTCAACTTCCAGCTACCACACTGCTGATGCGACGCTCTCACCCCCGCGAATTCGTGATTCAATACCGTCCGACTAATTCTACTGGTGGTACCTCGCTACATTTAAAGCTGGGGCTTGAAACAGGTTTTGATGTCCGTAACAGAGATTCCGGTATAACGCCTTCATCTCCACCCCCTAACTCCAGGTCTCCATCAGAATAACTTGGACACAGGAGGTTTTAACGTGAACCACACATACGTGAAAGCGAATCGCCGTCTTGTTTGCTTTTAACATCATGGTGTACAGAATTATGGCTTGCCAAAGCCCTCTTTCCCCATATGCCTTCGGAGGCGTGCGAGGGCTTGAGGTCCGCTATAGAGATAAACGAGCCTCACACTCGGGTCAACGTTTTCCACCCCACCGTCCGCTGGCGTACATACAAGGTCTTCTTACACGGCTGGCTCAGATCGCCCTGTACTTGGGAAGAACTCACGATGTCGGACGGGGTCCAAACCACCCCAAATGGCACAGGTCGTCCGCAGAATAGACGTTCGCTTATAATTATTTTCCAAAGAAAATTGCGCTCTGGTGAAGATTGAGACGGTTTAATCTTTTTTTTTTTTTTGATTAAAGCGTTGTCATGAATTTGGCACCATTAATATTTATAGTAAGTAAAGCCTGTGGAACTTGTTCGCACTCGCCGGAGGCAATTCGGATTTCGCTTCGGTGCGGCCTTGCCAGCCACAGGTACACTGTTGACAGCACCCTGACGATTGGTTATTCGCGTTTAGGTTTAGTGCCACTGTCGATCGAACCGAGAAACACCCTTCAAAGCCCTAACGAGGCAATCACTGGCGTCCAACAGCACCATGTCCCACGATCAGGTCTCTCGTGCTATCACTAAATTACTAGAGGGCTGCAGGGAGTCCTTGCCGGTCTGCTGGGATATGACGTTACCATCACCGAATCCAAACAAGTTTAAAAAAAAAGGAAAACAAATCACACCCCGATCACTGTAATCACCCCAAATCAGCATCGTGAATGAGTACCCTTGGGGTTTATCTTAGCGTCGGGGGTAATGACGAAAAGCCGCTGACAAAGCCTGGCACGACTGAGACGAAAGTGCGGGGGTGGCTGTACAGTCGGCCAACGACGTCACTGTGGGACTTGGAGTACCTTCTTATATCTGCAGTGGGTCCGATGCGTAAACCAGTTAAATCACTCGCTCTTGACTCTGCTTCGCGCTCATATTTACACTACGCTTGTACTCGACGTTTCAAGCAGAAGAACGATTCACAACGTATTTGCTATTCATAATGGCTAGTCCACTTGCGACGAAAGGAGTGGTGAGACGCGCTTTCTTATATGGGCACGCAAGTTATGAAGGCTGACCGGTCGTCCGTCCGTTTCGTTTGTGCTGGGGTAGGCAATCGCGTGCCTGTGTGGAATGGCGATAGCTGCGTCGGGCATGGCCTCAGCGGTGCCCGGCTCGAAGCGGGACCAGCAGCGCAAGTCGGTGCACGGTGAGCGGCGCCTAGCACCTTCATTTCAAATTAACTTCTTACTCCATTCGTACTGGTACCCAGGTACGGCGGTACAGACGCAGACGGGGCGTAAAGACGTCGAGCAGGGCATGTCGTCGATGGACGTGCGCAAGGTCGTGCAGGGCAAGAACCAAGGGGACGATTACTATGCCGGCGAAGGCGATGAGCGCAGGGCAGTTCAGCAAAGTATTGATGAGAAAGAGGGGCGATAGAAGAGTTATTGGATGAGCGTCTGTTGGGCTTAATATAACGCCTGAGGACCAATATTGACGCGGCGCGGAACATGTATTTCTATCTTATTTATTCGCTGGCCACGCTTATTATGGAGTGCTTTTGTACACGACTTGTCCGCATCATTTTGATATTAACCAAGGAGAGGCCTGTATCTGATCATCTTGTTCGCACCAGCGCGACTTGTTGACATTAACGCCGCGTTTATATGACTGTGCTAAAGAAGCGCCAGACAGCTTCGACATGTGAGACAAACGATACAGATATCGACCAATACGTCTATTCGAACGGATGGTGCTCACTTGGTCAACAAAAACTTCTGCGTCCTCACCGTCTTTCGTGCTGGCGCTGTTGTGGACTCGAGCCATCTGAGTGGTGGAAGGAGGTCGATCCACCACCCGCCCGACAAGCCCGAGGGACTGATATGGTAAGCACGTGGCGATCAATGATGGCGGCGGGAGTTTGGCAGATACGCGCCGCAACAGCAACAGTCGGTATGCGCAAGCCAATCGCGTGTCTTGACCGTGGCACTTGCGGCCACTAAACGTTCGTACAGCCCGCGCATTCACCGGTCCTACTAAAGCAGGCTCTCTCCGCCATCCCTGCGCTCTTTTCTCTTTGTCCCGTTTTCCCCTGTACCGTGTGACGAGTCTGCGCGCCCCTTGACGACGACCGCGCCCGTGGCCAGGCCTCTTTACACAACGCCCGTTGTACTATTGAGACTTCAGACATTATCCTTATTGTCTTTCGCGTTCTCTCTTCTCTCTTAACGTCCATCAACGCCAATACGTACGACTCCCACCGCACCTCGACTTCATGATGTCTTCCATGCTCTGTGGAACCACCAGGTTCATACTCCCCGTACGTATCGAGTTCACACTCAAACCGCCGTCGAACTCACACCAAGCCACACAGGGCTCACCCTCAACGTGCGCGCTGGACACATCCATCACACCACTGCCCTCCATCCTCCTGCTCGTCTTCTTCCTCCTCTTCGTCCCTCTCAAACTGCGCGGCCGGCCCTCGCGCACCTCCGTCTCCTTCTCTTCCGCCGGTAGCGCATACAAATACACCGCCCCAGGTACGGCAGCACACGCAGCGGAACGTGCGGCATTGCCAAAGTGGTTCCATTACACGTACATCGCGCTCGCCGTGTGTCTGCTCGGCCTACGCGTCCTCGAACTCGCGCGCCTCATCGCCGCGCACATGGGTATCGGCCTCCTCCCCTTCGGGATCGTAGCGAACGTTCTCGTTCTCGCCGTGTTGTCGCGCGCGTGGAGAGACCTCGGTGTAGGCCGTGCGCGTTGCATGACCGTGTCTCTTGTGCGTATTCTTCTCTTCCCATTCGTTCGTTTGCGAAATGCGAATTGCGGCTGATGAGGACCTCCCATTTCCATTTCCAATTTTGGTCGGAATGCATACGCGTATGCAGAGCCTTGTTCTCTACTGGGCGTTCTCCACGGTGCTTGAGGCGGCGAAAGTCGCACGCCTCTCGAGCTACAACGAGTTCCATCCCGCAAAAGGAACCGCCTACCCCTCCTCGGATTGGCTCCTCGATAACGGATGCATGGTAAGTGCCCGATCTGATCCTGCTACCTTGTCTTCTTCCCTGCCATCTGTCCTCCTGTTTTCCGCATCTGTTTGTTGCATTTGTCGCCTGTTTGAGAACACAAAGCGACCCTTTTCCTTCCCGCATGATTCTTTCTTTCATTAATCGGGTTTGGGCATTCAAAGCGGGGGCGTTTCTTTCATTCCTGATAGCTCATTTCCGAGCTTCGAGCTCCGATCCTTCCTCCCTCGCTCGAGCGCTTCTTCTTTTCGTGTTTCCGCGTTTACTTATTACGTCTTCCCCCGTAGCTCGGCCTCCTGGTCATATTCCTCTTCGTCGAAGGCACGCACTGCGTGCTTCTGTGGCGAGCCACCGTGCTGCCCGAACCCACGATGGACGCGCGCACGAGCATCCACAGCCATAACTACAGCCATAGTCACACACTTAGCGCGAAAGAATTGGACATCAGCAAACCCACGTTCATGTATGGCTCGAACGCATGACAACGCGCGCGTCTGATTTGACTTGACTTAATTTTGGTTCGATGGATTCTTTATTTCCCATTTTGTGTGGCGGGCGAATTGCAATTTGTGGTTCTGCGGTGTATATCATTGGTTCCTTCTGGCGCGATCAACTGGGCTGGGCTGTGTTTGCGTCGCGTCGTGTCGTGTTGTGAGATGGATTTCTCGAATTGGGACTGGGATTGATGATGATGGACTAAGACTGATGGCGATTGCCAGGCTGTATCCGTATGTACGATTCTCCCCCTGTAAGTAATGTAATATCTCGCTGCTCTGTCTGGTACTAGCCTTAATGGTTAATGTTAACGTCCGTTACTGGAGCGCGTGTGTCGTACCTTCGGTGATTGAATCTAGGCTCGCGAAAACAGACGCGCATCTCTCGGAGTCGAGACCCAGGAATATTACTATGTATGGCGAATCAGAGTCGGAACGAACTGAGGTCATTAGTGCGTGCTGATGCTGATGATCACCTGAGCGAACCTATAGCGAAGGGCGAGCGGGCAATAGGAGGAAGGCCGTCATCGCCCTTTCAAAGTCGGTCTCGGCTGAGGTCGACGGTGACGTCCCGATGAGCTCGTCTCCGTCTTCGCCTTCAATTAAACACCGTTTCCTTCTGATCACCCGTCTTCCATGATGGCACGTACGTCTAATTCTGGACCTTCAGTTGGGACCGAGGAGTACGGGCACACGGAACCTCCGTACTCATTTTTGGACTCGAATAAAGGTGAAAATTGTGGCAGGGAAAAGGTATCGTCTGGCTGGAGAATCGAGCTTAGAAAAAGCGTTCTTCGCGGCCTTGCTTGGAGTCGCAGGCGACGACTGCGATTCTGATTTCGGATCCGGCGTATGCCGGAAATGAGGCACGTGATCGTGGTGTACCGCCGGTTGACCTCAGCCTTTTGACGATCCCCACGGTCTGGGGTTAACTTTCTTCTCCAATTCGTTCTTAGAGCTCGGCTGCCAACTCAATGTACGACGCCAGACAGACATTCCATGCTCTTCGCTGAACACCGGACGAACGCTGGATGCTGCACTGCGCTTTTGAACGTCTAGCTTCTTTTTTGGACTGGAGAAGAACAGATGCGATCGAGGTTGCGTTGTTTTGTGAATTTTGATGTGTTTCTTTCAAGAATCAAGACTGGTCCTTTGGTTTCCTGTGCTTTGTGCCGTTGACTCGTTTCTAGGAGACTTCTGAGGTCTCTGCGCTCATCTCCGTACCCGCCAACCGTCTTTATACTTCAAGTTGTAACTCATTGCGAAGACCGGATGAAGTGGACTGTAACGAGGACTCGGATCATTGAGAGCCACACACATTTGCGCTAGATTTATGGAATCGAACTCAAACTTTAAAGTGAAAGATATTGGAGGACTCCCTGGCGCTGTCTGAAGTGTCACAAAGACGCATTCCGTGGTTGCCATAGAACGCGTCTTGGACGGAGGACGTGTAATTTCGGGGACAAGAGATACTGGCGTTCAGAGTGGCTTGTCAAATTTTTAACCTTCAATGACGTGCCTCTCGCCTTAAGCTTGTCGTCCTCGGATAATGACGCATTCTCCCTTTTTTTAATTTAGAAAAAACTGACCGGGTCTGTAATTACTCCGTGAGTCCCTTGTCTCCTTCGTAATCCTTCCGTGCACTCATCATCGAGAGATACTGTAGATTCCATTTTCCGATGCCCATGAAGGATCGCGACTTTTTTTCCATTCCGATTCCAGAATCAAAGTGACTCATCTTGCGTTTTTCACGCATTTTTTGCGAATCTAGCGCCTCTGGTATGGATGTCTGGCATGCACAGAAAAACTGACCGTGGGTGCTACACGCTGTCCTACATCAAGAGCTCCTTTCCGGCTGCATAGACGCGTTATAAGATGTCACTTTTGGAAAGGAAGTCACCCTGAAGAAATGTGACTGATCATTCTCGATAGTTGTCGATGTTTTCGCACTCAGGGACGATGGCCCGGGGCCTTAGGACATCAGACCCTTAGCCTCGGGCCTCTTACTCAGGCTGCTCGCCTCTCTTTTCACGATATTTTGTTTTGGGTCGGCCGAGTTCTTTTCACCCGCCTGCCGTAGTTTCTCCGATCTCAGGGTGACAACTTCAGCTTCATTTTTATTAAGCGAACACGATCGACCGGATTTAATGGCTTTCTTTTATTGCGACAAGGGCTGCTGAAAGCTGGGGTCTTCCGATTCACGGACTTGTCTCTCGGGATTTCTTACCCTGCCATTTCCCACACGGGTGCCCGGAGGACACATTCATAATTGTGACATTCGCCATGTTTTATATTCGGTGCTATTCCAACCCGATACAACCCCTATTTAAACCCGGGCCCAATCATGAGGAGGCATAAAAAAAACGTCATGGCAACAAGACATTGTGTAGACAAGCCCGAGCCGATCCAGTGACCTGATCGCTCCATGTTTCACGCTGTTCTCACCGCATACGGGTATGTACGCATTTCCAAAAAAAATCAGTGCATTGAAACGTCCTCTTGAATTGCTTGGCGTTACCATTTGAGTCTGCGTTTTTATCCTAACTGTTAGTTCCGCAACTCGGCGCCTGCAGATGGCGAGAATTGCATTTCGAAGTCAGACGTCTCTGGATTTGCACACAGGCGTTGGGTTATTTCCCAGAGTAACGCGGTCCAACACATTCCGAAGAAACAGCTCACATAACTTATGCGCATTGTTCCCTGAATGGCCCAGCCCTGAGCTGCGCACCGGCCCCAGTCATCGACGTCGCTATCACTGTCAGCGTCGGGATTTGGACAGATACCCGACCACCCGTAATGCAAAAGGCTAGAGCGCCTCGCTTTTGAATAAAAAAGACAGGGAAGAACAGACAGCTAACGCTACGTGGCCAAGTCTCCACATGGGCCCGGATAGTTCTAATCCTGCTTGAAACACCGGAACCTGTGTAGAGAGCGTAGGAACGCTAAGGCGTAACTGCCGCCGGAGAAGAGACAGCCTGCTATTGTAGCTGGCGATACAAGCGTATTAAAACGTCCGAAGGGTTCACGTGCGGATGAGGATGGACGCCAAGCGAATGAGGTGAAGTGACGAAAACGAAGTGGGTTTCTTAAACCTGCACCGTCGCATCGTACTTGGACTGCGTCCAGTGTTATAATCGGTTCAGACACTAGATTGTGAGCTCTCCATGAAACGATTGCTCGTCATTAGCTATGACTGAGTCAGGAATCGGCGCTCATCTCCTGAGATCCAGCGGACCACATTTCTCCAGAGGGTAGTTCAAGTTGTAATTGTTACCAGTCCATTCGGACCGGCCAATTCGTCATTCCGTCCAGCACTTACTAGTAAAGACCAAGCTGTTTGCTCTGACCTTTGGCTCCGAGAGTCTGACGGGGGAAAGTCGAAACCTTCCGAGTCAAAAACTTGGAAGACGATTTCGGAAATAACAGCATGCCACGTGGTACACGCGCGCGACGCGCCAGCTTTATCACATGCCAGTGACAGCTTTCCCGAGTCTGAGTCTCGCCGCATAATAAGGTAAGTATTCGCTGCATTTCCAGAGAGAATCAGCTCAAAAAGAAAGAGGGAAGAGTTCTTGGCGCGTGTTTTGTTCTTCCCCTTTTTTTTGGCAGAATACCCCGCACTACACGCAAACGAACACTTCTCCGCATCGAGTCGGTTTGCGTCACTGCCATTGCAACGTTCCCGCTGGGGCACCTGTTCTTCTCGAAGTGACTGACCTCAGGTAGTAAGTAACATGTATTGCGTTTGCCCTTCGTGCCGTGATACACTGTCGCACCAGCAACATGCAGTACGCACTACACCAGCCTCGCTGAAGAGACCCTCCACCGGTACCCCCTTCGACTTGGAGCCCCTGCGCGTGCATCAAGGCGAAGTATCGAAAATGAAGACAAAATCAAGAACAATTAAAAAAAAATGACTTGTGAAAAAGGCAGGCGGGACTCTTCGTGGCTGACAAGTCGTCGTGATCGTAACCACTCGCGGAAGTTGTCTTCAAGGCACGGTCGGTCGGGTAGAGTCTCCCCCTTTCCATCTCCCCAGCCGCCCGTCCATCGGCCATCGGCCAACCTCCAAAATGAACGTAAAGTCCGTAAAAACCAAGCTCCTGATCCTTATAAGGCTATTCCCGAAATCGATCCCTACACGTCTCGCGCAAGGAACCGTAATAAATGAAATGATAATGATTGGCCGCCCGTCGGCTCGCGTAGCACTTAAATATACGGCACTCATCAGTCGCTTACGCGTACCTGCAAGAGGTCGGTGCCGCGAGCCGTGAGCGCCAGCGGGGATTTGTAGGTGTTCTCTAGATGATAGACTAAAGCCAAAAGTACGGGCGGCCGGACGCCTGATGGACTGCATACAATGACGAAAGCACATACGTAGCTTCTCCAAAACGTTTCTTTCACCCTGGCGGTGCCTTCGCGTCGGTGGTTGAGCAATGGGCGTACCTAGCTTTAGCCTTTTTTCGCCTGCCTTCCTTTGATGGCGGGTACGTACACATCACGCATCATATTTTGTGCTCATCATCATCATCATGCAGGTAAAAAAATTTCGTGCACGGCGAGATGCGGGTGAGGGTGCGGCCGAAGACGGGTTAGGATTGTGCTTTCGATGCTTATTGTCGTTCGGAGTTCACGGCCTCGTTGGAATTATAATTGTGAAAAAGAAGAATGATAGATGAAGGGAGGTTTCTCCATACTTTACTTCATTCAAATTTTAAAAAAAGCAGCGCCCCTCCCCCTCGGTCAGTTCTCACACAGGGGCGAGTGTGGTGTGGTGGGGTCGAATATCGAAATAAGCGCGTAATGCCGCACGGGATATGAGCTGCAAGATGGCGTTATTTTTCAGTGCAGGGCGGATTTTGATTGGTTTGACAATGCTAAAATGGACGGAGGGAAGCACAAGGGGAGGAGGGGAGCAAGGCTCCTTCGGAAGATCGAGATGAATTCTTCATATGTTCTAGTTCAGGACCGCCAACGGGCCAAACCTCGGAGAAGCGCATCTCGGACGGCCGTTCTGGAAATCTCCTGCGGGTGGGCGGCCGACGTTTTTGTTGTGATCGTTTGCTTGGTTGGTCCTCCCGCGTAAAGGTATAGGTAGGTACTTACATTTGCTGGCAATTAAAAGGTTAGTTTCGGACAGACGTTTAGACGGTAAGCCCCCGTGACCCGGATACAACGGAGTGCCCCCTGATTGTCGGACACCACAGCTACAGAGGGAGGCAAAAGGACGCAGGACAGAAAGGTATAGAGAGGTACGACTTCAAGGATTGCAGCAGCACGAGATCCTGAGTCCCGAGACCCTGGGAGTACGCGGGGAATTGGATCTGTGGAAGTAGGCCGCGCGGAATCTTGGGCGCGGCGCGCCAACGGGCTGGCAAGTGGGCGAGTGGATTCTGCATTGCGGGGCCAACAGCACCTGTGAGTTCAAAAGTCTCGAGCAGGTCGAGTCGCCCGAGGCACGGACGGGCCTTGCATTGTGGGACTAGCGCAAGCCTGGTGAAGACGGGTCGTACATTGGGAGAAATAGACTTTTTGATTGCTTCGCTTCGCACACCGAAGAGAAGCCGGCGATCGATGATGGGAGTTTTCCCCCTTTCGCAAGCGTGTGTTTCTTTTTTTAAGAAGGAGTGCCTAAAGAAATAAGAGGTTAGAGAAAAATGGGAGACAAGCGAAGCTCGGGAATCGCGATTACCTAAATGCGCTTGGACTCGCTGTGGGGCGCTCATTGGCGGGGAGAGCGTGAGAACGAGCCATTTTAGGACGTCAAGGGCTGAGTATGGGTATGTATGTTACAGTCGTCGATTAATATTGTCGCGGAGGAGGATTTGACGACGGCGTCTGATGCGAACACAGTTGATCCGAAGCTTCCCCACACGTGAGCATGTGGAGACAGGCACCGTCGGCTCCGGCACATGTTTTCTGCTCTTGCAACGTGATCTACGGAGGAGACAAGCTGCGCACGGCTCTCTGGCTGTGGGACATAGCTGTTTCGCAGGCGGGAACTGGAAGGAAGAGAGGCACCGAATGCGGGAGGTGAAGGCCGCACTGGAGCCGAAAGGGGGCTGGGGAAGCGAAGGCCGGGGCTGGGGCTGAGGCTGGGGCTTCCCGGACTGGGGCTGCGACATGTGGGGAATTCATGGAGAAATTACCGTCGGGAGCGTCAGCTGACGCTGATCCCCCTGACTAGCCAACCTCTTGGAATTCCCAGTCTTTCTCCCTTCCCCGCTTGCAATATCGGCTGCCCTCGACGTTAATTGCACGCTATAAAATGATTCCCTCCTTTCCTCCCTCCGCTTCTCCACCCAGTCATCCCCCCCAGCGTCGTCCAGTTCCCAAGTCTCCCCGAAACTGACAACATGGGTGCTGGTGCCGTTGCCGTCTCTGGCGAGTCTTCCGGATATGTTCATCTCCTCGACCCCAACAGGAAGTGGTACAACAACAGGCGGTAAGCGACTCCCCGTATATGCCGTTCGGCTCGCGTCTGATCATTACTCCCCCCCGACGCGCCCCAGACTCATTGCCCTCAATGGATGGATCGTTCTCTTGTATGTGCTTTCTACTTGTCCGACGCACTTGTTGAGCTCACCGCTTTCGACAGCCTCATCACGGCCTCCACAAACGGTTATGACGGAAGCATGATGAACGGTCTGCAGTCCCTCACTCAGTGGACTTCTGCGTTCAACCACCCCACCGGTGGCATGCTGGGTCTCCTTAACGCCATCCAAAACATTGGTGCCCTCGCCGCATACCCCTTCGCCCCCTACCTCTCCGACGGCGTCGGCCGCAGGCCCGCAGTCATGTTCGGCGCCATAATTATGGTCGGCGCCACCGCTCTCCAAACCGCTTCCCAAACTGTCAACATGTTCATCGGCGCCCGTTTCATGATTGGTTTCGGCCTCACTTTCGCCGCGAACGCCGCCCCTATGCTCGTCACCGAGATCAGCTACCCGCCGTACCGCGCCCAGCTCACCGGTGTCTACAACTCCCTCTGGTACTCGGGTGCGATCATCGCCGCCTGGACGACCTTTGGTACCTTCAAAATCAACAGCTCTTGGGCGTGGCGTGTTCCCTCCGTCCTCCAAGGTCTCCCCTCAGTCGCCCAGGTCTTTTTGGTCTGGTTTGCCCCGGAATCTCCGCGTTGGCTGATTTCGAAGGGCCGTGATGCTCAGGCATTGCAGACGCTCGCATACTACCACGCGGACGGCAACGAGTACGTTCAACGGGCTCCTCCTTTTTCCCCTATGTATGCTAACTACTCGTTTGCTCAGGCAAGACCCCCTCGTTCAGTACGAATACGACGAAATCAAGGCTGCCCTTGAACTTGACTGTACTATCTCTCAGAACGTTGGGTGGATGTCTTTGATCAGAACCAAGGGTAACCGCAAGCGCATGACCATCATCGTCGCTATCGCCTTCTTCTCGCAATGGTCAGGAAACGGTCTCGTATCTTACTACCTCAACAAGGTCTTCGACGCGATTGGAATCACCAACCCGACTATTCAGCTTCTTATTAACGGTATCCTGCAAATCTGGAATCTCGGCGTTGCCCTTACTTCCTCGTTCCTCATCGAGCGTCTTGGTCGCAGGACGATGTTTATCGCTTCATGTATTGGTATGCTCGTGTTCTTCACGATGCAGACAGTCTGCTCGGCGGTCTTTGCGAACACTGGTAACGAGAGCGCTGCTCACGCCGTCATCGCGTTCATCTTCCTGTACTACGCTGCATACGAGTGAGCTTTTATTTTCCCCACTTCCTTAAGACCCCCACGTTGACAGTCTGGCTTAGTATTGCATTCACTCCGCTCATCGTCGCGTACACTGTCGAGATTCTTCCGTACAACCTCCGTGCGAAGGGTTTCAACATCTTCAACTTCGTCATCTCCGTCGCGCTTATCTTCAACCAGTATGTCAACCCCATCGCCCTCGACAACATTGCTTGGAAGTACTACGTACGTATTCCTCCTCTCTTAATCCTCTCCGCTATTTCAAGCTCCAAGCTGACTGACTCCGTTCGCCCGACAGATCGTGTACTGCATCTGGCTCGCGGTCGAACTCGTGTTCGTCTACTTCTTCATCGTCGAGACCAAAGGTCGTTCGCTCGAGGAGACCGCCGCACTGTTCGACGGTGATAGCGCCGTCGACCAGATTGTCGGGTCAGGGAAGGAGGTACGCGAGGACCACGTCGACGAGAAGAATAGTAACTCGTTCTACGCCGAGGACGCTTGAGTTTAATGTACCCTAGTAACTTCTCACCACTCACCATCTACCGCTTACCGGCACATCCTTTGGATTCCCCTTTAATTTTGTTTGCTATCTTATTATTGGCACTGGATCTATCTCCTGCCACCCCCCCCGGTTAGTTCCTGCATGTAGTCCTCGCGGTCGAGGATTGAGGATCGAGTCACCCTTGGGTGCAATGTATCCCCTCTGTTCCCCGTATATTAGTCTTCACATTGACTCAAAATTCGAACTCAGGATTATGTGTCCAGACGGGTGTTTGTGTCTCTTTTATTTTTCGTCTTTGTATGTACAACGTGGTTTCTCTCTCTCCAGTCTTTAACTTTCTCTCTTTTTGGGCGAACGAGATAAGGGAAATTGTCCCTTTATGAAAAATCTTAAGTACTTAATGATAGCGATCGGGTGGTCGAACGAACGAATGAAAGCGGGCTCGGGGAGTGTGGGCGCTGAGAACAGAAATAAACCTGTCTACATGCTGCTTGTTGGATGAACCATACAAATCATACATACGATGAATGAATGAGAAGCATGAACTTCCGATTCAGGCTCCGAGCTCTGCGCCCCGGACTCGAGTCCGACCTTCTCTGTGGGCGCTTGTGAGTATAGCATGACTGTCCACACGCCGTGACCATGGATTGCGATAGCGCAACACACGGTATACTTAGGTAGCAATACAATGAACTTGGAGTTCATATACTGATAATGAAGAAGGTCTCCAGTGCATTCCCGTGCGCCTCAGGCCCCTGACACTTTTACCACCTTGAGTGCCCGGCCACTTACGAATGTACGAACGTGCTTATCGCACGGATGTATTTGCGGCGTACCCCGCCCAAAGGCCGTCGTCCACGCGCCCCGGTGATGGAGGCTCCGAGTCAAGGTTAGATGGCGCTGCGAGAGCGCCATTGCGCGGACCTGGTTGGATTCCCGACATGGCCATGGTGGAGAGTCACATGATGTAGGAGTGGACTCGAACGATTGGAGCGGTGGGTTTCCCTTCAATACGGTTGCGTTCGCGTTTCGCTTTCCCCCCTTCCCCTCTTGAAAACTGTCGTCGTCTGAGAACTCAAACTGACTTCCTCTAAATGTGACTCGGACCCAATATGCACAGCCCGAGCAATTTGGAGCCCGACGAGCTCCGAGTCGGTCTTTGCTTTCATATGCCGGTGGGATGACGAGAGCTAATAATACCGGTGAGCTCATTTCGGTCCGCTTCGGTTCGCTTCGTGTGCTTGAAACACCACTGACCGAGACTACGGTATGAGATATTAATACGTATTGGTACCGTGTTCCGTGAATGGGTGAGACTCCTCGGAGTCGGAAACGCGGGCAGGAGGGATTCGGACGTGCAGCCAACGAACAATGTACATCGTGCAGTGTGCAAGTAGGCATTTGTACTATACTAATATATTGCTTAAATAAAAAATGCCTATAACTGTAATGCCCCCCACCAACATACCGGACTTTGATGCGCACCATAGTCCACGAGCCCGTGGTATGCCCGACCAACTCGGATACAGGCGCGCCGCACGCCGCACGCCACCGAGCCACAGAAATATACACGCGTGTTCCATTTCTCACGTGAGAGATTTCGAAGCCAGCTTTCGTACCTTTTATTTCTGGTAATGTATGTACTCACCGGTCCGCATTTTGACAGTTCCACTCCCACGGCCCGGGCACATAAGCAGTAGCAGCTTGGCTGGAGCTTGGCGAAGGCCTCGGATATACCCGGGTCCGGCCTTGCAGAAGTCCAGGTCTAAGCCAAGCCTAAGTGCGTCCGCCGACTCGCATCTGGGATTTACATTTAAGCCGACTTAATTACTTATGTACCTTGAGGACAGGAGCGTGCGTCGGAGAAGTACTTTCCTTCTCTCTTTCGCCGAGGAGAATATATATATATATATAGATACTCATGTACAAAGACCTTTAGACATGAACACTGTACATGCATCGTCATTGGCTCCAGTGGTTAGTGTAGATTGTGCAATATATAAATTAACATTAACAAGAAAGGATCTCTAGCGAATTTCCGGGACCAGCCCTCCCTCAGGCTAGGCAAGCCTAATCGGAGGACTTGGTGCTTGAAGAATGGGAGGAAGATGAAGATGAGGAACGCGAAGAAGTCGAAGACCGGGAACTCCGGTCGTGGAGTTTGTGCCAGACGATGACGCCCTCCTCCTGTGCCTGCACCGCCATACATTTGGAAGTTGCGAAAATAGGTGTGAACAGTCTTTGGCGTCGCCCACGAGCTATCGCTCCCGCCGAAGAAGGTCCTGCTCATTTTACAAGCAAGAGTAGGAGTAACGTCAGTGAGTCTTCAATACAGTACACCGGGCAGGAGGAGGCAAACGGCGAAAGGATTTAACACGCACGAGAAATACATTCCACCCGCCGTCACATCTGTGCTTGTGCGAAACTTGATGTCCGTGAACGAGAATATTTGCTCGCCATTGAAACTAAAAATACAAAAAATAAAATAAAAGCTTTTGATAGCAGTTATGGAACGTAGGAGCGAGATGCACTAACTACAATGCGATCTCGCCGTTGGATGCGGACGGAGGGTCATTCATCTTTGAATATACTGCGACGTTCTGCCATCTGTACCACACAGCTCAGTAAAAAGGCAGACTAACGAACGTAGGGACAGATGCGCGGGATATTCATGAGGATAATGGTGCGGTTACTCACTTTCCGGCTGAGAATGTGTATTTCCCGCGGCCAAAGCTGAACCCGTAGTCGCTGTTGCAAATTATACCGCCCACGTTGCACAACGACGACTGGGACGGGACGTAGGCGTACACTGTGGATACAACAGAGTCAATACAATTCAGAATATTAAAATGGCGAAAGAGGACATAAGAGAAAGTAAAGTGAAAACGATACGGACCCTCGCCTGCACCGTCCTTGCGCCACATTAACCGCGAGCTAAAACAGTCACTACCTGTAGGCTCGTTCCCGCCGGAGCATGAGTCAAGCTTCGGCCCGCCACGCAGACCCGGGAGCTTCCCGCCTTTGACCCAATCGAAGTCGGAGTCAAACGCGATGTCATACGAGAGCAGCATAGCTTCGAACCCGCCTGAGCCACCGAAAGTTGAATAGAATTGCGCGCCGCCAGTGCCGTGAGAGTACGTGCCAGCGTTGTATGTCACTGCAAAGACTGCCGCATCACTGCTGACGCTTCTGCTTGTGTGGTTTGATTTTGATTTCAGTCCTGATTTGGACTCCGACTCTGAGGGTGACGGTAATGGGGATGAGGACGAGGACGAGGCGCCGGAAGACCCTCCGAATGGATCCTCGACGAACGAGAGTGCATCCTTCCCGAAGCTGATACCGCCCTGGAGGGTCCAGTGCGCGTCCATGTACGCAGTTGCGTCTGATGCGGACATCGTCGCAGAAGGGAACGAGAGAACTGTCGACGTAGTGAGGCCGAGTTGCGCTGCAAGGTCATTGCTTGCACCGTGGACGCTGGAGAAAAGTAAGGACGCTGACAAGAGGAGGGTCAAGAAGCTGGTGGCCATGGTACTGCTGTGATCGGCCGTTTGTACTTATCGGGAGCGGTCAGTGAGATACTGAAGCGTTATATAGCATCATAAGAAGAGAAAGTAGGACGTGGTTGCATCTTGATAAATGGGGATGTAGACCTCTAGTCGCTCAACCAGGTTCAGAGCAGGTTAGCACTTTGCAACCTCCAGAGTTTCGGAATCAAGTCCGCAAAGTGGACCTTTCGTGTCCTGTGCTCTCGTAGTTTTGAAGACAAGTTTGCATATTTCACGGTCCGACTTTCTTGCTGTATAGTTTAAGGTTGCACATTGCTAATCTTGCATGCGTCGAAGGAGATGAGAACAAGTTGGTACTACTATCCACTATACCAAACGCGTGTGATCCTAGTCTGATGTGAACGAAACTCATCTTTGCAAGGAGAACGACAAGATCGCCACATCTAGTCTAGAGATGTACATAGATAAGTTCATTTGATAACAGGACGACAAGACACTGGCAGCAAACCCGAAAGCGACTCGAGGGGTTGGGTGATTACCGCAGCAGACTCCCAGTAGACGGCTTCCGGTAGAGCAACCAAGAACAAGAGCTGTGTATTTGAGGAACAGTATCAAGTGGTCAATATAAGGTGAGTTAATCAAGAGGAAAGGTTGAACTTCGACTCGTCAAAGTTAAGGCGAATTTTGTCTGCAACACTTCTAAATCCTGATCATTTTTTTCGACGCTGACAAATGTCGGTACTTTCCATATTTAGACTGTTACAGTCGCATTTGTCATTTTGTGACAGTGTGACAAACGGTAAGCCAAACTACAGTTGGGAGCATCAAAAAGCCGCCACTCTACCCGGCCCGGAATTTTCCATATTTTCGGCTGAGATTAAAATTTTAAACAGAAAAGTAGCTAAAAGATACAATACCTCCCTTTTTCACATCCTTCTTGACCTTGAACCACCATCACCACTAATGGGGACAGCCACGTCCCCCTTTCTGGCGGCATTTGAAACTCAGCAAGACCCCTATCACAATACATTCCCTCCCTGCTTTGTAAGCTTTGAGGGTCTCAACAATGCCCCCCAAAGGCGTACTGCAAATCCCCCCATGTATCAGTTCTGTGTTGGGTGCTCCAGCAGCTCACCCTGCTGTGGCTGTTGCTCCCCCTGTCAGCCCCCCAGTCCTTGCAGGTAGTCTGTCTAGGGCTATCTCCCAGGGTCGGGCGGACCTCAGTCCCAGAACACTGACCCCACCTCTGGCTGCCCCTGGCATACTCCCAGAGGATGACAAGATGCAGAACACAACCCCAGTGCGAAACTGGACTTGACACCGGTCTCCGCCAGCTTTTGATGGGACCCCCTCCGGCCACCAGATGGGAGCCAGGACTTGCCCTTGTCATGCAGCCTCCCAGTCCCCCACCCCAGCCCTGTGCTCCCTCCAGGAAATCTGGTGGATGGCCGCATCCATTCTCACGGACACTGACTGGACCCCCCTGGATGAAGTGCTGGGTGTGGGCTTTACAGGCAGTGACCTCACCAAGTATGCACAACACCTCGGGTACCTCGAGGGAACACTACAGCAAGTTAGGGGGTTGATCTCCTCAACCATTCCTGCAACCACCTCTTTCCTGATCCAGCAATCATGGGAGGAGGGTTTCACAAATGGCAGCCCTCATATCAACTTCATCAAGCCCGCCCTCCTACAAGTCCAAGGTTCTGCTCATGACCAATCCGTTGTGTCTCAGATGGCACTGCTGGAGCACATGGCAGGCAACCTGTCAGCAATCACCAGCCATATCAACTGGATCGAGCAACGCAGCACAGCCCCTGCTCAGCAGAGGGGGGGGGCTAGTGCAGGACAGGGGCCTGGGGGAAGCTTGGCTGTGGCCAGTGTTGCTGTCCTTCCAGGTGGGGCGGGCCCTTGGCCTGCCCCGGCTCCCATAATGGCCCCAGTGCAGTCTGCACTGGGTGTCGCAGGTGGGCAGCCTATAATCCCTAACCCCATGCAGGGAACCCCATCCGGGGGCTCCTACTCTACCATGGCTGCAGCTGCAGTTGGTACACCACAGTCGGCCAAGCCCTGGCCCACCCCGCCTCAGAAGGGCCCCCAGCTTCCCATGCTGGTGGTCTCCATGTCCTCATGCCCCGTTGCCGCTGCCGATCGCATTTCGGACATGCGCCTTACAGCTACCACACACACCGGCATTGTGTCCTTGCAAACTGGTGCCCACCTTCGCTTGCTCTCTGCCAGGTGGAACAAGAAAGGCAACGTGGTCCTCACCTTCATGAAAGGGACTCCGTCTAATGACATTGTTAGGGCAACACTATACACCAACAAGATGCACAGGTTCTACCAGTGAAACGACTTAGGAAAGTGAGATGCAAGTTGACAAGGAGGGATCACACAGAGATAGTGGATATCCTAAGAGAACTCAACTGAGTTCCCCAGGTCTGCATTGGTTGCTACTTATACACATTCGACTACTTTAGGGTAGGTCAAATCTATAATAAACTACCAATCAGAAGTGTGAAACAGTCATGACACCATTACTATGTAATATGTCACCATACTGATGCAATATGGTGTCATTGCTCTAGAACCTTCTACTGTGATGTCATAGATCTAGAACTATCTGTGCCTGCTTACTACTGATCAGATGAAGCATACCTAATGACTAATCCATCATTATATAATAAGAGATGAAACATGAATCAAAAAACATATATATCATAACAGACATCTCCCTTCACGGCCCCGCCCTCTGCGAGTTAGTTGCCCCAGGCTCCACTGCAACTGCCACCAGGGTTATGCCCTGGGCTAGGCTCGGTATTAAATGGGTCCCTACCCATGACGCCCCCTCCGCCGACCCGTTCACCCGGGCTCAGCTGACCACTGAGCTGAAGCGCAACCCCCTCTTTGATGGGGTGAACTTTATGTTCCTCCCAGATTGGATGCATGCCCCGGCACTTCTTACTTCGGCCGTCTCCAATGCCCCTATTGGCTTTGTGTTTGAAGACGAGTCAGGGGCAGTTACTGCACACATCCTCACTACCCCAACTGTGTATATGTTCGGCCAATGCCTCAAGGTCGAACATCGCAAGCTCCTGCCTCCCTCCACCCTCTGTGCCCACTGCTCTGCCCTTGGCCACACAGAGATGGGGTGCTGTGCACCGGTCCATTGTGCTTTTTGCATGCGGCCACACAAGTCTTTGGAGCACTGAGCCCATTGCCCTCTCTGCATGGTGGAGAGTACACCAATGGGTGCCCTGTGCCCCCACCCTCTCACCTGCCCCAACTGTGGGAATGGGCACCATGCAGCATCCCCAGATTGTGTTAGAAACAAGTAATAACAGATTCACACAATGATACTAGTTAGTTTAGGGTAGGCTTGATACCCTTCACTTGCTAGAGTGTTAGAGCTGATGATGGTGGTAAGAGACAAGAGATGAATTAAACTGCTTTTTACCACAATTTTACATTGGGCTTTTATACCCTACATGTTGTAGTCTATTTACTATGTTCCAGTAGATACTACAACATACTACTCTTGATTTATAAGTCATAGGAATGTTCCAGTACAATCTTGTACATGCTATTTACTATTCTTAGTTTCCTATGAGTCAGTTATATATTCCGGTATGTTCTACAGCCTACCATGCTATCTTTATCTTATGCCAGAACCTTCCTCAAGTTTCCATTGAGTCATATAGTATAATACCTAAGGTAACCATTCTTGGATACTACTATACCTATGATGCTTCTCCTTATTTCCTAATTGGTCCTGCTGTGCGATGCACTATACTTGGCTCCCATCAATTGTGTCTTTAATTGATCACCATGCTTCCATTGGCTATTCTTAGCCAAATGCTTAGATATACTTGTGTGGCTCAGTGATTATGCTAGCCTTCTTAATCTTATCTTGTTGTGGCTTGTTACTTATTACCATAGACTAAGATTGATTCATTTCTATGGTATTGTTGAAAGGGGTTTGCTCTGGTGTCCTATCGTCTACTGGCATAAAGGGCTCATCAGGCCCTATAGCATTTATATTTGCTATCCTGCTATACCCTGGTGTGATTCTATATGATGGTTCCTCGTTGAACCATCTTATTATAATCTCTTTATCTATTGGTATTAACTCCTGTCCTTGTCTTGGTTCCTTTCAATCTACTGTTGTATGTCCTTTGGCTATGAAGTTGGCTTTGTATGTGAATAGTTGTTCTCATAATTGTTTATTGATGGTATGAACTATTTTGTGTGCCGCTTCTGCATAATCGGTTGATGTAATAACTGCTCTTTGATAACATAATTCACTATGTGGCTGATTATAAATCTTGGTTCTTGTATAAGCACTGATTACATATCTATTCAATTGATATGAGAACATAGTTGCTCTATGTTCAATTATTACTTCTAGCCTTTCTGCCACTTGTTGTTCCCTTGTAGTATGATTGAATGTAATTTGACAGTTGTCGTATCCTGCATTCTGTCCTACTGTTGCACATGCAATATTAAACACTTTCCATGCTACTTGATCTGCATCTTTACAGTGTTGGCATAGGTTCCTAGTATCAATTAGAGTTACAGGTCTTGCCATGTCGATCTTGCTAATCTGTTGATCTGGTGATCATGATTTTCATCAATTTACTAACAGATTGCCGCCTCCGGTCCAAATACAAAGGTGGACCCTGAGGCAGACCGGACAAATTTCACGATGATGCAGGCCCAGGGGAATGATAGCTACATTCCTCCAACATAACATGCAGCGCTCCCAAGGGAATATGGAGTCTGTGCTCAATGCCACACATCCTGCTACTGTCATCCTGGTCCAGGAACTGGCATGGTACAAAATCAGTGCCACGCTGTCACTCCTATCTCCTTCTGGGGACGAGGTCTTATCCACCACGTCCCATCCTGATTATGTTTTAGTTTTGCCTCCTCTCGCTGGCCCTAACTCTGTACCACCACCGGGTGTCTGCATGTATTTACATAAGTCACTCTCTTCCTCAATATATCAGATTGACACTTCTTTGTCCCTGTCACCTGATATTTTAACAATCCATATTCTTGGTGAGACCCCCTTCACAATTACCAATGTGTATAACCGCAGTACTGCTGGCGCTACCCAGAACACCATCATGGCACTCGACACCATTCTTTTTAGAATGCCGCCAGATGCCCTATGGCTTGTGGGTGGGGATTTTAACATCCACCACTCCTTGTGGAGCCTTGCACATCGGTCAGCAGCGACCTACCCCCAGGATTTCGCAGATTGGATTGCCACAGCTTCCCTGACTCGTATTGGGGAGGACTTTACCATCACCTGTCATCCCCCTCGTTCCCAAACCGGCATTCAATCCAGGACCATTGATCTTACCATGGTCTCCCCCACGCTCCTTGAGTTTCACCCCGAGGACTCATGGGCAATTGACTGGCGGACCCCTTCTTCCTCAGACCATGGGGTCATTACCTGGTCCGTCGACTTCACACTTGCAGCAGTTCCCCTGCCCCAGCCTCAGATTAACCCCGACAAGGAGGTGGAGTGGTTGCTTGCCCTGACCCTGTTCATAGAAGCCGTGTGGTGGCTCCCAGATGGCACTCCAGCAGAGGTGGACCTCAAGGCCCAGGCCATCTTAGATGCAGTAGTTTCCACAACTGCAGCACTTGCCCCTGTCCCCCAGGAGATGGGGAAGGGGAAGCAAATGAGTTGGTGGAATGCTGATTGTCAGAGACACC
This sequence comes from Coniferiporia sulphurascens, assembly GCA_002794785.1. NCBI lineage: Eukaryota > Fungi > Basidiomycota > Agaricomycetes > Hymenochaetales > Hymenochaetaceae > Coniferiporia > Coniferiporia sulphurascens. Next base: position 1,148,676 of record NBBA01000010.1, on the reverse strand, counting down.
TGGATGCCCTCAGGACCACACCCGATGGGGAGTGGGAACTACTCCAGCGGAAGTCGTGATCGATCTTCCGCAGTGCGAAATGCTCTTTCTTTGATGAGTTTACAGAGAACATCACCCTAGATTGTATCTGGGATATGGTTCACTGGACCCACGGTGCATGCAAAGCACCTATGCCGTCACTCAACACACCAAGGGGCATAGCCCACACCTCGGACCAGAAAGCAGACGCTTTTCTGGCCCAATACTTTACTGGCCCATTGGCCCGGACTCAGCCCCCAGACTGCATCCCACCACACCCCAATGCCCTCCTACATGATGTCCCCTTCACTATGACAGAAATGGTGGAGGCACTCAGGAATACATCTAACTCATCGGCTCCGGGGCTCTCCGGGCTCGGGTACCGCCCCCTTAAGTGGGTGCACCGCCTGTGGCCCGGAGAACTGCTTCAGCTGTTCAACCAATGCTGGTTGGTGGGTCACCACCCCCAGTGCTGGCACATGGCCAAAGTCGTTATGCTCCAGAAGCCTGGCAAGAAAGATGGATCCACACTTAAGTCATACCACCCAATTACTCTCAAAGAAACTATGGGGAAGCTTCTCGAGAAAATGGTGGCAGCACGATTTCAATTTTGGGGGAGATGTGGCACTCTCCCAGCCAATCAATATGGTGGACACCAACGTTCAGGCATATTGAATGCTGCCAGGTCCCTAGTCAAGGACATCGAGTGTGCATGGGCTTCGGGCCAGGTTTTGTCAGCCCTTGTGGTTGATGTCTCCAGGTTCTTCCCATCAGTCCAACATGATGACCTCGAGCAAGCCCTGCTCACAAAAGCTATTCCAGCAGAAGCAAGGAAGTGGGCAATGTTGTTTGTAGCAGATCGACAGGTGCAACTCTCTTTTGACAGCTACACAGGGGATACTCACACAGTCCCAAACCTCGGAGTCCCACAAGGCTCCCCAGTCTCACCAATCCTTGCTGAGCTCTTTGCGAGCTCCCTCCTCCTGCTATGCAATGATGCCCCTGGCCAATCAGTGAAAGCATATGTCAATGACCACCTCCTCATGGTTATCAGTCCCTCTCCAGCTGCCAATGCCCTCATCCTGGCACATCTGTACTCTCGGATTTCCGATGCCGCCCATGCCCTGGGTTTGTCACTCAATGCTGACAAAACCGAACTCATGCACTTCTCACAATGCCAGCTTCATCATAACCAGCTGGCTCAGGGATGCACCCTGTTGGAGAGGGGTAGGATGTGGGTTGTCCTCCCCTCCTCTCCCCTTCAGTGGCTAGGAATCTGGTTTGATCCCAGACTTCGCTTCACTGAACACATACGACACATGTGCAATAAGACGCATTCCATTACTGGGGCCCTGTCTATTGTTGGCAACTCGGTTCGTGGCATGTCCCCCTTGCATCGCCGATGCCTTGTCATTGGCTGCATCATCTCCACACTTATGTGGGGCACCACCCTCTGGTTCACTAACCAGAAGCAGAAGGTGAAACTCCAGTCCATGCAGGTGGTCCTCAATCGGGCCTGCCGCCGCATCCTGGGCACCTTCCGCACAACACCCTCCATCTATCTCACCCATGCCACTGGCATCCCCCCTATTGGGGTTCTGGTCAAGCGCCTCGCGGACTGGGCAGCAGTTACCATGCTTCGGCAAGGCCTCCGCCCCACCTCCACACCTAGGCCCATCAACAAGGCCCACTTCACCTGCATTACGGACTACCCCGCCTCCTCCCTCCCCCAGGGCTAGGTCAAGGTCGCCCCATTCCTCCTGCCACCTCCCTGGTGGAAGCTGTTAGTAAATTGATGAAAATCATGATCACTGGATCGACGGATTAGCAAGATCGACATGGCAAGACCCATAAATTTAATCGATACCAGGAACCTGTGCCAACACTGTAAAGATGCAGATCAAGTAGCATGGAAAGTGTTTAATATTGCATGTGCAACAGTAGGACAGAATGCAGGATACGACAACTGTCAAATTACATTCAATCATACTACAAGGGAACAACAAGTGGCAGAAAGGCTAGAAGTAATAATTGAACATAGAGCAACTATGTTCTCATATCAATTGAATAGATATGTAATCAGCACTTACATAAGAACCAAGATTTATAATCAGCCACATAATGAATTATGTTATCAAAGGGCGGTTATTACATCAACCGATTATGCAGAAGCGGCACACCAAATAGTCCACACTATCAATAAACAATTACAAGAACAACTATTTGCATACAAAGCCAACTTCATAGCCAAAGGACACACAACAGTAGATCAAAAGGAACCAAACCAAAGACAGGAGTTAATACCAATAGATAAAGAGATTATAATATGGTGGTTCAATGATGAACCTTCATATAGAGTCACACCAGGGTATAGCAGGATAACAAATATAAATGCTATAGAACCAGAAGCGCTCTTTATGCCAGTAGATGATAGGACACCAGAGCGAACCTCTTTTAATGATATTATGGAAGGTATGACTCAATCTTAGTCTATGGTAATAAGTAACAAGCCACAACAAGATAAGATTTAGAAAGCTAGCATAATCACTGAGCCACACAAGTATATCTAAGCATTTGGCTAAGAATAGCCAATGGAAGCAGGGCGATCAATTGAAGACATGATTGATGGGAGCCAAGTATAGCACATCATACAGTAGAACCAATTAGGAAATAAGGAGAAGCATCATAGGTATGGTAGTATCCAAGAATGGTTAACTTGGATATTATACTGTATGACTCAATGGAAACTCAGGGAAGGTTCTAGCATAAGATAAAGATAGCACAGTAGGCTGTAGAATGTACTGGAATATGTAACTGACTCATAAGAAACTAAGAATAGTAAATAGCATGTACAGGATTGTACCGGAACATTCTTATGACTTATAAAGCAAGAGTAGTATGTTGTAGTATCTACCGGAACATAGTAAATAGACTACAACATGTAGGGTATAAAAGCCCAACATAAAATTGTGGTAAAAAGCAGTTTAATTCATCTCTTGTCTCTTACCATCATCATCAGCTCTAACACTCTAGCAAGTGAAGGGTAACAAGCCTACCCTAAACTAACTAGCATTATTGTGTGAATCTGTTATCACTTGCTTCAATCCCTTATTCAGGGAGTGAATCTAACAGAAGCCCCTGGCTCACCTGCTTCTGCATCTTTCCCCTGTCTCATGACAGGCTGATGCCATGCAAGCTTGTCTCGATGCCCACTCCGGTGTCCTCGGCTCTATAGGGCTGGGCCACATGGCAGCGGTGTACTGCGTGGGAGTCAGGAAAGGGCGCCCTCCTGGCCCCTTTCGGGGTGGGGCTGCCATTATGGTTTTTAGCCCCACTTCGCCCCCCCACTCGTCCTCATGGTCTGTGGGGGGCCACCTGCACCATTTCGATGCTGGCATCCTCGCCCTTGAAAGGGGGGTGCAGGAGGTCCTCATGCTTGCCAGAGACCCAGGCCTTCGAACAGTCTACCTCTGTACCACAGCTCACTTTGTTGCCTCTGAGGTGATGAAGTTTCACAAGCTCTGGAATATGCATGCCCAGCTTGAGCGCATCCGGCACAACCTCATTTTAGCTCTGTCTGTCTGGCCGGACCTCCGCATCATCCTCACTGACTTCCCCTGGGACTTCTGGGTGGAGGGATGGAGGACCACAGAGCCCACTGCTATTAGAGTCACTCACAATTCCGGGTTTTTCGGACACTCCATCCGACACCTCCATTACCTCACCACTCTGGCGATGAGGAAGGGATGGCAGGAGTTGATCATGTCTTTGACACAGGGTCACTCCCGGTCATCCTTCCTCATAGGACTGCCCAGACCCAAGCCTACAGGGCTTATGACCATGACCGATCATATGTCAGCCTTCACGTGCACATCCCAAGTCGTCTCCAGACACTGCGCCACCATGGCCTATTTACATCGTTTCCACTGGGCAGCAGGCGCCCAGTGTATTTGCAGTCACCCTCGACAAACATGGGAGCATCTGCTCCTCCACTGCCCACTCACACATGAGGCATACCTCCGTGTCTTTCGCAAATACCCAGACCAACCCCTGACCTCTGAAGAGGAATGGCTGGGTAACCAGGATGGAATTTACTATTTGGCTAACTTCCTTTTACTCACTATGGCCTTTACTCAGGCCTTTCTCGATCTGGGCTGATTCTCTCCCCCACCACTCATGCCACCCTCCTCATCTAATGTATGGTGGACTGGCATCAGCACGCACCTCTCCTGCCTGGACTTTCCCTGGTCTTCGGGCTGCCCTTTCTCGCTACCCATTCCCATTGAACCTCCCCAGTAGTTAGTAGTGCGATAAAACCCCCTTTTGGGGATTAGTACCCAACCCAACCTGAACAGGCTTAGTAGTGTAGGAGAGTAGTTAGAAAGTGCTGCCTAAAGGCAGCACACTTGTCTTACTAGGCTGACATGCTCAATAAATCCAATTCTCTCTCTCACCTCCCTTTTTCAGAGGTGTTTCTAAAAATAGAACAAATGTGTCAAATTTTTCAAGAAATAAAAATAAAAATAAATGCCAAAAATAATTTGAGACCTCCCTAACTTGATGCATGTGCCAAAATTTCGATGATCCAGCACTTGTGTATGTGTGATAATGCCCAAGAGGGTCTGGAGTACTCAGGCAGCCAAGGCCAAATTGTCTGCAGGCACTGCCGCTTTCACCAAGATGCAAAGAAGCCATCAAATGTCAACGATATTCCCACGATTGGGCGCTAAATGTGCTTTGATGTTATGTAAACATCCATATATGGGCATTTTGTAATAAAATAAAATAATTGTTAATTATTTAAATATTATGTGTCAAATTTTCCTAGAGATTTTTTGAAAAATTGGAATTGGGAAATTCTAAGCAATGAATACTGTAGAGGGTTGTTATAGCTATTTAATGCACTGTGTTTCACTAAGAAATAATGACTATTGACAGACTAGATATGAAAACAAATTTAGACCCTCTCGGCAATTCCCAAGGCATGGGTTCTTGACGCTCCCAACTGTAGTCTTTCAACGTTTGCTTTTTGCCCAAAATTCTTGTGTCAAATCGGATACGCACGAATGCACTTCATCCATGCCACTTGCGTACCACTCGCTTAGATCTGGCAGTACGCGCTTTACGGTGTCGCACCCACTCGGCTTGCCAGTGCAGGGGGAAATGATGATTGGCTGCGTGTGGACTATATCTTCATCAGCGTCCGCAGACCGCCAGGCTTTGTTAGAGATCGTAGACGACGGATAGTGGCGTATAGATTAGCCTGTTTGGTGTCATCAGGACCCCGGACAATTGTCATGGCACAACCTTTCAAAAACGACTTCTCTTCTGGAGGTGTTAGATACTGGCTGATGCTCTCGAGGCTTTCAGAAAGTGCCTCCGGATGGCACGGATATAAGCGTGCCAGGCTTAAACATATCATTATCTCGTCCGTCTTCTATAGCCATGTTTCTGAGTAATCGAATACCTGGTAAGTGTTCCATTCATGATAGAGCGACATTTAATGAATTCTTTGCCCCGTTACATATAAAAGTTTTCGCGCAGACCGTCAGGATCGTGTGTAGAGATGAAATAATGATGCACTTGAAAGGGGCAACAGGTTGTAGCGGGATGTGCTGCGGACATCTGGTTTTTCTTCGAGCACAGCAATCCTTGTTTTAGATGGAATCGGATGGATAGTGCGGGTCTGTTTGCTTGTTACGGTCATCGTAAGTGTCCAAGCCTCAGTGACAGGGCACATGTTGATCATTCAGATAAAGCAAAGACAAGCAGGACCCGGCTTAAGTTTTGATGTGCATTCATGAGAGCTTTCGTTGCTTTTGGCGTCAAACTAGAGGGGTTTTGTCACCACCGGAATCAATCAGACCGCGGGCTTAAGACAGGGGGTGGTTACGCGCCATCGTGCTCGCCAGCTACTCACCCCTCAAGACAGACGAGGGTGTGTCTTCCGCCACGAAAACCGTTAAGAAGATAATCAATAGCCATGGACGCGAATCTTTGGGCAACACAGTGTCCGCCTCTGAAGCCATAAGGTGCTTGTTGCGAATATATTGAACGGCTGCAACGAGTACTCTGTGTCCGTAGGCGTAACCCCAGTATGCGAACGGCAACAGGGCGGTGATACTTCATCGGTTTCGCCACCGCGGCGGTTTCGAAACGCCCTGCTTTTTCGATAGAGGCAGGTCCCTTCCGTAAGCTCCAGGAAGGCAAGGATTACGTGGGCAGGTCGTTGGAGAAGAGTTGACCGCTAAGGATCTGGCATCAAGGATTAGGGGCTCTACTATACTGCGTCAAAGTAAGCGCATTATACATTGATCTCAGTTGCTTGCGTGCTGATTATGCCTGCTTTACGTTCTCAGGGTTCGCCTTGAGCGATAACGTACTACATCGCAGCGATTTAGCTATCTGGACTAAACCGTACAAGGAATTTGAAGATGCGCTCGGGACGCTCTATATCATCATTTGATCAGGCCAAGCGCTTGCCACACCTGTAGGCAGTCATTAACGTGGCGCCGCTTATGCACTCCGTGTCTGCACTACTAGTAGGCTTCCGCGTGTTGTTTCCCGTGGTGGTTTGGTTACTCGAAAAGACGCGTCTGAGAGGCACGGTTCTCAGCATACCGAATGTACATTTTGTCACGTATGAGCTCTTAGGGCACAGGCGCCCATGTGTTCCGCCCTAAGAGGTGGCTCGAGCTCGACCAGGCCAAGATGCCGAAAACTTTGAGTGTGCTCCAGTTCGGGCCCATGTGAGCGGAACGATGTTATGACCCGTTTCGCTCGTCCTCATGTCCTCACCTCATCTAGGGGGCTTGCATTGGACATAACTCAGCAAGCATGAGGCTGCTGATCATCATCTCAGCCATTTTCTGCCCCTACGAATTCGTGCTCGAGTACCCAGTCAAGCCTGTAAGTTATATTCACTTTGGATCTGCAGAGTTCCACACGAACCATCGGAGTTCTGTGTGAGTGAAGAGGTACAATGTTTGGAAAGTCGGGTCCACAGCGAAGTATTTGCGATCGTCTCGTTATGCCTGGATAACCATGACTGCGACTACCCTTTTCCCGTTTTTTTGTCCATTCCATTTGCGTACACGCTTTCGACCGAGGTATCTCTTTACTGCACTATAAAGCTACGTCGTCGCTCTGTTGTAGGCCTAGTTGGGCTAGTACACGTGGAAACACAAGATTGGAAGAGCAATGGAGCAGTATTATCGTGCCTTTTGTAGCTAGGCCTCAGGTTAGCCGCTTGGAAGACGAGTTTGTTCTTGCAGCTCCGGGAGATGCAGAAACGAATGGTCGTAGAAGTTTAAACTGTGCTGCGCGCTCGCACGTGAGTAGGTCACGTGTGCGCAGCACATTGGCGATGGCGACGATAACGAACACTGCTCGCAACTCGCTCTTGACTTCCATCGCCTCGCAAACAAGTTGCAAGCTACCCAGTCTACGGAATCGTAAAGCATCGCAAGCATGTCCTTGTCCGAGAATGACATTGCTGTCGTACCTTTTGGCAAGGAGTTTGACCCGAAGTGAGTCTAAAGTCCACTACGTGCATCAAATCCGTTCTGAATCTAGTCGACCCAACTTGCAGGCTCGTACATATCAAAGGTAAAGCGTATTTTCCTTAGCAAGCTCATTAAGTATAACGTTATTCCAAAGCAATCGAAATCAACTTCAGAGACAATCGTCCGCGTTACCCAATTTTTATCGTATTCAAGAGGAGAGGCAAGCATCCGTTCAGCTTGAAGTCTCCTCAATTCGAGAAGGATGGTCCTGTTCGCTGGGATCTGGAAGAACTTCAGTGAGCGAAATACTTCAATAAGCGCATCGTCCAGCGTGTTGACTCGATGCGTTCCAGGCATATCCCTGTGACCACAGACTTTTCTATTTTCGTCCAGGAGGTCCATACGTTCAAGGTCAAGAAGCTCTCCGGGTCCTTCAAAGTCATGTCGAAGGAGATACTCGGGCTAGACGACTTCCTAGATACGGGTACGCTATTTGTAACAATTTTTCAAGGCGCTCGCGTTCTTACTCCTCGTAGACAAGAAAGGAAAGGTCCAACTGAAGCTGACATGCGTGTCGGTGTCACCAGTGAGTACAATGGATAATATAAGACCCTTGTTGAGGCGACGTTGACTGTTCTTAGACGGATGCCTTTACCGAGCTCCTTGTTGAGGAAGCGCAGGTTATGCTGGATCGCAAGAAGGTTCTTTTGGAGTCCCTCGGTAAATCCGCCGAAGTGTTGGCTGCAGTGATGAAGTTCACTGACCTCGCATCCGACGTGAGTTTCGACGAACTACCTTAATACCTTGCTTCTTCTTAATATCAGATTCTCATAGGTGCACCCCGCTGCTAAGGCTGCCGTCATAGCGATCAATGCTTTGTACGAGGTGACGCATTCAGTGAAAATAATGACTGCATATTTTAATATCTTAGCTTTTAGAGGTGTAAACTGCAGCAGGAGTGTCACGACTTGGCTGTCGAACTCATGAAGGATCTGGTATCGTTTCTGCCTTATACGAAGGACGTCCCACGGGGCTTCGTGGAAGATGGGCGAACCAAGCAGATGATTAGGCAGATGCTTGAGCTCTTTTGTCAAGTTTCTAGGCTTATCATTGAGTATTCATCCGAGGGAGTCTTAGGTAAGACGAAATACAACTGTAGACCTTGCTCTGATTGCTTAACGTTCTTGCAGGTGATTTGCTCTCTTCGCACAGAGACAGGATCGACTCGTCCAAAGACGACTTCAAGAGGATGAAGGAGGCTTACGATTGGTATATCAAGATGGAGGTCTGGAGGTCCATTACACGAATAGGTATTTCGGGAGGCATGCCCTTCTTTTCCATTACTAATCATCTTTCTAGAAAGTTATGTGGTAGACACTTTAATTCAACGGCTGCGGCCAGCGAAGCGTTCTTTTTACAATAAAGACAGAGTCTGTCGGGAAGGGGAATGGGTATCTGTTCTTGGATGGGTCAAAGAATGGGCGGACTCCGACTCTAGGATTTTTTGGTTGCGTGATGAAGTGGGATCTGGGAAGAGCTCTATTGCGCACTCTATCGCGCATATGTTTGAGAAGGAGGGTCGTCTTGCTGGGTGTTTCTTTTGCAAGAAAAACGATAAGGAGTGTCGTAACCCGTTGGCGATCATACCTACGCTGGCATATCATTTCTCGAAGCTGTATGAAGCCTATCGTTCGCACATACTCTCTGTTCTACGGGGGGAGCACGAGTTGAAACTATTCCAGAGTCTTCAGTGGCAGTTTGAACTGCTTATTGAAGGGCCGCTGAATGCTTTATCTCTTGTCCCTCCGACGCCTTTGATAATTGTCATTGGTGCTCTCGATGAGTGTCGGGATTCCGAGAACTCTGCGGTTCAGCTTGCTGGAATTTTCTTGCAGTTGGTTGCTGCTATTCCTTGGCTTAAAGTGGTCGTCTCTAGCAGATCACTTCCAGGTTTACACCAAGCCTTCAGTCAGAGTGCAACGAGGTGCCAGACTCTCGACGTTAACGGCGAGGTTGATCATGATGCAATTATCGGGGTCCTGTCGGATACTTCAATGGGAAGTCGGGCGGCTGAGGTGGATCAAATCTACACCATCCTTGTTCAGAATGCAATTAAGATGGTGGGTAATGCTGAGGCTTTCTGGACTTTAATTGGTATCATTAGCTGCACATCCGAAATCAGGCCTCTTTCAGAGAATGGGATAGTACACTTTTTGTCCAGTGCAGGGCATGGCAGCATTGACCTGAAAACTCTCAATACTGTCATTGATGCTCTACAGGCTGTCCTGTATAGAGATATATCAAGGAGTGATGCAATCTGTATTTGTCACTCATTGTTTCTTGATTTCATTCATGTTCAGACCCGTTCTCAGTCATTCTGGACTGGATCCACACATGCTGACACAGTCATGGCTAGAGGATGCCTCCAAGTCCTGATCTCTGAGCTGAAGTTCAACTTGTGCAGTCTGGAGTCCTCACATGTTGCAAATAATGCTATTCCAGGTTTAAAAAATTGGGTGTTTGAGTGTATATCACAGAAACTCCAGTACAGCTGTCTGTATTGGATGAAGCACCTCATTGCTTCCAACCTGGACACCACTGAGCAATCACTGCAAGCTTTACTAAATGGCTTCCTGCATAGTCCAAGAGTCCTTTACTGGCTAGAATGTTTGAGCAATATGAGAGAACTAAGCACAGGTGTAGACATACTCAAGCAGTGTACTGAATATTTAAAGGTATGTATTTTTGTGCTTTTACTCTACAAGATGGGTTATTGACAGAGGTTTATCAGAAATCCAGTGAGGCCTTTACTATATGTACAGAGCTGCATGAGCTTGTTTCTACATGCCATTCAGCCATTTCCACCAGTACTCCACACCTTTATATCTCAGCACTATCCTGGGCATCTGCAGATAGCCTGATAGTCAAACAGTTATATCAATGTTTCTCTAATCAATCTCCCACTGGCTTGGTCAGGAATGGCCACATTGATGATGCTGCAGGAGAGCCCCTCTCAGGTCATTCAAGGAGTGTCAAATCTGTTGCTTATTCTCCTGATGGAAGACATATTGTGTCTGGCTCAGATGACAGGACCCTCAGGACCTGGGATGCACACACTGGGAAAGCTGTGGGAGAGCCCCTCACAGGCCATTCATGGGATGTCCAGTCCGTTGCCTACTCCCCTGATGGAAGACACATTGTGTCTGGCTCAAATGACAAGACCCTCAGGATCTGGGATGCCCACACTGGGAAATCTGTGGGAAGGCCCCTCACAGGTCATTCAGGCACAGTCATGTCTGTTGCCTATTCACCTGATGGAAGACACATTGTGTCTGGGTCAGCTGACATTACCCTCAGGATCTGGGATGCACACACTGGGAAAGCTGTGGGAGAGCCCCTCACAGGTCATTCAGGCACAGTCTGGTCTGTTGCCTACTCCCCTGATGGAAGACACATTGTGTCTGGCTCATTTGACAATACCCTCAGGATCTGGGATGCACACACTGGGAAATCTGTGAGAGAGCCCCTCACAGGTCATTCACGTTGGGTCCAGTCTGTTGCCTACTCCCCTGATGGAAGACACATTGTGTCTGGTTCATATGACAACACCCTCAGGATCTGGGACACAAGTGCATTTTCAAATGGCCTTCTAGAGAATGTGAAAAAGGAAATTGCTGATGATGGATGGCTGAGGGATATGGATGGACACCTCTTGCTCTGGGTGCCGCACGAATACCGCAGCCATATACTTGGAGTCACTACACTATGCAAAATGATTATTCCATTGGTTCCTCATGGCAACGCAGTGCAGATTGATTGGAAGAAATTATTTGAATATAGCGGAGCATCCTGGGTCAATATTTTCAAGAATGAGACTTAGGTAAGGTGCATGTTTGTGTGTCTTGACCGGACCTGACACGATCACTTCTTTCAGGAGGCTTGAACCGAATGTTTCCAAATATGAAGTGATCTGGATTTTTTTTGAAATGTTCCTCTCAATTCCCATTACGTATTTGATGCAATATGACTTGTTTCGGTGTTTCTGAAGGACAGAGTGTGCCGTGGAGTGTCATTTAAAAGGTAAGAGCGACAATGTAAAGAGAAGTGCGCATATTAGCGAGTAACGTGTGGATGAGTAGCCGCAAAATGTACAATACAATGAGATTAAGTATGCATTTCGGTGGTGGGGTTCTCATTTTCACTGACATTCAAGGGCAATTGTTTCAAGACATCCTGATCTTGCCTCCGAGTTACGGCGCTCCGCTATCAATGTATTCTCGCACGCCTTATGGCCGTACAATGGTTTGCCACCGACAAGATTAAGCTTTTCAATATTGGTCATGGCGCCTCTCGACACTCAGCCGGATAAATGGATCTGCTCCCTCGGCTCATGTACTTTCAAGATACAACGTATGAATATTCTACTAAATTCGTGGAGAGGGAATTTGTTAGCTTATAAAGTCAAAGACTTTGCCCACTTACATGCGTATATATCGTTGTGTAATGGGCTCGTTCCATCATAAGAGGACAAAGAGAGCTCGGCAGAGAACAATATGTAGTCAATAGGAACGATGAACTGCGTAAGACGAACAGGTGGTTCATATCCTTGGTTGCGTTTCCAAAAATGACACCGGCAATTTTGCAAGCGATTGATCAGACATCACGAATGAGCGTATGATACAAAAGGCACACACGCTGCGATGCCTCGATCTTCGTTTGTCGTACTGTAGCTTATCAAATGCTGGTTTGTACGAGCGGGAGAGAATGGGATTATGGTTGGCAGATCCTGACTGACAAGTAGGCCTTCCGGGCGCACATCAATCAGAAATTTTTGAAAAGAACACATTCCCAACTCGATTAAAAAGTTGCAGATAATTTTGATCCAGCGTTCCGAAGGATCCGACAAACAATTCAGGCATCGAAACGTCCACCATGATTTTGCCAATGGAAATGCAACCAGAAGACGGTATCACCGAAGCGCAACTGCAATATGAGCCTATTTTGGAGCCACAAAAAGAGATACTGGGCATATGTGGAGTACCAGCCGCCGCACCCCGAAGAATTGCAAGAATGTCCGTACCAATTCAATTTTCGACGCATGCACAAGAGGTCGGCGAAGGAAAATTTTGAGCGCAGTGCCCATACCTGTAATTTTATGCCCATGGTGCTCCATTTAGATACCGGGCTAAGCTGTACATGTCAGAGTTTATCAGCGCAGTCAGCTTTGGATGTTGTGGACTAAGGCAGGCTGTCGTCGTCGCTGATCATGTGGAGGGGATCGACGCCGGGCCTACGCCGAGGCCGGACGTTGGCATGGGAACTCGATTTGCTTCCGCTCTCCACTCCAACTGAGCGATGGGCAGCGTCTGCTTCAGTATGGGCTTCCTGCTGTGGTGCAATTACAGTTTCATCTGCTAGCTTTCCTGTCTGAGAAAAAGTCCTCTCCGGGCGTGTTCGAAAGTATCTACGTGGCCTCCAATGCACCTCGAAGGTTCAGGGGATATGGTGGGGACGATCGATTGGCAGGGAATTGTTTGCTCAGAGGGCCAGTCAGTAATGGTGAGTACCTTGGGGTTTCTCTCCACGTTGGCATTAAGCTTCGGGCTTATCGACCGTCTGATAGCCACTACGTTACTGCTTGATGTCACTCAAGCTCAGCCCCGGGACTAGGACACAATCTTTCCGAATTAATATTATCCGCTCTCAAACTTGTCTGCATTTTGGACCAGGGCTTGTGGCGCCATGGCGACCTTTGAACAATGCGCTTCTAAACATCGATTCTTTCTCCTGAGCCGCGCTGACCCTTGCTAGTGTGCCCGAGCTCTTGGTACCGTATCTCACTGCCCACTCCTGGCCAGGTTCTCCGACGTGTCGCCTACTAGTATGGACGCGGACACGCATCTGAGGTTGTCTGCGATCCCAACAAGAAACTCGTTGAGCATCTTTTTAATTGCGAGTCCGTCCGTACGAGGACTGCGTGGTAGTAATCCCCTTGCCGTGTAAGGGATCAAACCGTTTGCGTTATACCTGAGCATCATTAACCAATAGTCGCTCCTTTACCAGGCACGTTCCTGCGTCTGGTCCTCAACCATGCAATTTCCAACTCAAGCGCGCTTCAATTAGCGTATGCTCACAGAAAAGGTTTCATGAGGTCTCATGCTTATGATGCCTGTATCACGGACTCTTATACCTGAGTGCGCGTTCGTGCGCGGCGACAGCAGAAAACGCAGGATCGCTCTTGTAGACGGACATGCTCAAATCTGAGCCACACGTCCTACAACTCGTACGCGCTCTCTCCTTGGCCGTTAGGGTGGGCTGCGCGACCTCAGTAAACAAGACCTTGCGGGAGAGGAGGACGAAGGCAGACGGAGGGGTTAGTCTGCCTGCCATACTGTCTGCTATGGTACGAATGTCTCGCACTTAACGGTATCAACATCCGATCCTTACCATCCGGTTCTTCCCATTGAAATGGACAGCCAACTTAGTGCGTTTACGCAAATAGATGACTAGGCCCTTGGCCCACCTTTCAGCTTGGTCAAGACAGACAAGGGCTCAGCGTGCATCGTGAGAATGGAGGAGGCAATTGATGGCCACAAAATCCCTACGCAACGCGGTGTTCGCTATCGAGGATATGGAGGTACCTGCCGTGAATGATAGCAGTGAGTACCCTATGCCCACGGGTGTACCGCACCTTGTTGACGCTCATTCGTGAAGCGTATCCTTCGGTCCGCGAATAGCAAGAAGGCGATGAATACCCACTGGTCTCGCCATCGCGACGATCTCGAAACGCTCCGCTTTCCCGACGGATTCCTTTGGCAAGTTCTAGGAAGGCATGGGCGTCGAGGGCAGGCCGACAGGTGGAAAGGAGTTGATCACTTAGGACCCTGAGTGGAGGATTGGGGACTTGACACTACGTCAAAGCACTGTACATTAGACTCTGTTGTTTACGCCCTCGCTGATCGCGCCTGCTTGTCTTCCTCAAGATTTGTCTCGCGCAATAACGTACTGCGTCGCACACGGCTAAGCTATGCAAGGAGCTTGACGATGCGTTCGGGACAAATGACGACCCTACTTCGTCGTTTGAGCACGTCAAACGCCCGCCGTACCTGTACCTGTAAGCTGTCGTTAGCGCAGCGTCCCGTGTCTGCTCTCGTGTTTCTGCGTGTCGTCTTCGAGGGTGGTCTGTCTACTTGAAAAGACGTATCGTGAAGGCACAGTTCTCAACCTACCAAAGTATGCGCCTCAAGTATGAGCGTTTGGGTCGTGGCCGCCGAAGTATTCTGCCCTAGAGGCGGTTTGGGCCCGACGCAGGAGGCTTTGAATCCGTTCTCATTCGGGCCTAGGTGAGAGAACGACGACATAGTCCGTTTCGCTCGTTCTCGCATCAACGTGCATTCTAAGACCCAGACAAGCGTATACCCCTTTGCTACTAATCAATGTAGCGGTGTGCATCCAGATGAAGTGGTGAGTGTTAGCAAGCATATAGTTCTGCATGAATTATCTTTCTAATAGATATTTCAAGTTGATATATATCCAGGCTCCTCGTGCAAGCCGCTGAGACGCAGTATGGGCGTGAAAGGACGCGGTGTTCTGAAAGTCGACGTGCGGCAGAATGTATTTACGAAAATCTTGCCCTACCCCGATGTCTGTCTTTTCCTCCCGTCTATTCTGTGCGTGTGTATGGTTTCGAAACAGGTGGAATCTATGTGATCGCGTGCTTGATTGGGGACATGCAAATGTGCGTTCTAGGTCTCATACGTGCCTCTAGAGCTTCGATACTCCCGACGTCTCACATGGCTATGTACGCGTAAAACTGCGACGTCATCGAGCCGTTATTGACGTTTAACGGTAAGAAGACGGGTACAGCCTCTTTGAACGCCGGTGACGCTGTCGCAAACATCGGTACCTTCGATACAGGTAGTCTACTTGGTACAATACCAGATCGCCCGTGTAGCTCCGCTACCCCGGTCAGACCCCGACTGTTTCGCTGGGACGTACGTACGTCAGACCCTTTACGGACTTGTCGGACGGGTGCGCTGCGATTATCCTAACGGTCAGATGAAATGAAGAGGAGTTTCTGTCAAAGTTGGACGTACGCGGAAGCAAAGAGAGTCACTAGCGCCCGCCGGCGGCTACCGGCGACTCAGTCTAAGGCCGGATACCGGGATGGAAATCCGATTTGCTTCCATATGCATAGCGTCTCCCTCGGTCGGGAGCTTTTTGCCAGTTCCATTATCTACCATGGGCTCCCGGCTAGTCTTTCCGTTGGGGGCAAACCATCTTTCTGGGCGTACGCGTGTTTAAAATGGTACCTGGTACATCGCGATGGTCCAAATGAGGCGATCGATGGCTTGTACAGAGGAGGGCCGAACGAAAATAGCGCGTATCCGGAGTCGCAAACATCGTAGCGGCCCCTGTTTACTGGTATGTGCCGTAGTGTGCGAGAACCAACAGAGCGATGGAGAACCTCGTCGGTAGTCTTCGGGTGTCACGGTCCTGCCCTCAAGTTCCTCAGTGAGCGAGCAGACTAGTTAATGGAGGCAGCTCACCGCCAAAGACCTCATCCGGTCATCCCAAGCCCTGACGACGTGCCAAGGTGAGTACACTGTACAACTGATTCGCCCATTTGTAACTTGCTGATTGTGGTTGCCTTGCTTGTCGCAGTTCGTCGTGCATGATAACGCACTGCGCGGCGCGCAAGCCTGCCGTTGAAGCTGGGCCCCCGGGGAGCCTTACGGTTTACGTGAAATGGATAGCAACCCGTATCTTTATTTGAGCAATCCGAGAGAACGTCGTGTCCTGAGACAGTCGTCGACGAGTCACCGTGCACTCTGCGTTTGCTCTCATACCACTGGAGGTGTTCTAACTGCATTCAGCGAAAGGAAAGTGTGGAAGGCAAGGGCCTGGACGGATCGAGCTTGCATAGCCTACTGTGACACGAGTGGTGGGGCACGGACGTCGATCTTTCAGTCTGACGAATGGGCTGAGCTTGACTGGGCTGATGATACGGAGGACCTTCGATTTGTTACCGTTCGAAGTCCAGGTGAGAACAGCTTAAGCACTGTCTGTTTCGTTCGTCCTCTTATCACATCTGACCAGGGTTTGCATTGTACTCAACTTGGAAAGTATGAAATCGCTGTCACTACCCGTTCATTTTCCACCGCGTACTCATGCTCAAGCGTCCGAATAGCGGTGAGTGTCTCTGCGCATTGCGTTCGCCTCCTAATGAGCTGGCCAGTTCGAAGTGTAAAGTAAAGGTTTCTGACACAGGCTGCTGGGACACTATGTGAGATGGAATGAAGCGAAGCTTGGGAGACCGACCCGCAGTAGGATTGCAGCTTGCGTCGGCAACCTGTTCTCATCCCCAGTTCATCCTGTTCGTATCTCAATTCTCGAATGAGTCATCGTCATTTGCGCTCATACAACACAAGAATTTTCGTCTCTTTACCTGCGGACCTAACTGTAAAGCAAGACACTCCAGCCATAACGCCCAGGCATTTTCAGTCATGTCGTCCTCTCACGGCCGCGTGTCTGCAAGGTCATTATCCTTCCTCTAGTGTCTAAAACTAGTAGTGAGCAAAGCACCGAGAACAAACGTCTGGAATGGTGACATCGACGTGGGCAGCAATGACGCAACACCGACACTTCTTAGGCTACTACGTTCATCCCTACGCTTTTGTCTAGCTGCCTAACGTCGCAATGACGTCTTTGTGCGGCCATTTCGCTCTCCGCGTTTTTCCGTGGGCGCGCATGTCTTTATCTCTTCAAAACTACGCGGGTGGCTTTTTGCTCATACAAGACGTGTGTGCTGTGAGATCAGCCGAATCACCAGCCGAATCACTCGGATACGTCTGACTTGAATGCGGATGCGGATGCATGCAGTATGGGACGCGAGTCCTTGTCCGTTTTGCATGGGACGTCAGCCGCCGGTGTGTATCGCTTCCCGGCTCACTCCTATCGAGAGCGACAGACCGCAGCTCTCACCTCGTGATCAGAAGACAGAACCACTGAAATCGCGCTCCGGGAAGCGTTGGGCAGAAGCACAACAGCAAGCTTAGTATCGGAGTCAGTACCGGGAAACTTTCTTGAAGAAGTCTATCCATCTGCGCTAAGGGTAGAAAAGCCAGGTGATCCAGGAGGCTGGCGAACCCTCAAAACCATGGGATACACGACTCGAAGTTCTCAGTTTTGGCACCCAGACACGTGCGTCGTTCATCGTGGCCTATAGCTCTCATTATGTCAAATTGTACTCAGTGGCAAATTTTATGCCATGGTACGAACGGGTCACCGAGAGCGGATCCGGCGCTGTGGGCAGTTCAGTTACAACAGATTCGGATCCTTCAAATTTTGTATTAATAGATAGTTAATTGGGGGGCGAAAAGCCCTCCAGTTATCCGGTTAGGGGCTCTCAAAAAGCTAGATTAGTCATCAGTAGCTTGATGCTGTGCGGCCCCCCCCCGTGAGAACCTACCTGTCCCTTGCTCAAGTAGGATTAAGCTGATGTAATATTGCTTCGCCTCTCCACTCTATGTGGGCTCCCCACATACTTCAACATATTTTTATCGACGTGGACGAGAAATAGTTTTGCAAGTACAGTGGTTTTCGGCTTTATAACACATAACTTTTTTGTATGGAGACCAGAATATTAATGTATAAGGTTTGCAATCTCTTGAGCCGCCGGTAAATCCAGAATAAGCCAAACACGTGTGCTTTGCTGTGCACGGAGTCTGAGTCATCGCAATCGATAGCAAACACGCTGCTCGCAACTCGCTCTTGAACCACCATCATCTAGCTCACAAGTCGCAAGCACCATCGTATACGTTTACAATTCAAACATGTCTCAGCCCGAGAACCAAGTTGCTGTTGTATCTCTCGATCAACAGTGAGTTATTGATTTTTTTTCCATTTATGGAATCTGTTCTGAAGCGAAATCGTCTGAATCGCCTGCGTACAGGCTCGTACATATCAAAGGTAAAGTGAAGCCTCTCAAACTTGAACAGACATTAAGCGCAATACCGTTTAAAGCGATCGAAATTGAGTACGCGGACAAGCGTCCACGATACCCTATTTTTGTCGAATTTAAGGTAGAAGGCAGGGACACGCTGATATCGCCTCGGTTTGGGAAAGATGGTCTCGTTCGTTGGGACCTGAAGGATTATCAGTGAGTAGAAGGCTAAAGCTTTATCCCATTCGGAATGCTGATGTTTCTCAGACATATCCCAGTGACCGCGGACTTTTCTGTCGTGGTCCGGGAAGTCCATTCGCTCAAACGCAAGAAAGTTTCTGCGGTTTTCGACGTCAAGTCACAGGATACTATCGGAAAAGATGTCTTTTCCGCCGTAGTGGTTACAGGTACGTTCTCAAGCGCACATAACATTTAACCACTCACTTTGCTGGACTGGTAGACAAAGGCAATGCTCAGCTGAAGTTGTCGTGCATATCGGTATCGCCGGTGAGCATAACAATTATCGTGAATGACACAATAGAAATGATACTTAGTATAACCAATTGAGACCAATGCTTTCGCCACGTTCCTTGTCAATGAGGCGCAGAAGCTACTAGGAAATAAAAAGGTTCTTCTTGAGTCTCTTGGTAGGGCTGCGGATGTTCTGGCTGGCTTCATGAAATTTATTGATGTCGCGTCTGATGTAAGTCTTCCTTAAAGCTTTACTACGGTCTACCTAATTCTGTCCCTAACATTTGTAGGTGCACCCTGCCGCAAAGGCCGCTGTCATCGCCGTCAATGCTTTGTACGAGGTGACGTGATTAGTGAACCTGCTGAATGCAAATCCTAATGCCCGTTATAGAGATGCAAACTGCAGAAAGAATGCCACGCCGCTGCTGTCGAACTCATGGAAGACTTGGAAACTTTCCTACCATACACGAACGATGTGCCGCAGGACTTTGTGGAGAACGGAAGGACTCGACAGCTGGTTACGCAGATGCTAGATATCTTCTGCCAAATTTCTAGGCTCGTCATTGAGTATTCTTCGGACGGAGTTCTCGGTGAGTATAAAAGCAAACATTCTTCGCCTGAGTGTCTAATGGGTTCGACAGGCGGCTTGCTGTCTTCTCATAAAGAGAAAATCGACACGTCGAAGAATGACTTCAAGAGGCTGAAGGAGAACTACGATTGGTATATTAAGATGGAGGTTTGGGGGGCTGTTACGAGAATAGGTACTTCGTGATGCTACTCTCTCGTAGCTCACTTCACTAATTCGTTTCTTTAGAGAGAAACACAGAAATAATAGGTACTTGAGATACTTTACCCTCATACACAACTAATGTTCTTTCAGAAAGGAATGTGGCGGACACTTTGATGCGACGATTGCACCTGGCGGAACATGCTTTCTATACTATTGATAGGGTCTATCCAGAAGGGGAAAGGTCGACCTTGCTCAGGTGGATTAAAGAGTGGGCGGACTCAGACTCAAGGGTCTTTTGGCTGCATGGCGCAGAGGAACATGGGAAGGATTCTATCGCGCATTCAGTTGCGTGTATGTTTGAGCGGGAAGGACGTCTTCTGGGCTGTTTCTTCTGCAGCAGCGATGACCCGGATTGCCGCAACCCGCTAAAGGTTATTCCTACTCTGGCGTACCAATTCTCAAAGTTGCACATGGGTTATCGTTCACATTTAGCTACGGTTATACGGGGGGCGGATGAGATGAAGCTATCAAGGAGCTCCAAGTGGCAGTCTGAGCTGCTTATTGAGAAGCCCTTGGCGTGTCTATCCAAGTCTGTTAATCCTCCCAAACCTTTGATCATCGTTGTTGATGCCCTTGATGAGTGTGATGATGCCCGAGGCTCCAGGGTTAATCTGGCTCAAGCTTTGCTGCAGTTGGCAGATTCTGCCCCTTGGCTCAAGATTTTTATAGCTAGTAGGCCACTCCCAGATGTACGACACATTCTTTGTCAGAGCACATTTAGATATAGTACTTTAAGTATCAAGACAGAGGGTGACCACAATGCAATTGCTGGGGTCCTAGCACAGCTGCCAGTAGCTGATCAGCAGACTGAGTTGGACTGGGTTTATACAAGTCTTATTCAGAGTGCTTCCATGGTATATGGCCAGGCTGTTAGAACTCTACTCAGTACAGTTGTCAGCACCTCCACCACTAGACCTCTTCCAGAAGATATTCTTATATGTTTCCTGCCTGACACAGAGTGTGTGGAGTGGGAAATTAATCTAGTCATTGCTATTGTTGACTCTCTAAAAGCTGTTCTGTACAGAGATGTGGCAGAGGGAAATGCCATTAAAGTCCACCAATCATCCTTCCATGAGTTCTCCAGAAAACAAGTGCATCCTCAGACACAGTGGTCTGAACTTGTCTTTATCAATTATTCCATGGCAAAGAAGTGCCTCCAAGTCATGGTTCCTGATCTAAATTTTTACATGGTTGGTCTAGGATCCTCATATATTTTCAATGATGATATTCCAGATCTCAGATACAGAGTTTCCAAGTGTATATCACAGAAACTTCAGTACAGTTGTTTGTATTGGATGAAGCACCTTGCCTCTTCCAAAGTGGATGCCACTGAGCAGGTACTGCAAGACTTGTTGAGCAGCTTCCTGCATAGCCCAAGAGTCCTATACTGGGTTGAATGTCTGAGCAATATGAGGGAGTTAAAGTCAGGTATAGAGATACTTGCACAGTGCACTAAATACTTTGAGGTATATATTCTTGTGCTTTTACTTTATAATATAGGTTATTAACAGAGGTTCATCTAGAAATCCAGCAAATCCTTTGCCATATGTACAGAGCTGCATGAGCTTGTTTCTAAATGCTATTCAGCCATTGCTACCAGTACTCCACACCTCTATACCTCAGCACTATTTTGGGCACCTGCAAATGGCTTGATAGTTAATCAGTTCTATCAACATTTTTCTAATCAATCTCTTGCTGGCTTTGTCAGGAATGACCACATTAATGATGGAGAAGAGGGCCCCTTCCCAGGCCACTCAGGAACAGTCTGGTCTGTCACTTACTCCCCTGATGGAAGACACATTGTGTCTGGCTCAGATGACAACACCCTCAGGATCTGGGATGCACACACCAGGAAATCTGTAGGAGAGCCCTTAACAGGTCATTCAGGCACAGTCTGGTCTGTTGCCTACTCCCCTGATGGAAGACAAATTGTGTCTGGCTCAAGTGACAAGACCCTCAGGATCTGGGATGCCCACACTGGGAAAGCTGTGGGAGAGCCCCTCACAGGTCATATAAATTGGGTCAGGTCTGTTATCTACTCCCCTGATGGAAGACAAATTGTATCTGGCTCAAGTGACAAGACCCTCAGGATCTGGGATGCACACACTGGGAAAGCTGTGGGAGAGCCCCTCCAAGTCACATCTTAAAATCTACGCACGTTGTGGTAGACAATGAGGTGCAGTGGTGAAGTTCAGGCAAGGTGGGTTATCAGCGTAAACCGATGTATTTCTAGGGTGAGACCAGCTCCCCTTATATACACGTTCCGTGGGCTAGTACTACTATAACTATCTAGCTCCTATATCGTATGGCGTTATTGTTGCGTTATTGTTCACTTAGTAAGGTAGTTGATCTTATGACCACTATATTTATATCATTCATTATATTTATTTAATATCACAGGTCTTTCAAGTGGTGTCTGTTCTGTTGCCTACTCCCCTGATGCAAGATGCATTGTGTCTGGCTCATATGACACTACCCTCAGGATCTGGGATGCACACACTGGGGAAGCTGTGGGAGAGCCCCTTACAGGGCATTCAGGTTATGTCCAATCTGTCACCTACTCCCCTGATGGAAGACACATTGTGTCTGGCTCAAGGGACAAGACCCTCAGGATCTGGGATGCACACTCTGGAAAATCTGTGGGAAAGCCCCTCACAGGTCATTCAGATTTGGTCCGGTCTGTTGCCTACTCTCCTGATGGAAGACACACTGTGTCTGGCTCAAGGGACAACACCCTCAGGATCTGGGACACAAGTGCATTTTCAAATAGTCTTCTAGAGAACGTGAAAAAGGAAATTGAAGATGATGGATGGCTGAGAGATACAGATGGACACCTCTTCCTCAATATTGGTTGGGGCGCCTCTCGACACTCAGCCGGATAATGGATCTGCTCCCTCGACTCATGTACTTTCAAGATACTGTACAACGTATGCATGTTCTACTGTAACCTCGTGGAGAGGGAATTTGTTAGCTTATAAAGGTCAAAAAAGTTTCCCACTTACATGCGCATATATCGTTGAGTGGAAAGAGCCCGTTCCATCATACAGTGTAGGAGGACAAAGAGAGCTTGGCGGAGAACATTAATTAATCAATAGGAACGATGAAGCGCATAAGATGAACAAGTGGCTTAATCCTTGGTTGCGTTTCCAAGAATTACACACCGGAAACTTTGTGAACGATTGATCCGGCATCATGACTGAGCTTGTGATATGAAAGGCACATATGGTACGATGCCTCAACTCGTCATTTGTCGTAGATTATCAAGCGTCGATTTGTACGAACAAGAGAAGACAGAATTATGATCAACAAGTCCCGACTAATGAACAGACATGCCGGGCGTGTGTTGGACAGAAAATCTTGAAATCTCTAGAGAAAAACATGTTCACAAGCTCAATTGAAAAAGCATAGATAAATTTGAGCCTGCATACCGAAGGATCTGATAAGCATTGCTGGTATCGAGACGTCCACCATTGTTTCACCAGTGGAAACGCGACCGGGTGCCAGTGTCGCTGAAGCGCA
Source organism: Coniferiporia sulphurascens (assembly GCA_002794785.1). Classification (NCBI taxonomy): domain Eukaryota; kingdom Fungi; phylum Basidiomycota; class Agaricomycetes; order Hymenochaetales; family Hymenochaetaceae; genus Coniferiporia; species Coniferiporia sulphurascens. Next base: position 1,125,428 of record NBBA01000010.1, on the reverse strand, counting down.
CGTATCCCTACGAGCCAACCTTACAGTCACAAGAGGAGAGAGCGGATATCTGTAGAGTATCAACTGCTGCATCCCGAAACTGGGAGATGTCCGTACCGATACAATTTCCGACGGGTGCACAAGACGAGGAGGCGGCGAAGGAAACTTCTGAGGAAATAAGCGCGACATCCATACCTGCAACTTTATGCCTGTGGTATTCTTTTTATGCCGGGGCTAAGCTGTACATGGTGGAATTTACCAGCGCAGTCAGCTTTGGATGTTGTGGACTAAGGCAGGCTGTCGTCGTCTGGTGACGCTGATCATGTGGAGGGGATCGACGCCGGACCCACGCCGAGGCCGGACGTCGGCCTCTCCACTCCAACGGAGCGATGGGCAGCGTCTGCTTCACACTGGGCTTCCTGCTGTAGTGCAATTACAGCTTCGTCTGCTAGCTTCCTGTCTGAGCAAAAATTCCCTTTGGGCATGTTCGAAGTATCTACGTGGCCTCCAGCACACCTCGGTGTTTCAGAGAATATGGTGGGGACGATCGATTGGCAGGGAATTGTTTGCTCAGAGGCCGGTCAGTAATGGTGAGTACCTTGGGGTTTTCTCTCCACGCTAGCGCTAATATTCCGGCTTATCAACTGTCTGATCGCCTCTACGATACTGCTAGACGTCGCTCAAGCTCAGCCCCGGGAGTGGCACATGGTCTTTCCGAATCATCCGCTCTCAAACTTGCAAGCCTGAGGGACCGGGGCTTGTAGCGCCAAGGCGACCTTTGAACAACGCGCTTCTAAACATCGATTCTCCCTCCTGAGCCGTGCTGACCCTTACTAGTGTGCCCGAGCTCTTGGTACCGTATCTCACGACCCGCTCCTGGGCAGGTTCTCCGACGTGTAGCCTGGCTGGGTCTCTAGTATGGACACGAACACGCATCCGAGGTTGTCTACAACCCCTACAAGAAACTCGCTCAGCGTCTTTTCAATTGCGAGTCCCTCTGTGCGAGTGCTGTGTAGTAGTGGATCCTTTGCCGCGTAAGGAATTCAACTACGTCCTTTGCGTTATACCTCTGATAATTGCTCCTTTACCAGGCACGTTTCTGCGTCTAGTCCTCAACCATGCATCAATTGCCAACTCAAGCGCGCTTCAAGTCGCGTATACTCACGGAAGCGAGTGATCAAATCTCATTTCTACGATGTCTGCATAGCAGACTCTTCAGCCTGAGTGCGCGTTCGTGCGCGGAGACAGCAGAAAACGCAGGATCGCTCTGGTAGACGGGCATGCTCGAATTTGAGCCACACGTCCCGCAACTCGTGCGCGCGCTCTCCTTGGCTGTTGGGGCAGGCTGTGCGACCTCAATGAACAAGACCTTTCCGCGAGGAGGACGAAGGAGGGGTTAGTCTGCCTGCCGGACTGTTTGCCATGGTACGAATGTCTCCACTTAGCGCTTTTAACATCCGATCCTTACCGTCTGGTTCTTCCCTTTGAAGTTAACACCCGACTTTATGCGTTTCCGCAAATAGACAATTAGGCTCTCGGCCCATCTTTCAGTTTGGTCAAGGCAGACAAGGGAGCAGCGTGCATCGTGAGAATGGAGGAGGCAATTGATGGCCATGAGAACTTTAGGCAACACGGTATCCGCTGTCGAGGTTATGGAGGTGCCTGCCATGAAGATCGTGAACGACCGCGGTGAGTACCCTGTATTCACGGGTGTACTGCACCTTGTTGATGCCCGTTCATGCGGCGTATCCCCCGGCACACGAACAGCAAGAAGACGATGAACATCCCATTGGTCTCGCCATCGCGACGATCTCGAAGCGCCCCGCTTTCCCGACAGACCGGACGAAGCCCTTTGGCAAGCTTTAGGAAGGCATGAGCTTGAGGGCAGGCCGACGGGCGGCGAGGAGTTTATGACTGAGGACCTGGAGCAGAGGATTGGGGACTTAACACTACGTCAATGTGAGTGCACTGTATAATATACTCTGTTGTTTTCCGTCCTCGCTGACTGCGCTCGCTTGTCGTCCTCAAGATTTTTCTCTTGTGATAACGTACCACATCGCATACATCCGACTGTCTAGGTTAAGCTGTGCAAGGAGCTAGACGATGCGCTTGGGACGGATGACGACCCTACATCGGCGTTTGAGCACGTCAAGCACCTGCCGTACCTGCACCCGTAAGCGGCCGTTGATGCAGCGTCCTGTGTCCATTACATGTCCGCTCTCGGGTCTCTGCTTGTCGTCTTCGAAGGTGGTCCGTCTACTTGAAAAGATGTGTCCTAAAAGCACGGTTCTCATCTTACCAAACTGTACGCCTCAAACATGGGCGTTTGGGGTATAGCTACCGATGTATATCGCCCTAGAGGTGGTTTTAACCCGGCGTGCCGATATGCAGGTGGCTTTGAACCCGTTCTCATTTGGGCCTAGGTGAGCAGAACGACGACATAGTCCGTCTCGCTTGTTCTCACATCAACGTGCAATCTAAGACCCAGGTCGGACGTAACTCGACGAGCATATATCTCTTTGCCACTAATAAAGGTATCCTCGTGCATCCATATAATGTGGTGGATGTATGTGGTTCTGTATGAATTGTCTTTCTAATAGATATGTATCCAGGCTCCTCACCCAAGCCACTGAGACGCCATACGGGCGTGAAGGGACACGATGTTCCGAAAGTCGAATTGCAGCAGAGTGTATTTACGGAGATCTTGGCCTACCTTGATGTCCGCCTTTCCCTCCTGTCTATTCTGTCCGCGTGTACGGTTTCGAACGGACGGAATCTATGTGATCGCGTGCTTGGTTGGACACGCAAATGCGCGTTCTAGGTCTCATACGCGCCTCTAGAGCTTCGACACTTCCGACGACTCTCATGGCCATTTATGCGTAAGACTGCAACGTCCTAGATTCTTATTAGCGAGTGACAGCGGGATACGGGTGCAGTTCCTCCGAGTGCCGATGATGTTTTCGTAAACAACAGTACCCCCGAGATGGGTGATTCTACTTGGTCCAACACTGGATCGTCTGTGTTGCTACCCCGCTACACAAATATTCTGGGTTATGGCTCGACGTTAGGCCCATATGTATGTCTGTCTTACTGACTTGTCGGACCGGTGCACTGGGATTATACTTATGGATAAACTACATGAAGAGGAGTTTCTGTCAAAAGTTGGACATACACTGTATGCGGAAGCAAAGAGGAACGGTGATCGGCACTAGCGCCCGCCGGCGGCTCTCGGCAACTTAGCCCAAGACCGGACGCCGAAGTCGATTTGCTTCTTCGTTCTTTCATCCCTCCGCTTCTCCACCCAGTCATCCCCCTCCAGCGTCGTCCAGTTTCCAAATTTCCCTGAAACTGACAGCATGGATGCCTGTGCCATTTCCATCTCTGGCGAGTCCGCCGGATATGTTCAGCTCCTCAACCCCAACAGGAACTGGTAATACAACAGCCGGTAAGCTACTCTCCATGTCTGGGCTCGAGTCTGGCCTGCACTTCCCTCGACGCGCAGACTCACTGTCCTCGAATGGATGAATCGTTCTCTTGTATGTCTCTTCTACTTGCTCAACCCACTTATTGGATTCACCACGTTCGGCAGCCGGCCTCCACAAACGGTTATGTCGGAAGCATAATGTTTGGTCTCTAGTCCCTCACCTAGTCGACTGCTACATTCAACTACCCCACCGGTAGCATTCCTGGTCTCCTTAACGTCATCCAAAAGATTGCGCCCTCGCTGCATACCCCTACCTCTCTGATGGTGTTGGTTGCAGGCCTACAGTCATGTTCGGAATCAAACAATTGAAGCGGTGAGCTTCCCTCAATACCCTCGCATTCGCGTTTCTCTTCCACCCTCCTTCTCTCGTCTGGGACTTCAGACTGACTTTCCCTAGACGCGGCTCGAACCAGGCATGCATGCCACGATCAATCTGGAGCCCAACAAGCTCGGTCTTTGCTTTCATATATGATGACGAGAGCTAATAACCCTGGTGAGCTCATTTCGGACCGCCTCACTTCGTGTGCTTGGAACGCCACCGACTGAGACTTTGGATATAGAATATTGATATGTATTGGTACCGCGTGCTCCGTGCCAGTGGATGGGTGGGTCTCCTCAGAGTCGGAGACCTCAGAGACGGGCGTGCGGGACGTGCAACCAGCGAACAATAGCCCCTCTCAATTGCAAGTTATCGTACGATTTTTAGTTTGGCAGGGTAGCTGTACCAGACCGTCAGTTTGATATCGGGTGTAGAGATTGGTCCGGGAGTTTGGTGGCTTCCTTTTTGGGCGAGGAAAGTTGCAATTCTCTACAACTGCTCCAGAGCAGTTGTAGCATAGTTTTTTCGTCAGAGTTAGAATTTGACCATGTGCATTCTATCTATATGTGGACGAATTTGTAAAATGCTTTATGTACCGTAGCGTAGATCTTCACTTTCCTTGTTTAAGGCTTACAAATAGATCTATGCCCTCCTTTTTGGGGTGATTGCAACTTATATGTGTGCATTCTAAATTAAGTGTGTGTCTCAGAACTCTGCTCAACAAATGCAAAAACATGCTCAGCATCTCATGTACCTTGCTGCACTTCTTCTAGTTGGCAGCAAAGATGATGACAAAGAACTTCTTGGTCTTCTTACAGCTTCAGTGGCATTGGGGTCTTTGCAACGGAACGCTTGGGGTGTTAAGTGCAACGGTTATGCGGTGATCGACGTCGGGGCTTCCTGATCATCGGAACTGATGGTACGGCAACGGGGCTTCCTAGATGTCGTAAGTCGAAGGTGATCGTCGGTGGGGCTTCCTGATCGACGATGTGGACGCGAGATGCTTCTAAGTGGAGTCAGGTTACGACGAAGCGACTAATGGCCAATAGGCACACAGTAGACTGGTGGTAGCAGATAATGGGCTTGTATGAACAAAGAGCACAAGCTTAGGGCTTGTGCTACTGAAGTTACATGCTTATATGCTACTCTATGTGTTTGCTACTGTAGCGACTTGGTTAGGTGTGTTTACCAGACTGTGGAAAGTCATGGAAACTCAAGGAAGGCCTTGGTAATACAAGTACAGTGATCAGTAAGCAAAGCACGTCATGATGGTGCAATAAGGCGTCATCATGGCGTCTTATGGTGCAAGGCGAATAAGGATGAGTAAGGCAGAGAGATGGGGGAGTTGCGCTGACTGATGATGACAAAGAGGAAGTGAGTCAGCGCATTAGAGGAAAGTAAAGGAAAATTGTAACATGGGGTCTGTACAATGCCATACACTTGCAAGACTTCTTGATGAAGTTGCTGCATACAGCAAGCAATAGGCACTTCAAGGTGTTCTTGAGGTGCATATATGCTTCTTTTCGGATTGTATTGTAAGCCTAGGGGCTCACTGTTAGTAAATTGATGAAAATCGTGATCGCCGGATCAACGGATTAGCAAGATCGACATGGCAAGACCCATAACTTTAATTGATACAAGGAACCTGTGCCAACGCTGTAAAGATGCAGATCAAGTAGCATGGAAAGCTTTTAATATTGCATGTGCAACAGTAGGACAGAATGCAGGATATGACAACTGTCAAATTACATTCAATCATACTACAAGGGAACAACAAGTGGCGGAAAGGCTGGAAGTAATAATTGAACATAGAGCAACTATGTTCTCATACCAACTGAATAGATATGTAATCAGCACTTACACAAGAACCAAGATTTATAATTGGCCACATAATGAATTATGTTATCAAAGGGCGGTTATTACATCAACCGATTATGCAGAAGCGGCACACCAAATAGTTCATACTATCAATAAACAATTACGAGAACAACTATTTGCATACAAAGCCAACTTCATAGCCAAAGGACACACAACAGTAGATCAAAAGGAACCAAATCAAAGACAGGAGTTAGTACCAATAGATAAGGAGATCATAATACGATGGTTCAATGATGAACTGTCATATGGAGTCACACCTGGGTATAGCAGGATAACGAATATAAATGCTACAGGGCCAGAGGAGCTCTTTATGCCAGTAGACGATAGAACACCAGAATGAACCCCTTTTAATGATATTATGGAAGGAATGACTCAATCTTAGTCTATGGTAATAAGTAACAAGCCACAACAAGATAAGATTAAGAAGGCTAGCATAATCGCTGAGCCACACAAGTATATCTAAGCGTTCGGCTAAGAATAGCCGATGGAAGCATGGCGATCAATTGAAGATGCAATTGATGGGAGCCAAGTATAGTGCATCGCATAGCAGAACCAATTAGGAAATAAGGAGAAGCATCATAGGTATAGTAGTATCTGAGAATGGTTAACTTAGGTATTGTACTGTATGACTCGATGGAAACTCAAAGAAGGTTCTGGCATAAGATAAAGATAGCAAGGTAGGCTGTAGAACGTACTGGAATATTTTACTGACTCATAAGAAGCTAAGAATAGTAAATAGCATGTACAGGATTGTACCAGAACATTCTTATGACTTATAAAGCAAGAGTAGTAGGTTGTAGTATCTACTGGAACATAGTAAATAGACTACAACATGTAGGGTATAAAAGCCCAATGTAAAATTGTGGTAAAAAGCAGTTTAATTCATCTCTTGTCTCTTACCACCATCATCAGCTCTAACACTCTAGTGAGTAAAGGGTACCAAGCCTACCCTAAACTAACTAGTAACATTGTGTGAATCTGTTATCACTTGTTTCTAACCCTTTATCAGGGAGCGAATCTAACAGAACTTCAGTGTTGCCAACTTCTGGTTGGCTTCCATGTATGTTTTTTAAAATAGAACAGGATGGAAAAGTGCAGCTTTGTAAAGCCACATGATCTTATCAAGGATGATCCAGTTTTTATTTCAACTGGTATGAAGCCCAAGCATCCTCCTTGGTACCAACTGGCAGTATTTCTCCTACGTCATGGCTATGATCCCGTGCTTAAGGCTGCCGAGCAATCTTCGATTGCAGAAGGTACCATTTAATTGTATTGCTCATGTGTAGTCCATGCCTTCTGTCAGATTCGGCCTGCCCATCTTTCATGGCCTGATACCAGGCATCATGCACTTCTCAAAGCTGTTATGGCTGAAATGGGATTTCCGGGTTGTATAGGGATAATCAATGGGTCCCTCATCCCACTTGTGAACAAACCACTTGTGGATGGGGAGTTGTATTAGTGTCATAAAAAATTCTACACAGTATGTTTCAGATCTCCCTGTATGTGCATGTGTGCCTTGGTCCTGATCATCTTATGTACTTTATTTAGGTTATCTTGCAAGCAGTCTGCAACCACAAGTCCCACTTTATTGAGTTCGAGCTGGGTTGGCCAGGAAATGTTCATGACATGACCATCTTCAGGGAGTCCAACCTATGGCTCAAGAAGAGCAAATATTTCGAAGATGACAAGTATATTCTTGCAGATAAAGGTATTGTCCACCATACATACACATAATGGGCAGTGTATGTGTGGTCCTTACATCTGCATTGTATTGGTTTCAGGCTACCCACTTACTAAATTTACAATTTGGCTGTTTGCATCAAGCGATCTCACAAATGATCCTGCCGAGGCCCACCACTGGCGATCATTTAATTTCCAATTGTCAGGTCTTTGTATCAAGATCGAGCATGTGTTTAGCATGCTGAAGGGGCACTTCCCATCATTGCAGAATATGTTTGGAAATAAACTAAATTTTGTTTACTGTTCAATCAAAGCTCTCATGGTTATTCATAACATCCTCATAGTGTTAGATGCAGTCGATCTTCTTTCCTTTTTTGTCTGCCTCCGATCCTTTTTCCTTTCTGTTCTTTCCTTTCATGTTTCCCCTTTTGGCATGATCACCTGTTCCCTGATCCCCCTTAGTTGAATGACTCATTATGACTCATGACCTTTCACTTTTGGTAATACCTTCACATGTTCTGATTGCCCTATAAGTAGTCGAGCCGAACATTATTGTTTCCTGTTCTTCTCTTCTACTTACTGTTGTGTCAACTTAGGTATTTACCTGTATGGTCTTTCATTTTTGAGCAATCTACTTACCGTCATGTTGACTTAGCATTATGTGTGATCTGAGCATAGTCTGTTACAATTTTCCTTTACTTCCCCCTACTGCGCTGACTCACTTCCCCTTCGTCATCATCAGTCAGCACAACTCCCCCATTTCTCTGCCTTACTCATCCTTATTCGCCTTATGCCATAAGACGCCATGATGACGCCTTATTGCACCGTCATGACATGCTTTGCTTACTGATCACCGCACTTGTATTACCAAGGCCCTCCTTGAGTTTCCATGACCTTCCATAAGTCTGGTAAACATACCTAACCAAGGTGCTACAGTAGCAAACACATAGAGTAGCATATAAGCATGTAACTTCAGTAGCACAAGCCCTAAGCTTGTGCTCTTTGTTCATACAAGCCCATTATCTGCTACCACCAGCCTACTGTGTGCCTAAGAGGCCACTAGTCACTTCGTCATAACCCAACTCTGCTAAGAAGCATTCCACGCTTCTATTGTCAATCAGGAAGCCCCACCAAACGACCACCCTTGACTTACAACATCTAGGAAGCCCCGTTGCCGTACCATTAGTCTCGACAATCAGGAAGCCCCGACGCCGATCACCACGTAACCGTTGAGCTTAACATAGTCCCTCTGAGCCCCCTCTCAGATTACTAGGTGCCCCCTTCTCGCTAGTCAGTGTTTCATTGGTCTCTTCAGGGCCCTGTCAAGTTATTCCCAGCTGCCACCTAACACCTCATGCATGTTGCATTCGCATTCAAGAGCAAGGTGTTCCCCCTCTATGGTGAGGTGATTCTCTTCATGCAGAGAAGTCCCCATCTGTCAATCACCAAGAGTCTTGATGGCATCACTGATCAGGTCCTTGAGCTCGCTTCTGTCATGCTTACGGCCCCTGTGCCTGGACCTGCTGTCTCTGTCGGTGTCTGCCTCGGCTTTGATATCTTCATTGATGTCGGTAGGCGTATGGTGAGAGCCAAATACTACATCGCAAATGATATCCTTTCATCTGTTTGCTCTAATAGGAAGAAGTTCATTAGTAAGAATTAACATGGCAATCACCAAAGCCACAAAGAAGCCAATGGACCTACATGGGGTCTATAAGTGGATAGAAAGGGCCATCCATGAAGTGCTCAAGCTTTGTATGGGTACACCCTTTTTTATCTTTCATATTTTTTCTTCCTGGGGTCTTATGACCTTTGTCTCCAATCCCTCTGGAGGGAGAACCATCATCATTGTCATTGTCATCACTATCGTTCTCTCTGAGGTCTGAACTGTCATCTCCACCACCACCTCCCATGTCACGACTCACAGTGCAAATGATGAGATCAAGTAATTGATATAAGCTCAAGACCTGCAACTTCAAACCACTGATAGAGCACTTGCAACTGCAAGGAATCCACAAGTCAATATTCAGTACCCTAATTGCTATCTACTACACTCACCTGCAAGGAATCCACAAGAGGTCAAAAGTGGGAAACCTTGCTACAGTGAAAAGGTCGGGTTTATAAGCTCACTGCCCACCGTGGGAACTGAGGCAGTGCTACTGTATAGTATCAGTCAGTGCACTGTGTCATGTGACTATATACCAACTACCATGTGACTGCTGATCATGTGTGTGTATGTCAGGAATCCTAATGCAGTAAGTCAATGAATAATGACAGGAAAAATAAGTAAAAATATGGAAAATGATCGGAAAAATGAGGGGATTCCTGACATCCCATGTGGCTCAAGAGACACTGGCACTGTTTGTACAGATGGAGAAGTACTTGCCACCATCTGACACACTGCTTTGTACTGATCTTGTTCTTGAATATCTTCTGCAAGGCCTTAGGGAAGCATACATGTAAGCCGCATATATCCGCATATAGTGGAAGAAAAATGCCATACCTCTTTGCAAATCTTGGTAGTGTGGATATGGACACTGTCCCAGTTCTCGGCAGATGTTATATGCTCCAGAAGACTAATGGTTTGGGCCTCGGTCCATTTGAATTTCTTTGCCTTCAGGGGGATGACAATATCGGCTGCCTTCTGTTCCTTTACCAAAAGGGCTTTGATTTCGTCATTGGAGTTCCCCCCAGCATGTGAGTTCGTTCCAGACCTTGCTCCCTTTCCTTTAGCCTTTGTCTTGGGTGTCTTTCCTTTCTTTCCATTTTTCTTTGTGTCTCCATCGGTGACATCCTGTATGGCTTCAGTCATCTGGACTGTACTTGTTGTCCCCTGAAGATTCAAGGGAACCCATTCAACATTGACAGAAGTGATCCTCTGGCGACAAGGTGACATTCAATGACCGAAATTGTTGATGTAGTAATGGGCCTCCAGTCTGAATTCTGGTGCACCTACATCAATTGACCCAAACCTCAAAAGACCAGGAGGAGGGGGCGGGATGTTTGCATATAGTGCTGGTGAGTGCTGATGGTTTCTCAGGGACGGTGTTATGACATCCGAAGTCATCAGGAGCATGTTGGGTGTCTCAGGTTCCCTCACCGTTACATTTTTTCCTTTCTTTTCCCTTACTATGCTGACTCATTTCCTCTTTGTCATCATCAGTCAGCATAACACCCCCCATTTCTCTCTATTACTCATCTTCATTCCGTGACATTCCATAAGGTTCCATGATGATGCCATATTGCACCATCATGTTGTGCTTTGCTTACTCATGTATGTTCTATGGACTTCCATGACCTTCCATGGTCAAACACCACCATAGTTAACTACAAACTGTTACAATTTTCCTTTACTTCCCCTATTGCACTGACTCACTTCCTATTCCTCATCATCAGTCAGCACAACTCCCCCTTCTCTCCCTTACTCATCCTTATTCGCCTTACACCATAAGACACCATGATGTCGCTATAAGCACACCATCATGACATGCTTTGCTTACTGATAGCCCTACTTGTATTACCAAGACATTCCTTGGGTTTCCATGACCTTCCACAGTCTAGTAAACTACCCTACACAGGCCGCTACAGTAGTAAACACATAGAGTAGCATATAAGCATGTAACGTCAGTAGCACAAGTCCTAAGCTTGTGCTCTTTGTTCATACAAGCCCCTTATCTGTTACCACCAGTCCCCGGTGTACCGTTGTGTCACTAAGTCGCTTTGTCATAACCTGACTCCTCTAAAGAAGCCTACCACGTCCACATCATCGATCAGGAAGCACCCTCGATGATCACCTTCAAATTATGACATCTAGGAAGCCCTGTTGCCGTACCATCAGCCTCGACGATCAGGAAGCCCCGACATCGATCACCGCGTAACCGTTGAGCTTAACACAAACAGAAGCAAACACATAGAGTAGTATATAAGCATGTAACTTAGGTTGCACAAGCCTTAAGCTTGTGCTCTTTGTTCATACAAGCCCATTATATGTGCCTCACCAGCTACTGTGTGTTCTACCTAGTCATCAGCTACCTCATTGTAACCCAACTCTATTAAGAAGACCTCATGTACCTTTGATGATCAGGAAGCCCCCTTCATTGAGCAACCTCATTAATGGCATCAGGAAGCCCCATTGCCAATCACTCAGTTAAACGACTTCAGGAAGCTGTTAAGCTCAGCTGGATGTGGGTGATTGATGACAGGGCTTCCTGAAGTCAGTTGACTGAGTGATCGGCAATGGGGCTTCCTGATGCCATTAACAAAGTTGGTCAATGAAGGGGCTTCCTGATCATCGAAGATATGCAAGGTCTTCTTAATAGAGTTGGGTTATGATGAAGTGGCTGATGACTAGGTAGAGCACACAGTAGCTGGTGAGGCACATATAATGGGCTTGTATGAACAAAGAGCACAAGCTTAGGGCTTGTGCAATCTACATTACATGCTTATATGCTACTCTATGTGTTTGCTACTGTAGCGGCATGTATAGGGTCATTTACATGGCTATGGAAGGTCATGGAAACACAAGGAGACTATCAGTAAGCAAAGCACATCAAGATGGTGCGCTATGGCATCATCATGGCATCTTATGGTGCAATGAGTAAGGATGATGTGATAAGGCATCATCATAGTGCAATAGAGGGAAATGGGGGAGTTACACTGACTGGTGATGATGAAGAGGAAGTGAGTCAGCATAAATAAGGGAAAATAAAGGAAAAATGTAACAGAAGCCCCATCATTGATCACCTGCATCCAGCTGAGCTTAACACTCACAAGCTGAGACATCTCCAATGCAGCATCTGGTATTCCCCCAAAAGTGAGCACAGGGCGCTTGTTGTGCACACCCAGGCCGTTTGCGGAAGGCATTGGTGTCTGGGGAATACTTTCAGTATGATCTTGATTCATGTTAAATTCTTCTGGTTAAGGGGATAAATTTTTGTTGAGCATTTGTCTACCTACAAACACTTGTGGCTAAAATTACCATTTCTAGATGTGCTTACACAGTCTTGGGCACCTGGCATGCCGGATGGCTGCAACTCATGGTTACAATTGATGCCTCAATTCTCAAAAATTTTGCAAACACTAATATAGAAGGACCCTGTGATTACATATGATGCCGAAGAAATTCTACAATTGTATGATAACTTGCAATTGAGTAGGGCTAATGTGAATTATACAGTGAGCAAGTAGGCATTTTTGTACTCCTAGTACAGTCGAACCTCCCATAGTGGGTAGAGGTCGGTGGAACCCTAAAATATCCATTATAGGAGGTTATTCCACTATAAGAGTTCTGAGTTTATTATGTAATAATGAAAAGTGAATTTTTCGAAATTGTACTGGAGCAAAAACGGGTGGTTTGCACTTCACTTGAAACTTCATCCTGAGTAAATGAAGTTGCATACAAGCCTGCTGAAATTCAAGCTCAGAGCGGTGCTGGCAGAGCCGGTTGAGTTCTGCAATTGCTCAGCAGGCTGCCCTGGCACTGGTATCTTTGATTACAACTCCAAATTAGGATATGGGGAGTGGGAATATTTCTCCAGAAGGATGGGAAAGGTCTGAGCTAGGCTTTTCGAGGGTCCAATAGATCCCAACCATTATGAACTTGATGGAAGGAAACAAAGGGCAACACAAACTTGCAATTTTGCAGCCAAGTTGACCTCCTATAATGGATATTTCTAATACATTTTCTTCATTTGGCTATCTGTTATCCATTATAAAATATATCCGTTATGACATAGGGATTTCCTGACTACCGACTCAGTGGGAACCCCAAACTATCCATTATGGGAGGATATCCGTTATGGGAGATGCCCGATATGGGAGGTTCAACTGTATATTGCTTAAATAAAAATCACACCATAACTGTAATGTCCCCCACCAACAGACCAGACTTTGATATGCACAATGGTCCATGAGCCCATGGTATGGCTGACTAACTACAGTAGGATGTAGGCACACTGCACACTGTATGCCACCAAGCCACAGATTTATACACACGGGTTCATTTTCTATGTGAGAAATTTTGGAGCCAGCCTTTGTACCTCTTATTTCTGGTCATGTATGTACTCACCAGTCCACACTTTGACAGTTCAACCCCCACGGCCTGGGCATAAGAGTCCAGGTCCAAGCCAAGCCCAAGTGCATCTGCCGACTTGCATCCGGGATTTAGGTTGAGGCCGACTTATTTACTTACGTACTTTAAGGACAGGAGCATGTGTCAGAGGAGTACTGTTAGATTCACTCCCTGACTAAGGGGATTGAAGCAAGTGATAACAAATTCACACAATAATACTAGTTAGTTTAGGGTAGGCTTGTTACCCTCCACTCGCTAGAGTGTTAGAGCTGATGATGGTGGTAAGAGACAAGAGATGAATTAAACTGCTTTTTACCACAATTTTACATTGGGCTTTTATACCCTACATGTTGTATGCTATTTACTATGTTCTGGTAGATACTACAACATACTACTCTCGCTTTATAAGTCATAGGAATATTCTGGTACAGTCCTGTACATGCTATTTACTATTCTTAGCTTCCTATGAGTCAGTCATATATTCCGGTACATTCTACAGCCTACTGTGCTATCTTTATCTTATGCCAGAACCTTCCCTGAGTTTCCATCAAGTCATACAGTGTAATACCTAAGTTAACCATTCTCAGATACTACTATACCTATGATGCTTCTCCTTATTTCCTAATTGGTTCTGCTGTGCGATGCGCTATACTTGGCTCCCATCAATTGCGTCTTCTAATTGATTGCCCTGCTTCCATTGGCTATTCTTAGCTGAATGCTTAGATATACTTGTGTGGCTCAGCGATTATGCTAGCCTTCTTAATCTTATCTTGTTGTGGCTTGTTATCTATTACTGTAGACTAGGATTGAGTCATACCTTCCATAATATCACTGAAGGGTGTTCGTTCTGGTGTCCTATCATCTATTGGCATAAAGAGCGCTTCAGGTCCTATAGCATTTATATTTGTTATCCTACTATACCTTGGTGTGACTCTATATGATGGTTCCTCATTGAACCATCTTATTATAATCTCTTTATCTATTGGTATTAACTCCTGTCCTTGTCTTGGTTCCTTTCAACCTACTGTTGTATGTCCTTTGGCTATGAAGTTGGCTTTGTATGTGAATAGTTGTTCTCATAATTGTTTATTGATGGTATGAACTATTTGGTGTGCCGCTTCTGCATAATCGGTTGATGTAATAACTGCTCTTTGATAACATAATTCACTATGTGGCTGATTATAAATCTTGGTTCTTGTATAAGCACTGATTACATATCTATTCAATTGATATGAGAACATAGTTGCTCTATGTTCAATTATTACTTCCAGCCTTTCTGCCACTTGTTGTTCCCTTGTAGTATGATTGAATGTAATTTGACAGTTGTCATATCCTGCATTCTGTCCTACTGTTGCGCATGCAATATTAAAAGCTTTCCATGCTACTTGATCTGCATCTTTACAGCGTTGGCACAGGTTCCTTGTATCAATTAAAGTTATGGGTCTTGCCATGTCGATCTTGCTAATCCATTGATCCGGCGATCACGATTTTCATCAATTTACTAACAAGTACTTTCCTTCTCTCTTTCACTGAGGAATATATATATATACAGTATATAATCATGTACAAAAGACCTCTAGACATAAATACTTACATGAATACTGTACATGCATTGGCATTAGCTCCAGTGGTTAGTGTAGATTGTGTAATATGTAAATTAACAAGAGACCCTGATGAATTTCTGGGACCAGCTCTCCCCCAGGCTAGGCAAGCCTAATTAGAGGGTTTGATACTTGAAGGGTGAGAGGAAGATGAAGATGAGGAACGTGAAGAAGTTGAAGACCGAGAGCTCAGGGTTGTGGAGTTCATGCCGGATGATGACAGCCCTCCTCCCATGCCTGCACCACCATACATTTGGAAGTTGTGGAAATAGGTGGGAACAGTCTTTGGCATTGCCCATGAGCTATTGCTCCCACCGAAAAAGGTCCTGTCCATTTTGCAAGTGAAAGCAGAAGTAACATCAGTGAGTCTTCAATACAGTAAGGTACACCGGGCAGGAGGAGGGCAAACACCGAAGGGATTTTACACATATGAGAAATACATTCCACCTGCCATCACATCCATGCTTGTGCGAAACTTGATGTCCATGAATGAGAATATTTGCTCACCATTGAAACTGAAAATAGAAAAAATAAATGAAAGCTCTTGATAGCAGTTATCGGACATAGGAGCGGGATGTACTACTTGTGCCTCCCATAAGTGACTGGTCACCATGACAAGTTGCATTGTGCTGTGTTGTGTCGAATTTTTTCTGTGTGCTCCTACTTCAAGGTTTTCATGTCTTAGGCTGGACTTTTTATGGCTAGGGGACTTCAAGAGCTGAGCTTGATGTTGCACAAAAAAACCACATCATTGGATCCATCCAGGCTGGTTTATCTGTCCATGTGGCAGCAGCTCTTCACAGTGCTGCATTGTCTACATGTGCTGACCTCAACAGAAAGTATCTGGAGAAGGGCTCAGTCACAAATTTAGCTTGTCCTGGGCATCCAACAAAGCTTTCAGCCTGAGGTAAGCATTCCCTCATCTCCCACAGCAAAAAAAATCAGCATATTGTAAGTAAATTGATGCAAATCGTGGTGATCAACATGGCAAGACCTGTAACTCTAATTGGTACCAGAAACCTATGCCAACACTGTAAAGATGCAGACCAAGTAGCATGGAAAGCATTTAATATTGCATGCACAACAGTAGGACAGAATACAGGATATGACAACTGTCAAATAACATTTGATCATACTACAAGGGAACAACAAGTGGTGGAAAGACAAGAATTAGTAATTGAACATAGAGCAACTATGTTCTCATACCAATTGAACAGATATGTGATCAGCGCTGAACATGGCTGGATGTCTGGGCACAGAACTATGCCTGGGACTGTCCGACCTCTGGGGGAAATGGTGGTGCACTCCCAAGATACACTGTCTATCATGTGACCTCTGGGCCACTACTACATACAATCTGGTAATGGCTATGATGCTGACATAATCGGTGGCTACCAGTA
Organism: Coniferiporia sulphurascens; assembly: GCA_002794785.1. Classification (NCBI taxonomy): domain Eukaryota; kingdom Fungi; phylum Basidiomycota; class Agaricomycetes; order Hymenochaetales; family Hymenochaetaceae; genus Coniferiporia; species Coniferiporia sulphurascens. Next base: position 1,109,017 of record NBBA01000010.1, on the reverse strand, counting down.
AACATACTTGTTACATTTTTCCTTTATTTTCCCCCATTTATGCTGACTCACTTCCTCTTTGTCATCACCAGTCAGTGTAACTCCCCCATTTCTCTCTATTACACCATGATGGTGCCTTCTTGTGTCATCCTTACTCACCCCCACTCTATTACACCATGATGATGCCATATCATGCCATCATGATACCTTTTGCTTACTGATAGTATTCTATATCATTCCATGACTTTCCATAGCCATGTAAACCATCCCAGACAAACCCACTACAGTAGTAAACACATAGAATAGCATAAAAGCCTGACAAGTCGATAAGCACAGGCCCTAAGCTTGTGCTCTTTGTTCATACAAGCCCACTTTATGTGCCTCACCAGCTACTGTGTGCTCTATCTAGTCATCAGCTACTTCATCGTAATCCAACTCTATTAAGAAGACCTTGCATACTTCGACAATCAGGAAGCTTCATCAATCAACCTGTTAACGCATCAGAAGCACAACAAATCACTCAGTTAACTGACTTCAGGAAGCATCGTCAATCACCATACCCACTCGCTAACAATACTGTACAGCACTTATACAAGAACCAAGATTTATAATCAGCCACATAATGTATTATGTTATCAAAGGGCAGTTATTACATCAACCGATTATGCAGAAGTGGCAAACCAAATAGTTCACACTATCAATATAAAAATTAAAAAAACAACTATGAGAACAAATGTTCACATACAAAGCCAACTTCATAGCCAAAGGACATACAACAGTTGATTGAAAGGAACCAAGACCAGGACAGGAGTTAGTACCCATAGACAAAGAAATCATAATATGATGGTTCAATGATGAACCTTTGTATAGAATTACACCAGGGTATAGTAGGATAGCAAATATAAATGCTACAGGGCCTGAAGAGCTCTTTATGCCAATAGACGACAGGACACCACAGGAGACACCAATATTAGGGATAATGAACATCTAAAATAAGTCCAGTACAGCATCCCAAGTATCCCAGAAAGGTAATATCAAGGCTCAAGCCACAATTGATGGAAGGAAGTGTGAAGCCACAAAGAAGCACTAGATAAGGTTACAGATGCCAAGGGCCATAACCTTAATATAAATATAACATCTGAATTAAGTGTTTGGTAATATAACCAATGGGAGCTAAGGTGATCAATTGAAGATATAATTGATGGGAGCCACAAATAACACATTGCACAGGAGAACCAATTAGGAAACTAGTAGAAGCATTTAAGTAAAGGTAGTACCCAAGACTGGTTACCTTAGGTATTATGTTTTATGACTCAATGGAAACTAGGGGAAGGTTCTAGTAAGGATAAAGATAGCACAGTAGGCTGTAGAACGTACCAGAATATGTAACTGACTCATAGGAAGCTAAGAATAGTAAATAGCATGTACAGGATTGTACCAGAACATTCCTATGACTTACGAATACATAGTAGTATGTAGTGGTACATACTAGAATGTAGTAAATAGACTACAGCATGTAGGGTATAAAAGCCCAAGTAAAACTGCAGTAATTGCAGTTTAATTCATCTCAGTCTCTTACCACCATCATCAGCTCTAACACTCTAGTGAGTGCAAGGGTACTAAGCCTACCATAAACTAACTAGTACATTGTGTGAATCTGTTATCACTTGTTTCAATCCCTTACTCAGGGAGTGAATCTAACAGGGATTGTCCTGGAAAGTGAAGATTCTTTGCTTCTAGCCAAACTCTGTCCCCTTTTTTGAATGGTTTAAAGTTCTGAGACCAAATTCACAACATGTGTTGTCTGGCCAGATCATGTGCTGCAAGTGCTTCTTTCCTTATGGATGTCAGGAGTTGAAGTCTGTCTGATAATGTGGGAATGACAGTTTCTTCTATCACTGGTGGAATCGGAGTTGGATTGTATCTGAACATCACCATGAATGGAGAAGTTTTGATTGCAGATTGTACCTGGATGTTGTGAGAGAATTCAAGGTCTGGAAGTGCATCAACCCATTGAGTTGGGGAATTTCCACGATATATCCGAAGGTATGCTTTGACTTCTTGGTTTGTCCTTTCGGTTTGCCCATCTGTCTGTGGATGATATGCCATTGATAACCATGATTTGATCCCAAGCCTTTCACACAACTTTTGGAAAAGTTGCAAGGCAAACTGTGGTCCTCGATCAGATATGATTGTCTTGGGTAATCTGAAGTGCTTGTACACATTGTCATGGTACAGTTTAGCAGTTCCAAGTGCATCAACTGTCTTGTTACAAGGTACCAGGATAACACCTTTCGTCAAATCATGGTCAACAATTACCATTATTGAGTCAAATGATTGTGAGCTTGGTAAATTGGTGATAAAGTCGATTGTGACATGTTGGAAGGGAAGTGCTTCCTTATGGGCTGGGATTGGAGATAAGGATGGTGCCATGGGATGAGTATTGATCTTCATCTGTTGACATGAGGCACAACCTGCAACATAATTCCGAGTAAAGACAATTAAACCTGGCCACCAGTAGTGTTGTCAAATGACTGAGGTGGTTTGAAATGCACTGCAGTGTCCAATTGACAGTGAATCATGGAATAACTGTAAGATCTTTCACTTTAATTCTGCATTATCTGGAACATAGACTTTCCCTCTGAAGGTGAGAACACCTTGGTTCTCTTCCCACTCCTCTAGGGAAAAACGAAAAGGTGAAGGGAGTTTATGATGTTTTGCAAGGCAAATCGATTTAGCCAATGAATCCAATGCTTGTTCCTGTTTTATTTCATCTCTGAGTGATATATCAATTATGCCGATGAACAGGGCATCTGGAAGAAGGACACATTCCTCTGGTGGTTCTTCACCATGATCCGGTCTGTGGGATAGTGCATCTGACCCTGGAATTGATTTACCCAGTTTATGTGTGATAGCAACATTGTATTTGGATAAGAGTTGATTCCATCGAGATTGCCGAGGAGTTAAATGTCTGGCTGCTCTGAAGTATGACAGATTCTTGTGATTGCACCATATGGTTGTGGTATGAGGTGATCCAAGGAGGTAATGATGCCATGCAGTAAGGGCTCAAATGATGCCAAGGAATTCTCTATCATAAACTTCATATTGCTGTTGTGCAGGGCCAAGCAATTCTGAAATAAATCCACAAGGCTGGAGATCACCATTGCTATTAGCCTGGAGTAACATTCCACCTGTAGCGACTTTAGATGTGTCTGTCTCAATGACAAAGGGTTTGGATGGATCAGGGATCAGGATGGTAGGCTGTGACAAAATTTGCTTTTTTAACTGGTCAAATGCTTGTTGTCAAACTGGAGTCCATTGCCATTGAATCTCTTTCCGAGTTAATTCATGTAGGGGGTGTGTGATTTCTGAGAAATTCAGAATGAAGTGTCAGTAAAAATTGCAAAATCTGAGGAAACTTTGCAATTGTTTGACTGTTTTTGGTGTGGGCCAATCGACAATTCCTGCAAGTTTGGTGGGATCAGTGGAGATGGTGTCAGGGCAAATAATAACACTGAGAAATTCGACTTCTTTGACTTTGAAAAGGCACTTTTCCAGTTTGCAATAGAGATTGTTATCTTTGAGTATCTGGAGAACACATCTAGTTTTCCGACATAAGTCTTCGAGATTATCTGAAAAGATCAAGATATCATCCATATATATCAAGATGAGATCTTCAATGATAACAATGCGAAAGATGTCATTCATGAAGGCTTGGAATGTAGCTGGTGAATTGCAAAGACTGAAAAACATGACAGTGGGTTTGAATAACCCACAATTCATTTTGAAGGCAGCTTTGTATTGATCGCCTTCCTTGATGCGAATATTATTGTAGCCATTACGCAGATCATGTTTAGTGGGGTATTTGGCGCCTTTTAGTTGATCCATTAAATCTGAGATAAGGGGAAGGGGATATGCATTTTTAATGGTCCCTTCATTGAGTGCCCTATAGTCTTGGATTCCATGCAATGATGCATCTTTTTTGTCAACAAAGAAAAATGGTGAAGCCATTCTGGACTTGGATGGTTGAATATACCCTTTCCACAAGTTTTCTTCTAAAAAGTCATCTAAGGCCTGTTGGTGATGCACAGGTAGGGGATATAATTTACAATCATGAGGTATGAAGTCTGGTTTCAAATCAATAGCATGATCATATGGCCGAGAAGGAGGGAATCATTCTGATTTCTTCTTTTTAAACAAAGGAAGGAACTCATGGTATTGTGGTGGTACCAGTTGTTCTAATGGAAGTTCCTTTTTTGTGGTACATTGTGCCACTTGAGTTGCTGGGTTAATTTTATCGATTTGAAGCATAGCCTGTCGCCAATTGATTTGGGGGTTATGATTTTTTAACCAAGTGGTGCCTAGAATGAGGTCTTCACTTCTGAGTGCTGTAACCAGGAGTTTGGCTGTAAACATCTTATCGCCCATAACCATTCATCGCCATGTATAATCCGTAATTTGTCCTTGTTTATTGGGGGTTCCATCCACATTAAGGACTGGAATAGGATTAGCAAGTTTGTGAGTTGGGATTCGATGTTTGATGATAAAGGATGAATTAATGAATTGTCCTTCAGCTCCAGAATTAATGAGTGCTTGGGTGGGGATGAGTTTATCATACGACTGAATTTCAATGGGTATTTTTATTGATTTAGAATTTGGATCCCCATTAATTACAGTCGATATGAAAATTGGATGGGACAGTGTCTGTCTGATCCTCCACTTAAAAATCCTCTCCATTGAATGCTTCGAAAACCTTTTCCTGTTCTTTCCTTGAGAGAGATGACATAAGACACTTGATTGTGGCAGCAACATCTTCTGGGGTCTCTTCCTTAGGGGGTGGAGGTGGAGGTGTTTCAATGACATGAGGAGTGGGTTCTTCCACTTTTCAGACCACAGTCTGGGTGATTCCTGTTGCTTTGCCGCTTCAAGGATATTTAGGGCAGTCTTTTGCATTGTGCCCCTTTTCTCTGCAGACAAGACATCTACCTTCTGCAAGACAATGTGCCCTTTCTTCATCTGTGAGTTTGGAGGGCCAGTTGGTTTTATTGAATGCCTTTCTGAAACGATTTTCCCTGGGTTGGGCTAATTTTCGCTCTGTAGTGCCCTGATGCCACTGGTTATCCATCCAAGATGAAACTTCATACCAAGTTGCGATTTTATCAGGGAGAGTATCCCAACTGTAAAAGCGCATATGCAAGCCTCTGTTAAGTCCTTCTTTAAACATGGTGATGAGGGCTTTTTCACCTTTGACCTCAGATTTGATTACAGCAGATTTGAAGCGACTGATATAGTTGTCTGCCATATCTTGACCTTGTCTGATATGGAGAAGTTCTGGTCTGACATCTTCAGCCTTGCTGGTAGTGATGAATGTGTCCATAAATGCCTTTTTCCATGTGTCCCATGTGCTGTATCCAATCATTTTTTTGTTTTCATCTAGTTCATGGGTGACAGTTGACATATCATTGGCGAAGGAGGTGGCTTTCCCATCATACATGAATGATTGTGTGTATAGAATTTTTTTCTGGTCATCATCGAATTTTTTGGGTGCTAACAAAAATTGATCTTGACATATATGCAGGAATGCACATGCGTCTTCAGATTTGACTCCATCAAAAGCTTTAGGAGCTCCAATTTTGAGTTCTTTATCAGCCATGACTGGTGTAGCTGGTAGAGTCAGAGGTGTTGGCAGTGGTGTAGGTGATGGTGGTCTAGAGAGTATGCCTTTTCCTTTCCCTCCTCCAAGTACTGATATAGTTCGAGTTTCTGGCCAATGTTCCTGGTAATTTGGGGTATGAAGGAGGAGGTCCTTCCTGGTGGTAGCTGGGTCATTGTGATATCTCCACTTGTTGTCTTTGATGTTAAAGTAATAGTATTTGTTGACTCCTAATGTTCCTTTTTTAGGTAGGATGAAAATTTCAAAACCAGGATCCCAAACAACATCTTCAGGAGGCAATGGGATTGATTTTGAACTCGTGTTGGGCTATTGGGGTCACCTAAACACAGATGTGTTGGCAAAGTATTTGGAAAGCTTGTGCTAGTGTTAAGCCTACTGATTAGGTAAGGCTTAATGAGCAATTGATGAGGATTGACCAAGTGATACAAGGTAGAGATGAGACAATAATTGAGCAAGGGTTTCCCCAAGGACTAGTAGACTGGTGGGCTGGTGACTGGTGACTTAGTATCCCACAGAGGAGATAGTAAACGAGTAGGCTCTATTGAATGAAGAGCACAAGCTTAAGGCTTAGTGCTCTGAAAACGAGTCCTTATATACATGCATAGAAACCTATGGAGTAGGGTAGAAGGCTGACTGAGTGAAGACAAGGGTCAGTCAGCATGGAAGGGAATAGAAACCAATAGAAGAGTCTGACTGATCATGAGGCTAGGATCAGTCAGTGTACAAGGTAGATCAGTCAGTGAAGATGACTAATGTTGATAAAGGCGATGAGTAAGGGATATTTGTAACAACATGCAGTAGACCACAACAAGGGGGCTTGGAGCTATTGTACGAGTGAGTACTTAGCCCAAACTGTCCAACAGCAACAGTGTGAATGTCATCGAATATTAGCCTGTCGAAATCGCTCTCCACAGTTGTCTGTTGCCTTATGTCTTTGATAAATAGGTTCAGCCCCATAATGTCTGCCAGCAGTGACTTCCCCTCTTGTGGATAGATCGGTTCAGCTTCATTGTCCAATGTATTTATGCTATTGACATATTTGTCATCATCATAATTGTTGACCCATACGTCGAGTTTTTGGCTGTTGGGTCCAGAGCTTCACATAGGTCCCATTCATTGCGGAATGAATCGAACCGCATCTGTGTGGCTGCGAACATCTCCCATACATCCTTGACATCATTGCAAGGGCAACGGTATCATAAAAGCTGACCAGGCCATATCTCTTTCCACATGAAAATGACCACCCCTTTTTTCCCTGGAGGGGACATGGATTGTGCTTCCCTCTCTCAGTTCAAATGCGTCTGTCTAGCCTCAGGTGTCTCTTTCACCAATCACACTGCATTTGACATTTCTCATCTTGCAAAGAAGTCCTTCCATGTCTCCCCAACCTTCTGCCCACTGTTTGCGAAGGGGACCAGACACAATGTTTCCACCATGATCAAGTCTGGTTCCTTTCTGTGCATGGTGTCTTTCAGTTGAACGAGTTCCGCATTGGTGGGTCTCACAATATCTGCCCATTCATGTTTGCACATGTACTCCGGGTTTTTAACATCCCAGATGAACCATACTGGCAATCCCATCTGGATATAACTCTGTATCTTCTCCAAGAATTTGCAGGTGTCCAGGCTGACAATGACTCCCACCCTCTGGGTCTGTTGTTTACCGATTTGACTTGCTATGACATCTTGCAGCCAGGCTGCATGCACTTTTCCTGAATCCTGCAGACACCATGCCCACTGGTCTTCGTGCCATTTATTGTTGAGGGTGTGCATCCTATTCAGCATAATGAGACCCATCACCTCTGCCATGAGGGGCACAAAGGCATTTCTGGAGCGCTTTGCGGCCCACCGTGCAGTCTCCAGTGACGCATGTTTGACGCTGTAGCCATACTCCGACAGGCACTTCGGCATCTGCCACTCCAGCGGCCAGACATTCAGATTGCTAGGTAGGCAACTGTTTAGTAAAGGAATGAGGGCCTTGAGTCCTTCCTCTAGCATCCTCCAGTGCTGTTGCATAGCTTGTGCCAGGAAAAAAAAATTACCTTCCCTCTCAAATGGGAACAGGCCTGTGGTAGTCCTTAATCTACCCATGATGAGGCCTTCGAATAATGAATCGGAAGGGGCCCAGCCCATGAAAGGGTATTTGTTCAACACCCTGGATGTCTGGGGAAATTTTTTCATGTTCAAGAAGTCTTCACTTGCATTTGTGGGGACATCTGGGGCATGGATGGCATTGTAAGTGACATACACATTGCTGTCTTTGACTACCACCATCCTCCTGTCTGGGAATAATGCGGCTGTGGGTAGGGAATGTGACGTGTTTGCATTTCCACACAATGTCTCCATGCCTATGGTGTTATGGCAACACTATACACCAACACAGCACACAGGTTCTACCAGTGGAACAACTTAGGGAAGGGATACACAAGTTGACAAGGAGGGATCACACAGAGATAGTGGATATCCTAAGAGAACTCGACTGAGTTCCCCAGGTCTGCATTGGTTGCTATTTATACACATTCAACTACTTAAGGGTAGGTCAAATCTATAATAAACTACCAATCAGAAGCATGAAACAGTCATGACGCCATTACTATGTAATATGTCACCATACTGATGCAATATGGCATATTGCTCTAGAACCTTCTACTGTGACGTCATAGATCTAGAACTGTCTGTGCCCGCTTACTACTGATCAGACAAAGCATACCTAATGACTAATCCATTATTATATAATAAAAGATGAAACATGAATCAAAAAATGTATATATCATAACATATGGGGTGTATGTGCAGTGTGGCTTCTTGTCTTCATAACACGAAGATGAAATGCAGATCGGATTTGACTTGCGAGATTTGACTTTAGAAGGAGGCTGAATCCAGATGAGTCTGTGTGCATACAATTGTAAGCTTTGTGTGATGATGATTTACAGAAGTGCAGGGCTTCACCTTAAACTGTGGGCGACTTCTTGATGAGAATCGGTCTCCACAGAACAGCCACATTCAGAAGACTGCAGAGTTGAAGCAGTGCTGGTTTCAGCTCTGGACTGCCAGAAATCGTGATGGTGTCGATTTGGAGGGTGAATGGGTACAACCAATACACAATTATTTTCTTCTCTTCCGCAGGCTCTGCTTTCAATCATCACAGTATCACCGAGAGGATGTTGGGGTTCTGCTGTTCGTGTGCTCATGTTATTGATGAAGGATCATCATCTTGCATTGTCATTGACAGAGACACATGGTCACATGATCGGCCATCTAAGCGGTCCATGTTGATTGCAGTTAGCGAATATGGGGCGATCTTTCTTCAAGTCGCATCTACAATTGTGGTCATCATGTCTAGTCAGTGTTTACCACTATGACTGTCTATTGACGCCATGAGGATCAAGAATATGGAGACAAGCATACAGTCCAGTCGATGTTACTGTCCTAACTGTTCAATGACTCCATGAAGATGAGGACTGCGGAGGATAGTATACCACTGCAGTCCAGCCATTTCCACAGTAACCTTGCCAGTAGGGCTGCAATGAGAGTTCACCTTGTGAATACTGAGCACAGTACATGTTCACCTTGTCAAGAGAACATGGGACCTTTGTAATGTTATCTCTTATATGTGCACATGAGAACAAAGGTGTGTGTGTTTATGAAGCGGTTTACGAAAAACTGTTGACACTCATCAAAGATGTTGCTATTGTTCCAGGACACATCCATTTTCTTTCCAAATTTCAGAACCAAGTGGGCACTTTGCTCAACATCATCCAGTGGGATTATCTCGGCCTGATGCTGTCCACAGCTAGTTGCCCAAGTCAATATGTGAAGCCCTGTGTCTCAGTCTTCGTTCTGGAAGGGCCTGAACCATTCTATGTATGCCAGCCTTAATGGCACTGTTGAAAACTGGGGGGGGGAGTAAATATTACCTTCACTCTTGCAAGGTGAAGTCCTGTGAACAAGCCATGGTGAGATTACTGTATCCATCTAATGTTGCTGGACTAACCTTCCATTGTCCTAGTCGGCAATGAAGTTGCCCCTGTTACATTTTTCTCTTTACTTTTCCCTTATTGCGCTGACTCACTTCATCTTCATCATCACCAGTCAGCGCAACTCCCCTATTCCCCTTTGTTACTCATCTTTATTCACATTACACCATAAGATGCCATGATGATGCCATGTTGCACCATCATGATGTGCTTTGCTTACTGATCGCCTTACTTGTATTACCAAGACACTCCTTGGGTTTCCATGACCTTCCATAGCCATGTAAATGACCTTACACAAGCCGCTACAGTAGCAAACACATAAAGTAGCATATAAGCATGTAACATAGATCGCACAAGCCCTAAGCTTGTGCTCTTTGTTCATACAAGCCCATTATATGCACCTCACCAAATACTGTGTGCTTTACCTTGTCACCAGCTACTTCATCTTAACCAGACTCTACTAGGAAGATACCGCATACCTTAGCAATGATCAGGAAGCCCCATCGTCGATCAACTTCGTTAACGGCATCAGGAAGCCCCATAGCTGCCCACTCAATCTCTCGACGATCAGGAAGCCCCGACGTTGATCACCACATAACTGTTGAGCTTAACAGCCCCTCCCTTCCTTACGAGGATGGTATCAAAATGCTCAGCTTGCCCTGTGTATGGAAGTCGTCTTGGTACAGCAGGGATTGTGCGCATTGTCAACAGTTGTTTGTTATCGGCCACTTGGGGGATTCGCAGAAGGTGCAGCTTGAATACCTTGTATACTGGCAGTGTATCAAATATGCTTAGAGTGCTATGAACAGGGCCTTGCTTTCGAAGAAATTCAGTTAAAGCATGTAAGAATAAAGGTGCCTTATGGTCCTCGGTGACACTCTGTATCGTTTTGTGTGGAAAAGGACAGGTCTTTGCTATATGATAATGTGACAGAGCTGCCCCTGGTGCTGAAAAAAACATGTCTTGTGTGCCGGAATCCTGGCCATCATCCCCTGAATCTACAGTGCCATTGTCTGTACCTTCTTCATCAGAAGTGTCATTGTTCCTGGAGTTTCCTTTCTCCATCCACAGCACATAACATGTAAAAAGATGCATAGACTCTTGTCACCTCAGCCACATCATCATCTGTGGGAAGAAGTCCCTGCAGTTGCTTGCGCAGTATCCTTTTTTTGCGAAATCAATATGCAGGTGCTCCGACCATTCAGTATTGAAAGCATCTGCAGTCCCCAATTTGCATATCGCCATGATGTAGTGCTTCAATGACACAAGCTTTGGGATATTCAAGTGCTCCCTGATCCCCAGTTGAATGGCTTTGTCCTTATTATCATAGAAATCATCAAGTGTGCCCTGCATTTCTTGTAGGGTGTGCGATGTGTGCAAGAGAAATTGAGCATAATAAATAAAGTCAATGACAGCCCGAACAACCTGTGTAAGCTGTGGAGGAATGCTACCCAATATAAGGGCCAACAAAATGCACTGCATCTCTTTGTGCTCTGTGCCAGTCCACTGGGATACACCAGATATGCCTTTCTTAAAATGGCAGAGTGTGGGAAATGAGGGCAGGGACTTGAAGTGTGCATCTACTTCGGCTTCTGTCATGATAGTCATGCACCAGTCCATGAGATGATCCTTGAAGACACCCTTGTGAAGTTGATGTAGGATGTTGGGTGTAATTGCAGAAAATGTGTCACAGTAGGGAAGGTCACTCCAAAATGGGTTTTTTACGGGTCGCAAGCCCTCATTCACAAACACAGGTGGGTGCTCCAACCGCTGAGGGTCGGTGTTTCATAGCAAGGCTTGCAATGTGTGAGTTGGGTCACATAGAGGAAAGTCGGTCACTGAAGAAAGGTTGTCCTGTGGCACAGTACATTTTGGGCAGTAGCGTTCCTTACTGTTAAGCTCAATGGTTACATGGTGATCGATGTCGGGGCTTCCTGATCGTCAGAACTGATGATACAGCAACAGGGCTTCCTAGATGTCATAAGTCGGGGGTGATTGTTGATGGGGCTTCCTGATCGACGATATAGACGCGGTAGGCTTCTTAGAGCAAGTCAGGTTACGACGAAGCGACTAGTGGCTCAGTGGCACACAGTAGACTGGTGGTAGCAGATAATGGGCTTGTATGAACAAAGAGCACAAGCTTAGGACTTGTGCTACCAAAGTTACATGCTTATATGCTACTCTATGTGTTTGCTACTGTAGGGTCGTGTATAGGGTCATTTACCAGACTATGGAAGGTCATGGAAACCCAAGGAATGTCTTGGTAATACACAGGAAGGTGTCAGTAAGCAAAGCATGTCATGATGGTGTGATATGGCATCATCATGGCATTGTATGGTGTAAGGCAAAATAGGGATTGGTAAGAAAGGGAAATGGGGGAGTTGTGCTGACTAGTGATGATGAAGGGGAAATGAGTCAGCGCAATAAGGGGAAGTAAGGAAAATTGTAACATTGCCTCCCATTTAGGACCGACAAGTCACCAAATTGTCAAAAATAAAAATGAAGAAAGAAAGAAGGGAAAAAAAAATCCAGGTGTATCAAGAAGCCGGCCTAGCAGGTCTTTAAGTGTAATGCTAGGTTCACCACAGGGTTTGTTACCATGCCCTTTGGTACTTAATCCAGGTCTTTCACCAAAATTAATGGTATCATGTCCGAAGATGGTGAAAAAGTGGAAAAAAGATGCTAAAAGAATCCCTAACCCAGATTGTGAGTCATAGGTGCCTATAGCAGCCAAGTAAAGGCCAATACACAATGAGGGGAAGGCAAGCTGCCAACAAAGATGATAACAAGCAGAGAAATGGATGTAAAAAAAAGAAGAAGAAACGCACTGAGGGGCCTTTTAAGGTCGTACCCAGGAGTAGTAGTTTAGGGTCATTGCGGACACACGCTAGTTTTTTGTCATTGCGGATGAGAGTCCTCTCTAGTTGGAGAGGTTGTCGTTGTTGTTGGACCCCATGTCCATGTCATCATGGTCGAGTCCCGCCACCATGTCATCCATGTAGGACTGGAGGAGGATGCGTGCCCTGATGTCCGAGATCCGGACTGTTTGTCTCCCCCCTGATGGTGCTGTGTGGGGTGGCGGTTGATTTTCATCAGGTGTCGAGGCGGGCGCTGGTGGAGGTGGGGATGCTGACTGTCGTCTGTGCTGGGGGCAGTTGCTGGGGGGGTGACCTGGGGCTGCCACATTGCACCATGGGCAGATGTACTGCGCACAGTACGTCGTGAGGTGAGCCATGGATAGGCATGCGGAGCAGTGCAAGAGTGAGGATGATGAGGACGATGACTGGGACGGGGGTTGGATTTGGACGGGGCGCAGTTCCGTTTGAGTGGCGGAGTTGTGGCGAGTGACGACTGGTGTTGGGGGTGCGGTTGGGACAAGAGGCGGGCATGGGGCAGGGCGGTAAAGGTGAGCCTGGGGATGAAGAGGGACGAGTACTGTATGAATGTCCTCCTCCTCAAGCAACTCGTAGTCAGTGTTGCACAGAAGCTGGAGGTCGTCAACCAGATTGCCCAGGCGGGACTCAAGCATTTCTGTCAGCTCCTGGGCGTGCCATGCCAGGTGCTGCATGTCCTCCACCATTCGAAGACGTTGGTGCATCCAGTTGACCTGTTGTGCCCTCGGGTGTGTGGCGAGGAGACGGTTGACATCCGTGTCCATGTCCGGTGCCCCCAGGATATGCTGGAGGATGGTCTGCGGTGGCAGACTCATAAGGGGGCAGCGGGGCTGGGGGTAACGCCTCTGAGTAGTGCGTTGGTGCCAGCGCCGGTATTCCAAGTCGGTCTCGTTGTTGTTGGAGGAGTTCATGGCTGTGAACTGCTCGGGTGTGGATATCAGCGAGGGTAAGGAGGAGTTCAGTGGGGGGTACTTCAAGGGGGTGGATTGTGTAGACCAGTCTGTCCGGGTTGACCTCGATGTGGGAGACGTGCAATGCGGTGGGGAAATCCTGTGGGAAGGTGCATTGGAGTTGCGCAAGGATGTCTTGTCGGGTTGGGACGGTTGGTCTGGGTAGGAAGTTCCTGTGGTAGATGTATGGTTGGGGGGTTTGGAGAGGGAGCAGAGGGGAGATGGGATGGCGGCTGGCAATGGTGGGGAAGCGGAGGCGGGAGACTGGCGGTGTCGGACAAGGGCAGGTGACAAGGTTGATTGCGTAGATGAGGATGATGATACCGCCAGGGATGACAATGGCAAGATACCACAAATGATTGTGATGGGTGATGTGGGCAGTGATCATGTAGTGGGGTGAAGCGGATGAAGGAATGTTAGGTGATTTTTTTGAGGGTTTTATATGTTTTGAGGATGTCCAAGGCATGTGATAGGTCTTTTTCAGCTAACCATTGGTTCTCGGAAGAGGGATAGCCGGTCCATTTGACTAGGAATCACCATCTGTTCCCGGCACCTTTGTGAGACATAATAGCCTCGACTTCATATTCCAGTTGGTCTTTGATCAAGTCAGGTGGCAGTAGACTGAATGGAGGTCCGTGCGTCTCGGTTTCTGTATAAGCCAAAAGAAGCGAGGCGTGGAAAATGGGGTGGATACGCCATGCGTCTGGCAATTTGAGGCGATAATTCAGGGGTGATAGTACCTGAACTATGGGAAATGGTCCCTCCCATTTAGGTGACAATTTGTGGGAGCGGTTGGGAAAATGCAAATTGGTGGCTTCTAACCAAACTTTGTCGCCAAGTTTGAATGGTTTGAAGCCTCGTGCTCCGAAATGTGCCATATGGGCGCAGGCTAGGTCATGGGTGGCGAGTGCTTCTTTTCTGATTGATGAAAGAAGGCGTAGGCACTGTGAGAGAGATGGCAAGTCTGTGTCTTCTATGACTGCAGGGATGGGTATAGGGTTATACCCAAGCATGATGGTGAACAGTGAGGTTTTGGTGACTGAATGGGTCTGGATGTTGTGTGAGAATTCCAGGTCTGTGATTGAATCAGCCCAGGAGTGAGGTGATGTGCTGCAATAAATGCGCAGATACACTTCTACCTCTTGATTGGTGTGCTCGGTTTGTCCATCCGTTTGGGGATGATATGCTGTAGACAGTTTGGATTTGATCCCGAGGCAGTTGCACACTGTTTGGAATACCTGAGACGCAAACTGGGGTCCCCGGTCAGAGATAATGCACTTGGGGAGTCCAAATCGTCAATAAACATTGTTGTGGTAACACTTTGCTGTTCCAAGAGCATTGATTGTTAAGCTCAACAGTTACGCGGTGATCGACGTCGGGGCTTCCTGATCATCAGGACTGATGGTTGCGACAACGGGGCTTCCTAGATGTCGTAAGTCGAAGGTGATTGGCGATGTGGACGTGAGGGTCTTCTTTAGCGAGTCGGGTTACGACGAAGCGACTAATGGCCAATAGGCACACAGTAGACTGGTGGTAGCAGATAATGGGCTTGTATGAACAAAGAGCACAAGCTTAGGGCTTGTGCTACTGAAGTTACATGCTTATATGCTACTCTATGTGTTTGTTACTGTAGCGACTTGGTTATGTATGTTTACCAGACTATGGGAGGTCATGGAAATGCAAGGAAGGCCTTGGTGATACAAGTACGGTGATCAGTAAGCAAAGCACGTCATGATGGTGCAATAAGGCGTCATCATGGCGTCGTATGGCGCAAGGCAAATAAGGATGAGTAAGGCAGAGAAATGGGGGAGTTGCGCTGACTGATGATGATGAAGGAGAAGTGAGTCAGCGCATTAAAGGGAAAAGTAAAGGAAAATTGTAACATTGATTGTCTTATGACAGGGTATAAGGACAATTCCTTTCGAAGCGTCGTGATCCACTACTACCATTATGGAGTCATATCCATTTGATGTGGGTAGGTCGGTGATGAAGTCCATGGAGACCAATTGGAATGGAAGCATGGACGCATCCGTGGGGATCGGAAGCATTGGCGGCTTGGTCGGATGTGTGTTGATTTTCATTTGTTGACACGGGGCGCAGCCTTTGATGTAGTTTCCCACAAAAACAGTTAAGCTGGGCCACCAATAGTGTTGTCGCACTAATTGCGAGGTTTTGAATACCCCGGGGTGGCCGAAGGACAGAAGATCATGGAACATCTGCAAAATTTGTCATTTGATATTGGTGCTATCTGGTATATAGACGCGTTTCTGGTATCGGAGGAGACCAGAGTCGATGGTCCAATCATCAAGTGAGAATCGGAATGGGGATGGAATTTTCAGGGATCGGGCATCTTGAATAGTTTTGGTGAAGGAATCGTGTTCCTGTGCATCCCGAATCCTGTTGTGGAGGTCAACGTTGATGGTTCTGATGAATAGTGTTTCTGGTAACATAATGCATTCTTCCAGTGGTTCTTTGCCATGATCCGGGCATCTAGATAGTGCATCAGTGCCCGGGATGGACTTTCCTGGACAGTGCATGATCACACAGTTGAACTGGGACAGGAATAGGTTCCATCACGATTGTCGTGGCGTTAAGCGGCATTCGGAGCGGAAATATGAAAGGTTCTTGTGGTTGCACCAGATTGTGGTAGTATGTGGGTTACCAAGTAAATAGTGATGCCATGCTTCTAGGCCACGTATTATGCTGAGAAGTTCCCTATCATAGACTTTGTAGCATTGTTGGGCCAGTCCGAACATCAGGAAAAACCCAAAATGCTATATAGTACTATATAACACTATATAATTAAAATAGGGCCCATAGGTAAAATAGGTTAATCCAGCCCTTCTTGGTCATATATAGTACTATATAGTACTATATAGTAGGCCTCCTTACTATATAGCACTATATAATGCTATATAGCCCCCTTTCTCCACTATTTTGTACTATTTTCCAACTATTTTTCACTATATTGTGTCTATTTTCAACTATTTTCTCACTATTTATGGCTATCTACTACTATTTTCTGGCTATTTCTGACTATATTTGACTATTTCCCACTATCTCTGACTGATAATCTCCCTGGCCATATGGTTGATCACATTCTTTGTCTATTCCTTTCAGAGAAAATATGTTCTATTGGTTATAGTATATAGACATCTTATTCTTCAAGTCAGGTGCATGTAAGTATGACTGAAGAGAAGCATAAAACTGGCAAATCAGTGGTCAGTGGGACCAAAACATCCTAAGCAATTAAAAAAAAGAAACACTCTATGGGCATGGTAGCAGGAGTCTTGTTAGTGAAAGCATAAATAACTCAGCTATAAAGAGATGTTCATCAGATCTGTGAAACATTACTCACCTATATGGGTAGACCTCCTAGATGTTCAACTGGAATGGTGGATGAATCTATAAGTCAGTCAAAATAAATGGAAAGAATTACATCATAGAATGTTTGAAAAATGTGATATGCACTGGTGACAATGGCAAGGCTATTTGAGAAAGCAATGCCAAAGTCAAATGAGGGACAGGCCAGATATGGCATGAATGATGTACTCCCAAGGACATGCAAATCAACAAGCATGATAGGCATTGGGTCCTTGTGGGAGGAAGAAGTAATGATGTAGAAATCTGAAATTAAGAGATGATGCATTGCAGACATAATATGTGGGAGTGAATATGGAGAAGAGAAAGTAGGATAATCTATCAGTCTCCTTCTCCACTTCCCAAGACATATTTTTATGATCTAGGATGACCAAAGTCCCAAATGTGGAATATTTGCAAATGGGATGATGGTGGTAAAAGGAAAAGAAGCAAGAGACCCTGAGTCAGATTTATAGAAGTTTGTCACATGACAGGCAAATATCCACAAACAGAGATATATAAGGAAATATTTCTCACATATTGCATAAACCTGCCCAGCTTGTTTATTGCTTCTACAAGCCCTCAATCCCTTGCTTCACTGGGGACTTACCTCACATAGACATTTTACTTTTGGGATATTTTCTGGGAGTTGACCAGTCCCCAAATAACTCACTCTTCTAGTATAACTTATAGTGCTCAGGTATTTGAGGAGGATCTGGATGATGATTCCGATGGCTCTGTAGAAAAGACTGACACACTCTCAGTAGCTGCCAGTATGGCTTATATGGCCCAAAATAAGTTGTGTCATATCTGATCTGTCTTCTTGACAGATGGTTCAAAGGTGGAGGTGTAGATGCTGGACAGAACCTGTGTGGCAATGCCTAATCCTGCATTGGGTGCTACAGGCCTGGGACCAATGTCTGGCTTGTCAGATTGGAAGCCTTCTTACACAGCTGCACTCAAGAACAAAGGCAGCAATTGGCATCTGGAATTCAACATGGATGGTCATATTCTCCCTTTGGATATGAGTATCTATGGGGCTGTACACCAACATGAGGCTCGCAAGTCTCCAGGGGGCACTGTCCCATCAAATATGATCTGGCAAGGAGTGTATACTGTGAAATACAAGAAAGTAACCAGCCCTCGATGGGTTGCCAAAAGTAAGTCTGGTGTGCCCTTCGGCCTGATTTACGTTCGACTCAATCCTCATAAGCCGCAGTTGATTCCCCATTGTGGGCAAGATCACCTGTCTCTTTGCTAGCCTCCCTTCATGATGAGGCATTGTACTCGAAAATTCTCAAGCTTTTGTGCATCCTACACAGACTGAATGCAGACATTAATGACGATAGCTTTTCGATGCCCAGCTACTTCCTGAGACAGCTTTTATTAATAATAGATTGACCGCTAAGTTGACTTGTCAGCTAGAAGAGCCGATGATCATAGCTAGGTGCGGCGTAATTTGACATTGCTTTAGCTATGTGTTCTCATTTTGTTTTCAGCTCCTGCATTCTGGAGTGGGCCTTGGATCTCCTACTTCATTTCCCTTTCTTATTCCTGTTCTCTACATGCTTCTCATTCCTACAGTCAACATCCTTCGGTTATGCATGCCTTATTTTAAAATGACAGAGCCAAAATCGTGCCCAGGAGACGTCTTGGAGAGACGACACATTTACTTTCCTCGGGCGCTTGCAGAGGCAAAAGGTTCGGATATCAAGAAAGCATATACTTGAATACTTGAATCCGCTTTCAAAGTGTTCGAGCTTTACAGGTCATCTTCATCGATTCTGGAGGTCGAGTACTTTGATGAGGTTGGAACTGGATTAGGTCCAAAACTTGAATTCTATTCCATGGTGTCCAAGGAGTTCGCAAGGCGGGACTTGAAGATTTGACGAGACGCTGACACTACTCATCCTGGTGTTTACGTTCTGCACCCCACCGGTCTCTTTTCCGCCCCAGTGGGGCCATCTGATACCACAGCTGACTGTGGAGAAAAGTGTACCTATGTATTCAAGATTATTGGTCAATTCATCACGAAGGCGATGCTCGACTCCCACATCCACCGTAGACGGAAGAAAATAGACGGGTAGGACGCGACTCGGGTCCATCTCCTACAGCATCACCAAGCTTATTGGTACAGCCACTGCTGCGCCTACTGGGGGTGGTGAGCCCTTTCTTACTTTTTAGTCACCAGCTGAACCAGCTGAAGCCCTTCTTTGCCTGGGCACTCTGCTCTGTGATTGCTTTCTTCTTGATGACTACTTCAGAAGAGTTGGTGGTTGATTCCTTGGCCTTTTCATTCACGGCCCCAGTGGTGTTCTTAGAGGAAGGTTCAAGGGAGGCATCATCTACGTTGTCATCATCCACGCCAAAGGGATCTATGTCCTCCGATTATTCTGAGAGATCTATGTCCGATATAAGGGTTGGAACACTGGCATTAGAGCTCCTGTGGCACGAGAAGGACTGACCGCAACCAAAGACAGATTCCACAGAAGACGATCTAGGAATTTTCCATAGATCCGATGTAATGTTGTCTTTAGGAAGTCACACTTGCGCAGGTCCTCCGAATCAAACAATTCGAGCAGATTCAGCACAAACGACTGGTCGATGAACCGCTTTGCAATATTGGTATTAAAATCAGTCGACTCGACAAAACGCAAGAAGAGCTTGTAGACAATTTGAAGGTGGGGCCATGTGAGCTCCAGTACAGGTTTGTCCTCTTCTGGGTCAAAGGCGTTGCGTCTGCTGTCTGACCATCGGTACTTTCATTGGAAAGCAGGCTCGGACCAATATTCTCATCGGCTGCCGTGCTTATCGGACGGATTTCATCGCAGAAGAAACCGGTCACACCATGAAGTTGCAAAGGTGGTGGGACTTCAGAGGGAAGGATGGACTGGAGGCGTGCGATGTAGTCTGAGATGCCCCACATTGTGAACACTGGGAGCTGCATGTTATTGTAGTATGCGCTGTGAGTATTTCGCGAGCCGGAGCCCAATGGACCACCAGAGTTCCCAGAGCTATTGGCGTTTCAACGTGTGCCATGGGTCACACGTTGTCGAATTATGTTGGCCTTGTCCAAGTGCCGACTGCAGTGCACGTCGACTCTGGGTATTAGAGCCAGATTTACCTCGATAAGTGTACTGATTTGGATGCTTCTTAGTGGCTAACAACCCTTGTACTAACCATTAGCCTCCAGCAATGCCATAGTAAAAGCAAGCCGGAGTTACAAACCTTCCTCGCCATCATCCAAAACAGAGGCATCCTGTGTGATGGCACTCTTCCGACCTCCAGCGTGTCTGACATGTGATTTTCCATGCACCGGGGGTGGAGGTGGTGGTAAAAGAGTCGTAGTAATTTCTGCAATCTTCTCCGGCTTTTTGGTACCTGATGCTGTTGTGGCTATGCATTCCGAAACGATAGAAGACGATCGCTTCCTCTTCGTAGACACACTGGACGATGATGTCAAATACTGCCAGCATTTCAACAAGGAAAGAATGCGTACATGTCCTCATCTATTCATTTTCGTTTCTTCCGCCCCCCGGAAACCACATCAGCAACTTCTTCTACTACTTCTTTGGTTTCTGCAACACTCATAGCCCAGTTTTTGCTCACTACATCACCGTTAGGCAACACTTCTGCTGCTACCACTGTTGCATCCAGAAGTTCCTGTATGCTTTCTTCATAAGCCACATTCATTGTGTCTTGCCTCTTCGCTGTTTTCAAGAAGTGAGTGGGAGAATGTGAGTGAGAGGTGGGATGCGTGTAGAGACTTCTCAGAGCTCTGTCGCTGGTGCCTTTGCAGCTTCCTGGGATATAGTTAGGAAAAATCATGGATTGTATGGAGGGCTGTGATGCACTTTAGCAACTCTACATGATTCTCTGGCTTGCACCGCTTGCTGCAGTAGTAATTGCCACAGGGCAGTTCACTCTCCTGTGTGAAACCCATGCATGGACCATGGTGCATTTTGTGTGGGCGGCAGTCGAGTTCGACAACGAGGGCACAACAGAGCGGATGGAGGAGTGAGCATCAGGCTCTTTGGTGGGTGGAGGGAGGGAGGATGCGTCTGGGCCTTGCGAACCACTGCAGTTGCAACACCCCCCCCACGGCACAGTTGGCCGTGGGAATTGTGGCATTTATTAGGAAAAAATAATAAAAATTCACTTGCTTTCACTGGGCTCGAACCCAGGACTTGGCCCTCCCACCGCAGCATCTGGGGGTGAAAGCCACAAAACATAAGATAAAATAAAATGAAATAGAGAAGTGTAGCATTATTCATGCCATACACAATACCACTGGAACCTAGGGAACCTAGAGAACAAGACTTAATATCATCACGGTATCTGTGCCAATCCCAGTGGCAGATGCATAAGGTTCGGAAACCCGAAAGCACCTGACTCTAAGCAAGCCTCCATATGGTTCGGAAACCACTCAACCACTGAGCCATTCAGGCCATGAAATTTCTTCAAAATTCATTCCCTATGACTACCTTACTGACCCAATTTCCATTTACAGTATGCTTTCTAATTAACATTACAGGCTTTAGGTTATAGACTCAAATGAAGTCAATCGCCCGCAGGAGATCAACCAGCTCATGGACACGCTCAAGAGCGCCAGCACTATCCTCCTCACTCTCTCCAAAGCAGTACTACAAATTGTGTACATGCATGGTTTCCCACTGTTCTGTCTCCCAATGCCGCAGCACTGACACGCGTCCTCCGCAGACATGGCCGTGTTTGACGCCCTCCGACACCTCACTAATTACCTCTATGACGCACACACCAGGGAAAGCACCATCTCGCAGACCTCTACAAGCTCGTTCAATATGCAGGCAACATCGTCCCGCGTCTGTACCTTATGATCACTGTCGGCGCCGTCTACATGTCTATCCCTGACGTGTCCGTCAAGGAGATCATGAAGGACATGATGCAGACGTCGCGTGGCGTACAGCACCCTACCCGTGGTCTCTTCCTCTGCCACTACCTCAGCGGACAGACCCGGGATAACCTCCCTGTAGGCAACGACGAGGGGTACGTGTCCTACCCCTGCTCTGCTCCCTGACCTCATTTCCACCGTAACAGCCCGGTCGGAAACCTGCAGGACTCGAACACATTCGAACTCACCAACTTCATCGAGATGAACAAGCTCTGGGTGCGGTTGCAGCACCAAGGACTCTCGCGTGACCACGAGAAGCGCGAGATGGAGCGACGTGAGCTGTGTATCCTCATCGGTACCAACCTCGTACGGCTCAGCGCGCTTGACAGCGTCGACCTCGGAATGTATCAGCGTACAATCCTCCCAAGCATCCTCGAGCAGGTTGTCAACTGCAAAGACATCATCACCCAAGAGTACCTCATGGAAGTCGTCATCCAAGTCTTCACTGATGAGTTCCATCTCTACTCTCTCGGTCCCTTCCTCTCTGCCACTGCTCAGCTCCAGCAGTCCGTCAACATCAAGCAGATTGTCATCACGCTCATTGACAGGCTCGCCATGTACGCCGAACAGATCATAGGCTTCGAAAGCGAGAACATCAAAGAATTCTCAGACAGGTCAGCTACATGCCCTTCAATTGACTGTTACCACTCACTCACACACCCACTCAGCCCGGACCTGCACACAATGCAAACAACAAACAACCTCGCCTTGCTCCTCGGGGCCTCGTTGCTCCCATCAGCTCCTACCAAACCATGCACAGGCTGAAGCTGCTGTTGCATGCGTACAGAGAAAGGAGAAGTTTAATCTTGAGTACCTGCGCATGTCTGGTGTGCAGGATGTGGCGGGTGCGAGGAAACGCAGGAAACGCCACAAGGACTTGAAGATTCCTGGCCGGTTGAAGCCCGCAGATGCAAATCGCCCAGAACAGCTCGTGTCGATTCGTTTAGAGTTTGAAGTCGAGCATCACAAGTACCACAACATGTTCGTATGGAACTTGAATGGTGAGAGGGATTTTTTTCTGAGTTTCTTTTATTCGCGTCGTCTAACCTGTTGATGTGTTAGATCCTATTGTCACCGCAGAAGCGTTTGCGCAGCTAGTTATTGATGACTACAGACTGTCCTCGAGCTATCATTCAACAAACACGAAAGCTATCCAGGAGCAGCTGAGCAACTACAAGGCTCACACTGCAACTTTTGCAGACCCCTCGACAGGTAACCCAGAAGGTGCACTGACGTGTAGCAGATTTCAGGACGCCGAAGCAACGTGGTGGAAAACCTGGAGACGACGCTTACGCAAGGGTAATGGATTTGTCCACACACACACGCTATTTCAAAGTGTGCAGGAGCTGCCAGAACGTGCAAAGAAGCGCCGCAAGAGCAACCCAGAAGCGAGCGTCATCGTGGAAAAGGCTCCTGTCGACGAAGACTCATCGATGGACATCGGGATGTTCAAAGTGAATGAGGACATGATGCATGAGGAGATGCGGATAGTTATCAAGGTGGGTCAACTTTATTATGTGTTGCGCTCCGTAACTACGCAATGCTTACTAGTTGATATTATCAGCTCGATATAACTGTGGGCGAGATGAAGTTAGATGATCAATTTGAGTGGGATATTGAAAATGAAGATTCGTCGCCAGAACAATTTGTGGAGGTTTATAGCAGTGATCTTGGCCTCGCTGGAGAATTTAAGTGAGTGGCACAGCACTGATCGCTGACGGCATAACATCCTAATTGATTTTACAGAACGACCATCGCACACTCAATACGGGAGCAAGTCAATGCCTACCAGAAGTCGCTCTTCTTGGTTGGACACCCATCTGACGGCTCGGCGGTGCAAGATGACGATTTGCACATGTCCTTGCTATCGATCGCTCCTGTGTCTCGGTCTGTCGATCAAACGCAGTTGTTCCAGCTGATCATCAATTATCTGAGCGATGGAAAACTCAACAGGCTTGATAAAGAACGTGAAAAGGAAGCTAATAAATGACGGAAACGTAATACGTGTGGATGTTGCGGAATTGCTTTACCTGATCGTGAGCCACTCAAGGTGCATCGTACTCCGGCCATTGGGTTCCCCGAGATCGATCCGTCTATGCTTGCTCTTGCTGCAGCCGCACCGGCTGCACCGACGTCGCGTTGGGCGGCTGCGGCAGTGGCGTCTCTCACTATCGCGAATATGGTCGCTTCAGAGAACGGCACGGCGATAATCCAGCCTGTTTCGAGCATGCCGGCGGCACCTGCAGTTCCGTTGTCAGAGATCCCGAAGGCGAAAGGCTCTTTCAAGGCACCAAAGTACCCTTTGTCCGTGTTGACTGCTCACGCAAATGTCACCACACCGATGCCATCGACTGTGGCGGATGTGGCAACATACGAGCCCCCGTTGGAGGGCGATCTTCCGTTACCAGTGTCACTAACGTTGTCTACAGCTGCGCTGGATTCAAAAGCGGCGAAGGTTGTCTCGGCCCGTCGGCAGAGAGAGCTCGAGAAAGAAACCAAAGAGCGTGAGTGTGCAGATGGGCAGCACACGAACATAATCGATGGTGTCTGGCATTGTTCCAACTGTGGCTGTCCCGACAGTATCGCTATCGGTAGACGAAAGGGTCCGCTGGGTGACAGGTCGCAGTGCGGCACCCATGGTACGGATCATATATTTCCCTTGTGGTTGACGAAATTCTGATGATGATTTCTTAGGCAAATTTTGGCATCGCCATCGTCGTCCACGTCCGGTGGAGTATAGTACTGATGTGGAATATCATACCAACCTCAAGATGGAGGCCAAGCGCGCTAAAGCCAGCGCGAAAAAGCGGGGTGGCGCTGCAGCAATGTGTGCGCTCAATTTACAGCAGGATGCAGCTCCGGCCCCTGTCTCCCCTACAGACGGCACATCTTCGCCGGCTGTGCCGAAGCATGAGGTGTGGGTTGAGATCAAGGCAGCGAAGAAGACACGGCCACCATCACCGGCATCGGAGGCATTTGAGCTTCTTGAATGTCCACTGTCGCCGGCCTCTAGCGTCAGTTCAGGTGCATCAGAGCGTCCACTTGCACAGGCGGTGCTGCAAGGTAGTGGTGCCAGTGGAAGCAGACCTGTGTCTTCTGCTACTACCCCGGCCAGGGCGGCAGCTGAGTTACCAGTGCAGGCAGAGGCCTCGGCATCAGCGCCAACACCCAGAGAGTCGGCACAGTCCGAACCCCCGTCGGCGTCCATAGCGTCCGCTACTCCTGCACCTGAAGCAACGCCCGTCCAGGAAACACTACCTCCCCACTTTAGTGAGTATATATATAATTATATCACGCATTGTATGGTGTTCTCACGGAACCGCAGCGGCCCCAGTGGCATAAAGGTGTAATTGCTGAAATGCAATCCCGCTATCCCGAAGATCGCTTTGATATAATCCTGCGCAGGGCGGCCAACGGCTTCCCATCAGAGTGGCGTGTGAGGTGCCTTGATTGTCCTGGAAAGGTGTGTTTATCTTCACCTGCTGCCGGTTGCTGTGAATGGCATGTTGACTGTTTAGCAATCGGCGTTGGCACAGGTATATACTCCAGGTCCTGGCGAGTCGCTCATAAACTTCGAGGTGCACCTTAAAAATCGCCAGCATCGTGCAAAGGTGCAAATGCGATTACAAGGTGCGCCCCCGTGATGGATATCAGACACGCAAGTCCTTTTCAACTACCATCACTCAAATTCGCGTCGTCTCTACTCTAACTACATGCACGACAAGCCCCTCTGCTTTCTCTCCTTAAGTCCATGTGTTTCTGCTGTGCTGTGCTGGCTGCTATGTCCGTTCCGTTTCGTACTTTTATCTTTCTATCTCAAACTGTCTCCTCGTCTTGAAGTACGCCTCCCGTCTCTTTATCTCCGTCCTCCCACTTTTACTACATGCGCTTAGATTCTGTTGTGTAATTACTTATCTCGTTGGAATAGTGTACTGCTTTTCCTTAACTTGAATGGTATGGAAATAACGGGCAAGATGAGATATTATTACTGAAGCAAAAAGAGGTGGGGTACCGTCGGTCAGCTTGTACATCACAGTTGAGTGCACCTTTTGGCATAGCCTTGAAAGGAGGGTGTGATGAATTCGGCTTCTACTCCAATGCTTTGAGGATTTGGGACTGAAAAAATAGTTCAAATAATCTGAAATACTCAAAATACTCAAACATAGCCATAATACTTATCAGAAGGTAATATAGTGCTATGTAATTCTATATAGTACTACTTGAGCAGTATATAGTACTATATACTGCTATATAGCACTATTGGCCAATATATAGTGCTATATAGTGCTATATATGCTATATTATCTCAAAAGCTACAAAATAGTCCTATTTAATGCTATATAGTGCTGTATAGTTATCCTGCCACACTATATAGCATTTAGGCTTTTGCTGATGAAAGTCTCCGAAATATAGCCACATGGTTGAAGATCACCATTGGAGTTTGTCTGATAGAGGACGGCGCCAGAAGCAACCTTAGACGCATCCGTTTCAAGGATGAATGGCTTGGTGGGGTCGGGTACGAGTAAGGCCGGTTTGTCGAGAAACAGTGTTTTGAGTTTAGTAAATGCTTGGTCTCGTTCCGGTGTCCACTTCCAGGGTTCAGTGGTGTGGGTGAGCTCGTTAAGTGGATATACAATATCTGAGAAGCTGGGGATGAATCTCCTGTAATAATTACAGAATCCCATGAAGCTTTGGAGCTGTTTGACGGTGCACGGGGTGGGCCAGTCGGCAATCCCGGCCAGTTTGACTGGGTCCATGTGGATGTTATCCAGTGTTAAGCTCAATGGTTATGTGGTGATCGACGTTGGGGCTTCCTGATTGTCAAGGCTGATGGTATGGCAATGGGGCTTCCTAGATGTCGTAAGTCGAAGGTGATCATTGAGGGGGCTTCCTGATCGACGATGTGGATGCGGTAGGCTTCTTTTAGAGGAGTCGGGTTACGACAAAGCAACTGGTGGCACAATGGCACACAGGAGACTGGTGGTAGCAGATAATGGGCTTGTATGAACAAAGAGCACAAGCTTAGGACTTGTGCTACTGACGTTACATGCTTATATGCTACTCTATGTGTTTACTACTGTAGCGGCCTGTGTAGGGTAGTTTACCAGACTGTGGAAGGTCATGGAAACCCAAGGAATGCCTTAGTAATACAAGTAGGGCTATCAGTAAGCAAAGCATGTCATGATGGTGTGCTTATAGCAACATCATGGCATCTTATGGTGTAAGGCAAATAAGGATGAGTAAGGGAGAGAAGGGGGGAGTTGCACTGACTGATGATGAGGAATAGGAAGTGAGTCAGTGCAATAGGGGAAGTAAAGGAAAATTGTAACATCCAGGGTGATGATCATGCCCAGGAATTCAATGCGTTGTACACCAAAAAGGCATTTTTTGGGTTTGCAATAAAGATCATTGGCTGCACAGATATCGAGAACTCGGCAAGTACATTGATAAAGTTCCTCCTTAGAGTTAGCCGGGATGAGAACGTCATCCATGTAGATCAGGGTTCCATCTTCGAGGATTACGAAACAGAAAGTATCATCCATGAAGGCTTGAAATGTGGCCGGTGAATTGCATAAGCCAAAGAACATGATGGTTGGTTCGAATAGTCTGCGAGGGGTTTTAAAAGTGGCTTTCCATTGATCGCCATTTTTTATCCAAATGTTGTTGTAGCCTGAGTGAAGGTCAAGTTTTGTGAAATATTTGGCCCCTTTGAGCTTATCCATGAGATCACTGATCAGGGGTAACAGGTACGTGTTCTTGATAGTTCCCTCATTGAGAGCTCGATAGTCTTGGCATCCTCGGAGGCTGGTGTCCTTCTTTCCAACAAAGAAGAAAGGAGATGCCATGGGCGACTTGGATGGGTGAATATAGCCTTTACGGAGATTTTCGTCAAGGAATTCATCGAGTGCTGCCAGTTCTTTGGGTGCTAATGGATAGACCTTACAGTCACGAGGTATGAAATCAGGTTTGAGATCGATGGCGTGGTCATATGGTCTGGAGATCAGGAATCGTTCTGCAGCTTTCTTGCAGAAGATATTGAGGTACTGGTGGTATTCAGGGGGGATGATGTCCTCCACAGGTTTCATGTCTTTAACCTGTTCCTGAGCAAGTGTGGTGGCGGTGGTGACCTTTGCGATAGTGAGAGTGCCTTTATTCCAATCAATAACCGGATTATGGTTTTTTAACCATGGTAGGCCAAGGATGATGTCCTCCTTGCCTAAGGATGTTACGAGGAGTTTCATAGTGAGGGATTTCTCCTCTATGCGGACCAGTCACCATGTATATTTGGTGATGGTGCTGTGCTCGTTGGTGGATCCGTCCACATTAAGAACAGTAATGGGACGGGCAAGTGTTCGTGTTGGTATATGATGCTTGATAACGAATTTTGCATCAATAAACTGGCCTTCAGCCCCAGAATCAATGAGTGCATTGGTAGGGACAGTTTTGTCATAGACAATTATAGAGATTGGGATCTTCATTGCAGGAAGCGAAGGATTGGAATTTACAATTGGAGACATAGTAACAGGAAGACTTAACGTCCGTCTAAGCTTCCTCTTTAAAAACCCTGCTTGTCCAGGATGTCAAAGATCTCATCCTTCTTGGTTTCATCGAAGTGACTGAGTAAGTTGCAGATGCTTGCCGCAATGTGCTCGGGAGTCGTATTCTCCAGAGTTGGTTCGGGTGTTTCAACAATGGGAAACGTGTTATCAATGGTACAGACCATGCGTTGTTGGCTGGGCCCTTGCTGGTACTTGGTACAATTGCGAGCATTGTGGCCTTTCTCTCTGCAGGCAAGACAACGCCCTTCGCATAAATACCTTGTGCGCTCTTCCTTGGAGAGGCATGGTGGATGGTTGGTAGCATTAACCTGCGTATCCCGCTGGTTAGGCTGGTAGGGTTGGCATTGTTGGTTGTTTCCGAGATTACAGAAACGGTTCTCTTGTTTAATGGGAGTTTGTCCCAGGCCACGGAGGGCCTTGAGGCATTGGTAGACGGCGTCCTGTTTGGAGGCCTCATGATACCATTCCTCTATGGTGGTGGGTGGTTTGGCGTTTGAGAGAATGTGTGCCAGAAGACCATGTTTCAGGCCTCTCTCATAGATGGGAATGAGGTTGTTGTTGCCAGACATTCCGGCTCAGGTGATGAGGGATTGGAAGCGACTGTTGTAGTTGTCCATGGAGCCGGTTTGCTGGAGGGTCATGATCTCCTGGGAGGCTTCGGCGACATCATCAGTGGTGATGAATGTGTTTCTGAAGTCGCACTTGAAGTTGCCCCAGGTCCCATAGCCTACAATGGTAGTGAGGGTCTGACTGTTCTTGTCTTTGGCAAACATGGATGCCAGAGTCCCGCGGTTGATAGCCCAGTCTCCTGCAGTGCCTGTCTGCATGTAGGAGAGGACAAAGTTGATTTTCAGCTCATCAGTGTTGTAAACATGACAATTGATGTGGAGGTATGCTTCACAGCTTGAGAGGAAGCATCTGGCATATTTGCGGTCCCCATTGAAAGTGTTAGGACGGGCGAGGTTGATTTCCTTGGGTATGGTTGTGTTAGATGACATGTCCTTGTTGTCATCTGGTGAGGGTGTTTTGGTACGAGGGAAACAGGTGCGGTAATCTGGTATGTTTTGCGCGAAGGTAATGCGTGCTTTGTCAGCGTTGGTAACTTTGTGCCACTGGTATTCCCCATAGTCGTTTTGTAACCACATATAGTAGTCGAATGTGTTAAGCTCAACGGTTACATGGTGATCGATGTTGGGGCTTCCTGATCATCGAGGCTGATGGTTACGGCAATGGGGCTTCCTAGATGCTGTAAGTCGAAGGTGATCGTCGGTGGGGCTTCCTAATTGACGATGTGGACACGATAGTCTTCTTTAGAGGAGTTGGGTTATGACGAAGTGCCAGATGATGAGGTAGAGCACACAGAGGGCACTGAGGCACATATAATGGGCTTGTATGAACAAAGAGCACAAGCTTAGGACTTGTGCTACCAAAGTTACATGCTTATATGCTACTCTATGTGTTTGCTACTGTAGGGTCATGTATAGGGTCATTTACCAGACTATGGAAGGTCATGGAAACCCAAGGAATGTCTTGGTAATACACAGGAAGGTGTCAGTAAGCAAAGCACGTTGTTACAATTTTCCTCTACTTTCCCTTATTGCACTGACTCACTTCCTCTTCATCATCATCAGTCAGCGCAACTCCCCCATTTCTCTGCCTTACTCATCCTTATTCACCTCATGCCATAAGACACCATGATGATGCCTTATCACATCACCATGACGTGCTTTGCTTACTGATAGCCCTACTTGTATTACCAAGCTAGTCCTTGGGTTTCCATGACCTTCCATAGTCTGGTAAACTACCCTACACAAGCCGCTACAGTAGTAAACACATAGAGTAGCATATAAGCATGTAACTTCAGTAGCACAAGTCCTAAGCTTGTGCTCTTTGTTCGTACAAGCCCATTAACTGCTACCACCAGTCCACTGTGTGCCACTGAGCCACTAGTCACTTCGTTGTAACCCGACACCACTAAGAAGCCTACCACATCCACATTGCCGATCAGGAAGCCCCATCACCGATCACTCTTGACTTACGACATCTAGGAAGCCCCACTGTCATCACCATCAGCCTCGATGATCAGGAAGCCCCGACATCGATCACCACATAACCGTTGAGCTTAACACATGTCATGATGGTGCAATATGGCGTCATATGGTGTAAGGTGAAATAGGGATTGGTAAGAAAGGGAAATGGGGGAGTTGTGCTGACTAGTGATGATGAAGGGGAAATGAGTCAGCACAATAAGGGGAAGTAAGGAAAATTGTAACACTGCGCAGCCATCCCAGGGTGAGTTCGACCACTAGGGGTCTCTTGGGGTGTCAAGGAGGGGTGTGCCGGAGTTCCAGGAATGTCAGGGGGGTGGTCCAGAGGACCAGGGACGACAGGGAACGAAGTGTTAAGCCTACTGATTAGGTAAAGCTTAATAAGCGATCAACAAGGATCGACCAAGTAAGACAAGGTAGAGACAAGACGACAATTGAGCAAGGGTTTCCCCAAGGACTAGTAGACTGGTAGACTGGTGACTGGTGACTTAGTATCCCACAGAGGAGATAGTAAACGAGTAGGCTCTATTGAACGAAGAGCACAAGCTTAAGGCTTAGTGCTCTGAAAACGAGTCCTTATATACATGCATAGAACCCTATGGAACAAGGTGGAAGGCTGACTGAGTGAAGACAAGGATCAGTCAGCATGGAAAGGGATAGAAGCTAATAGAAGAGTCTGACTGATCATGGGACTAGGATCAGTCAGCATACAAAGTGGATTAGTCAGTGGAGATGACTAATGTTGATAAAAGCGATGAGTAAGGGAAATTTGTAACATGAAGAGGGGAATGACAGGGAGCTCAGATGAAACACTCCAATGCACACAATAGGTAGAAACTGGGGGGAATGAAAAGTTTTTTCTTTCATCAAAATGACCTGCTACCACTAAATACAATAGGCCTCATGGCTCCACAAGTGGGGGCATGTTTCCAGGACGACTCTGGCATGCTACATTACATACTCTGGACATTCCGGAGTTCCAGGAATGTCAGGGAACAATGGGGGAACAAAGGGGAGCTCCGGCACATACAGTCTGCAAACCAGCTTTGCTACACAGCACAGCTGTGAGCTCTTCAGCGGGTCCATGCACAACCCTTAGGAAGGTCATCAATGAGCTGGTAGAGGGCATGAGCATTATGAAAGGAAGGCTGGCAGTGATTGCATATCTGTAGAATGGCTTGGTCAGGCTGACTCTGACATTGTTAGGAAAGCCTTACAAAATCCATCTGGAGCAGACCATCACATTCCCCCTTTCCAAGATTTTTGGCACACCACTTCGCAAATTCCCATTTGTCTTTGTCAGCGAACAGACCACATGTGCCATCGGCAACTGGGAATTCTTGTGTTAAGTCATCAAACCATGTTGGTCGACATTCATTGGATAGTGGAGCGCCTGCTTGACAGTCATGCTTGATGGAGTATCTAAAGGTGCCTTCGTCTGGTGCAGACTCGGTCCCAGTGTGAGATGCAGGGGCTGATGGTGCAGGGCTGGCCACATGTAAAGGGAAGACTTCTACATCGAAGCAGGTCTGTAATCCTTTGTCAACATCGTAGTCAACTATATTGTTGGCATCGCCCTGGTCATCAGCATTGACTTGGGCATTGATAAAGGCTTCTTGTTCTGCTATGCAACAAGAGGTCTTCAAAGCAAGGTGTCTATTGAGACCAGCATTGGTGGGAAATTCACGATGGCAGAACAGGCAGGATGGCAGGGAATGTGTCTTCCATTTCGTCCTGGTCATTTCCATACACAAAAAAGAAAAAGAGACATGGAATGATTTTATGTACAGCTGAAACCCAGGGCACCGATAAGCCACCGACTCATGTGGCAAGGTGCAATAATTCGATCAGGCGAGCTATGCACACAGCATGGGGCCATCATGTGGACGGCCTGGCTGTCAGCCCTATAAAAACATTGGGTTTTTTTGTCTCTGAGTGAAAAAACTGTCCCTTTTTTCTCTTCATCCCCCCTCCCCTGTGTCAACCCCCCTGCATTGTCCCCCCCTGCATTGTCCCCCCCCTTGCATTGTCCCACCATGCAACAAGCAACAAGCCTGGATCATGCTGGGTCCAATGCAACATTGCAGGCAGAAGCACCTATGACATCAGGAAAAACCATTAACCTATTTTTTGCTATTTTCTGCTATTTTTCACTATATAGTGCTATATAGTGAAAAATAGTAAAAAATAGTAAAAAATAGCAAAATATAGGTTAATGGTTTTTTGCTGATGGACGTCAAATGAGCACTTGGCAATGTCAGGGTGGAAAATTATCAAGACTGCGGCCATAAGGGCATTAGGCAAGGTGTCTTTATTTGAATATAACTGATACCTAATTGTGATAGCTCACCCTGTTTTCAGAGGCTGAAAAACAGGAAAAGCGGCAGCATGTGGAGGTGAGGAAGGGAAAGGCTGTACAAAAACAAGCAAAAGTGCAATGTCTGATGATGGAAAGAGCTGAAGATGGTATCAATGGTATAGTCATCACAGTTGGTCATGTACCTCACATATTTTCAAACCCATTTAATCCCTTTATATAGACATGGACATAGGTTCTCTGCAAGTGAACCTAGGACTCGCAGCTACCGACAACATGGTAAGTGTGTAACCCATTAACTTCATGTTAGGTGCGGCTGACATGTTGCTGAAGTTTACAACACATGCAGCGCCTACTGATGCTTCCAAAAAAATACAAAAATGAAAGTCCATTGTGCCACAGCTGACATGTGTGGCACTTCAAACAGTAACCAACCACACCATGTCACAAGGCAGTACAAACAAGACATATGTGCAAGCCTCACTATGTATGTGAATGCCTTGAGTTTGTCAATGAAAACCAAGTGGAATACTTACTTGTGGCAAGCCAAAGCAGATACAAATGCTAAGAGGTCTCTTAATGAGACCACTGCAGGGGATGAAGATACAGCTAGTAGCGATGACAGTGATGAAGCCCGGGCCCCCTGTCCATCACTCAAACCTTCAACTCATCTTGTGGGTCTTCTTGCAGACGCTAACAACAAAAGTGCTAGGTCCAGCAAAGACAGCAGTGAAAGTGAGTACACACTGGAAAAGGGGGATGATGTTGATGTGTCCAGCGATGGTGACTCGGACAAGGGTGCATATATGTGGCTTTACTTACATACAAGATCTTAAGAGACACTTCAGATACCAAAATGCATATGCATGTGCATGTGCAGAAAAAGCCCAGCCCCCCCAGGAGAAGGAAGGCTGAAGTGACAGAAGAGGAATAAGATGGGCAAGAGGCTGCACCCAAGTGGCCGAAAAACAGCAACTTCATTGGGAAGGACCATGATGCCTTGGTTATTGCTGAACTATACTACTGTACACAGATATCAACCATCTACATGTTCCCAGACAAGAAAATGAGCAATGATTTCATTGTGTTTGCATGGGCACAGGCTGTCAAAGAGATTGGGGAGCCTATAGAGATGCAACCGCATATGTGGAAACTGGTAAGCTCTGTATTAATCTGACGCAAGGAGGAAATAACATGAGAGACTTAGATCAAAGACTGTGGCTCCCAACTGTGTGGGCCAAGTAAAGACAAATGTGGCAGCCCTAACTTTCCTAGCATACATAGTTGGATGTCCAGCACCCAAGCCTGACCTGTCGAGGAAGGAGGAAGAACCAAGGGACTGTGCAAAAGAAAACCGCAAAGACATCGCAAGTCTCTTGGACCGCCTCGCTTTCACATTTGAAGTGTTAAGCTCAGCTGGATGTGGATGATCGACAACAGGGCTTCCTGATGTCGGTTAACTGAGTGGTCGGCATCAGTGCTTCCTGATGCTGTTAATGAGGTTGATCGACAAAGGGGCTTCCTGATCAATGATGATATGCAGTGTCTTCCTTGATGTCGTTGGGTTACAATGAGGAGATGGTTTGACTTGGTTAAAGCACATAGTAGCGGGCAAGGTGCATATGATGGGCTTGTATGAACAAAGAGCACAAGCTTAGGGCTTGTGCTATCGACTTTACAGGCTTTTATGCTACTCTAGGTGTTTGCTACTGTAGTGGTTTGTCTGGGATGGTTTACATGACTATGGAAGGTCATGGAACAACATAGAAGTACTGTTAGTAAGCAAAAGGTGTAATGATGGCATCATATGGCATCATCGTGATGCTATGATGCAAGAATGAGAAAGGATGATGCAATAAGGCGTCATCATGGTGTAATAGAGAGAAATGGGGGAGTTACGCTGACTGGTGATGACAAAGAGGAAGTGAGTCAGCATAATAAGGGAAAATAAAGGAAAAACATAACAACAGCAGTACAACCTTTTTAAGAATTCTCACTATGCATATGCCATTGCTAATTATCATGTACAGGTGCAGTGCAGTCTTGAGCAGTATGAGATGGGCATGTACAAGCACATCATATTTTCTGCCATCAATTATGGTAAAAAATATGTGAGGAATCTTGCTGTCATAGAGAAGTTTGCAGAGGCAACAAGCAACAATAAGCTTATGATGAAAATCCTGCTCAGGATGTCTTGAAAAGCTTTGTGAGTGGTTTCACAATTACTTACAGACCTTTGACACAGTGGAATGAATGTGTGCTTACTCTAAATATAACAGATAGGCTGCAGGGGTCTTCATTTGACGGGTCATGGACATTGACTGCAGTCAAGTTATAGATGAAATTGATGTCGAAGCTGCTGAATCGTGTGGGTTTTCGGATGAGGAGGAGGATGGAGAGTACCTGGCCATGTATAAGAGTGGGCAGGTGTGATTCACCTGGGTTTTTTTCTTAAATTTGTGTGTCTAGATGGCATTCAACTGCCTCCTTGTGCACAACATTCATCTGTCTGCTGCATTTCAATTAATAAAATATTTATTTAATGGAAAAATTGCATGATTATTGCCTACATCATAATAGCTCCCTCCTACATGGTATGGCTTTTTCTACAGGATCTACCCTGACATACGGATTACTACGGATTACTACAGATTACTACAGATTACTATGAGTTACTACAAGGTACTATAGGCCTGACTACATGATCTACTACCATGTACTATGGGCTACTATGCATGCCTACAGAACATCTATGTAGACATTGGTTGTCTACATAGTCCTATGTAGCTTTTGACCAATCTGCAT
Organism: Coniferiporia sulphurascens; assembly: GCA_002794785.1. Classification (NCBI taxonomy): domain Eukaryota; kingdom Fungi; phylum Basidiomycota; class Agaricomycetes; order Hymenochaetales; family Hymenochaetaceae; genus Coniferiporia; species Coniferiporia sulphurascens. The sequence goes on along the minus strand of NBBA01000010.1, from coordinate 1,073,524 downwards.
AGTACTATGTACCTCGGACTTGACTACATGCCTACGGGGACTATGGCTGGATACTGTCACAACTTGCAGCACAAATGATGAGATCAAGTAATTGATATAAGCTCAAGACCTGCAAAACTTCGAACCACCAATAGAGCACTTGCAACTGCAAGAAATCCACAAGTCAATATTCAGTACTCTAATCACTATCTACTACACTCACCTGCAAGGAATCCACAAGAGGTCAAAAGTGGGAAACCTTGCTACAGCGAAAAGGTCGGGTTTATAAGCTCCCAGCCCCCCATGGGAACTGAGGCAGTGCTACTGTATAGTATCAGTCAGTGCACTGTGTCATGTGACTATATACCAACTACCATGTGACTGCTGATCATGTGCACATATGTCAGGAATCCTAATGCAGTAAGTCGATGAATAATGATGGGAAAAATAAGTAAAAATATGGAAAATGATTGGAAAAATGAGGGGATTCCTGACAGATGGCTTTCTTTTAAGGCTGGCTCAAGGGGTTAAGAGCATGTTCTCACAGGGGGGGCCACACAGCCACCACACTTTGCTGACTAATCTAGCTTTTTGGAGGCCCTTAACTGGATAACTGGAGGGCTTCACCCTGTTAAGCTCAACGGTTACGTGGTGATCAACATTGGGACTTCCTGATCATCGGAACTGATGGTACAGCAATGGGGCTTCCTAGATGTCGTAAGTCGAAGGTGATCGTCGGTGGGGCTTCCTGATTGACGATGTGGACACAGTATGCTTCTTAGCGGGATCGGGTTACGACGAAGCGACAACTGGCCAATAGGCACATGGTAGACTGGTGGTAGCAGATAATGGGCTTGTATGAACAAAGAGCACAAGCTTAGGGCTTATGCTGCTGAAGTTACATGCTTATATGCTACTCTATGTGTTTACTACTGTAGCGGCCTGTGTAGGGTAGTTTACCAGACTATGGAAGGTCATGGAAACCCAAGGAATGCCTTGGTAATACAAGTAGGGCTATCAGTAAGCAAAGCACGTCATGATGGTGCAATAAGGCGTCATCATGGCGTCTTATGGCGCAAGGCAAATAAGGATGAGTAAGGCAGAGAAATGGGGGAGTTGTGCTGACTGATGATGACGAAGAGGAAGTGAGTCAGCGCAGTAGGGGAAAGTAAAGGAAAATTGTAACACACCCCCAATCAATTGTCTACAAAGTTGCTGGTGCATGACTCCTGGAAAATCAATTCAGGATATGAACCACTTGTTCACCTTACACACTTCAGCATTCATATTGGCTACTTAGTAATGTTCTCTGCCGAGCTTTTTTTGTCCTCTCATGATGGAAAGAGCGCTCCCACTTAATGCTATATGCATATGTAAGTGGACAAAATCTTTGACCCTTATAAGCTAACAAATTCTCTCTCCATGAGGTTAGTAAAATATTCCCCTATTGTACCTTGAAGAATATACATATGGGCCAAGGGAACCAATTCTTTCATCCGGCTGAGTGTCAAGAGGTGACATGACCAAAATTGGGGATCCTGATCTTGATGATGGCAAACCATTGTACAGTGTGCTAGAACACATCGATAGTGGAGCATTATAAATTGGAAGCAAGATCAGGCTAGTCTCAAAACAATTGCCCTTGAATGTCTGTGAAATTTTGAACCCCACTACAGAAATGCATACTTAGTCTCATTGCATTGTCCAACTGCGGCTACTCATCTACACTTTACTCACCAGAATGCATACTATTCCTTACAGTGTCGCCTTTACCTTGTAAGTATCACTCCACAGCACCCTTTGTCCTTCAGAAACACTGAAAAAAATTATATTGCATCAACTACATAGCAATAATTAAGGGCAACACTTCAAGAAAATCCAGACCAATACATATTTAGTAAACACTCGGCTCAAGCCCCCTAAAAGTGGTGATCATGTCAAATCCAGTCAAAATGCACAAATATGCACTTTGCCTAAGCCTCATCCTCGAAAATATTGACCCAGGACAATCCACTACATGTGAACAGTATACTCCAATTGATATGTATAGGGTGATCACTGGTTTTACATGAGATGCACAGTTTGCATGCTGTGGTGATTCCAAAAATATGGTGTTGATATTCATGTGGCACCCAGAGCAGGAGATGTCCTTCTGTATCTCTCAGCCATCCATCATCTTCAATTTCCTTTTTCACATTCTGTAGGAGACTAGCTGAAAATGCACTTGGATACCAGATCCTGAGGGTATTGTCATATGAACCAGACACAATGTGTCTTCCATCAGGGGAGTAGGCAACAGACTGGACCCAATTTGAATGTCCTGTGAGGGGATCTCCTACAGATTTCCCAGTGTGTGCATCCCAGATCCTGAGGGTTGTTAGTAAATTGATGAAAATCGTGATCGCCAGATCAACAGATTAGCAAGATCAACATGGCAAGACCCATAACTTTAATTGATACAAGGAACCTGTGCCAACACTGTAAAGATGCAGATCAAGTAGCATGGAAAGCTTTTAATATTGCATGCGCAACAGTAGGACAGAATGCAGGATATGACAACTGTCAAATTACATTTGATCATACTACAAGGGAACAACAAGTGGCGGAAAGGCTGGAAGTAATAATTGAACATAGAGTGACTATGTTCTCATACCAATTGAATAGATATGTAATCAGCACTTACACAAGAACCAAGATTTATAATCAGCCACATAATGAATTATGTTATCAAAGGGCGGTTATTACATCAACCAATTATGCAGAAGCGGCACACCAAATAGTACATACTATCAATAAACAATTACGAGAACAACTATTTGCATACAAAGCCAACTTCATAGCCAAAGGACACACAACAGTAGATTGAAAGGAACCAAATCTAAGACAGGAGTTAGTACCAATAGATAAAGAGATTATAATGTGATGGTTCAATGATGAACCATCATATAGAGTCACACCAGGGTATAGCAGAATAACAAATATAAACGCTATAGGACCCAAAGTGCTCTTTATGCCAATAGATGATAGAACACCAGAATGAACCCCTTTTAACAATATCATGGAAGGAATGACTCAATCTTAGTCTAAGGTAATAAGTAACAAGCCACAATAAGATAAGATTAAGAAGGCTAGCATAATCGCTGAGCCACACAAGTATATCTAAGCATTCGGCTAAGATTAGCTGATGGGAGCATGGCAATCAATTAGAAGATGCAATTGATGGGAGCCAAGTATAGTGCATCGCACAGCAGAACCGATTAGGAAATAAGGAGAAGCATCATAGGTATAGTAGTATCTGAGAATGGTTAACTTAGGTATTACACTGTATGACTTGATGGAAACTCAGGGAAGGTTCTGGCATAAGATAAAGATAGCATGGTAGGCTGTAGAATGTACCAGAATATGTAACTGACTCATAAGAAGCTAAGAATAGTAAATAGCATGTACAGGATTGTACCGGAACATTCTTATGACTTATAAAGCGAGAGTAGTATGTTGTAGTATCTACTGGAACATAGTAAATAGACTACAACATGTAGGGTATAAAAGCCCAATGTAAAATTGCGGTAAAAAGCAGTTTAATTCATCTCTTGTCTCTTACCACCATCATCAGCTCTAACACTCTAGTGAGTGGAGGGTAACAAGCCTACCCTAAACTAACTAGTATTATTGTGTGAATCTGTTATCACTTGCTTCAATCCCCTTAGTCAGGGAGCGAATCTAACAACCACCAATGTCAAGCAATGAGGGCTGTCTTATCTCGAGGGGAGCCCGCCTTCTTGCAGCCTAGTACATTAATGACATCCCTGTCCAAATCTGCCATAACCATGAGCATGAGGAGCAACATGATGACCAGTTGGCCAACAACATGGACCTGGGGTCCAATAATGATGACCTCTCTAACTAGGTGACTCTAGTCTGCAATGACATTAAACTAGTGTTGGTCCACAATGACCCTAAACTATGAACTCCTGGGTACAACCTTAAACTGCCCACCAGTGCATTTTCTTCTTCTTCATTTTTATGCTTATTTCTCCACTTGCTATTGTCTTTGTTGGCAGTTTGCCTTTTCCTTATTGTTTATTGGCCTTCACTTGGCCACTATAGGTGCCTATGACTCACAACCCAGGCTGGGGATCATTCTTGCACCCATTTTCTGTTGTCACCCTGTCTTTGACATTATACCATTAATCCTGGGGGGACCTCTAGATTAGGTACCAAAGGGTGTGGTAACAGACCCTGCAGTGAGAGTAGATATACACTTAAAGACCTTTCTACTCTGGCTTTTTCATATACCTGGGTTTTTATCTTTATCTTTGCATTTCATCTTAATTTCTTTTGTTTTATTTTGACAATTTGGTGACTTGTTGATCCTAACAGGGAGGCAATGTTATGTTTTTCCCTTTATTTTCCCTTATTACACTGACTCACTTCTTCTTTGTCATCATCAGTCAGCGTAACTCCCCCATTTCTCTTTATTACTCATCTTCATTCCATGACATTCCATAAGGTTCCATGATGATGCCATATTGTGCCATCATGGTGTGCTTTGCTTACTCATGCACTCTTAAAATCTACGCACATTGTGGTAGACGATGAGGTGCAGTGGTGAAGTTCAGGCAAGGTGGGTTATCAGCGTAAACCGATGTATTTCTAGGGCGAGACCAGCTCCCCTTATATACACGTTCTGTGGGCTAGTACTACTATAACTAACTAGCTCCTATCATATGGCGTTATCATTGCGTTATCGTTCACTTAGTAAGGTGGTTGTTCATATGACCATGTACTATATTTATATTGTTCATTATATTTATTTAATATGCACATTCTATGGACTTCTGTGACATTCCATAGTCAAACACCACCATAGTTAACTACAAACAGTAGCAAACACTTGAAGTAGTATATAAGCATGTAACTTAGGTTGCACAAGCCTTAAGCTTGTGCTCTTTGTTCATACAAGCCCATTATATGCGCCTCACCAGCTACTGCATGTTCTATCTATCTAGTCATCAGCTACTTTGTCTTAACCAGACTCTATTAGGAAGACACCATGTATCATTGATGATCAGGAAGCCCCTTTGTTGATCAACTTCATTAACAGCATTAGGAAGCCCCACTGCCGTACACTCCATTTAACCAACCACAGGAAGCCCCATCATTGATCACTCCCCCATCCAGCTGAGCTTAACAGTAATGAGACGTCCATCATGATTTTGCCAGTGGAAATGCAACCAGGTGCCAACGTCTTTCAGGTTGAAGCACACATGCCCCTCCGAGCCTACCTTAAAATCACAAGAGGAAAAACCGGATATTTGTAGATTACCAACTGCTGCAGCCCAAAAATGAGAGATGTCCGTGCCGGTTCAATTTTTGATGAGTGCACAAGACGAGGACTTGGAGGTTGGCGATGGAAATTTTTGAGGAAATAAATGCGGGCTCCATACCTGCGACTTTATGCCTGTGGTGCTCCATTTAGGTACCGGGGCTAAGCTGCACATGTTGGAGTTTATCAGCGCAGTCAGCTCTGGAGCCTGTCGTCGCTTGGTGACACTGATCATGGTGAAGGGATCGACGCCAGGCGGCCCAGGCCCCGCCAGCGGCAATCGGTAACCCAGCCGAAGCCGAAGCCGGACATTGGCGTGGGAATTTAATTTGCTTCCTCGAGTCCCATTCCCGGGCCAACTGTCCCGATAAACAGCGTCTACTTCAGTCTGGGCTTCTTGCAGTAGTGCGACTACAGTCTGGGCGTGTTCGAAAGCATCCGTGTGGTCTAGATCTAGCAGTAAAGTGGCGATGGCTAGCACCGGGGGTTTGCTCGCTCTGCTAGAGGATCGGTCAGTAATGGTGAGTACCTGGAGGCTTTCTCTTTACGCTAGCACTGAACCCAAGGGGTTGGTCGGCTGTCTGATGACCACTACGATGCTGTTAGACGTCGTCAAGCTCAGCCCGGAGAATAGGCCGCGGTCCGTCCGAAGCACTCGTCTGTAGGCCTGAGAGACGAAGGCTTGCGGCGCCATAGCGGTCCTCAACGCGCTTTGAACATCGATCCGCTCTCTTTTTGCACTGCGCTGCTCCTTATTGGCGGGCTCGGGTCGTCCCGTGTGCATACTCCTGGCCAGGCTCTCCGACGTCCAGCCTGGCTGGACGGACGCCGTCCACAGTGAATACGGGTGAGTATCCTTTCGATGGCAAACCTCTTCCTTATTGGGCGATGTAGTAGTGGCCCCTTATCGCGTAAAGGATCCAACTACGGCCCTCGTGTTATGCATGCGCTTCAACTACTAACACCATTGCCTTGTCAGGCTTGTCCCTGCGTCTGACACTCAACCATGCGTCAACTAGCGACCCAATTGCACTCCAGTCGCGTACGGCCATGAGAATGTGATCCTCAAGTCTGATTTCTACAACGCCTGCGTTATGAACTCTTCAGCACGCGATAACTCCTGGAGCACGCCAGAAAGCGCAGGATCGCATCGCACATGCTCTCGTAGAGTGGCGTGCTCGAGTTTGAACTATGCATCCTGCAACTCGTACGCGTACTTCCTGGTCGTTGGGATGGACTGTGCGACCTTAATAGATCGGATCCTTCTGGTGAGGAGGGCGAAAGCGTATGAAAGGGCTGGTCTGCCCGTTTTCTGCTAGACTGTCCGCTATGGTATGGTTTTCTCGTTTCTAACGTTATTAACATCCAATTCTTACCATCGAACTGAACGGTCAACCTAATGCGCGTAGATGACGTGGCCTTTGGCACGATCGAGACAGGCAAGGGTGCAGCGTTGAAACGTGAAGGAGACTGTTGATGACTACGGACGTGTATCCGCGAGCATCGTCCGTCCGCGAGGTCATGGACATTCTTGTCATGAAGACCTTGAATGGCCGCTGCGAGCGCTCTGTGTCCATGGGTGTACTATTACCTTGGTAGCGCCCGTTCGCGCGGCGCATCCTCTGGTGTACGGTCGTCAGCAAGGCAGTTAGGCACGTTCTTGCTGATCTCGTCACCGGGGCAGCCTCGAAGCATCTTCACTGGCAAACCGGTCGGATCTCTATGGCAAGCTTTAGGAAGGCGTGGGCGTTGAGGGCAGGGCGACGGGCGGAGAGGAGTTGACCGCTGAGGCTCTGGCACACTTGGTTACCAGCTCCACACTGCGTCAAGATAAGCGTGCTGCACATCGGACTCAGCTGTTTGCGTGCTCGCTGACTGCGTCTGCTTTTTGCCGTCAAAACTATTCCTGCGCGATAACGTACCGCTTCGCACGCAGTTCGGGCTAAACCGCACAAGGGGGTCGACGATGCGCTCGGGACGGATGATGCTCCATTCCGTCGGTCAGGCAGGTCAGGCGCCTACGTACCCGGGCAGTCATTAACGCAACGTCGCGTATTTGCTCTGCGCTGGGGCTTCTGCGTGTTGCCTCCCAAATTGGTCTGGCTACTTGGAAAGGCGCACTGGAAGGTACCGTTCCCATAGTACCAAACTATACACTTCATCATGCACAGGCATTTAGGGCCCAGGGACTACGTATTCCACCTTGAGGGGTGGTCCGAGCTTGATCAAGCTGAGATGCAGATGACTGAAGCTGAAGCCGGGTGGGCGGAGTGACAACATAATCCGTTTTGGTTGGACCTAATCTGATAAGTGTGGACCTTCTTGCCATTATCTCATACATACTTGCAACTATGAGTGTATGATCAAGCATTCAGATGAGGTGATGAGTTATCATGCACACATGTGGTTTTATATGGGTTACCTTTCTAATAAATAATTCAGATTAATGTGTCACGGGTTTTTGCGCAAGCCACTAAGGCGTCGTACAGGCATGGGGGGGTATGACGTTTGAAAAGTCAGACCCAGGTGGCAGAATGTAATTATGAAGATCTTGGCTCACTTCGACCTTCGCTTTTGCCGTTATCCAATCTGTTTGTATGTACGGTGTCGGACGGGCGGAATTTATGCGCTCACGAGCTACGAGTTTTTATCACTCTGTCCAGGGTGATCGTGTACTTGGTTGGGAACGCGAGTCGACGCAAATGCGCTTTCTAGGTCTCATATGCGCCCCAAGAGCTTCGACACTTCCGACGTCCCACATGGCCGTGTACGCGTGGAACTGCAACGCATTGGGCTGTTATCGGCTAGTAGCGGTGAAAAACCGAGTACAGATATTTCGGACGTAAGTGACACGTTCGCAAGCAACGGTAGTCCGAGTCCAATATCGGATCGTCTGCGTTGCTCCCTCTCGCCTCGCACCTTGGTACGCCTATCACAGTACTGGGTCAGACTCCGACCATTTCGCTGGGACCGATACGAGTACGTCAGACCCCACGCCCGTCTTACGGACTTGTCGGACCAGGTGGAGACCAGGTGGACAGACTAAATGAAGAGGAATTTCTGTCAAAGGTAGTCATACACGGAAGCAAAGAATGACGGGCAGGCAGCATTGGCGCCCGCCGGCGGCTACCGGCGACTCAACCCGAGGCCGGATACCGGGAGATGGAAATCCGATTTGTTTCCTGGCGTTTCCCTCGGTCGGGAGCTTTTTGCCAGATCCAAGCATCAACATGAGCCCCATGGTAGTCTTTCCGTCGGGCCAAAAATCTTCCTGGGAGTGTTCATAAACAGCGACGTGGCATTTAGCACATCGCAATATTAATGGACCAAATGGGACGATCGATGGCTTGTACAGAGGAGGACCGAACAAAAATGGCGTGTGCCCCAGAGTCGCATAATCGCAGCGGTTCCCGTTTACTGGCATGTGCCATAGTGTGCAAGGCCGGCGAAACAGCGGAGAACCGCGTCGGTAGTCTCCGGTATGTCCACAGCCCTGCCCTCAAGTTCCTTAGTGGACGAGCAGACCAGTTAACGGAGGCAACTCACCACCGAAGCCCTCATCCGGTCATCCCCAGCCCTAACGACGCGCCAAGGTAAGTACACTATAAAACTGATTCTCCCACTTGTCACTTGCTGACTGTGGCCACCCTGCTATTAGCAGCTCGTCGTGCATAGTAATGCACTGCGCGGCGTGCGATCCTGTCGTTGAAGCTGAGCTCCCCGGAGAGCCTTACGATTTACGCGAAATGGATAGCGATGCGTATCGTTATTTGAGCAATCCGAGAGAACGTCGTATCCAGAAACAGTCGTCGAGTCACTGCGCACTCTGCGTCTGCTCTCGTACTCCTCAAAACTATGGTACACGTGACTCGAAGTTTTCAATTTTAGCACCCGGATGCAAGAGTCACTCCCTACGGATGACGGCTCTCATTATGTCAACGTTTTACTCGATGGCTTTTTTATGCCGTGGTATGAACGGTCGGTGAGAGCGGATCCGGCGCCGTGGGCGGTCGGTTATTAAAAAATTCGGATCCTTCAAATTTTGTATTAATAGATAGTTAATATTATCGACGTGGAGGAGAAATAACTTCTGCAGGTACAGTGGTCTTCCGCTTTAACACGTACTTTTTTGTACGACAACACTGCCAGGACGAGTGAGCTCAGGCCTGAGCTGAGGGGCAGTATGCCGCCGGCAAATCCAAAGTAGGCCAAACGCGTGCTTACTGTTCACGAGTTTGGGTCATCACAATCGATAGCGAACACGCTGCTCGCAACTCGCTTTTGAACCACCACCATCTAGCTCACAAGTCGCAAGCAACTTTGTATACGTTTTAAATTCAAACATGTCTCAACCCGAGAACCAAATTGCTGTTGTATCTCTCGATCAACAGTGAGTTACTGATTTTTTTCCATTTATGGAATCCGTTCTGAAGCGAGATCGTCTGAATCGCCTAGGCTCGTACATATCGAAGGTAAAGTGAAGCCTTTCAAACTCGACTAGACTGTTAAGCGCGATATCATTTTAAAGCGATCGAAATTAAGTACGCGGACAAGCGTCCGCGTTACCCTGTCTTTGTCGAATTTAAAGTTAAAGGCGAGCACACGCTTACGTCGCGTCGATTCGGGAAGGATGGTCTCGTTTGTTGGGACCTGGAGGATTATCAGTGAGTGAATATTTAGACTCGACCCCACCCAGCGCGCTGATGTTCCCCAGACATATTCCGGTGACCACGGATTTTTCTATCGTCGTTCAGGAGGTCCATTCGATCCGTAACAAGGTTTCTTCGACTTTTGAAGTAAAGTCGCAGGATACTATCGGGAAGGACACTTTTAAGGCCGTGGCTACAGGTATGTTTTTAAGCATGCGTGATACCTAAGCGCTCACTCGCTGGCATAGGCAAAAGTAGAGTTCAGCTGAAGTTGTCATGTATCTCGATATCGCCGGTGAGCTAGCTAAATTTAAGTCACGCGAAACGGTACAATTAATCAATTGAAGACCGACGCTTTCACCGAGCTCCTTGTCAAGGAGGCGCAGAAGCAATTGGGGGAGAAGAAGGTGCTTCTGGAGTCTCTAGGGAAGACTGCGGATATCCTGGCTGGCTTCATGAAATTCACCCGTGTCGCGTCTGACGTAAGTCTTCGTCGAGGTTTTACCACTCACTGTCGTCCTGAACCATCATAGGTGCACCCCGCCGTGAAAGCTGCTGTCATAGCCGTGAATGCATTGTATGAGGTGATGTGATAAGTAAGCCTTTTAAATGCATATATTAATGTTCGTTACAGAGATGCAAACTGCAGAAAGAATGCCACGCCGCTGCTGTCGAACTCATGGAAGACTTGGAGACCTTTCTACCATACACGAATGATGTGCCGCAGGACTTCGTGGAGAACGGACGGACCCGACAGCTGGTTACGCAGATGCTGGATATGTTCTGCCAAATTTCTAGGCTCGTCATGGAGTATTCTTCGGACGGAGTTCTCGGTAAGTATGAATGTAAACATTCTTCGCCTTAGTGTCTAATAGCTTTTATAGGCGACTTGCTCTCTTCTCATAAAGAGAAAATCGACTCGTCGAAGAATGATTTCAAGAGGTTGAAGGAGAACTACGATTGGTATATTAAGATGGAGGTTTGGGGGGCTGTCACGAGAATAGGTACTTCACGACGCTACTCTTTCGTATCTAACATCACTGATTTCTTTTCTTAGAGAGAAATACTCGCATAATAGGTACTTTGCGACGCATTATTTCTTTACACAACTAATGTCCTTTTTAGAAAGGAATATGGTGGATGCCTTGATGCAGCGGCTGCGTCCAGCAGAACTTGCTTTCTATAGCAACGAAAGAGTCTATCCGAGAGGGACGAGTTCAACCGTGTTTGAATGGGTCAAGGAGTGGGCTGACTCGGACTCGAAGGTCTTTTGGCTACACGGAGTGACGGAGCATGGGGGGGGATCTATTGCACACTCGGTTGCGCATATGTTTGAGCAGGAAGGACGCCTTCCGGGCTGTTTCTTTTGTAGAAGGAATAGTAGTCCGGATTACCATGACCCGCTAAAAGTCATACCTACTCTGGCGTACCAATTCTCGAAGTTGCACATGGGTTATCGTTTGCATTTAGCTACTGTTATACAGGGGGAGGATGAGATGAAGATAGGCAGGACTATAACGTGGCAGTCTGAACTGCTCTTCGGAGAGCCGTTGGCACGTCTATCTGAGTTTGTCAGGCCTCCGAAGCCTTTGATCATTGTCATTGATGCCCTCGATGCCCTGGACGAGCATGACGTTGGTGGGTACGATGATGTTGAGCGCTCCAGGAGTAATCTGGCCAAGGCTCTTCTGAAATTGGTTGGATCTGCTCCATGGCTTAAGGTTTTCATAACCAGCAGTGGGCAAATGCCTAGCGTGCATCAGGCATTTCTTGAGAATACTATTGGGATCAATGCTATCAAAATTGATGTCGATGTTGATCACAATGTACCTTTTAATGCCCCCTTGCGAACCCTGGAAGGCAGTTCCGGGGTTGATTTAGACCGTGCCTATGCTTCCTTTGTTTGGAACGTCTCTGAGAAAGTAGGCGATGCTCAGATTGTGAGAGCTGTGCTTGGTATCATTGCTCACTCATCCAAAACCAGACAACTCTCTGGCAATACAATTCTACATTTCTTGTCTGCGATGGGATACACAACCACCTTGAAAGAATTCAATATTATTATTGACTCCCTGCATGCTGTTCTGTACAGGGATTCATCTAAAGATGGTGCCATATGCATCCAATTTTCTTCCTTCCTTGATTATATTGGCAAACAGACTCAGTGGTTTACACCCAATTACATAGAGTCTGTAATGGCCAGAGGATGCATCCAAGTCTTGGTTTCTGAGCTGAAGTTTAACATGTGTGGACTGGAATCCTCACATGCCACAAATGATGACATCCCAGATCTGGAGTCTAGAGTATCCCAATGCATATCACAGAAACTTCAGTATAGCTGCCTGTATTGGATGAAACACCTTGCTGCTTCCAACCTGGACACCACTGAGCAATCACTGCAAGGTTTACTGAATGGCTTCCTGCTCAGTCCAAGGGTCCTGTACTGGCTAGAATGTCTGAGCAATATGGGGGAACTAAATGCAGGTATAGACATACTCAAGCAGTGTACTGAATATTTTAAGGTAAGTATTTTTGTGCTTTTACTCTACAAGATGGGTTATTGACAAAGGTTCATCAGAAATCCATCAAAGCCTTTGCCATATGTACAGAGCTGCATATGCTTGTTTCTACATGCTATTCAGCCATTGCTGCCAGTACTCCACATCTCTATATCTCAGCACTATCTTGGGAATCTGCAGATGGCTTGATAGCCAAACAGTTCTATCAGTATTTCTCTAATCAATCTCCCACTGGCTTGGTCAGGAATGACCACATTGATGATGCTGCAGGAGGGCCCCTCTCAGGCCATTCAAAGGATGTCAATTCTGTTGCTTATTCCCCTGATGGAAGACATATTGTGTCTTGCTCAAGGGACAATACCCTCAGGATTTGGGATGCAGAGACTGGGAAAGCTGTGGGAGAGCCCCTTACAGGTCATTCACATAGGGTCAATTCTGTTGCTTACTCCCCTGATGGAAGGAACATTGTGTCTGGCTCAGGTGACAAGACCCTTAGGATCTGGAATGTGTTACAATTTTCCTTTATTTTACCTTATGCGCTGACTCATTTCCTCTTCATCATCATCAGTCAGCGCAACTCCCCCATTTCTCTGCCTTACTCATCCTTATTTCACCTTGCACCATAAGACGCCATGATGACACCTTCTTGCACCATCATGACATGCTTTGCTTACTGATCACTGTACTTGTATTACCAAGGCATTCCCTTGAGTTCCATGACCTTCCATAGTCTGGTAAACATACCTAACCAAGTCGCTACAGTAGCAAACACATAGAGTAGCATATAAGCATGTAACTTCCATAGCACAAGCCCTAAGCTTGTGCTCTTTGTTCATACAAGCCTATTATCTGCTACCACCAGTCTACTAAGTGTCTACCAGCCACCAATCGCTCTGTCATAACCCGACTCACTATAGAAGCCTACCGCATCCACATCGACAATCAGGAAGCCCTCTCGACGATCCCCTCTCGACTTACGACATCTAGGAAGCCCCGTTGCCGTACCATCAGTTCCGACGATCAGGAAGCCCCGACGTCGATCACCACGTAACCGTTGAGCTTAACAGAATGCACAGACAGGGATAGCTATGGGAGAGCCCCTCACAGGTCATTCAGATGGGGTCCAGTCTGTTGCCTACTCTCCTGATGCAAGACACATTGTGTATGGCTCAAGGGACAATACCCCCATGATCTGGGATACTGACACAAGGATAGCTGTGGGAGAACCTTTCACAGGCCACTCACATTGGGTCCAGTCTGTCACCTACTCCCCTGATGGAAGACACATTGTGTCTGGCTCAAGGGACAAGACCCTCATGATCTGGGATGCACAGACTGGGAAAGCTGTGGGAGAGCCCCTTACAGGTCATTCAGATTTTGTCCAATCTGTTGCCTGCTCCCCTGATGGAAGGCACATTGTGTCTTGTGCAGAAGACAAGACCCTGAGGATTTGGGATGCAAGTGCAATTTCAAATAGTCTTCTAGGGAATGTGAAAAAGGAAATTGCAGATGATGGATGGCTGAGAGATACAGATGGACACCTCTTGCTCTGGGTACCGCATGAATATCGAAGCCGTATACTTGGAGTCAATACACTGTGCAAAATGATTATTCCATTGGTTTCTCGTGGCAACACAATGCAGATTGATTGGAAAAGTCTTAAAATCTACGCACATTGTGGTAGACAATGAGGTGCAGTGGTGAAGTTCAGGCAAGGTGGGTTATCAGCGTAAACCAATGTATTTCTAGGGCAAGACCAGCTCCCCTTATATACATGTTCCATGAGCTAGTACTACTATATCTATCTAGCTCCTATATCGTATGGCGTTATCATTGCGTTATCATTTACTTAGTAAGGTGGATGGTCGTATGACCATGTACTATATTTATATCGTTCATTATATTTATTTAATACTCCCCTTCAAACTTTTACTAGGCGGAGTAGACTTGTAAAACGTTTGATTAATTCGATCGTTAGCGCTTTCATCATAATATCAGCCTTTTGCTGTCCAGTTGGAATATATGAAACTGATATGGTTTCATTCTCAATATAATCTTGTAAAAAATCTTTTTGTATGTCAATGTGTTTTGTTCTTTGCGTATATTTTTGTTCCGTTGAATTTACTATAGTTATGGCTGCTTGATTATCACATAATATTTTCGTAGGTGTATCCAAGGTCTGCAGTACCTCTTCAACCAGTCTTCTTAGCCATATAGCTTCTTTTACTCCATGAGTTAAAGCTTGTAATTCTGCTTCACATACTGATAATGACACTAAGTCTTGTTTTTTACTTGACCATGATATCGTTGCATTTCCTATTTGGAATGTATATCCTGATATTGCTTTATGGCCTTCTTGTGTCATTCCATCAGCATCGGTATATCCGATTAACTCGATTGGTTCTTTGCCTCCGAGTATTAACCAATAATCGTTCGTTCCCTTTAGATATTTAAAACAGTGTTTTACTGCATTGTAATGTTCAATACTAGGTTTATTTAAATGCCTAGCAAATTGACCTGTTGCGAATGATATGTCAGGTCTCGTACAATCTGCTGCATATCGTAATGCTCCAACCATGTTCATATACAGTATTTGATTCATGAAGTTTAATTCTTCATTAGTTGGGTTTTCAAGTGATTTTAACACTTGACCAGGTGTCATTGGTGTTCGTACCGTTGCAGTGTCTTTTAATTTATATTTTTCTATTATATTTTCAATATAATGTTTTTGTCTTAATTTTATAATTCTTTCATCTCGGTTTCTTTCGATTTCAATGCCGAGTAACCAATGTATATTGTTTCTGTCAGTAAATTTTACATGTTTTCCAATTTCGTCTTTAAAGGCTTTTATTATTAATATATTTAAGCCACATATTGTTATGTCGTCAACATGTATGAAAAGTATTAGGATTGTTTTTCCTTTTACTTTTCTTAGGAATACTGTGTTATCTTGGACTGCCCATGTTAGTCCTATTCCAATTAATATTTCTGATAATTTTTTATACCATTGTCTGCCTGCTTGTTTTAATCCATATAAGGCTTTATTTAATTTTAAAACTTGTCCAGGTTTTATTTTGATTAGATTTCCTGGTGGTGGTTTAATGTATATATTTTCGTTATTTTCTAATTCACCATATAGGTAAGCTGATTTTATATCGATTTGGTGAATTTCGTAATTGTTTGTTGTGCTCCAACTTAATATAGTTCTTACTGTAGCTAATCATGCTACTGGAGTGAATGTATCGTTTGAATAGTAGTCTATACCCTCTTTCTGGGCAAATCCTTGAACTACTAGTCTTGCTTTGTAATGTTCTATTTCTCCATTTGCTAATCTTTTTGTTTTATAAACGAATCTTGTTCCAATTATGTTTGCTTCTTTTGGTGGATCAATGATTTTCCATGTAGATCTTTCGATTAACGTTTTTATTTCTTCTTTCATTGCCGTGATCCACTGATTTGCGTCAATTCTATTGATCGCTTGTTGATATGAATTAGGATTGCCTATTAGTTCCGTATTGAATTGATTAAATTCCGTAAGATAAGCGACTGTATTTTGTTCGTCAAAGTTTAGACCTAATGATCATTTTGTTGGTTTAATTGTTCGTACTGGTCTTTCATTTGTTAATTCTTTTATTTGCTCATTTTGTTTTTCTGTTATATTCTCCCCTTCAATTTTAGATGGAGGAGAATCTAAAAATTGTAGGTTTTGTTCGACTGTAATTTTTCTATTGTGATAGGTTCTATGACCTTTACTTTCTTCATCAAATCCTAACCATTGTGCATATATCCCTTTTGGTTGTAATTTATTTACGTCTTCTTGTTTTAATATGCAATATTGGCCGAATTCTTTTAAATCGTCTATGTTGTAGTTTTCGTTATATCGTTTAAAATATGGTGTTTTAAAATCAATAGCACTCTTTGGCGTTCTATTGTAAATGTAAGTGCTGTATTTTACAGCTTCTCCCCATAAACTGGGTGGTAATTTTGCTTGTAGCAGATTTACTCATGTATTATTTAGAATTGTTTGATGTGATCGTTCTGCTACTCCATTTTGTTGTGGCATATCGTGAACAGTCAGCTTTCGTATTGTTCCATGTTTTTCTGGGTATTCAGTGAATTGTTTACTTAAAAACACTGTGTCGTTATCACTTTGTAGTATTTTTATTTTTATATTAAATTGTGTATTGAGCATAGTAGCCCAAGTCGTATAAGCATTTAAACCCTCATCTTTTGTTTTTAATAAAATCATTTTTATCCATCTTGTAGCGTCATCTACAAGTGTTAGAAGATATTTATATCCTCCTATAGCATGTGTGGATGCTGGACCCCATATGTCCATATGTATATGATTGCCAAATTTTTCGGCTAACTTTGAAATACGTAATTTTGGGATTTGCATTCTTTTTATATTTGCTTCAAGGCAAATTGTGCATTGAGTTTCGTCATAATTTGAAATTTTGTTATTTGTTATTTGATTTTCTTTTAGTAATCGTTTTATGTAAGCATAACTTATATGCCCGAGTTTTTTGTGAAGTTCAAATAATGTTACATTTTTTGTAGCCGCTTGTACATCATTGTTAAATATACTATACAATCCATTTTTATTTATGATTTTTCCACATAAAGATCCATTAGGATACTTTATTGTACATTCATTTTCTTTATAAATAAATTTGTAGCCGTCTTGACATAGAAGTCCTTGAGAGACTAATGTCATATTCATTTTAGGATTGTAGTATATGTTTGATAATATTATGACACTTACCGAGTGTCCATTGGGGATGTAAAGCTTAAGATCCCCTACTATGTTTGCCATAAATGTTGTTTTATTTGTGGCCGTTATCATGATTGCGTCGGTTTTGTATGTGTTTCGTAATCGATTTAGGTATGGTGTTAGATGTATCGTTGCACCAGTATCGATTATATCCATTGAGGAATAAATATTGTTAGCAAATTTTTCTGTTGTTATAGCGTTAATGCTTATGTCTAGATTGTTGTCATCCACGTCTTCCATGGCGCTATCGTAGTTTCCTATTTTGTCAAGGAAATCGTTATAGGAATATATTGGGAATTCTCCCATGTCGAAATTGTTATTGTCAACTTCGGTTATGAAGGCTCCAATTTCGCCTTGGCCTATTATGGCGCTTAGTTCGATTCGAGAGCTCGATGCTACATTTGTTGCTGCTGATGCTGCGGTATGTTTAGCCTGGGCCGCACTTGCCCCAGTCGTTGTCGGTGCCGCTGACGCACCCATTTCCTTCCCTTTTCCTTTTTCATCGTTTGCGTCCTCTTTCTTCTTCTGAGCTGCCTTCGTCCATTCCGTTTTAGGTGCCCAGCAGTCTCGACTAAAATGCCCTAACTTATTACAGTTGTAGCATTTGATAATGTGTGATTGTTGGTTAGGGGAATATCCCCCTTGTCCTCGTCCTCGCATATATCCTCCACAGCCCCTATAGCCGCAACCTCGTGGCTGTACTCCACAGCTGTTACCGCGTCCGCAGCCCCTAAAGTAGGGGTGGTTCCACTCGTCCTTGGGCAGGTGGTTAGCTGCCGCTCCTGTCCTCTGATGATTTTTACGCCACCCCTCGAAGGCGTTTCTCAGTGCCGTTAGTAAAAATTGAGGGGTTAGTTCAATTTCATCTTTGTCTGGATTTGTTTCGTTTATTGTTTTAATATATAACTCACTCTGCGTGAGTATGTATTGATATTGTTCAGGCGTTGCCTGCATAATAGCCGATATGTATGTCGACTCTGAAACTTTTACCCCTTGGGCTATGAGTTCCTCGTATTTATTGCTGAGGTTATCGAGCGTTCCATTGAAATGGCTGACATGACCTCTGATATCAAAAAGGGCAGCCTCGTTAAAGCCCTTTGTAATTGTTGTCTGGACGTTATATCGTCCGTCAAGCACTTTGAGTAGTGCTGGAATATCTTTGTTAAAATTAAGATAATAAGCCAATATTTTGTCGGGCATAGTGCGCATAATGCCGTTATATAAAGCGCTTGATATACCAGCCTCTCCAGTTCCTGGGGAGTTAGTGAGCAGGTTACCATAACCTGCACTCTCGATGGCGCTGCGGACTCTGTAATTCCAGAGTTTGTAGTTTCTGTGCCCGTCGAGTTTCTCGATTCCGTCGAAGAATTTCTGGAGTTCTGCGAGTTTAGTTGCCATACTCGGTTCATCTTCCTCGGTATCATTAGCATCTGAATCGTCAGGATCAGATGGTTCTGATGGCTCATGTGATGGATTATTTTTAAATTCTTCGGAGTTTTCTTCTTCATTATCTTCTTTATTGTTGTCTTCTTTCTTATTGTTTTCTTCTTCTGGCTTAATATAAGGGTTATCAATTTTAAATTGTGCTTTTTCGTTCGGATCTGATATGCCCAAATACGTACTTATTCAGTATCTGATTTCGGATGATTTTCCTTGATCTGATATTCCTAGATCTTTAGCATGATTCGTTAGTTCCAGTTTATAATCAGTTCTTATTTTTAATTTTTCGTCTTTGGTAGAGTTATCATACCTGTTTATTTGATCTTGTATTTGTTGTTCCGTTCTGTTAATAGGTATTTGTCTTAAGTTACATTGAAGTATTAGGTCGACTAACCTTTTGCTATCTTTAGCTTTTTGAATTTTTTCTTCGAGTTCTTCGATAGTAGATGACTGTGTATACGTTATTTTTAGTTCATTAGCTATTATTCGTAATCCTGATAATTTTTGCAAACGTGTTTGCTCACGAGTGTTTGGTTTCTGTCCATCAGACATGATTTCGTTATTCGAGAATGTATATGTTCATTAATCGTTTCGTTAGTTGTAGAGTCAAGGCTCATAACCTCTTAAAATCTATGCACGTTGTGGTAGACAATGAGGTGCAGTGGTGAAGTTCAGGCAAGGTGGGTTATCAGCATAAACCGATGTATTTCTAGGGCGAGACCAGCTCCCCTTATATACACGTTCCGTGAGCTAGTACTACTATATCTATCTAGCTCCTATATCGTATGGCGTTATCATTGCATTATCATTTACTTAGTAAGGTGGATGGTCGTATGACCATGTACTATATTTATATCGTTCGTTATATTTATTTAATAAAAAGCTTATTTGAATATAGTGGGACATCCTGGGTCAACGTTCTCAAGAATGAGACTTAGTAGGTAAGGTGCATGTTTGTGTGTCTTGACTGGACCTAATGCGTTCACTTCTTTCAGGAGGCTTGCATTGATTGTTTCCAAATATATAGTGGTCCGGATTTTTTTTGAAGTGTTCCTCTTAACCCCCCAATGCATTGTTGATGCAATATGATTTGTTTGGGTGTTTCTGAAGGACAGAGTGCGCCGTGGAGTGTCATTTGAAAGGTAAAAGCGACAATGTAAAAAGTAGAACGCATATTAGCGAGTATCGTGTGGACGAGTAGCCGCAGAATGTACAATACGATGAAATTAAGTATGCATTTTCGTGGCGGGGTTCTAATTTTCACTGACATTCAAGGGCAATTGTTTTGAGGCATCCTGATCTTGCTTCCGATTTTCAACGCCTTGCTATTGATGTGTTCTTGCACTTTTGTGGCCATACAACAGTTTGTTATCGTCGAGATCAAATATGTTCACGGCACCTTTTGACAGTCAATCGGATAAAATATTTGGTTGCATTGGTCCATATATTCTTCAAGATACAACGTATGAATATTTTACTAACTCCGTGGAGAGAGAATTTGTTAGCTTTTTAAGGTCAAAAGTTGCGCCTACTTACATGCGCTTATATCGTTGAGTGGAAAGGGCTCGTTCCATCGTAAGAGGACAAAGAGAGCTCAGCAGAACATTAAGTAGTCAATAGGAACGATGAAGTGTGTAAGGCGAACGAGTGGTTTATGTCCTTGGTTGCGCTTCCAGAATTTATACACCAGCAACTTTGTAAGCGATTGAACACAAATGAGCGTATGATATGAAAGGTACATACGATGCGATCCCTCGATCTTCATTTCCCGTAGCTTATCGAATGCTGATTTGTACAAGCAGGAGAAAATGGGATTATGGTTGGCAGATCCCGACTGACGAGCAGGCTTTCTGGACGCATGTAGAACAGAAAACTTTGCAGCCACTAGAGAAGAACCCGTTCTCAACTCGATTGAATCGTAGATAATTTGAGCCAGCGTTCCGAAGAATACGGTAAACATTGCTGGCATCGAGATGTCCACCATGATTTTGCCTATGGAAACGCAACCAGCTGACGGTATCACTGAAGTGCCAGTGCCATTTGAGCCTATTTTGGAGCCACAAAAAGAGATACTGGATATTTGGATATTTATAGAGTACCAGCCACTGCACCCCGAGGAATTGGGAGATGCCAGTGTCCGTAGCAATTTAATTCTCGACGCGTTCACAAGACGGGGAAGTAGGCGAGGGAAAGTGTTGAAGCCATTAGCATAGCATCCATACCTTATGCCTGTGGTACCTCATTTATATATCCAGGCTAAGCTGTACATGACGGAGTTTATCAGCGCAGTCAGGTTGTGGTCGTGACTCCGATCATGATGATGGTGAAAGGGATCGGCCGCATCGGCGCCGCGGCCGGCAGCCACCCAACCCAAGGCCAAACGGTAGCGTGTGAATTTAATTTTGCTTCCTCGTCCCGCTCCAACTGTCCGATGCTGCTTCAGTCTGGGCTTCTTGCTATGGTGCAATTGCAGTTTCCCCTGTGCTACCTAGTCCTCCTGTCCTCATGAAAATTCTTCCCGAAAGTAAACAGGGTAGTCTCCGGCGCACTGTATGGGTTCAGAAGGGTATGGTGGAGATGATCTATGGCTGGCGCGCGGCAATTTGCTCTCTCTGAAAGGACTACCAGTGGTCAGTATTATGGCGAGTACCTGCGGTTTTCTCTTCACGCTAGCGCTAAGCCCGGGCTTTTTAACTGTCTGATCACCAAAACGATGCTGTTGGATGTCGCTCAGGCTCAGCCCGGGGAATTGGAGACGGTCTTTCCTAATCACTCGCCCTCAGAATTGTGCGCAAGCCTAAGAGAACAGAGCTTGTGGTGATCTTCAAAGCGCTTCTAAATATCAACCTACTCCCCTTTTGCTCTGCGCTGTCCTTTGCTGTTGTACTCGCGCTCTTGGTGTCGTGCCTCACTGGTCTACTGTTAGCCGGGCTCTCCGACGTGTGACATGACTGAGCCGCTGCGCACGAGCACGAACACACGCCCAGGGCAATTTACAAACTGTACAAGAAATACGGTGAGTGCTCTTTCAATCGTGAACCCCTACGTATGCGACTGCACGGTAGTGGCCTTTTGTTGCGTAGAGGGTTTTATCGCGTTTTTTACGTTATACCCGAGCATCGTCAACTATCAGCCGTTCCCTTACCATGTTCGTTCCTACGTCTGGCGCTTAACCTTGTATCAACTAGCGGCATCGCAGTGCACTTCAAGCCGCGTGCGCCCGCCCGAGAAGAGGGATCCTCAAGTCCTATTCCTGCGATGCGTTCGGACTCTTCAGCACGCGTTCACGCCCAGAGTGTACTGTGGGCGCAGGATCGTGCAGCGCGTGTTTCCGCAGAAGTGGTGCTTAACTATAACCCGTGTTTCCTGTAGCTCGTACGTGCATTCCTTGGTCATTGGGATGGGCTGTGCGACCTTCACACGGTCTTTCGGGGGCGAAGGTCGAAGACAAATGGAGTGGGTGGTCTGCTCGCCCTCGGCCGGACTGTATGCCGTGATACGGGTGTCTCGTTCCTAATGCTATCAACACCCTACTCTTACCATTGGGGGAACAGCTATCCTAAATGCTTTCGCAAGTAGACGCTTTCATCTTCGTCCCTCTTCAGTCAAACCCAGCGTCTGTCGGAAGATGTAAAAAAGGCAAATGCTGACCACGGACGCATGTCCGCGTGGACCAACCATCTGCGGGGTCCAAAGCATTCTTGTCATGAAGATTATGAACAACGCAGCGAGTACTCTGTCTCCATGGCTGTACTGCGCCATATAGTGCTTGGTTGTGCGGCGTGTCCACCAGTACGCGAAAAGTAACAAGACAATGAATACCCCACCGGTCCCGCCATCACGGTGTTCTCGATACGCCTTGCTTGCCTGACGGTACAGATCTTATCCGTAGGCCCCAGGAATACAAGGACGATGAGGGCAGACCGATGAGCAAATAAGAATTAGTCACTGAGGCTTTGACGCGGAGGATTGAGAGCTCTACATTGTACCAGGGTGAGCTTACCATGTGTTAGGCTGAGCTATTTGCGCGCCTATTGACCGTGCCTACTTTTCGCTCTCAAATCCTATCTTGCGCGATAATGTACCACGTGCACGCAAACCGGTTGTGCAGGCTAAGTCATACAAGGAGCTCGACGCTACATCACGGACGGATGACACTTCGTATCGCCCTTTGAACAGGAAAAGCGCTTGCCGTACCTGCAGACTGTCATTAACGCGGCATCGCGTATTCATTCCATGTCTACGCTAGGGCTTCCGCATATTGTCTCCCGGGGTGGTCTGCTACTCGAATAGACGTGTCTGAAAGGCACAGTTCTCAGCTTACCGAATATACGTTCCATCACGCATGAGCGTTAGGGGCGCAGGCGCCTGCATATTCTTCCCTAAGAGGTGGTACGAGCGTAATCGGGCTGAGATGCAGAATGCTTTGAGTCTGTTCTCGTTTGGACCTAGGTGAGTGGGACGACTGCACGACTCGTTTTGCTCGTCCTCACATCATCATTCTTACTAAGGCCTGGGGCATTTGCAAGTGTGGACCTTTTGGCAACTACGAGTGTATGTTCGAGCATTTGGATGAAGTGGTGAGAGTTATCACGCGTGTGGTTCTGTATAGATTTTTTTCTCCTGGTAGGTAATTCGGGCTGATATGAGTCAGGAGTCCTTGCAGAAGCCGCTTCGTAGGCGCCGGATGGGTGTGAAGAGGTGCGACGTTTGAAAAAGTCGGACCAGCAAAGTGTGTAGACGGAGACGTTGGCTTGACTCGACGACCGTGAGTGTCCTTTCAATTGCCGACTCTTCTGTATGTGGGCAGCGTGATAGTGGTCCCTTTGTCATGTAGAGTCCAACCATGTACTTTGCACTGAGCCTGCGCTTTGTTCGCTGACCTCTGTTCCCTTACTAGGTACATCCCTGCGTTTGGTCCCAAACCATGCGTCAGTTCCCAACACCATTGTGCTTCAAGTTGTGTAGACCCGTGGAAGCCTAATCCTCAAGTCCGATTTCTGTGATGCCTTCGTCGCGGACTCTTCGGACGCGTTCACACACTTGGAGCACGCCAGAGAGCGCAGGATCGCGTCGCAAATGTTTTCGTAAAGGGACGTGCTCGAGTTTGAACTTCGCACTCCTCGACTTGTACGCACTCTCCTTGGCCAATGGGACGTTTTTGAAACCCAGCAAGAAGAGTCTTTCGGGAGAGGAGGGCGAAAGCTGATGGAAGGGTCGGTCTGCCTGCGTTCGGCTAGACTGCTGCATGGTGCTATCTCGAACTTAATGGTATTAACATCCGATGCTTACAATCGAAGTGAACATCCATTCTAATTCGGCTCTGCAAATAGGTGACTTAGCCCTCCGTCGAGACGGGTAAGGGGCGCGGCGTTCGTCGTAAAGGATGTCAAAAGGGTAAGAAGTGGCCAGGGATGCTGTCCGCGTGCGACGTCCGTCTGCGAGGCCACGGAGGCAGCTGCCGTGCGACCGCGGCGAAAACTTTGCATCTGTAGTGTCATTGCCCCCCTGGTAGCAACCATTTGCGCAGTGTATCCTTGGGCGTGCGAACGATAGCAAGACGGTGAAGAACTTCACCTGGTTTACCGTCGCGGTAGTCTCAAAAAAAATACTTTCCCAACAGACCGGTCGTATCTGTTTGGCAAACTCCGGGAAGGCAAGGACGGTAAGGACAAAACCTCGGGCGGAGAAGGGTAGCCCACTGAGTGCTCTACACCGCGTCAAGCATACTGAACAACAGACTGAATGGTTTCCACTCTCGCTGACTGTGCCTGTTTTTCTCTCTCAGAGTTCGCCTTGCGCGATAATGTATTACATCGTACATAACCCAGCTGTTCATAACGTCGTTTGAGTAGGTCAAGCGCTTACCGCACCTGTAGGCATTCATTAATGCATATCCACTCCTGTCTGCACCCGGGTTTCCGCGTGTTGCCTCCCAACTAATACTCGAACATAGCAGGATATCCATCCATAGGGCATACAGGAATATTTTCAAGAATTTGGTGAATTTATTGATCATGAAAAGGGCTGGTGTATAAAGTAGCAGTACTACACCGTATAACGCAGCCTTGCTGGCGCCTCGGAGTGGAATCCCTGCAAGGATTCCGAAATTCCTGAGGGATTGACGCTCATTCTTTTGGAATCCTTCCCTTCCAATGCTCTTCTCCCTCGATTCTAGCGCCGGATGCCAGATTTTTTTTTTTTTTTTTTTAAATGCATTTCTATAGTGCATCATGACTATCTAGTACAAAATACGCTCCAGGGGCCTTTAGGCCCCTGTATTGTGTGAGATGGTAGTTGTTATAGATGGAGTAAATAATGGCGGGACGCCATAAGTGGAGAGGGGAACTGGATATTACCCAGTAAACAGGGGGAAGTGTGGTATCTGAACTAGTTGCCGGTAGCAAAGCCTGAGTCAGACACATGAACCACAGTTGGGCCACCCGGGTCAAAGACGAGGATGGGCTCCGCCTCGAAGGCGGGGTGAGAGTCAAGGAACGAGGCCAGGATTGGGAGGCCATCTTTGGAGAACCACTGGGCCTCCGTAGATGGTAAGGGGGTTTTCCACACCGCGCAGTGGGCAGGGAGGGTGTTGGGGCAGGAGAGCAGGAGATGGGCTCATGTCTCCGGAACGTGGCAGAAAGGGCACAATGGGTCGCATCCCGGAATGCGTCCAAAGTACGCGCCAAAGCTGGCGTGACCGAGGAGAGTCTGAAAAACTTTGCACTTAGTGCGGCGGCCGAGGGCGAGGTTCTGCATGAGAGCAGATGGCTTAGTAGAGGGGTTAAGGGTGGCGCCCATGGCATGGGCATCCGAAGCCCCTCGGGATTTTCGACAGGCAGAGGCCCAGTCGGTTTTCCATTGTAAGAGCGCCATAGAGGAGGCAGCTTCGCGAAGGAAGTGGATGGTAGGCGGAAACGGGGAAGTGTCCAGGGGGGGGGGTTGTCCGCAATACCAGAGGCGAGGACATCAGCAAATTCATTGCCTTCCACATTGGAGTGTCCTGGGACCCAGTGCAGGTGAAAAAACACACTGGGGAACCGCTTGTTAGCGATTTTGAGACATTTCCGAATGAAGAGGGCGACATTGATGCCTGGGGCCGGACGGGGGTCAGCGAGGAGCGTAAGGGCTACCTCACAATCCGTGTAGATTTCCACTTGCATGACCGCAGAATGCAAATTGTAAGAGTATGCCAGTAGCCAAGCGGCATCGGTGAGGGCAGCAAGTTCACAGTCCATAGCATGGACTGATGAACCTAGGTATGTTTCGCGGGTGAGTATGTTCTCCCCATGATAGAACCAGACTCCAGCGGCACCACCAGAAAAGGAGGATGGAGACGTGCCCTTACGGGAGCCGTCGGTATAGATGAGAAGGCGAGAGGGAACATCCTTCAGTTGGTCAATAAGACCGTGGTGTGACTGAATGAGAGCGTCTCTAGCTTCTTGAGAGTGGTCAATTGCGCAGTCGATGCTTACGTGGCGTAAAGCCGGTAAGGCAATCCAGGGCGGGCGAGTGTATCAGGGAACTCGTTCGCAACCAGGGGGAACCCGGTTGACGAATGATGTAGTAATGGTGCCTTTACGCGTAGTGCGTATGGGAAGGAGGGTGTGCGTGGTGGTAAGGTAGCGAATGGCCACACGAGATTTGGTACGTTCTAGACGTATGGGGATAGGTAAGATGGATGCAAGGACTTCAGAGGGGCCGCGTGGAGACGTGTGCCATGATCCAAGGATATGGCGACATGCTGTGGATTGCACTAAAGTCATTTTATCACATTTACTCTTTTGCCGTATGCCAGTGAACCAGAGGGGGGAACCCCATAGTAGAACCGGCAGTATGCACCCAATGTAGAGTCGTCTGAGGTGGAGTGGGTCAAGGCCGCGTAAAGTGTTGCCGAGGAGTTCCAGGGCACGGAGCGAGGACATGGCTTTAAAGCACATGCATTGAACGTGAACCGTAAACAATAATTGCGCATCGAAGAAAATGCCCAACCAGCGCAGGGGCCGGGAGGGGACTATCCAAAGGGGTGGGAGACCCTGTCGCGGCAGGTGTATAGGGTGGATAAGGGAGTCTTCGCATAGGGCGTGTCGATGGGTCCAGTGGATGAGCTCTGTTTTATCATCATCCAGGGAGAGTCCGAGGGCATGGCATGCTGCAGAGAAGGAGACGTATGCCTGTTCGAGGCGCGCAACGTTGGTCGCAACAGAGCTCGAAGAGGTAGTGAGGAGGTGGTCGTCCACATAGGCGCGGATGAAGATGAGAGGGTCGGAGACCTGGAGGGAGGTAAGAAGGCTGGTCGCAAAAAGTGCAGACAGTATGGGTGAGATGGGTGAGCCTTGGGGAACGCCCATATTAGGTATGGGGGTCAGAGTGTCGGTAAACCCGTCAAAGGACAGGGCGACGCGGCGGTCTGAAATGAAGGATAGGACCCAAGAAACAATGAGAGGGGGAAACCCTAGTTCTGAGAGGACGGCAAGTAGGCAGGGATGTTGGACTGAAGGGAAAAACCCAGCCACATCGATGGCAAGGGCCGTCGTGACATGGTGTTTGGCCCAGGCAGCCTCAATTTCGTTTACGAGGTCCGAGGTGGCATCCAAGACGCCCGACTTTTGGCGGGTACCGAATTGGGAAGGGGGAAGTGCGCCGAGTTCATTGGTGATGAACTGGATGCGGTTAGTGATAATCTTCTCGAGTAATTTGCCCATGGTTTCCTTGAGAGTGATAGGGCGGTAGGCGTTAAGGGCAGTGGGGTCTTTCTTATTGAGTTTGCGGAGCATCACCACCTTAGCGTCCTTCCACGGACGGGGGTGGTGTCCAGCATTCAGGCACTCATTATACAGCGCGAGAAGTGAAACACTATGGGCGGCGTGCAAGCTTTTGAGGGCTTGGTAGCCAACACCCGTAATGCCCGGGGCACTCGAATTCGAAGTGAGATTGATGGCGTGGTCAAGCTCCTCCATGAGGATAGGATGATCACGCATAGGACGGGCACCGACGAAAGAATAGGCTGGGGGGAGGGCAGCGGAAGGTTGGGTACCGAAGTACTTGGACTGGAAGGCAGAGGCCTTCTCCGCAGGGGAGTTCGTGGTGGAGTGTCCCGTGACCAGAGAGGGGATGGGAGCACGTCTTGTGCCCATCACCCACTTCGCCATTGGCCAGATTTTGTCCGGCTTGATGGAAGCGGTAAACGAGTCAGCCCATGCGCGTTTAGCGCGGCGAAAGATACCGGCCGACTCTCGTCGGAGCACAATATGAGTCGCCGGAGTAGCTCCACACAAAGCGACCATGTGTGCACGGCAGGAGGCATCCCACCACTTGACCTTGTGACCCCCTACCTTCTGAGAAGATGGGGGGTGAGAGGAATCAGTGGCGAACACCAGTGCATCGTGGATGGCGGCGACTTTGACGTCAAGGAGCTGAGAAGTGGCGCCTGAGAGGGTGAAGGCAGCAGTGAGGGGTTCATCGAGAGCTTCCAACCACTCAGTAGAGAGCGAGTCGTCATACTTAGGGTGAAGGAAGGGGTCAATGAATGGGTCAGAAGAGAGAGGGATGGACCAGGTGATGACAGCGTGGTCAGATCCAGAGGGGGTATCCCACGATCGTGTCCAGGAATCGCCCAAAGCGAGGTCTTCCAAAGAAGGGGAAGCCCAGGCGAGGTCGATGACTGATTTGGTGAATTGGGTGGAAGGGCGGCGCCGGGTATCGAAACCCGGCTGATTAAGGAGGTGCATGGCGTGTGAGGCAGCCCAGTGCTCCAGAGGACGGGCTTTTTGCGCGTCGCTAGCAGAGTGGGTGCCATGGTCCCAGTGGATGGAGTGGAGGTTGAAATCCCCAGCAACCAGCCAATGTGCACTCGGGGGGAGCTCGAGCAGAGCGAGAGAGGAGATGGTATCTTTTTTATTTGCATCGTGATTGTATACATTTGTGACAAAAAGAGGCCCAAGGCCAGTGTCAAAAATTAGTGTGAGTATGTCCTGGGATGGGGAGCGCGAGGCATCCAAAATCACCTGAGACAGAGGGATGGACTGGTGAACCAGTGTGACCACACGCGGGCGTGTTAGTTCAGTACCCCCTGAGGAGGGGGGTAAAAAGACATGGTAGTTGGGCATGGCAGGGAATCCGAAGACAGGCGTACCTGATGCTGCAAACATAGAAGGGGAGGTACTGATAGGGTACCAAGGGGGTTCCTGTAGAAGAATAACTGCAGGTGGAAGGGTGGCACCGGGGGCGGATGAGAAGGAGTGGACGAGTGCTTCGACGTGCACTTGGGACGTTGCAACGTTGTGTTGCATAAACGTCCAGGAACTACTCATCAGCCGGGGGTGGGGCGAAAGAGGAACGGGCACGGCCACGCTGTTTGGGGCAGCTGGAAGAGTCGGCGCGGTGTTCGCCGGAGCAGTTCGAGCATTTGGGGGGGTGGTTGCAAGGGGAGGAGGCCAGAAGGGCATCCCGCACACATCCTGGGCAGTGCATGTGGTGATCATCAGTACGATGATGACCAGTGCAAATGAGGCACGACCATGGGCGGTTCCTGCAATTTTGGACGAGGTGGCCTAACGCAGCGCATTTAGTGCATTGCATGAGGCAGGGGAGGTCACAACGAGCCACCAGTTTAAGCCGGCGGCCGAACATGTAAACAGCGCGGTTCCTCGGGGTGGAGAGGATGGCCGCAGAACGGGAGCCCATTGGGTCCTCGAAAGAGAACGCAATAGGGGCGGACATGACGTCCTCGCCCAGGAGATCATAAGCCTGGGTCCAATCGGGCTCAAGAGTCATGGGTAGAGAGAGGAGGTGAGGGTTGGCGGCGCGGAACTCCGCTTGGAGGTCCGCCACAGTGAAGGCAGGGAGGCCCGGCGCAGGGCGCGTGGGGACTTCAGCAATTTGGAGGCAGGCCCAAGATACGAGTTGGGAGACTGTGGCAGGGTAGACGCTTTGCACGGCCGCCATCACAACTTCCTTCACACTGTTCATAGTAGGAACGTGAGTGTTGTGAGCGAACGTAACGAAGCAGTTGCCTCATTCGTTCCAATGGGCGGCACGGACGACCAGTTTGGCCGCAGTGGGAAAGCGTGAGAGGGCGGTCCGGACGTTAATTGTCATCTGGGAGTCGGTGGGGCGCGCTTCAGCAGGAGGCGGAGCCCCATGGAAGCGGATGGCGAGGGTCGGGTCCGTAATTGTACGGATAACCGGGAGGACTGCACGCTTCGGCTCTTGTTTCACAGCGCTAGCAGTAGCGGGGGCCCCTGTCGGCACTGGCGCTGCAGTAGCAGGGGCAGTGGCAGGGGTAGCCCCACCTGCAGCAAGACCTGGAGTGACAGGTGTCGGCAAGGTGGACCCAGCGGTGAGGTTAGAAGGGCCCGAAGGTCCTTGTGATGGAGGAGGGGCAGTACTCGGGTTGGCTTTACCCTTCCCTTTCCTGTCTCCGGAGGGGGCGGACCCGACCCCCGAGGAGCGTGGGGGGGGGCGTTCGAGGGCGTCCATCCGCTGCATCATGAAGGCCATTTGGCGCGTAAGGTCAGACATGACCTGCACCATCTGCTGTGGCAGGGAGGAAAGAGAGGGGGGGCCGGCCACAGTCTGAGGGGGCTGGGGGTGGGCAAAAGCGGGGGCGGGGCCAGAGGCCATGCTGAGATGGGGGCCCGCCGCTGCCCGAAAGGCCTGCGTCGTGGCTGATTGTGCGAGAGGATCCTCCTGGACCAAGGCACTGTTGAGAGCATTAACCGCGAAGGCAATCTCTCCAAGGAGGGTAGCAGTCGGGGCAGCCGAGTTAGAGGTCATCTTGCCGAGTGCGAGAAGGTCATGGGAGGCGCGCATAGCAGTGGTAGCGGCCAGCCGGAGGAGGGGAACCTGCAGCGATTCCGCCCGGGGGGACAGAGGGGCTGGGGCGTTGGTGGATTTGCGCTTTTTCTGCGCAGAGGCCGTGGATGCTTGGGTGTCAGTGTCTCCAGCCTCCAACATTTCTGAGTCAGAGTCCAGGGACGAGATGGCCGCAGACATCGGGCGGGACGGGCCCCGAGGGGTCTCGTCTACACGGGGGGCCACCCCGCCACCACCAGGAGGCGTGATAGGGGGGGCAGGTGCAACAAGGGCGGAGCCTGCAGCAGTGGGGAGGTGAGTCGCCCAGATGGAGGCAGAGGTGGATTGGGGAACCTGTGGAGCAGGGGCCACGAAGGAGGGGAGGCCTGGTTGACCCCCAAAAATGAGGGTTTCGCCGGAAATAGGCCCTGAGAGAGGAAGGCCCGGGGTGACCGGGCGCGATATGTGGGCCATACCCTGGTCAGCTCCTCGGTCGCTCGCTACTGAGACAGAGCGGGATGGTGGGTGAAAGGGCTGGCGAGACGTGATCTCCGCCACCAGTGGGGAAACTGTGGGGATGATTTTGGGGGGTACCGGAGGTGCACGGGCAAAGCTCGTGATCGACCCCGAGAATGAGGAGGAGCGAGCCACGACCGTTCCCCGAGGAAGCAGTGGGTCGACCCCTCGTCCACGAAGAGACCGATGACCGCCCCGTATAGATACAGCGGGGGCAGAAAAGGTCTCATCGATGGGACGGGGGGGTTGTTGTTCTTGTTGCTGTTGTTCAGACATAGAGGGCAGAGTGCTTGTAAAGACTACCTAGATGGTGGTGGTTAGAGGACAAGGAGGATGGCCGGACGCCAGATATAATCAATATTTCGCCAAAAACATGGGCGTCTAGCTCAGTTGGTAGTAGCGCACGCTTCGCATGCATGAGGTCAGGTGTTCGACTCGCCTGTCGTCCAGTTCTTTTTATTTATTCTGTCCGATACCTTCTTATCTGGGATACTTGCAGCTGGATTTGAAATTCTCAGACCGGGCATGGGACAGGGGTCGGCTTCTAATGCGCCAGCACGGGGAAACGTTAGCCAAAGGAGGCGATCGATCTACAGAAGCCGGCCACATGTGGACGGCGGGACTGCGCGCGTAAGTGCAAATCGTTGATGCAATCGCATGCAACCGACTTTCGTGAGATAACACGCCCGGGTGCTGTGCGGTGTGGGAGGCATTTGCTGCGGATTACGAGGTGTTGGGCGGGCGGTTCGCAGGGTGCGCAGCAGCTAACGTGACCGGGGCGGGAAGCAAAGGTATCATTACCCAGAAAGGAAGGGAAAGGACGGCCACCACCGACGCGCGACCTCGGATGATGTCAACGGAGATTACCAATCCCCCCCGCACCTGGGCCTAGCGGTCACGCCCCGGCTTTCAGTCCTTCCCTCCACCTCTTCCTCCCCTTCGCAATCTCTTCCTTTCTTCCCTCCTCCTCGTCCCCTTCGCCATCGACGCTCAACCATCGCAGACATCGTCTGCTCTCGACACTGTACAATGGCCGCCATTGCCTCCTGGTGTGAGTTGTTCATCCTTCTGCAGTGTCGCACCTTCCCGCGCTCCCACTGACTCGCTGCTTTCTTTATTCTCCTCTATCTCCAATTTCCGTTCACAAATGACTACTCAAAATGACAATCTATCGCTCTGCTCGTTGCTGCTCTGCGATCTCATACCGCTCAGACGACAACCAGTATTCGGCTTGGAACCGCACGCGCCGTATCCATGCACCCACCTACCTCGCTCGCGTGGACACAAACACATCGCGCACTGCGGCCGCATTGAGAAGTAGTGCGTATACCTCCCTTTTCGCTTCAGGCCTGGTCCGCCCCCGCCTCTAGTCCGCTCGCTGTCGTCGTGATCTGATTTTGTGCTATTTATATCCCCTAATTCACACTGTACTCGGCCCGTTCAGCGGACAGCAATGGCAACAACGGCAACGCGAATGACGTTGTCATAAACATGGGCGAACTCCTGCCACCCGGCGTCGCCGACAAGAAGGAGAACAAGGATACGCTATTCGGGCCCAGTATCGGCCTAGTCGGCGCCGCGCCGGCGTGGTGCTGCGAACCCGAAGAGGAGAGACGGACCGAAGGAGGCACGACGGGCTCGGATGCGAAAAGAGAGAAAGGGGGCATCAGTGGTGGTGCTGACGAGCTGACCCCGGACGTTGTGAAAGAGTGGGTAAGGAGAAGCGCAGAGGTGAGCACGGATGTATTAAGAGTGCGAACCAGACACCCTGGATTCGACTTTACCCATTTTCTCGTCCCGTCTCACAAATTCATACTGACATACTATCCTGTCACAGTCTACCGAGCCAACAACAACCCTTCAGGCCCTCGTTAATCTCAAACGTCCGACTATCCGACTTTCCCCGCTCGCCCTCCCTGCCACAGCTTCCGCCTCTGCATTAGGTCCGACAGACTCTAGTCTGTCCAATCACAATTTACACACACAACAACACGGCCTTGAATTTGAATTTGATTGTGATGCACCTCGCTGCGTCATCTCATTGCACGTCGTCGGCGTGCCCGCGCATCTCGGGATTGGCGATGATCACGACCACCATGACTACGCGCACAGCCGGGAGGCATTAACTACTGATGCTGCAGCAACGGATACGGGAGACCGCCTGCATTTATTCGAAGCAACGGTTGACGGAGGTTTTGCACAGAAGCTCAAGCTCAGTGCGGGTGCAGTCCTTGAGCTTGCACGTCTCGAGGCTGCAGCCCGTGTTTACCGCCGAGCTCGTATTGCTGCTGATACTACAAAGTCTGGAGCGAGCTTGAAACCAGTTGATGGCTCACCAGAGGGAAAGGCGGAACAAGGAGTCGATGGAGTACGAGCCGACGCGCATGCACGCAGACGGTTGATGTTCTTCCGCAAGAAGGGAAACTCGCATTCGAACTCCGGTGGGGACTCGGCCGTGCAATCGACGCAAGCAGCCACGGCGACGGCAGGCCCTGCGCTTGCGGTCGTTGATGCGGAGTCTGCCACCCCGCGTCATCAACAGCAGGAATCTGGAACCAGTCTGGACTCTGGGACGGTAGGACCAGGATCGGGAGATAATAAAGGCGAAGGGAAGACCAGCGAAGAAGCAGAAGATGAGGGTGTGAAAGTTGCGATCCGCCTAAGCGCACGCGATGCAGACGGTCGCCCGTTACGAGTGCGTAACGATCAAGTGACGTATCTGCACGTTGTTCGGCATGGTCCCGTGCCTGCGCCCATTGTCGGTTCTCACGATTCCGGGAGCGAAGGCGCGAGTGCGGGCGCGGCGGGCGCGAATCCGGGTGCGGCGACAGGAGAAGCAGGGACAGGGGCCGATTCGGAAGTAGAGGACACGCGCCCGTGGGTTGTCAAGGTCGTGAAGCGTGAGGCGCGCATAGGGCCTCACTCGTTCCACTTACATGAAATTTATGGGCTCACTGCGCACTCGAGCGCCGCCGAGCACGTGCACACTATTGCCCCGGCCACTGCGCCCCCCAACTCAACTGACTTGACGACAGGCGCACACACGTACCCGCCTACAGCCACAGCGACAACGGGAGTAGCTCCTGCGGTAGGGCTTGCAGGAGATGCGGATGCAGACGCGACGGCGGAGTGCCTCGTGTGTTTGAGCGCTCCGCGCGAGGTCGTACTTCTACCCTGTCGCCACCTCGTCGCGTGCCGCGAGTGTGCGGTGAACATGGTCGAATTTGGCGCGGGCGGCAATGTTGTGCAGGCCGAAGGCGACACCGGTGCGACTGGCGGTGCGTCGGGAAGTGCTGCTGGGAACGGCGGCGCGGCCGGAGACGCGAACGCGAGCGCAGGTGGTACGGAGGGTGGTGCGAATACGGAAGCGAGCGCCCCTGCCCCTACGCCCGCACCACCGGCGCAGACGCGCAGAAAGCGCAAGGCGAAAGGCTGGTTCTGTCCCGTGTGTCGACAACGTAAGTGTTGCCAAGTCTATCTTTTCTTCATTTCAGATTACGTTTACTCACTCGTTCCTTTGTTTCATTTTTATTATTATATTATGAATCGTCAGCGTACACCTCGCTCTTGCGCATCACCACGGCTCCTCCGCCCAGCGCCAAAGCTGGTGGCGTACATGGAAGCAACGGCGGCGGCGCGGACGAAGATGCCAAGCGTGTGTCTCTTGCGTCGTCCCTCGAGCCCGAGGGTGAGCCTGACCATCCGCTAGCGGATGCACCTGTGCTTGCGCATACCCCTGGACAAGAGATGACTACGACTCCTGTCGTTCCAACGAGCGAGCAAGACTTGGGCACTGCGCGAAGTGGATTTTTGCGGCATTTCACCGGGGTGACGGCAGCTGCGAACGGGAATACGAATGGAAACGGAAACGCGGAGCAGATGGTGTAAGGTGCATAGGGCAGGGCGTGAGGATGTGAGAGGTTTACTTCTTTTCTCCCTTTCCTGTACTCTGCGGATCCCTGGTGCCTGCCGTTCGTGTTCTTTTCTCACAATCATCTCGCTTTCTATTGGTGCCTTTCCCCCTTTAACTCTTCCTTCAGATTTTGTTCATCACACCCTCCAATTGGGCGTCCGGGCCTGTGGGCATACTTGACGACGCAGCGGCAGACGCTACTGTGGTATAATTAGCGGACAGCTCAGCCCGGCCCTCCCCTCGCACATACGCTCCGATTATGCACGTCATATACTATTACTATGGATATGGATATTTTCCCTTTTCTTTCCTTTACTCTTCCTCCTCCTTTTCCTGCCGCCCACTACCTGTAGACCTCACCTACGCATCCGCCGTGCCCCGCGCCCCGTCGGGTCTCATCTTCCAATAAGCGCCTCACTTCCACCCTCGTTCAGTTTACCTAATAAATGTTTCTATGCTTCCCATTCTTGCCCCTGTCCTCTGTTTTTGTCCTGTTCTTGCCGTGTAGTGTTGTGTCGTGGCACTTCTCACACTGTTTCTACCCGTCCCGTTCCCGTCCCTTGTCTTCTTGTTTCTTATCCCTATTCTCAGGAGGGTCTGTTGTTGTACTTGTGTAGCCCGTATTGTATATATGCGTCATGCATCTCGAAGGTGTCTGTGCCGTTCGCTACCTTGTTTGACTTGAGGTTGCCGTGTGCGTTCAGGCTGACAAAATTGGGTTCGCCCGCCCGCTCGGGTGAGGACCTCATAGAAACATCGCTTTCCTTACCGTTTTGTCGTGAAGAGTCTATTAATAATCACACTAGAGGGATAGGGAGTACAGTTGAATTAATTGCTACTCCAGTACTCTGCTCTGCTCGTACATCTACATTACACGCGGTCTGCTAGTCCGAAAATCGTACAACTTTAGACAGATATATAGTATGGTGGTGTGCCACCAGGGCGTCTACTGCGTACGCGCCCCCCAAGTTTAGAAAATCTACGGTCTAACGGGGGATTCAACGGTCTAACGGGGAAATGAAATAAATTCTTGAAGACAAGAACGGGTATAACAAAATGAATGATGAAGAGAAGGGGCGGGACTCGAGCCGCCGGGATCCGGTCAATAATATGCGACACAAACCTCCTCCTTTCTTCGTGAACAGGACCAGGGGCCACCGTGTCTGGGTCCGTAATCTGCATAGAGAGTGGTAGCTACCTTAGGCGCGGGGTCGTCCCGATCAACGGTGTCGCTGCGCCGCCGACCTCCGGCGAACGTAGAGGATCACGCCCCCGCCACTCTGCGCGCAGGCGTGCATGCACCTGCTTGAACGTAGATAGCGCGCCCTTCTCCTGCACGAGTACGAGTGTCGACGCAAACGGTGCCGCGCCCTTCGCTGACACGCGCTTCGGGGCGGCAGAGTTAGCGTTGCCTGGTCCACTAGGGATCGTGCCGAAGGCCTGCGGATGAGGTTGCGACTGCGCAGGTACGTTTAGGTGGCTTTGATGCGTATACCCCAGGATGGGGCTGAATTCGACGCGGAATCTTACAGGCTTCATCGTCGCGGTGCCTGTGTTTGAATCTTCAAGTAAAGGGAGTATATAGCACCGCAATCAATACGAGAATCGAACAGAAGAAATTGATAATCACCAAATATTTCGTCCATTCGACACCTCAAGATGCCCCACCCTTGCGCATCCTCCAGCATAACATGACAGCCGAGCATTTGCAATACGCGCGCCGTCTCATCGCGAGTTATAAGACAGTTGTCTACTGAATGGAGGACGTATTGTTGCGCCTTCCAGTTGAACAGGTTGGCGAACCAGCCTTTCACTTCGCCTACTGCACCTGCGGGAGCAGCAAGTAATGCCGTGCTGGTCGATCCGGTGGGCTCAGAAACAGTGTGCGCATGTCGCGCGCTCGTCCCTTGGCTAGCCACAGCGCTGAAGTCAGAGCGAGAGACCGCAGAAGTAGTTTGGTTTAGGTCTACGTGGGGAAACAAGTAGTGAAAATGTAGTGAGCTAGACGACAAGGAGACTGAGGATAAAAACACTTACGTCTGATCCGCGTAGGCCTGTTTCGTGCATGGCCACCGACTTTCGTAGACGCTACTGCAACATGCTGCTCGACGTCCGCCTTCTCAATTTTCATGTAGCTGTCGTCCTCTCCATCACCATTTTCGCCGCAATTATCATCCCTACATTCTTGGCTGTCGTCTTGCCTTTCCCGGAAGTTCACGCCATCGGACCCAAACCTTGATTGCGGATCACGTATAGCAGACGATGTACAGCTCCCACTCCTTCCACGGTGCACGTTTTCCTTGTCCTCTTCCTCTTCCTTATGAACAGCCAAGCCCGAAGAAATGAGATTAATTGTCTTCCTGTTCGGTAGACTGTACCTGAAGTCTGTTGCCGGTGAATTCGTGTGCGCGTCCCC
The DNA here is from genome assembly GCA_002794785.1 of Coniferiporia sulphurascens. Classification (NCBI taxonomy): domain Eukaryota; kingdom Fungi; phylum Basidiomycota; class Agaricomycetes; order Hymenochaetales; family Hymenochaetaceae; genus Coniferiporia; species Coniferiporia sulphurascens. Next base: position 1,036,196 of record NBBA01000010.1, on the reverse strand, counting down.
CAGCTTTTTTGGACTTGAGACTTCTTGATGCTCGTCAATGGCTCTGTTCGAATTCGAATCTTCCAAGATATCTTCGAGCTCCGGTCCTGCGAAACCTAGTCCCACTCTCTGCTGGCCCTCGGACATGAGCACCCCGAAATTCTTTGCGACATCATCTATCGCGCGTTGCAACGCGGGATCCTCCACAGTTGGCTTTACGAGCCACGAAGCCCCGCTTGCAGGTACATCTCCGTTTCCACCGCTGCCAGCGATGTCCAGTGGCGGGAGCATTGGTGCTTGGCTGTGTACGCGCGGCGAGCCAGGGTAGAACGCGTTGAGAGGTGAAGTTGCCGCCGCAGGGTCATATCGTTGCTGACTGAATGGAAGTCCGTCAACAGTTTGGGTTCGTGGACGAGTCCGACGGTGACTCTTGTTTGGGTGAGAATTATGCGAGGACATCTTTATGTTCCCATAATCTCCATCTCGTCCGTCCGCTCCCTGGTGGGTATCGTGCGGCAGCGGTGGAGACGACACTGGTCGCGTTTTATGGGTAAGATGTGATGATTGCGGGCTGCGTGGGCCAAGAGGAGAAGGTGGACGTGTGCGGGAAGTCGTAGGTAATGGGGAGGGTGATTCGGGTACAGGTCCTCCCGGTGAGAGTGGGGATGGAGGAGCAGGCGCGAGTCGACTTGTGTGGATTTCAGAGGGCTGTATGGCGCTCTCTGCGTATCCCGAATTAGCTGGAGTTGCAGATAGCACCGAGGTTGCTTGCGCAGGCGCGGTTCGGCTTTTCATGGGCGGCGCGATATAATGTCTGATGTTGTAGCCATCGCTAGAGAAAATACTTTGCATGCCATATTCCTCGAGCGTCCGTTCACGATGTCTAGCAAGAAGAAAGTACAGCGCCTTGGTAAGTGAGCCTTGGCCAGGTGGACTAAGCAGCTCAGCGACAATTTCGTCGTAAGTAGAACCAGCGCAGATAAGCAGCAGCGAGCTTAGGAGATCCTGCTTGACAAGTGCCTTGGAGCGTAGTGGTCTGTCGAGCTCAGAGATGGACGGTGCGGCAACATAAGTCATCCCAGAGGTCGAGTGCGCCAGGAACGGGTGAACCAGAATTTCAGCCATAGTGATGCGCTTATCAACATCAACAACAAGCATACGACGGATCAAATCAGCAGCTTCGGCAAAAACGTAGGTCGGAATCTCAAATTTACCGCTCTTGACCTTCTGGAGGAGTGCCCGGATGTTCTTATCGTCGAATGGGAGGCGCCCAGTCATAAGTGCGAAGAGAATAACACCACAGCTCCAGATGTCCGTTGCCGTGCCAGAATAGGGTTCACCGCGGACAATCTCAGGGCTTGCGTAGTGAGGACTTCCGCAACTTGTCTCAAGATGGTGTTCAGGCGGCGCGAATGCGGCCATACCCCAGTCAGCGATCTTGACATGCGGCGGGTTGAAGGAAGCAATCAGGATGTTCTCAGGCTTGAGGTCACGATGGATGACGGCGAACGCATGTGCATAGGCAAGTCCATAGATGATTTGCTTGAAGTAGCAAAGAGCCTTCTGTGGTTCCATGCGGCCATGATTGACAAGATAGTCGAAAAGTTCACCGCCATCGACATACTCGAGAACCAAGAACAACTCGTGTTCTCCTTCGAAGACGTCAAAGATGCGGACGATGTTCGGATGATCCATGAGCTTCATCATGATAATTTCTTTGTCGATACCGTTGCGGTGCTTCTCGGCTTTATTCTCACGAGTGCGAAGGGAGAGGCGGGATGAGAGTACGGTTTCAAGTGGCAGGATCTTCACGGCAGCCATCTGGCCAGTCTCACAATGGCGAGCGACCTTGACGCGTCCGCTGGCACCCTTCCCAACGCATTCGCCAAGCACCCAAGGTCCGATCTGGCTGGGGTCTGTAGCGAGGTCAAAGGTGCCGCGCGGGACGCCCGCTTTTTCCTTCTCCCAACGGGTGCCAAGCGGAGCCTTGTACTGGACGGGGTGCGCCCTTGGGGGCGATTGGACGTCCGAAGACTGTAATGGCATAATTTGTGTGAGCATTAAAGAAGGTATCGCCGTAGAGTAATGTGGGTGCGCGGGGGAAAGGGGGGAGATCGTAGTCGGGAGCAAGGGGCGAGGTGGCGGACACGCACGCGAGCGCGTCACGTTTGCGGAAATCACATGACCGTGTACCTGAGAATTGCTCCGCCTACTCCGAGCCCGTCTCCCGATTAATTGTTTGCATTCCCTACCGCCATGTCGCAGCCTACCCAAAGTCCTCTGTGCGTTCTCCTTATGCTATACTCTCTCTTTTTTTGCTGAAATTTTCGCTAGCTCGGTGGTATTCCTGCTGCATATCGCACTGGAAATCCCTGTTGCAATTCAAGGCGTATGGTCGCCAGCTAACCTTCCTTTCCTCGACCTAAACAACACCTCGCTTGTCGTCCTAAAACTTTACGCTGCCCTTTCGTTCGCCTCATGCATTGCCGCGCTCTTATCCTTCTCCCTGCCTGGTGCGTCGCTCCCCAAAGCTATCCAGACCTGGGGTTACTGACCCGGTTGCTTTTGCAGATTTCCTGCCTGGCAAGCGTGCGCTGGCCATTGGCTTCACCGTCTATCACTGTATCGCATCCACCATTCTTTACCAGGCGCCACGCTTCATTCCGCACTCGCTTGGCGCCCTTTTTGAGTCGTGCGTCTTTCTTATCTCCTTTTTGATCGTTTCTCATTTCCGACTTGGTTATTCTTAGCTTTAATATGACTCCGGAAATCGTTTGGGGTAGCTTGCATGGTATAGTCGGACTCGGCTTTGTGTTTTGGTGGCAATCCACTGTGGCATTGACGTCTGCTGTGCGCAAGATGCAATGAGTCGTCCGCTGTGTATTGCTGTTCGTCGACGTTTGGTGGTAATAGTGGGTCAACTATTTGGTATTTATTTGTAAAGGGCAATCCTTGTAGCCCGCTATGTATCACTGTCGAGTCCTGTACAGGAAATACTGAACGCAGCGCCAGTTATTTTATACGTAGAAAGCTGAGGGCCATAAGTAACCAGGGTCGGATCAGAATCCGGCTACGTTCCGGCTCGGGCCGATGTTACTACTCCGCTCATCCCCATCCGCCGCCCTCGACGCGCCCTTTCTCCTCCAGTCTCTAGGCTGCGCATACACTCGCTCACACCGATTAGCCTCTCGTCAGCGCCTGCACGATGGCCGCGCCGCTCTATACGACCGCCTCGGGTCTGCTCTGGCATGCGGGAAAGATCCTTGTCGTCACCGTCGGCCTCCCTGCGCGTGGCAAGACACACATCTCTCGTGCACTCGAGCGCTATCTGCGCTGGCTCGGCGTCAAGACGATCGTCGTCTCGCTTGGTGACTACAGGAGGAAAACACTAGGCGGTGCACAACAGATCCCTGACGATTACTTCACGATGGGTGCGTTTCACCTGGAGTTCTCCTGGCTGCTTCATGTTGACGGCAGCGGTCACGGCGTGCCTTGGATATTGATGTCATCATCAATGGTGTAATTGTTCTTTTACATGTCCCTTCTTTACCTGCGCGGCGCAACGCAAGAAGGCGAGAAAAGTGCCGCCACTCAAGCACTACGTGCAAGCGTCTCCGCGGGTTGTGAGCAGCAAATCTGGCGCTTCTTCGAGAGTGGCGGACAAGTCGTCATCTACGATGCGAACAACGGTACACGCGCCGCTCGCAAAGGTCTTGCAGAGCGATTTGACAAGAAGGGGATACACGTTATTTTCCTTGGTACGTCCCCGCTCTCCAAACATGTGTATACATTCCTTCGGGGCCAGGCTGACGCTAAATGACAGAGAGCATATGCGATAACAAGGAAATCGTTGAGGCTAATATCAGGAGCGTGAAAATATCTTCACCAGATGTGCGTTGACCGTCATCGCTCCAAGCTTGCCGATGAATAATATTGTGTTTCAGTACAAAACCTGGGACCCAGAACGTGCCGTTGAAGACTATTACCGACGCATACATGACCACGAACGTTATTATGAGCCCGTAGAAGAAACGGATTGGCCGTTTATCCGCATCTTTAACGTGCGTCCTTCTTAATGCTTCTTAATTCATCTTTCTTCCGATTCTACGCCTCAAGGTTGTCGCGAGAGCTGACAAATTCAACGCAGGTAGGGGACAAGATTGAGGTCAACGTGAGTGGTCATGTTTATCCTACTTCAGATACTAACAGTGTTTCGAATCTTGCCTGCAGAAAATCCAGGGGTACCTCCAGGTGCGCTCTAAACCCAACTTCATTAATTAAGAATGAAATGTTCACGTACGCTTACATGGCTGGGTCTGGACTCCCAATCACTTGAAAACAGTCGCGAATTATATTCTTCCTCATGAATATCCACAATAAATACCGCACGATCTATTTCGCTCGGGTACGTTCCAATCTTACTCCGGCGTTTCGCACCGTCCGGTTTCTTATTTTTATCCATTTATGGCGTTCGTATTTCTCGGTTGTACTAATGCCGCGTCGGGACAATAGTCTGGCCAGTCGCTCATCGAGCACTCGTACAGGGCGGATTCGGATTTATCACCTGCTGGCTGGGAGTACGCCGCACGTCTCAAGGATTTTGTGCTTGAGCGGCGCGCGAAAGCCCTCGAGGCGCGGGGTATGGATCCCGCGGAGCGTAAATTGGTGGTGAGTGGATCTTTGATGCACTTTATCAATTTTTGCTCTTCGTTCCCCCCTTTTGGACAACGAAGGGAAATGGAAGGATTTAGCTAAACAATTGCTGGACCTAGATTTGGACATCGGCACGGCGGCGCGCCCACCATACCGCATGGCCGTTCGTTACTCATGCAGCAACGTATGGAACTTCTGCTGCGGGAACGCCTAATCCATCATACTCAAACCCCGCGTCGCGCCTATCGACGCCGTTACTCACCGCCGTTACAAACGCGGCGGCTGGCGTCGCGGGCCAGTCGTCGGCCTCAATTCCCACACTACATATGCCCGAGGCAGTCACCGTGGGGCATTCGACTAGCAAGGAGGTCGAGGTAGCCCACCCACAGGAACAGAATCTCAAGCCCGCCGGGGTCCCTCATGGATCGATCCCCGCAGTTAGTGTAAGTGCGAGTCCGGGCCCTACGCCACGGCTTTTCTCGTCCGTGAAGGTAGTGGAAAAGCAGCAAATGAGCGAGATCAACCCGGGCGTATGGGACGGATTATCCCCTGACAGTGCGCAAGCTCGATATCCAGATGAATGGGCACGTTTCCTGCGCGACCCCTATGCTTTCCGTGCTCCGCGTGCGGAGAGCTATCATGACTTATGCAGTGAGCATTTATCTCCCCTTCCCTTCCCTTCCTCAATTGATCCTCAGAAACCCCGCTAATAATACCTTACAAATTGATAGTCCGTCTCGAACCGATCCTCGTTGAGTTGGAGCGCGAGCAAGAAGACCTGCTTATCATCGGCCATGCTTCTGTCATTCGCTGCCTTCTCGCGTACCTTATCGGGCTCCCCGCCTCGGAGATTCCAGCGATCGAGGTGGCGCGCGGGGATCTACTTGAGGTGCGCCCTGCAAGTTACGGCGTGCAGAGTCAGGCGTATCACTTCTGGGACGGCCCGGGGCGTCGGGGCAGCAGCGGCGCAGGAGGCGCAGGGCCAGACAGCAAGTTCCTGAAGGGTCTCAAAGGAATGGGCTTAGGGATGAGCTCGTTAGGCGGGGGTGAGGGAGGCGCGGGCGCGAAGGAAAGAAGCAAGCCTCGGAGAGGGAGTGCAGGGTCCTCGCGTCTGCGCGAGGAAGGTGTAGGATGGAGAAAGGGGGGGAGCGACGTCGGTGCCGGAGCGGCGCGAGAAGGCGCAGGGCAAGTTGGAGAAGGGCTGTTTGAGGACAGCAAGGAGGGGGCAGGGGGCGGCGCGGGAGTGTTTGGCGAGGCGATCTTGAGTGATGCAGATAGCGATGGAGACGGAGAGGTGTACGGCGGCGGAGAGAACACTGGTGGCGAGGAAGAAGGAGAGAACTCGGACGGGTCTACGAACTTTTACGAGAACTATGCGGAAGATACGAAAGGAAAGCGGAAGATCGACATCGGACAGTGATATGGGCGAAGCAGCTAGCCTTAGCCAAGGACGAAGCACGGCATCCGTCACGGAACATAAGACAAGAAGGTACCCCGGGAGACGAATATGTAGTAGAGGCCAATTACACCAGGCATGATTAGTACGCAAAGAAACGTGTATTAAATATAATATAGAACTGCATCTTGTACAACACATCCACAGTGCGCTGGAAAAAAGAAGCGGGGTGCTTCAAGACGAAGCAGGCTTCCGGCCGTACGGTATTCTTCGGTGACTGACGCTGCAGTAAACGCCGTCCCCAAATTAAATAAGACTTCTCGGAATTTAAGGGACGAAAAGGGGCGCGTCCGATACACGTGATCATCACGTGAATGATCTGCGTCCTCGGCTAACGTCGCGTAGCAAGCCATCATCTCCTTCCAAGGGGGGCAAACCGAAGTTCCCATAACACTGCAGGGCTATGTACATGTATTCCGCGCAATTGTTCATGATTCACACAGCCAATATGTAGTCAGAACCAGGAACCAAATCACGACCGTATACATACGATAGGAACCGGTTCCCTCCGTATTCTCGGGTCTTAGCGCCCGCTACTCGTTACGGACTCGTTCGTGTAACGTGAGAAAATTCATAAAATTTCATGCTTTATTTTGGGCGGAAGGCGGTGCCATCGACTCATAGTATGCACGCCAGCGTCGACCCCAGAGCGGCTTAGCTTGGTTTACTTACTGAACAACGGCAGGAAGTTTTGGCGTTGCGCCGGTAGGGAGGGATATGCCAGTGTCACCGTTACCCCAAGCTCGCCACCCGCTCGTGATGCACGGGCGCGTGTGTGCATGCATTCACAATCGTGTAAATGCGATAATGAATCTTCTTGAAACGTGGGTACTTGCACGCCCGGCTTCTCGCCGGACTTGGTGTAGCGTGTCCCCCACGTTTCCGCACGTCAATATCTGCATATCCCGGCATCCCCACTAACAGCACAAACCCACCCGGCACACTGGGCATGCAGTACAATCGAGTCAAGGTCCCAAATATGGGTGTGCATAATAGGAACCAGGAGCACAGACAGAGCAAACAGGAGTACAAGGGACCCAGAACCTTCTCGAATCCAGAATGCGCAGCCATGCACTCGCAGAGCTCTAACCACTTGACTCACGAACGCCAGCAACTGGTACTTATTCACACTCCACGTTTCACCGCCAAAGCGTCGTTTCTCATCTGCAGCGGCCACGGGGCCGAATGACAGAGCTCGACGCGGGACTAATCTTGGCCCGGTTCTTCCCACGCGGATGCAAGAAAGGGGAAAATTACAAACTACGCTCAGACTGAGATAGAGCGGAGAACTTCCAATATAGTTGCTATACATTGAATTCTCCACCCCACGACCTAGATTTGGGGCGCATGACTCCAGCAGGGAAGGCTTGGGTGGAAGAATGGTAAGCGCGCAGCAAGCGCCGGAATCGTCGACAGGCCTCCTAAGCTCAGCCGTATGTGGGCTTCTTAAGAAAAATGAGCTGCCGTGTCTCGCTCACCGAATCCATAAGCAAAGACAGAATCGGCCGTAGGAAAATAAATTCGATAAAATAATAAAATAATAAAATATCAGAATAAAAATCGTAAACAACGACTCACAGGGGAACAATCCGCAGTTCGCCAGCCAAGTTCGCAGGATGGTGGAAACTGCGGCCGTACGGTTACACAGCATAGGCACTCCTTAGCGACCAATATTGGGAGAGGCTGTTGGCCTCTAACACGTACTTTTGTAAGGTCTGATTATACAAGAAAAAAGATAAATGAATAAATAAATAATAAATAAATAAATAAAATTCACGACCCACAAAAAATGGCTCTTGCGAGCTACAGACCATCGCAGGCCAGGGGAGTTTCAGCTTTTAGGACGACAAAGGTACGCTCTCCTTAGCGGCTCTGATTCTGATAGCATATATGAATGTCGGTCGTATGATGCAGGGGGGTATTTCAGATAGCCGATCGAAAATGGATAAAAATACACAAACGTTTTCCCGAGTGGTCAAATTGTTGCGAGAATGTAGCGTACAGTTAACGAAAGGAGGGTACAGGTCATCCTCCGGTATGCGACCCCGGTAAGGTCAAATAATACGGATGTTGGCATTCGATAATGGTCCGATAGATGGATACGACACAGTCGACAATTAGGAGACCAAGAGTCCGGATGTCGACGAGCTGCGAAGCGAGTATCATTTCCGCCGGTGCTGCAGTGTTTCGGCCTAAGAAACTTGTTCCTATCACTGGCACCTGAAGTGCCATCATAATTAGTAGCTTAAAACACTATTTCGCCACGAATGAAAATTACTGACAGTCTCGCCTACGGGAAGCTCCTCGGTAAAGGCCATTGTCCATCCGCACTGCGCAAATGTCCTGGAAGCGGTGCGGAGATGAAGTTGTTTCCTTGCGCTTTCATCGGGCAGAGGTGAGCCGCAGCCTGAGTTTTATACGACTCAGAGCGCCAAGAGCGGAAGTACGGTCGTTTAGATCTGGGCCGAGCAGAACGGAATCGGTAGACAAGGCGCCAGTCTTATACTCGATATTGTTGCCAGTCAACAGGTGGTCTGGTTCGCCCAGGACGCTGTGGTCTGTCATTGTCAAGCCGTTGATACACCCAAGTCGGTCCAAACGTTCTAGTTTAATCCCCTAATCCTCTATTTAGTCTTATTTGACTTGATTTCGGCTTATCGAACAAAATCACATCAGACAGACCGAGGGAAAGCTATCAACTGAGCCCGAGTCTCCCAAGAAGCTCAAATATTGATAGCACCTGAGGTCGAAAATTGGACATAGTTTTGCTCCCACACAGGACGAGCAGCCTCAATAGTGGTCCGGGACTGGCGGGGATCATCTGCGGACCGGGTTGGAAGCATATCCATACTTGTAAACAAAGTTTTCTGGGTGCAAAGCTGGGGGACCGGGTCGTGGGTCCCAGGGATGCAAAATTTCTCCGAGTTACACAGTTCTTTCCAATAACAGCAGCTATGGGAAAGATCGCCTTGGCTCAATAGCATTTGGGGATAGAGATGCCCTAGTGGGTGTCCGGCCAAAGTTAACAAGTCCCCATCCCGTCCTTGGCTATGGAATGGGAAGTAGGGATGGCTTCGCAATGCCGCCCGCGCTCATCATAAGGTTAAATTATTAGCAGCAGAGAATATCAACTAGAGCAGAAGCCGGCACGAAGCCAAGATGAATCCGGACGGATATGGGACGCCTGGGGTAGCGGTATAATGGCCAGATTGATATGAGATCAAACTCTCCTTATAATGGCAATGGTAACGCAGTCACCTGGCGCCGGAGGATAAGAAGTAAATTGGAACTGCCACTAGTTTCCAAGACGTTACCTCCCTTCCATATTAGTATGGCCGGGCGCTGCTAGCTGTCCCGAGGTGCGGTACAAGTCCAAGGACTGTTACACTTCGTGACGAAGATGTAGCGGACAGGATGGACCGGAAAGCCGTGCGCGGGTGTAAAGGGGGCATTAGAGGAGTGATCTAAGCAAATCCCGCGCCTCATGCGAGATTTTGTGGCGGAAAAGAATACGGCGATAAGCGTGTCGTGCTTGCTGTGCTACTGACGCCGAGCTAAACAACACTCATTTCAGGAAAATCTGAGACGAGACGACCATCAGCGAGTGGTACTGTATCAGCGAGCGCAGTATGCAAACGCGGATGCCAGAGCAGAGCTGAACTCAAATCAAACTTTTCGTCTAATCCGCCCCCGTTTTTGGGCATCGAAAATACCCAGGTGTTTGTCGTGCTGCCCAGATATGTACTTCACTTCTAACGTCGGAATTTGAATCTAAAATGCAAAGTGATCGGAGGACGAAGGGCATCAATGGCCCAACTTAACGTTATTGCAGGAAGGTTGGGAGGCGACGTGTTTGTATTCTTACGTGACATGGCCTGATGTTCCGCAAAGGAACCATGCCATGCAAAAATAGGGTGAATGGGTGCACAGGCGCGGGCTCTGTAAATTTATCCTCTGTTCCCGCGCCGAGGGGGTGCCTTGACTTAAATCGATGGATACCCTGTTGCTTCGCGGACGGATGCGTTGTGTCTTTCTTTGTTTTCTTACCTCCTTTGCAGCGTAGCCGCAGCGACAGGAGGCCTAGGGGGGGAACAAAGACGTATTAGAATGGAAAGCGTGATTGCGTCCGGGACCGTGCGATAACCGGGTGGCTGCATCTGGTAGCGCCAAAGAAGGCAGTTCTAGTTTGATCCAAAGATGGCTGAAAGGAATCAGAACGGATGATGGCTTCCATTTTTGCAAAGCTTGGAGGGGGAGAAAGACAGAGGAGAGGGGGCGATGGCGATGGGGGCAGCCACTAGTACTGGACCTGGTGGGGTCTGAGCCGTTCTGATTCTGCCGATCGAGGCCAATCGAGGCTGATGTGAGAAGCGAGGGCGCGGCGCGGCGTGTGGATGCGTGCTGGCTTCTCGATAACATAAGTAGACGTGCAAACGGAGTGTCTATAGAAGGCGTGGCCCCGTTCTGTTATGTTATATAGTCGCTCAAAACCCAAATCGATGCCCTTCTTTTTGAGAGATCTAGCCTCAGATTCGTGGGAGAAAGTAAGGGGGAACAATGCGGACCGAGAAGGTCGCCTGTTCTGTGCTGGCTGGGAGCAACCGCGAAGACGCGAAGCAGTTGTTGATGAATCGCCAGATGAAATCTATTGAAAATCGAATCACCAGTTCATGTACAGCACAACAACGCCAAATTGCACGTATTAGTATTAAATATTACGAATACAATACAAACCGAGCCACAGGTCACGGCCCCTACTCCAAATCGGGTTAACAGATTTGGGTCCGCAATGCCGAAATATGAATAAAAAATAACCTTCAACCAATCGCCGCGCGTAGCACACGAACCCTGGCTGTTTGTTTGGCCGAACACACTCAAATAGGGCGACAGAACGCCATCTCCTCCTTCTCCCCTCCTCTCCTCTCATTGTCCTTGCCCATCACCATGTCACCCTCTGCCGTCGCTGGCCGTCCGGCCATCCGCCACCCGCTCAAGCGTCGACGCACCGCGACCGCCGTCCTCGCAGGCGACTACGACCCGCGTCCGCCACGCGACGTTCTCACCAGCCTGCTCAACGGCGTCGGCCCCTACAAATTCATCGAGGGCGATGAGGAGGAGAGGAAGCTTAGAAGGCGGGAGAGGAAACGGCGTGAGAAGGAAAAGAGGCGGCTTGGGAAGCAGCAGGCGCGTGTGGAACGCTCTGAGACCGCCCATAGGCAGCAGAGCGTAGGCCAACCTGTCGCCGGTCCGTCCGGCGGCCAGCCCGCCCACTCAAACGGGGAGCCCCTAGTCAACAGCAGCACCTCTTCCTTTTGGCGTATACGCGGCCCCGCCATCGTAGCTACGCGCTCTGTGTCGCCTACACCGCCACCCGAGCTCTCGTCTCCGCCAACACCCGGCCCGTCCATTTCGTCGTCCATGTCTTATGGTCCTCCAAGCGGCCGCACACTCCGGAAGATGGTTTCTCGATCTTCGACCGGACATTCACGTCTTCCCCTGCTCCACAGATGCAACGACCTCGTAAGAAGCGCTCTGCTGCCAGGAAGGGCTGGAAGGGTTGGGTGGAAGGCTCACCTCCACCGTCGGACAAGTTAATTAACCTCGACTCGGCGCCCGTGATGGTGGAGAGGAGGACTCGGAGTGGGAAGAACTTCGACGCCATTTCTGAAGGTACAGACACATGGGTCGACCCAGGTGAGTGCAGCTCGTTCACAGCTTGTACCCCTGCTTTAAAAATACTGAATCCTTGTCTTAGACCACTAAGCACCATGACTATGTCAACGGCCGTAAAAATTGGACTCTGCTATTTGTTCTCACTATCCTACGATTTATTTTGCGACTGCTGCGCTATATGCCGACAACTTGCGATTTGTTTAGTCAGCGGTTGTTTTCATCTCCACCACAACGACCTACTTGCGTGCACCTCTACTCCGTCCACTCCTCTTTCATTCCAGCCGCTGTGTGTAAAATATGTTTTTTCCCTGGATTGGGCTCTTTTGGCTATTACTTACTGCTCCTAGATACTCTGTGATTCTTCCTGTGATCGGTGCCATGTTGGTTGTTATAAAAAAATACCCCGAATGACTCGTCGCTTCGTCGAATGTTTGTGAAACAGACTCCTGTCTGATATCTATATCTGGTTCGACGCAGTCAGTCCTCTGAGCCTGCAGGCCAGGAGCCCATTTGGTAGTTGACACTAAAAACGTTTCCGATAACCAGGCACCGTTGCTCGTGAGCTTCTCACTCGCCATTTTTATTCATTCTCAGGGTCGTCGACAACTTCTTGTTCTATGCACTGCCTCGGAACTGCTAGGCAATCGACTTTGCCCCGAAAGTTGCAGGTGTATTGTGCTGCGTATTATTGCACATTAATTAAACCCGCGCCTCCCGCCGCCTCGACGCTAAGCGCGGTGACTACTGAGCCTCTAATCTAGTGTTTCACGGTCACCGTGTTGGCCTGCATCAGCCACGAGCACCGATCTGCCCAGGCGTAAGATTTCGTACACCCGGTCAGAACACAGATAAGGTGTTTGCCCCTCACTCCCCCCGCGCCGGAGCCCGTCGAGTAGTGGCGTTCATCGTATGGTAGCCACTAGCACCAACCAATACTTGGAGCCACCGAAATCTGGGCGCCGCTGAGATCAAAATCTCCGCTTAACGACGGAAACAAACCTTAAAAAAACAGTATTGGGAAGTGAAGTTGTCACAGAGGTGTGACGAGCTTCTCTCTTTTCTCTTCCATCTGCAAGTTCCGAGTCGGCGAAGTGCAACCGCAGTCGCTCGCACCACCGGTCTTTTCCCCGTTGCTAGTCTTGAAACACATAGCTCTCGTAGCTTACGGTATACTCGTTCGTGACGAGCTATACACTTCTCCCTACTCACTGGGGGGATTTCCCATACAAGGGTAAAGCCCCAAACACGTACGTGTCACGTCTTCTTCATTATTAAGAGAACGCATGAACATCAATCAACCTGATGATCTTTCGTAATTACTGACTCAGGTGTCAGTTCGCATTCAGCTCTTTTGGAGCACAGCGCTTAAATCATCGGATAACCTGAGAAAACTTTAAGCGATTGCCCGATACCAGCCCTGTCACACCTAGCATCGGCTTCTACATCATTCTCATCAATTTCCTAGCTCCATCAGGACCTCTCCTCGTAGCTAGGGCGCAGCATCAGCCTTTCCCGCTTTGCCTTAACTTTCCCGATTTCTCCATTACGGGCGTCTAATTCTACCAGCGTTTTGCATCCTCTTTCAAATACTTTCCCGAATTTTGGAAATCCCCGGGAATCCACAGACAGTCTGGAGCGCGGAGTACCCAAGCGGACTTGTACTGAAGCCAACGGCTCCAAATCTGAGGCCTCTAGCAGCATTTCAACGATCTAGCATTTCGACCAACAGTAAGCCGCACCAACTCGGCTACTAGCTCAATTAAGCCCAAGCTCCGGCCTTCACTATCTAGATTTCCCAAATACCCTGTCCTAGGACACTTCGTAATACTGTGCAACAGCGCCGGGATTGGAGCCACATGGCGCAGACTATGGCATCAATGGTGCTGCCCGCACCACCTTCGTGGTATCCAGGGCACATGCGTCAGTTTGTGCGTATACTCCCTGCACTCCTCAGTCGCACGGACGTCGTGCTCGAGCTGCGAGATGCACGTCTTCCACTGACGAGCATCAACGGAACCTTTGAAGGTGGGCGCCAATCTTTTTTTTTTGCTATCTTTTCGTTTCTACTTTCTTTCTACTTGTCGTTTGTATCTTCCCGCGTAGTTGCTCCGGGATCTTTGTGGCGTCATGCCCACCGGGAACATAATTAAAGCAAGCTGCATGTGTTTGTAACTGTCCGACGTTCTGTTTTTACACTCTACAATTTTTTGTTTATTCGGATCCTTACCTTGGCTACGGCGAATTAGCTGTCGCCTGTCCAACCACCCGCCCCGTATTTTTCGTGACATAACAAACTATCTTCCATTTTTCCTTCTTGCATACTACCTTTACTCCGACCAATTGGAGTAGGCCCCACTTGCCTAACTGACATAATGCCTTATCATTTCCTCAGGGGTGCTGCAGAAGTGGAGACATGAACGCCAGAGACTCGCAGAGGCTTTCTCCGCTCCCGGACAGCGTTCGCTCGCCAGCGGTGCAGGCCCTTCACTCCGAGGCCACTCTTCGCTCGTGTGTGAGCGTATCATCGTCATGAATAAGCGTGACTTGGTGCCTGAGTGGGGGATCGAGGTGCGACCCGAAAAAACTCAAACGTGCGGCGGACTGGGTCTCTAACAAGTAGGATGGTTTTTGATCTCATAGCCTTACAAGAGAGCGATGGCGACTAGATTTCCGGACCAGCATATCATTTTCGCCTCGTGGAACCGGCCAAAGGACGTCCGAAGCCTACACGAGACGATCGTAAGTGCGTTCCATCTTCTCTCCGTTCAAAAATGCTTTTAGCTGATAGCGGTTGCGGCGTTTGCTTTTAATCCGTTCCCTTGACAGATATTGCACGAGAGAACGCCCACATCTCGAACGAACTGAACATCCTGGTCGTGGGCATGCCAAATGTTGGCAAGTCTACGCTGCTCAATGCCCTTCGGAATATGGGTATCCCCGGACGTACGTACTTCCAGGAATCCGACGCCCGCGCTCGAATATTGTCTCCTTACTAACACCGGCGAACGGCTTCTTTTCAATTATTTCACAGCGACGCCGAAGGCTCTACGTACGTCCGCGAACCCGGGCCTAACACGTGCACTCTCGACACGTTTGAAGCTCTCGCAAAACCCGCTTGTGTATTCTTTCGACTCACCCGGCGTTATGCTCCCGTTTCTCGGAAAGGGCGACCTGGGTGCGGAACGTGGAATAAAATTGGCCTTAATCGGTATGTTTAGTCTGAGAGAGCTCGTGATTGACTTTAGGGCTTGGCTTTCTTTACTAATTGAATGAATGCGATAGCCGGTATAAGGGCCGGTCTATACAGCGAAGAGACTCTGGCAGAGTATTTGCTTTACAGACTCAATTTATTAAACCCTATAGGTATGTGAATTCCGATTGTGTCTCCCAGAAATAATAGCATCCGACCTCCGCTCCGTTCTCTCAGCTCCAGCCTATTTATCGATCCTTCCACCAGGCACACCGCCAACGGACGATGTATACCTCTTCCTAGACCTTCTCGCTCAACGACTGAGCATGCTGAAGCGCGGGGGCGAGCGCGACATAGCACGCGCTGCTGTGTGGTTCGTACGCTGGTGGCGCGAGGAGGGTTGCGCGCTTTCAGCGAACTTGCCAATTCTGGCTTCAACTGGAATTATGGAACTAGCTTCTAGAAGCGAATCTGCACCCGGATCAGGGGGGTCTACCCCTGATACGCAGAGCGGGGGATGGGGCTTCGACTTTCAATGGGAGTTGAGGGGAATGGATCTCGACGTTGCGCGCTCGGACGCTGGGCTGATAGTCCAACGAGAGATGGAGCGGTCTATCGACGCATACGTCAGGCTAGCAGAAGAGGAGGGGAAAGACGGAGGGGATGTGTCGAACACACAGCAGAAGAAGCGGGAGAAGGAAGTCCGCCGAGCGAAACGCGAGAAAAGAGTGCGGGAAGCCCTCACTGCTCGGCGGTCTGGGAAGAGGTGATCTGGGGTGGCGAACTGGGGTGGGGCGTGTGGCTGCGGGCCACGAGAGTCTTAGGGGGTCGAGGCTACGTTTCCGCGGTTATTTTTGTTGAGTTCACGATAGAAGGCTGATTCTGCAATACCCGAGTCAGCGGCCCTTATGGTTCCAAAAGCTTTCCGCGGTTCTGCATAGTTCCGCAGTGTGCATTGGCGCAGGTATACTACCGTGGAAGTCCTTGTGTTCCGGCGAATGGCCGTCCTTTCCCCCAACTGTTCACAAGTTGTATGCTCATGCATGTGATCCTCAGATATCTTCTTTCCCTCGGCCGATGCCGTTCGGGGGTCGATCACCGATTCCTAAGCGAGCGTGTCGATCGTTCCTCACTTGGCCTCAGCTCCTCAATGTAGTAATTTCCTTGTTACTTGACAAGCTTAAGGCAGGCAGACGAACTGAACGCTAATGCTTTTCCACAATTTTAATTCCAGCTTTAGCACGACCTCCTTCTTCCCATGTAACACCCCTCCGGTAAAACTTAATACAGAAGATTGATTTGTCAGCTATCGGGCGACTATTCTTCCTCGTATGAGTTGGTGCCAGTGAGCCGCCGACGGCTATTCCCCCCGTGTCAAGTTTGTTGACCCACATCATCGACAGTCCTTTACAGGACACAAAGTGGGGGGCACATTTCAAATATGACGAAACGCACTATTGACCCGCACGTGTACACCCATCAGTCATTTAACGAGATGAAGTTTACATGAAGATGGGGAGACGAAGGCATTCCCATAGAGGACTCCACGTGAGGTTGCCCTTTCAGTTGTCCCCTATCCCTGATAAGCGATCTCTGCTTTGCGATGCCAACCCTATTCGGCGTCTCACTGTACGAACAGTACAGACACATCAATGTTCTTCAGACGAGCTTTTTTTACATACTGTTCCGAGCGGTGTGCTCGGGTTTCAACGTGGAATTCGCATGGCGACCCTCGCGCGGTGACTCCCATCTACACCTGATACCCGCTCGTGTCCGGGTCCTGGCTACCTGCTGCGACTCAGTTTTTCACGCCTTCACCATCCTGCACGGCACGTGGCCTGTGTACCCGTGGCTGTTCCGCGCAAAAACAAGGGGGCATAGACGCCCATGAGCACATTTGTGGTCTGCACGAACACCTCTGTATTCTTTATTGGCATGGCTCGTCTTGGCCGCCGGACATCCGAGGACATTGTTCAATGTCCCCACAGGCGTGCGTATCAAGTGTCTGTGTGATTTTCCGGAGGTTGATTAAAATCTGCCGAAATGCGTGTTGTCTGTCGATCCATGAATTGTGGAATGGAGTCTCCTACAAAACGATGGTAGTGCCGCGCAAGTGCATTGGATCGTCGCTGGCCTTGTGGCGCTTCTAACTGGCCCTGCATGATGCCCTCTCCGTGCTACGTGCAGACTGAGGCCCGAGAAACACGTCCTTCTGATGTTGCCGCGGCGGGTCTTCTAGCGAAAAGTCATTTCGGTACAACGGTAGCTTTGTTGACACGTCTACCGAATTATCTCAGTTGTACTTGATTAATGTACGTCCTCATAACGACTACCGTTCCTTTATGGCGCCACATTAATGGAAAAGCGGGTGTCAGCCTAGACCCGCAGCTTATTCGCGCGCATCTACTAATGCGGAATTTCCTGGGGAAGCATTTCAGTATTAAATGCCATCGCTTTGCGTTGCTTCCGTAAGGGAGCAACAAGCATAGATATAGACCTTCTGCCGGGAAGCGAACGAGATGGCTCATTATATATGATGCGTACTCACGAGGAGGACATGCGTTTAGTACGTCAGATCACGGGAGGTCCTCAACAAGTTCGAAGTGATTCTCTGGACACGAGTCTCCACCGTTGCCTGTCAAGAGTTCTCTGTGTAATTAGACATACTATGTACGTGTAAAAAAAATCGTATCTCGGTGTCAACACGATACGCTTACCCGTTTGCGCATCCAGGGACTAATAGGAATCCAGTCATAGTAAGTATCTGATTCTGTTGCCGTTTTAAAAAGGGAAAATCTGATTTACTGATTTACCACTTCTATTATCTCAGGTAAAACACCTTTTTGTCGAGCGGCTTCTCCATCTGCACAGCTTCATGAATCAATATATTTCTACCGCCGATGTTTACCGGCGGTCCTTCTATGTACCGGAATTTCGTAACGCCCGGATATTCTTTCTCTAAGCCCGAGGGACTGCTAGGGCCCACCCAGTCTCATAGTTTACTTCATTGCGCAAGCACAGTCCTGTGCAAAGTCAAATCCGGCCCGAAGGGAAAACCCACAAGAAACCCACATCTGATCTGCTCACTATCAAAGGTCTCCGGCTTATACGCTCCTGGATAATCCGATCATCACCACCTTCGACTGAATTTCATCTTCAACTAAAACATTTCCTAGGCGAGCATATACGCTTACTAACGACGTATACCTCTGGTATCAGAACTTCGCTCCTCGAGGTCGGAGAAAGTGTTTCGAATGTCGGCTCAAAATAATGCGTGCGCGCCCCTTTTCTTCCCGAGGATGCGAACCCCTCGGCGCATATCAGATCGGCTGCTGACCACCCCGGACCCCCTTACACTGGCAGGACCTTCCCCAGCCTCATGGATTGCTTTTTCCGAGAATAAGACCTAGTACAAAGCCACCCTAAAAAAAATAAAGGAAGAAGCAGGGGCCTCGTACTCCTCGACTGAGGTCGAAGGGCGGAAGACGACTGAGTTCCGACGTCCTCGGTGGAAACGCTGCTGAAATTTCTAGTCACGAGCGTGCCGACGGGTCGGGCCACACAAAAACCCTCACAAAAATCCGGTCATATTCCCTGCCGATATCTGGCGCTTCTGAACCCATGCAAGAGTTGAATTGGTTCATATGCAGCGATACGTCAACTCCGATTCAGACTGTAACACGCTGCCCGGCCTCGGCTCAGCCTAGTAATCAATTGGCCTACGCCGGGGCGTGTCCGTTCTTGCGCTATTTCTAACATTTCCTATTCCTAGAACTCCGAGTGGAACGGTCTATCAAACTCGGCCGCTATGCCCTTTTTCTGAATTCCTTCTGAATTTATTTCCCTTTTTAATCCCTTCTGAATAGACTTCGTTAGACAGTCTCTTTGTCAGTCAGTGTATAGTGCAGAGGCTATAGGTATTTGAATTTGGCGCATCTGCGTCGGAGTAATAGCTCAGTGGTAGAGCATGGGATTGCAGATCCTAGGGTCGTGTGTTCAAACCACACTTGCTCCTTATGCGTGAAACTAAGGATTTTTAGGGCACTCAGCGAATTATCATCTCATCGTTTCTTCGGAACTTTTCTCTTTTTGCGCACTTTACGTAGAATAGGGTACTTATGTTGCTCAAGTGAACAAATAATTATTTTTGAAGCTGCGAAGCAGATGCGGGCTATTGAAAGTCGGGCTATCTAATTACCTTTGCCTTCTATCCTCAACTTCGCCAGCGTGTTGAGAGCGCTTTTTCCTGCAAAGACCGTGAAGAAGCCGAGGACTGCCCCGTACGCAAGGACCTGGCCAAGTCGGAGGGCGACCCAGTACCAGAGCAAGAGTCCCTCAAACGCAGCGAGGAGGGATATGAAGGACAGAACCTTGGACGAAAACAGATGCGGGACCTTGTGCGGAATCTTGGTCAACTATATTAAGACCATGGATGGTCAGTAATTGGCATGTAGTAGCGGAAGCAAAGAGCCACCAAAGGGAGGAGCATCAGCCAGGGAGACAGGGCGATGGCTGCGAAGACAGCGCTGATAACCTGTGGCGGAGACTTGGGGTCCGGACGGAATGTGTGCTCGATTTCGGGGAGCAGGTGGAAGGACGGCTCGTCTGTGTGCTGCGGCGGGGGAGCTGATGCGGGGAGCACGAGGTCGAAGAGGTGCACTTGCAGCGGATCGTGCACGAACGAGCCGAGAATGAGCGTTACTTGCAGAGGCGCATTGCCCGTAGGCGGAAGAGAGAGCGGAGGGCGTGCCATGTTCTAGTGTTGCAGACATAGCAGTTGTGAGTACAGCAAAGAGCACGAGAACTGTAGGAAGAGGAACGCACGAGCTCAAACTTGGCCTTCCCGGACGGGCTCACTCGTACAGGCTGAATCCCCTCCTCTCCTGTCTCCTCGTCATAGAAGCGAAGGAATGCCTGGTGAGGCTGCACGCCCTTGCCCTGCTCTTTTTCGGTGATAGTGAACGTCAACTTGAGCGAGTCCGTCTGCCCGAGCGTCAGCGGTGCCGAAGACTTCACACCGCCGATATCAAACCTGCGCACGAAGAGTATCAGCGCACACCATTCACAAGGGATTCGACGTGATATACGCACGTCTCTGCGTGCAGTTGAGCGCCATCGGAGGAGGCGATGCTGACACGCCCAGACTGTACTGCGAGCTGCGCTGCACTGGCGACAGCGGCAAGGAAAGGCAACAGAAAAAAGGAGCGGACCATTGCTGAGAGTATGTTCCGCAACTGCGCGACCTGGGTGTTGTGGATGGACGCGTTACACGACTCGAGCACGATGACACGTAGGTCCGTCCAAAAAAGGAGATCCCAGGATACACTTGAGATCGCCGCAATATTAAATATTGATTTTTGTGGAACCAAGTCGTGGACTCGCTGGTATCCAGGGCGTCAAGCTCAATCATGTACAGTGGAGACTAATAAGAGCATTACGAAAGATACCAAGTACCAGGAATATCCTTGTTCGCGTGAATAAAAAGAAGAGAGATTCAGACACCGGACGGGAGCATGTAAGCTCAGGAGGTCAGGCGCAAACACGGTTAAGTGAGAGAACTCAATAGCGTAGACGTACCCGGAATAATCGGGTTAAAAAAAATGGGCTTGAGACATTGGAGGGGAGGTAATATAATCATCACATGTTGAAAAACAAGAAACACAAAAACTAAAGGAGCAAGAGTGGTTCGAACACACGACCTTAGGATCTGCAATCCCACGCTCTACCACTGAGCTATTACTCCTGATTGAACATTATCATTATTGCAGGACCAGGATCTATTTTCTGACCTGTCAGCATTGAAGGTGCAACAGAATTAGCTTCCCGAATCTAAGTATAATTCTGCTAAAACCCAAGGCCGTAATGCTGTACCATTAGGTTTCATGTACTACATATGTACGACGTCCAAGCCCATAGAGCGGACTAAGAGTAATAGCCCGAGTGGACGCTCCACCCGTGTCGTATGGGCCATAATTACGCGTACCCAGGTGAAGTAACCGGTTGCCATGTTCAATGGTCATCGAGTCGGCGTGAGGGACGACCCCTAAAGTCACTCCGCACTGATGTACGGCGTGACTTGGTCAATTCCCCACGAATGACGGCTGTCACCTCCGCGGGCCACTGAGATTGATTTTCGAGTTGCCGGAATATTCGTGCCTTGTGACCTGGAGCGGCAATCACCCCTTGGAGAGGCCGGGCAACGTGAGCACTGCGAGGGGGGTGTGGTTAGATTATGTGCGTCACTGGCTGGATAATACGCCATGTGCCGTACCAGACTCAGAGGTATTTCCGAGCCGTTGATAACGTATATATATTCTGGTTAGACTAGTCCCTTTTGAGGATTATTGGGCGTGTGCACTGCCGTAGCTGAAGTGACGCGGGGTAAGACTGGATGGTAAAATTGTACAAGAAGGTATCGACCTGACTTAATCCCATTGACGGGAGCCCCGGTAAACTCCAAGCTCCCAGAACCAAAACCATACACTCGCAGGAGCAAGTGTGGTTTGAACACACGACCCTAGGATCTGCAATCCCATGCTCTACCACTGAGCTATTGCTCCAAAGATGTTTAGCACAAGACCACGACACGATATAATCGTACCTATCAGGCATGATGAATCATGATTGCAGATGATCGACCATCAATTCTATTACATAATCTAACAACGGACGCGCTTCGGTCGCGTGACCCATGATCACTCCAAACTCCGAGTCCTCGTCAAGAATAAGCGCAACCACTTTGTTTACGAGGAGCAGCTGACCGTTGTCGACGATAGCGCAGCGAGTTGTTACCCCGAGGTTATAACCATTCTCACTCCCTAAGTGTTTGCAGGAAGAATTGATTGATGAGTGTTACAGGTTCTAATCAGACGGAACCGATTGTAAACAGACAAGAAGGTTAATAGCGGGAGAGGCAGGCGGGAGGTAAAAGACAAGAAAGTTGAATCGAATGCTTCCCTGCGCCCGACAGAACGGGGCTTTTATACTGAGCAAGATAAGTAAAGCGAATCAAATAGGGGGGGGTGGATAAGGGTGATAGACTGCGAATGGCAAAGAAAAAAATAAAAAGAGACACGGGTAAAAATAAGTGAATGAGGGGGTACAATGAAGGAAGATATGTGGCTGAAGCAGTGGATTTGCTGAAAGCATGATGTGGGAGCTCGAAGGGGGAAGGGGGGCGAAATGTTGAGGCCCCGGACGGGGGGGCTAGAGCGAACTGTGGGAAGGTTAAGAAGGCGGGGGGTGAAAGTTGAGGGTATATACTAAAACATAGGCATCTGAAGGCGAAGAATGATGACTGAAATTGAAATTAATTAGTCCGCATAATCTACCCCGAAAATAATGAGTTAAAAAAAGTCTATGGTCCGTGCCAAGCCATGCCAAAGGAGACAAGCCCACAGAAGAGACAGTGGATAGGGGGACAAAGGCAGGAAGGGCCACGATACTCACGTGCGGCCGCCAGCTCAGCTCGACTGTCCTTGACGAATATTTGTGTACGCCGGGGGAGCTCGACGGTCTCTGGCTCCTCATTCACATCGGGCGGCGGCGCGCCTGCGTCTTCGTGCTGGATGAAGTTCACGGGACGTAGCACAGGTAGAGCGGCACCTTTCCTGCTACCAACCGAGCTCGACCCAGCGCCTGAAATCGACGTCATCGGGGTGGTCGGACGTAATAGAAGATCACCCTCCGTACTCTGGCTAAACGTAGACAGACGGTGGTTGTTGAGTGTAGAGGCGCCGGCACCATTTCCTACTCCGTATCCGTAGTGCGTGCCAGGGACACTGCTGCCAGCCTCTGAGTGTGCCTGGGCAGGTACGGGCACAATGTAGGGCTCCGGCACAGCAAGATGCGAAGTCTCGCCGTCCGGTTGTTCGTTATCTGTGAAGAGGTCCGTCCTTTCTTTTTGACTCTTGTGGACACGCCGACGCCGTCGAAGAAACAGAAGTGCAAGAATAAATGCGCAGATAACAACGACACCTGCGACAACACCGCCAGCTATGGCGCCCGAGTTCGTGCCCCCGCCCCCTGATTTATTGTCATTCTCAGCCTCACTCGTGGTCGTTGGATACGATCCGCCTGCTGGACTTCCAGCTGTAGACGACGGTGAAGTGGAGTCGAGACAGGAAGTGTCTCCGTTGCCTGCGGAAACGATATACGTGACGCTTCCCCCTGCACCCAGACCCCTGTTATCACCCGCCCCGACCATCAACGTCGTGCCCCCACGCACCGGCGGTATCCAGTTGAAGCCTACTCCCTCGTTCGCAACAGTCGTCGTGTTCGTGTATGTGATATTGAACGAGTCGCCGCCAGGGATGACGCCGTAGAACGTGGGGTTCCCCTGTACGTCACTCGGAGTCCACCACACACGCGACGAGGTGCACTGTACGACCTGATTAATCGGAACCAGATTGTAGAAAAAGCCCGGTGACACGCTCGTCGTTGAATCGTAGCAGCTAGAGTCGGAGGAGTCTGACACGGTCGCAGCGGAACTTGTCCCTCCGCTGCCAAAATTTGCGCTGTCGCTCACCTGCATCGGCGAAATATGTCTGGGTTATTGTATCCGCTGATGCAGAAAGTACAACTCACCACAACCACGAACTGTGACAAGGCCGGGTACTTCAGCTGGAACGATACAGAGGTCGCGTTGCCGGGGAACTCCTGATCGACAATTTTCCGCGCCTCGACATTGTTTGGTAGTGGAGAGCCGCCGAAGGGCAGGATGAGGACGCGATAAGGGGGTGTACCACCGGAGCCAGTAATGGATATGGATAGGTTGGAGCATTGTTGCGGAAAGGAATCAATATTGAAAGAGAAAGCATTTGTGACGGGCAACCATGCCAATGCTACGCCCATCGACGCGAGTGCGTACAGCGGCGACGACATGGTGATGGAGGCAACAATGAAAGGAGAGAGTTCAGATTCACAAAGACTAAGCGGGTGTACCCCGAGTCCCGAGTCCCTGACCGGGACAGCTCGTGAAAGAGGTGGAGCTCGCGTAAAAAGTCCGAACCGGTCTGTGCAAAAACGAAAGAGAAATATAGAAAGTAGAAAAAAGACAGAAGTGTAAAGAGATAGGACAGACAGAAACGGCGAGCTCGTCGACGAGGGGAAGGGGAAAGAAGGGCAACAAACACAGCGGTAAAGCGTCCCCGCGAGGGGCGGTGCGAACTCAGCACCGTTTCAATCCGTTTTCGGGTGCTTATTGGTCATCGGATACTTTACCATATGCAGGCGGAAGCATCTGATCATCACGCGTGGCCCTCCCTCCTATTCCCAAGAAATACCCGGTTTGGACGCACTCGCCAAGCGGCGGCCCCCGGTGATCCATTTATTGTCGAGCGACGTGGTAATTGGAGGGCAAGGAAGTCGAGCTCATTAGGCAGCAATTTCGTGAAGAGTTCTCCGTGCGCAGTCGTTCTCGAATGGAAGCTCCAAAGATAAAACACAATCAGGCGTTATCGCTTCCCATGGGTGTGGCGGGGAGGACACGCAAACTCTTTGTCACGGATCACAGATCTGGTGCGCGAGAATGAACTCTTCCTCCAACAAGTCACCAGGCCAAACTGACTATGTACGCATAACCAACCTTTCCAGCGTTTGGTGGAGTGTGTGCTCGATACTGGACACGCACTCGCAAGAAGTTCACCTGAACCGAGCAGTTGTCAATTATGCTTTGAAACGAACCGATCCTCCCGGGTCCGTCCGTACGCCGACGACAGCGAGCTTCAATTCGGTCTTCCAACATGCCAGTTCATTGAGCGCACGACAACCAACAATTAATACGTGTTGCGGCCCGCATTTGATGGCCCGAGTTGCGTCACAGTTCGGGAAAGCCCGTAGCGTAGCGTATGCCACACTTTTGGAAGAGTTGCTTACATCACCTCTAGTTAGTACTTCCGGGGTGCGGTAAATAACCATGCATTCTCCTTCATCGTCTTAGGC
Source organism: Coniferiporia sulphurascens (assembly GCA_002794785.1). NCBI lineage: Eukaryota > Fungi > Basidiomycota > Agaricomycetes > Hymenochaetales > Hymenochaetaceae > Coniferiporia > Coniferiporia sulphurascens. The sequence goes on along the minus strand of NBBA01000010.1, from coordinate 1,011,303 downwards.
TCTGCCACGGCTGGCGCCTCCTGCGCTAGAGCAGTTGTATAATCTCCCGGAGCTATGTAATTTTCCTATCGTACGGGGAGACACGGCCCAATCAAATCTTGTAAATCTATCAGTGTTGGTTCAACGACGAAACTCAATGCAACGCCACCCTAAATAACGGAGGCACACTCGGGCTGTTGGACAGACGGGCAGACGCGCATCTTGGTACAAACTTGTACAATTGCAAATCCAAAGTCTAGACGCTGATGCGCCCAGTCATACAAAGTATGCCCGTTAAATAACTGGCTGTAACGTTACGATTAGAGTTCGGAAACTTTCAAGTCATTCAAGCTCCCATTTTATATATCTGGCAGGAATGGGAACAGTGCACCTTATAAGGCCGGATTTAGCTATATAACCACAAGCCCGATGGGTCAAGTTGAAGATCATCCTTATTTGCATTTATTTTACGCGTGGCTACGGCGGATGATCGGCGTTTTGGAGCTCCGACATATCTCCGCCTGCATTCTCATAACTTGGTATTGCTCGGGGGTCGCTGAGCCGTCGGGGGCCCGGTCTCGGTGCTCCGCTTTCGAGTTTTGAGGTTCGAGTTAGGGCTCGGTTTCTTATTTACTATTTTTTTTTTGATATGGTGTTTGCGCAGTACTAGTCCGGACGCGACGTCCAGCCCTGCAGTGCTCCAAGTCATTGAGGAAGGTGTCTTCTGCCACCATCGTCTACATACCAAATATACCTGAACTTGAGAGGCTTTAACGGAGGCTTGGATAAAGCGGCTCCGCTCTTGTTCTAACCCGCACTTTAAACGCGGGGCAGAGGCCGTCCCCGATTCACTTCGGTGCGTCCATGCGTCCCTAGCACTCAGGGTGTGTCTGCCGCAGTAGACGGTGATATTGAAGGTAGGAGGTACAGACGGCGCGCAACTGGTAGGAGCGCAGTAGCGCGGAGCGACCGATATCGGGGGAAAGGGAGGAGGGGAATAGGAGGGAGATTGCACGACGCAGACCCGGGGCCAGAGCTGGACTTCCCGGACCTCGTCCGTGTGTTCTGTAGTACCTCTTCGTCCAACCAGAGCACACTTTTCCATTTCAGATGAATACGAACATCATTAAATGCCCCTAAATGTATCCGAAATTGAATTCCCCCATTATATTACCTTACCCCTGGGGCCTGTATGTACCCGGAACTCGGATCAACCTGAAAGTCTCGAACGAACCCGTACCTCCCTGGGACCCTAGGTCTTCTAAAAAATAACAAGGGGTACGCTATCGGGTGTGTGCACAAGGCAGATCCGACTGCTGCGAGCTAGTGCGAGTTTATGGGTAGCTGTAAGGTAGTGCAAAATACAAGGGATACATATGATGAAGGCGGAGATGATCGCAACTCCATCGGGGTGCTCTGCTAGACGTGGCGGGGGCAGAAGTGGACGAGCGGAAGTATATGCAAAAGCCGCAAAGCAAGATAGAGTGCGAAGATAGACCAAACGAGATAAATACGAGAGGATATATAGTCCAAAGACCAGCAAGCGCGAAGAAGACGAGTACCCTCGGCGTCCGTGTTAAGCCCTGAAATTTAAATTTTAAGCTGGTGGAGATTCGTTTTTCTGTGTTTTTCTGTAATATGGTCCCATCTAGGAGTCTGGACCCTATGAGCGCCGCATCTGCTCTTTGACGAACTGAACGACAGCTGATACGTCAATGGAGAGCGCCTTGCTGTCGGCGTTCGTTGGTGGGGAGATTGGAGGGAGAGAACCGCGCGAATATTTCCTGCACGAAGAAGTCGGGTAAATAATCTATTTTCTTTTGACTTCGACAGCGGGAACGAAGGGGGGGACGGTATCATATAGGCCGGAAAGCTCACTTCGTATTCCGCCACGCGATATATTCGATCCCGAGCGTACGCGCGATAAACTCGTGCTCATTCGTGAACTTGCCGTCAGGGAAGAATTCGACCACCACGGGTTTAGGCCCGGGAGGTCCAGGGCGGAGCAATACGCTGTTCGTCAACGCGTCGCCGTGTACGCCGAGCATCACCTACACACATTGAAATACAGTCAGTGAACTTCTCAGAAGCGTATCCACATAATTAAAAAAAAAATCGGCGAGGACGGGGTCGTAACCAGAAAATAGGACATACAGAAGACTGTGCTGCAGCGCGTACATGGTCTACCCATGTCGTCGGGTTCGAGCCGCCGAGCTCCACGACATGAATATCCCAACCCTGCGCCGCGCCAAGCTTCTGGAGCTCGCGCACGAGGGCGGTGTGGTCGTCCTCACGCAGACGTGCTCCTGCGCCCACGCCGCGACGCGACTGTGTCGAGACGTATGTCACCGCGCGACGCTGCGCAGCTCCTGGGGGAGCCGGTAGACTCAGGGCACCCACACGCAGCGGCTCGGCCCAGTCCGGGCGAGCGGGAAGAGCGAAGGCGGGCGCGAAAGCGAGCCGCTTGTCTGTCGCCTCGATCGTGGTCCCAATCTTTCGGTTCTTGCTATTCTTCTTTTTTTGCACTGAGTCGTCATCGCTGCTAAGCTCACGCGGCGCAACGACGTCGGCAGCGAAGTCAAAAGCGTGTGCGGAGAGCTCTGCCGCGGCGCGATCTGCGAGCAGGATACGGTCGAAAAGAGCTGGACGTCCGCTACGCTCTAAGTCGTCCCAGTCCTCCGAGAAGAGGTGCACCATGTAGGGGAACGCTGCACGGGCGAGCTTAAGTTCGTAGCCTGTCTTATTAAGCACTTCCCTCTTAGTGTTTGCTAAGATCGTGCGCGCGGGTGCGAGGAAGGGCGTGGAGGGTTCCGAGAGAGTGGCATAGGCGCGATGAAGGGCGAGCAAAGTTTGATTGTCTACGACTGAGGGGGAATAATCAGCGCCCGAAAGGAGATAGAGAGTCCAATAAAATGTGGGAGGGAAATGAAGTGGCCGAAACATTTTGCGCCATTTACCCTTATACGCGAGTGCAAACTTCGGGCAACGTATGGCAAGTGGTTAAAATGAAAGTAGGGGGGTTGAATTATCAGTCGTGTAGCCCAACACTGAGGCAAGACTTTTCCTTTTATTATTTCTCAGAAGCTCGTATGCATCTTTGGGAGATTCTGAACTGGTAAAGCCAAAATCTGACTGCTAGTCTGGCGTACAACCTCTCTCCATTGACACCAAAAGAAGGAAATCATGATCCGAGGAAAGCACGCACGAGATGGTTGATCAACACACAACACCGTAGTCCCGGATAACCTGTTCGGTGGTCAGACTTCTTTTACATTTTAGCATAGAAATTTGTGGTACCTATGAGCGCTGTAGCCGAGCACCCCCAAGGCCTGTCGTCGTGTCAGGAATTTTAAGTCCTGCAACACGGGCGGGTACGAAGAATCGAGCCCAGTTGAGATCATGGTCTCTTGTTTCGGAAACACCTGGGCGGCGTGGTCATTAACGAGGTAAAGAGTGCCCCCCGAAAGTATGACGTTGTCAAGGATTGTAAAGCCTGTTGAAACATCCACAAAAGGCCAAATAAAAAAACACTGGCGCAGCCTACCGGGTACGTGTGCAACCAACTGCGTCACGGGGATATTCCCGTTTTTCCATTCTCCGTGTTGCTGATCCTCCGTGAGGCCTATGGGCCCCAGGTCGTGCAGGGCCTTGCTCTCGATGTCCCAGTCTCCAAGGATCTCCTCTTCGAGGGTATCAGCAAACTGCGGCGCGCGTCGTCCGTCTTCTCGGAAGACCTTCTGGTCGCGCAGCGCGAGAAGTGCGCGCGCAGAAAAGGAGGACGCGGCTGTGGGCACGCTCGCGAGTGGGCGGACGGCGGACTCGAAGTTGTAGGCGACGAGGAAGACGGTGAGTGCGAAGAGGAGGAGCGTGAGCTCACGGCGGGTGAGCAGGACGCTGGCCATGACGTTGGGCGGGCGGATGGGAGCCTCTGGCCAGGGCGCTCTCCGACTACGGGGATCGTGTGCCGCGCCGCGCCCGGCTGTGACCTGCATTTCCAGTAATCGGGCCGGACATTTATCCATAAGCGGATATCAGGTACACACTGCCGAGCGTCGACGGTACTCCTTAAGTGCTTCTAATAACGCTGTTGGGCCATCCAACAACCGCCCTTGCCCCCTTCCTATATCCCCGTCCACTGTGCGTTCATCGTAAACGGTTGAAGAAAACCTATTCTGACCTGGCCTTCTCTTCTCTTCTTCCAGCCTTAGAAACCCGCACCCGGGCAGCCCCTGCACGTCGTGACCAACTGACGACCCATGTCTTCCGAGCACGCATGCGAGGAGATTGAACTACGCGGCGAGAAATCTCGTAACGGCATAGATGACGAGGAAAAGGGTCTGCCGCCACCCGCCTCGTCTCCGGGTGCATCTGTACAAACAAAACCGCGCGGACGCTACTCGACGGCAGCCATTATCCCAGTGTGGATTGTGCTCAGCTCTTCTGTCATCATTTACAACAACCACGTGTACAACAAGTTGGACTTCAAATTTCCTGTTTTCCTCGTGACATGGCATCTCACCTTCGCTGTGCGTTCTCTCATCCTTTCTCTCGTCTCATTTCTGGCGTATGGGCAACATACACAGTACTCACGCGTTTTGCTTAGGCCATTAGTACTCGCGTTTTGCAGCGCACTACGCACCTCCTTGACGGCGTAAATGATGTGCATCTCTCGCGGGATACCTTTATCCGCTCCATTTTGCCCATAGGCTTCCTCTTCTCGGGGTCCCTCATTCTCAACAACAAGGCATACCTCTACCTCAGCGTGCATTACATTCAAATGCTCAAGGCGTTTAATCCTGTTGCGGTCCTGCTCATCACTTGGATATGTCGCATTCAGGAGCCCAGCAAAAAGCTCGCCGTGATAGTCGTGACAATTTCTACGGGAGTCGCTCTCGCAAGTCAAGGGGAGCTGCATTTTGATATGACTGGCTTTCTTATCCAGGCAGCCGCACTTGGGGTACGTACTTTTCGTGCTTACGGCGTCCGTGAGATGGGATCAGTTTGGACCAGTTCATTGCCCGTTTGCGCTGGTCATCACCTTTTGCCACGGCGAAGACGATCAATGGAGAGCGCTTATCGAAAACTGATGTCTAAATCATATTCGCTCCCACATTCGCATGGGGGGGCGTTTCTGAACTGATCCTATTTTACATTTAAAGCTTATACAATTCGTTCTCACTCGTTGCCTTTAGTTTGAGGCATCTCGCCTCGTGATGATTCAAGTCCTTCTTCATGGTCTCAAAATGGACCCACTGGTTTCCCTCCATTATTACGCCCCAGTAGGACCTACTCTTCTATCTGTCCCCAAACTGTGACAATGACATATTTACGTTTAGGTCTGTGCCGTCATCAACTTGGCTGTGATTCCCCTCACGGAAGGCCTCGAGCCGTTCTATGAGATGGCACGGCTGGGGCCGTTTATCCTGATATCAAATGCTCTAATTGCTTTCCTGCTGAACGTTGCAGCCGTTTTCCTAGTTGGTGCAGGGAGCGGCCTAGTCCTCACGCTTGCCGGTGTATTCAAGGTTTGTTTACGTGCTATCTGATTCTCCTCCCTATCCGCATCGCGTAAATGTCTCTCCCCCTATTCCTTGTGCGGTCTCACGATCGGAGGATGATTGAGGTCGTGTGCAGGACATGCGAATCCCTGATTTCGGCCTGATTGTTAATTCATGCTTTGACAGGACATATTGCTCATCACGAGCTCGGTGTTGATCTTTAATGTTGAGGTCACACCGCTCCAGGTGCTTGGATACTCCATCGCGCTCGTTGGTCTTGTTCTATTCAAGACATCCGGCGGCAAGTGATCATCATGGTCGGTACTATTACACCCAAAACGCAACGTCGCGTGCCTACTTATATGATACCACAGTGCCCCCTTCCCCCTCCTCCCCCTGAGTCAGGATAACTGGCTATGAGTAGAATTGTTCGTCTGTTGTCCCGATTAACGTGCATCATAGCTACTTCACTGGACGCCCTACATATCGCTGTAATTTGTGTAGAATTGCTTGTCATTCTTTGCGGAATCACACTCCTGTTGGTGACAAGTCGTAGTGATGGGCTGGGCTGGGTTTTTTTGACGGTACCTGTCGTATAATAAGTTGGCGTGAGCCTTCTGCCGCTGTCACTCCAAGGAGACGCGGGGCTATACGCAATTCCGATTTTTGTCTGCTTCGCAGTGATCCCATGCGTGCTGAGTCTTGACTACCACCGCCGTCGAGGCCAGCTGCGTTCTCGAGTATTTTATACAGTTTCAAGCCGATAATCAGACGTATCTGGATCTACCCAGGACGAGCGAGGGATCGACAGTACTGCTGGACGGTTAGCCGGACCGACCCTATTTGATTTTTTTAATTACTTTTCGCATTTATTTACTGGCACGCTCACCGGTGCACGTCTGCCCCCCCTAGGGCCTCACGACTTCCTGGCCTCCCCCCGCCATCCCCCCCGCCAGCCGATTCTTTCTCGTCGCCTACGATGGACGCGGACCGCGACACCTTCCTGGCTTTGGGTGCGTTCGACCTTTCGGGCTTTGTTTCGGAGAACGCCGTGGACGGCGACAATGCGACCAGTAGTGGCACTCGGGCTGCTCCTGCCAGTATCGGGATGGACGCCGGGGCGCCGATTCAATTCAACGGCTTCGACCACCTCGAACGGCACGATTTGCTGCAACAGCTTATCCGCCAGCAACAGCATCCGGACGGACTGCAGGTTCAACACGGTTTGCACCAGCATCAGCGGCAAGACTTGCAGCAAGATATCGACGGCGGTATCGGCGACCTCGACATGTTTGATAACAATAGCAAAGACGAGCATGAGCGGCGAGCTCAACACCAAAACGGACAGGAACAGGGGCAGACGCAGGGCCAGGGCGACGAAAATCCGCTGATGCGACTCCCGTCCATCGCACAGATGAACGGCGCCAACGCTGACGTGCTGCAGCAGCTACTCAGCATGCAGATGCCGCTGTCGTTTCCGATGCCTTCTTCCTTGCCTGTTGGGCTCTTAGGCGGCAGTGGGGGCGTCAGGGGTGGCGGCGGCGGCGGCGTTGTTGGGGATACCGGTTCGCAAGGCAATCCATCTGCGGCCTTGCTCGAGCAGCAGGTTCGCATCCAGCAGCTCCAGCAGCTTCAGTTGCAGACCCTCCTACTTCAGCACCAGGTGCGTCCGTGCCGATCACCTATTCATGTGCATTAATGTATTGAACGTGTATGCGTAATGATCTATACAGCTCGAGCTCATCAATGGTCAAAATAGCCTTTCGGGTAGCCTCGATTCGATGCCACTCTCTGGGTCCACCGCCTTTAGGGATCCTTCCCGAAATCAATTCCGAGGCGGACTCCCTACACCCGGTATGCTTAAGTGTCTATAGAAGCGACGACTTCTAACGGGCCAAAAACAGTAAACTCTAGCGAGCTCCGCGCTCAGCCCAATCCGAACTTTGTCCCCCCGATGGCCCTTCAGGACTATATGACACAGTCACATGGAGTGGTTGGTCTCCTTGCTTCTGCTCCTGTCTTTGAACAACATAGCTGATAAGCACCTGATTTTTCCAGTTCTCTACCCCCAATCCCATCCCTCAGGGCACGAGCTCCGCGCCTGCGTACCTTGCATTCCCCCCACATACGCCGTTACACTCGCCAGGAGACATTGACTTCGAGCTCTCGAGTCCGTGGTTTGAGAATTACCAGCAGCCCGAACAACCGTCCTCGACGTCTACGTCCGCGTCTACATCGACATCCAAGCGACCGCAGCGCCGAGTCTCGAAGCGCGGTGCTTCGAGTAGCGGCGATGATTCTGCCGTTCCCGTGCGGAAGCGCCAGTCGCCGGCCATTCGTGCATCCACGAGTGGCGGTGGGATGAAGAGCACATCGAGTACACGCGGTTCATCGAGCCTTAACTCGACCCCTGCGCTCCGTGCGCGTTCTCGTAAAAATAGCGTCGTAGGCCTAGGTGACGTTGTCGGAGATACGCCTTCGCCTGTGGACTTGTCGATGCCGCCGCCTGCGCCGCCCACACACGCCGTGGGGAGCAACCTTAATGAATCAACCCGGGATCTGCAGCAACAGGGACCACCTTCGACTAGTACAACTGGGACAGGACCTGCGCTTTCACCTGTGACGCCGGCGAGTATCATGAACCTCGGTCGTTACGGCCTGAGCAGCGGATTATCGTCCCCGTCAAATGCTCTCGGTTCCTCTATACAGAACTCTACTCAAGGAAAAAGGAAGAGTAGAAGCCCCCCGAAGCTGAGCGTCCCTAGTGCAAGCAGCCCTACAGTGGCAAAGTCGAGTAAAAAGCTACCTACACCCACATCCGCACAGCTCATCAGCCCTTCTTTAAAACCCCTTTTACCGGACGGTCTCCCGCCGTCTTCAGCCGCGCACCTCGCGGCTGCCTCTAACTACTCTCACCACCTTGCCGGGTCGGCTTCCGCGCTGAACATCACCCCAGGTGCTCCACTACCTCCACTCGCGCCCGCGGTGCGCAAGACATCGCACAAGGCGGCAGAGCAGAAGCGGCGCGACAGCCTCAAGACGAGTTTCGATGCGTTACGGCTGTTGCTACCTCCGCTTCCTCTACCTTCAGACGAAAACTACACGGGCGAGCCACCGTTACCTGGCTCAATGCCCCCACGCGGACCTCCACGTGGGGACGTGACTGGACCGAACCGTACAGTCAGCAAGTTGCAGCTGCTGCGCTGTGGAAACGACTTTATCCGCCGGCTGAAAGAGCGTGTGACTCGTCGCGATGAGTATATTGAAATATTGCGTGCGGAGGTGCGCGCGTTGAGGACACAGGTAGACGCGAAGGCCGGGAAGGAGGTGGATGGCGCGGAGCCGTCTGCGGACGTCGACGAGCTCGCGGCAGGTGTACTGCGAGTGGACCTCGATCTGGATCTGGATGCGGAGGAGGCTTTCGCGCCCCGGCTTGGCGGGGCGCTCTTGGAGGGCGACGAGGCGGATGAAGAGGGTTGTGATTGAAGCTATTTCGTCTGACGATGCTAACCATCTTGAATACACTCATTTCTTATCTTCTTTTCCTTTTTCTCCCCTGGTTTCCTTTCATCCTTTCTTTTTTTTCTGTACCTCTGGGTGATTACGCGCGAAGAGCGGGGTTGATCGGGAAAGAACAAAATACCATGTATCATGGCAGGCTGGCATCTGTTTTATTATTACTTCTCGTATGTTTCCTTTCCTTCTTTCTTTCCCCCCCTTTCGCGTGTAGAGTTGCTCATTTCTTCGGATTCCTTCCAAAACTACATTGTATATGACGTGCGTTAAAGGGGAGAATTTGATGCCAGGACTGTGGTTTCTCCAAAACCAAAACTAGATGTGTTCAAATGCGACAGCTGGATGATTGTACAACGACGACTCGGAAGCATGCAATGTTCGGTCACGATTACAGCTGTTTGCATATATGATGGCACAACGCGTCGTAAAATTTTGTGCATACTTGTAGTTTTAATTGAAATGACTTAGCCAAATTCAGTATGAAATTGACTTAGTCGCGTCGTGCCATGCTGCAGACAGCACTTACATTCCACCCCGTTGGGCATCTACTTGATCAACTGCTGCACCGTAAGATAAAAATCACAGCCATATGATCTTGAGTAGTCTGGGTTTGTCATGAACCCCAGAAACAAATGGCGTTTAATTTGAGTTGGTTGGAGCAGAGTAGAATGTATGCGCTGGCCGCAGAACGGCACGACGCGACTAAGTCAGTCTCATATGGAATTCGGCTAAGTCATTTTAGTTGAAACTATGTACAAAAATTCCCGCGCACGACGTGTTGTGCCATGATATATGCAAACAGCTGTAATTCGGTGTCTAATCTTTAATTAGGAAGCCGTCTAAGCCACAAAGGGCTTGGGCCACTTATTCACTACTAACTATTACGCGTTTACACGAAAATGTGATATCAATGATCTAGTGCGCATCACCTCAATCTCCGAGAATCAATGTTAAATCGATGTCTTTCTTAATTATATTTCGTAGTAAGTAGTTCGTGCTCCGAGTCGCGATTGCAGCACGTGCGTGAAGCTATCGACAACAATTTACCCAAGTGTCCGGGTCCGGTCGGTGTAGTTGCACCGATAGCACGGAGGGGCCAGTCGATTTGAATTACTAAATATTCAGGAGCCAGGGAGCGAACGTTCGCGCCATCCCCGCCGCCATTCGCCGCGCGCCCACCGGTACTACGATGACCCGCATGACCCGCATGACCCGCATGGGTCACCTTCGGAGAAAGAAAAAAGGAAACGACAATAGGAGATAACTTTGGAACGTGAAACGAGCGGCCGCTTGAACGTTCACTGGCAAACGTGTCCTGAGACACATGCGGTGGTTGAAGCACGCGACGAACGCGTGCATGCGTAGACTCGTGTAATTCCTTGAAGCTGAACACGTTCGCGATCCCGCTGACGGAACACGAGTGCCTATCCGCCAGCAGCGACCTTGCTTTCTCTTTTCCCGTTCCAACAAGGGACATACTGTAAGCATCCTTAGCGACGGAGATTACGGTGATATTTTAAATGTAAACGCAAGTCTTCAGAATAAACGCGCATCCGGACTAGGCAGTACCCGTCTACCTTACACAAGCCAACCCCAGCCTGTCCCACATGTAAACCGTTCTCCAAACTGCTTTTCATATCTTACAGACTCGACAAGAAGAGTACATATTCTGAAGATGAAGGAGAAATTTTAGTCTCTGTCCATGATCATGGACCCTAAACCTCCTGGCTTTGACCATCCTTCTTGCCCCTGTCGAAGGTGAAAGCAGAGTCAGCATTGCTAAATGGCACACTGAGTAGCATGAGTCGCTTGATACGCACTTCGACGACTTGTTCGGTAACAGTTCCGGGTTGATGAAGGGTACGACACCACCCTGACTAATGACAACGCTTCCAAGAAGCTTGTTTAATCTAAACCGGGAAATTGGTGAGCCTCCGTTTCTGGACAAAGAGTCTGCGGGGTTGTGGAACTCACTCTTCATCGTTACGGATGGCGAGTTGCAGATGGCGCGGTACGATACGCTGCTTCTTGTTGTCGCGTGCAGCATTACCGGCCAGTTCGAGGATTTCAGCAGCGAGGTACTCAAGGACGGCCGCAAGGTAGACTGCGTCCAACACGGTCAATCTGCGAACACACGACGATAGGACTTCAATAGTACGCACCAGGGGCACCGGCACCGACACGCTGTGCGTAGTTGCCACGCTTCAAGAGACGATGAATACGACCGACCGGGAACTGGAGGCCCGCCTTTGCCGAGCGTGACTGGGACTTGCCCTCAGCTCCAGCCTTTCCACCAGACTTTCCAGCTTTGCCTGATAGACACCAGAGACTTAGTTAACACGTCCCAGCTGAGAGAAATCCGGGAAGAAAGTACCTTTTCCACTCTGTGACACAGTTCCATCACTCTTCGTCAGCAAGATGGCACCACGGATATCAAAGAAAACGGCATACCATGTTCGAGTTTAATTTAGCTTAGGTATTAAAAGCAGTAGGTGAGGGCAGGAACAGAGCAACAAGGACGAGGGGGGGAGATGATGAGGGTCAGAAGCCAAGTGGTTGTTGGTCGACGCTGAGGCGCGTTTGGCGTTTATATATGATCACGTGATGCAACCACCACAGGAACCCATCCACTTTTGGCGTGTCTTTTCGGCCCAAAATTTGGTGATTTAATACTGGCCGCGTTATGCTCTCCCGCGCATTCGCCCGCCGCCCACCGTCGCTGCGGCCTGTCAGCGACGCAGGCCTTCTCAGATTTGTGAACGATCGTCCCCTGCGTGTAGCTCTGCCGGTATGCAAATGTCGATACAAGTCGTCGGCGGCGAGCACCGTACCTGAGGCTTCCACCTCGACTTCGGCAACTGCTTCGACAGTGGTAGAAGATGTATCGCCAAAGGGTGAGTCACTACCCTACCTCCCTCGCCCTCTCGGTGTGCGAGAACCACCGACGACGTTGCGCAAGTCGTGGCGTGATGAAACGATGGCACTGATGGACCAGGACGTTCGACTCGCGAGGCGCAAGCACATGTGAGCATGCAATCTCATTTTGCTGGCCTCCAGAATTCCATAATGAACTCCTCAGCCAGTGTTAAAGAGGCGACGAAGGGATACTATAGCGACCTGAATGCGACACGGAAGCTTGGCGGCAAGACATGGATTGCGCCGCAGACACTTATTCGTGAAGACGTGAGCTGGCTATTTGATGCTCAATCGGAGGTGTCGTGCTCAGTTTTGTCAATTAGCATTCATTATATTTCCCGGACATTTCTGGCACGTCATTGCTGAATAAGGATACCGTGCATACGACAGATATCTGCAAAGGAAAGGTGTCCGTGGTCGCTATGCTCTCAACAGCCATTTCGGAGGTAAACCGGAGATTCATACCTCTCAAAATATTCTATCTTAACTCGATTGTGGCATTAGGAACACGTTGACAGCTTCGTCCGCGCAACGAATGAGGAATACCTCTCCAATCCGCATTACCGCTTCGTGCAGATCAATCTACAAGAGAATGTAGCGAAGGCCTTTCTTGTGTCGCTTTACGTTTCGTCACTGCGGCGCAACATACCTGAGAATCTTCACGCGACGTACCTGATGTCGAAGCAAAACATGGAGTATGTACGCGAGCCGCTGGGAATGAACAACAAGCACATTGGGTTTGTGTATCTGTTGGACCAGAACTTACGTGTACGATGGGCGGGTGGTGGGCTGGCAACCCCAACAGAGGGTGAGTCGCTAAAGAGATGTGCGAAGGTACTCCTGGACCGAATGGGTAAAAAGTCGGGTAGTTAGTGTGAGTCTTCTGGATTTCAGTTGTTGAAGCAGTGCCTACTTATTTTTTCTCAATCCTAGCACTGTTTTGAGTTACAATCTACACTGCCTAAAACTTAATCTCAGTCTTTCTTTCAATTATGTGTGCTATCGCGTGGGTTACCCGGAAACGACTGGCTACATTCACTCAGGATCATCCGCCTTAAGACGACTTTCCTGTTGTCTCTTCGCGCCGGTCGCCGACTTCTCGTATTTCTGCATCGTAGAAGGGCCGCGGGGCGGGAAGAGTAGGCCCGTGGCATAAGCTTGCTGACTAAGGACGCTACCTGCTGATCTTTTCCGGGACATCATTAATTGCCTCCGCCGCGTACGAAGGACGAAGCTGCGCGGTTTTCGTGGGTTTGGTCCCCGTTATACGGCACGAAGGTACGCGATTGGTTAAGCAGGACGCGCTTACGTAAGCTATGGGGGCTTAAATTTAAACGGTATCCTTTAGTGGGGCTTCGAGTTGATCTAACCCAAAGTCGGCTTTTAGGCGAATGTCTGTGCATGCGTCGACGTCTATACTTAAGTATAGTCGTGTCACAATTATTACTGGATGCGCGCACATTTTGCCGATGTGATCAGCTTCTTGCCTAGACGAAGCAACCTGTGCTTCCTCATGTGAGCTATATAACACGCTGCGCTCTGCCGTATTTTCTTCAATAGTCTCCATCTTCCAATGTCTATCTACAACTTTACGGTAACCACTCCTCTTCCTGAAGGCCATTTTCTCGGTTCTCCGAGGGACGCAGGCCAGTTTGTGGCATGTGCGGTTATTGTCATGGCTGGCATTCAGTATTTCAACGCCAGGAAGCGCGATGTACGTCATCTCTTCTGCAGTTCTCAGATCGTTTCTTCAGGCTCATCTTGTATTTTGCTCGCAGATCGCTGTACCCGCCATGGGGCCCCCAGGGAGATTGGCGTCCTATTTTGGCGCTATAGAGTTCACGAAGAACGCTAGGGCGCTACTCTTAGAAGGCTACAAGAAGGTCTATATTCTTGTTTCCTCTCGCTCGAATCTTTCAATCCACTGATGCCGATATCGTCCATGGATTATTTGACTCAGTATAACTCGCGTACCTTTAAGGTCCCGCAGCTGGGCAGGTGGCTGGTCATTGTCAGTAGTCCCGAGCTCATAGACGAGGTGCGCAAAGCACCGGACGACAAGCTATCGTTTAGCGAAGCTGTAGAGGAAGTGCGCCATATTCCTATCCTTCTAATTCGTTTCTCCCGGCTCATATGGGTAATGGCGCGATAAGACCATTTCCCAGAAGTATACGCTAGGTCACTTGGCGAAGGAAGGAGGACATCGCAATATATCGGTAGTGCGCGCCAGCTGACTCGAAATATCGCCAATCTCTTCGATGATATCAAGGACGAGATCGCTTGTGCTTTCGACGAGGGAATCCCGGTAAAGGGCGACGGTATGCATAGGTCAATACTAAATTGAGTTGGTTCTCTGAAGCTTTTGCGCGTAGAATGGGTCAGCCGCGTTGGCCGAGAACTCGTCATGGAAGTCGTTTGCAGGACGAGCAACCGCGTTTTTGTCGGGCGTCCACTCTGTAAGCTTGCAGCATGATTTTTGAGACGAGAGCGAGTCTCATAAGTCGTGATTAGGCAGGGAAAGAGACTTTATTGACCTAAACGTTAATTTCACGCTGGATGTCGTCAAGGCATCGCAGATGATTAGTATGTTCCCGATTTTCATGAGGGGGTAAGATAGATTACTGTTGCAATGTGGCCAGAGAAATCAATTGACAAAACAAAATCGTAGGATCGCAGGGAGGTACCTAACATCAGTCCCAGCCAGTATGCGTCGTGCTATCGGGCACATGAGACCCGTAATCGAATATCGTCTCCAGCGGTACGAGGAGCACGGAAAGGATTGGTCTGATAAACCTGTGCGTTTTACTACTGACCTATTTGGGGCTAAGCTTATGGTGTCATCGACCAGAACGATATGCTTACGTGGATCATGGATGAGGCTGAAGGCGAACAGCAAACCGTCGAGGCTTTGACACACCGTATCCTCACGCTGAATTTTGCTGCAGTGCACACTTCGTCAAATGTAATCTAAGCCTCCTTGCGCTTGCAGGATTGTTGTCATACTGATCCCGATCGACCGTCTTGACAGAGTTTCACACATGCACTGTTCCACCTCGCCGCGCGTCCGGAATACATCGAGCCGCTCCGTGCGGAAATAGAACGCGTGATAAAAGAGGAGGGCTGGACGAAGCCTGCTATGAACAAGATGCGTAAGCTCGACAGCTTCATGAAAGAGTCACAGCGCTACAGCGGTATCGGTATGAGTAAGTGCACGGCCAGATTTTCGGTCCGTAAACGCTCTCTGACGTCCCATTGGTCTGTGTATGTGTGTGCGCGTGCAGTCACGATGTCGCGGATGGCGCTTGTAGACTACACGCTTTCGGACGGTACGTTTCTGCCTGCGGGCACGCTCCTCGCGTGCAACTCTCTCGCCGCGCATTACGAAGACGCGTATTACGTGAATGCACATGAGTTTGACGGGTTTCGCTTCTCGGACATGCGCGAAGAAGGCGAAGGTGAGGGGACGAAGCACCAGATGGTTTCGACGAGCATGGAGTACCTTCCTTTCGGCCACGGTCGCCATGCTTGGTAAGTTGACTCTCCACTGATTCTCCCCCAAACTCGATGGTTGAACACTGACGATTATTACCGTCTACTTTAATCTAATTTACATTAGCCCTGGGCGTTTCTTCGCTGCGAACGAGCTCAAGTCAATGATGGCGCACCTGGTGCTGAATTATGACGTGAAGCTGGAGGACGCGGCTGGCGGCCGTCCGAAAGACATAGAGTTCGGGCCGTCCGTCACACCTAACCCAAGGGCGAAGGTCTTGTTCAGAAAACGTCGGATATGATTTAACCTTCCGTTTCACTGACCATCTTTGTGTGACGTGATGTATTTGTGGCTTGCTCGTCTTCAAGTTATCTAGAAATGTATATCCTCTTACTATGGACTGACTGCAGCTTATACGTTTTCCTTTCCGTCCGTCTTTTCAATTGTCTTCTTCTATCATTGCGAAGTGCTTCCTTTTCATGAGAATCGGGTGCATAGCTCTGCACTGGCTGCTTGTCCAAAGAAACCTGTACACAGATACAATAAACAGACACACAGGTCGAAATGACCAAAGGCATGCCGGGTCCTTTGTAGAGAATATTAGATGGTGGGAATCCCCGCCTCAACTAAGTATCGTCGCTACGGACCATACATCAATCCTTCTAAGGCACGGTAAAGGGTACGACTCGGAGTATGCCGCTTACGTTTATTTATAGCCCGGTTTGGATCAATCTACCTTATTCGGATTATGACGATCCTCTTCTCTCATAAGTCTGAATTCGACAATGCCGCTGCCAGTACAAGTCTGAGGATTTATTGACCTGGAAACGTGAGAAGTACGACATACACGGCAGGAGAACACATCTAACAAAGCCCAACAGCTCAGAGACATGAGGCGACAATGACATTTCCACTAAGTCCAGAAAAAGATAAACCGGTCTCATTATACTATATGCAACTTGTAATATTAATGCTTTTTGGATGCACATAAGGCACGTCTAATAATACGTTACCATCATGATGTTATCCAAGCTGACAGCCTTCGAAACTTGTGCCGCACGCCTCATACTACAAAAATGAAACCCGACCTTCCAGATACGAGCGTTCAAGTAAATCTCGGTTTGGCCTGAGGATCGTTTCGGAATTTCAAGTTCCAATACAAGAGACACGAGTACCGTG
This sequence comes from Coniferiporia sulphurascens, assembly GCA_002794785.1. Lineage (NCBI taxonomy): Eukaryota > Fungi > Basidiomycota > Agaricomycetes > Hymenochaetales > Hymenochaetaceae > Coniferiporia > Coniferiporia sulphurascens. Next base: position 994,725 of record NBBA01000010.1, on the reverse strand, counting down.
ACGGAGCAACTAGCCTCTCTATATGAGCGGGAATAAACTGCGCACTGTCACCTCCCCCTCTTCCTACCACTATCACCCTCTATCAATGTCCAACGACTTTACCGCGGTCGTTCCTTCGGGAGGTTCACCCGAGAGTAGTCTCCTTGGACTTCAGGGAAACATGGAATACATCGTATTATGCGTGGCCATCGTCTTTTACTCCTGCCTCCAGTACTTCAGCGCCAAGAAGCGCGATGTTCGTCTCCCGTATTTTCACCCCTGTCAAAAGGTGTTGTGTTAACCCCGACTTGTGTCCGCAGATCGATGTACCTGCTGTTGGACCGTCGGGGAGGTTGACGTCTTACTATGGTGCCGTAAAGTTCTTCACAAACGCGAGAGCGATGCTCGAAGAGGGATACAACGAGGTTCATTATGACCACCTTAATCTTTCCCCGTCGAGGCTGATACTATCCGTGGTGCGCCCCAGTATGGCTCGCGCACATTCAAGGTTCCGGGGCTGGATAGATGGATGGTCGTCGTAAATAGCCCGAAGCTTATGGAAGAAATTAGCAGGGCACCGGATGACAGGTTGTCACGCGAAAAATCCGCAGACGATGTATGTGTTCCAAAGCCAAATGATATTCAGGTTATATTATCTTAAGGACCGATGCCGATACTGACACAACGCTCTGGTACTTTAAGTTGCTCTCCCTTAAGCACACACTCGGAGCTTTGGTGGTGGAAAATCGATATCACGTCCCGATCGTGCGCTCCCAGCTAACTCGCAACCTCTTCAGTCTTTTCGACGAAATCAGGGATGAAATCGCTTGTGCCTTTAACGATAGTATTCCAGCAAGGGGCGAAGGTACGTTCTGTCGGTGATTTCCATGTAAATGTGCGCTCAACAAGTGCTTGATGTAGAATGGGTCAGCCGGGTAGGTCTGGAAACCATGATGGAGATCATTTGCAGGACAAGCAACCGCATGCTTGTCGGCCTTCCCCTCTGTAAGTCTGCATCAAATATCCGAAAGTGAAAGAGAAAAAAGACATCACAGCTATCAATCAGGCAGAGACAAGGATTACATTGATCTCAATATTCGTTTCACCATTGATGTCATGAAAGGGGCACATGTATTAGGATTATTTCCCGAAGTACTGAAAAGGTACAGCGCACGAGTAAAACGCGACAATCAGAGGGTATTTTTGCTGACAATGTAAATTAGAATTGCTACTGAAATCCTCACGGCTGTTCCGGCCAGCAGGCGTCGCGGCGTTAAACACTTGAGGCCTATAATTGAGCATCGGCTCCGACAGTATGAACAACATGGAAAGGATTGGCTCGGAAAGCCTGTGAGAGCCATATTTTCAACTCTCCGGATGAGCTTACCGATCGGCGGTCTATCAGAACGACATGCTCTCCTGGCTTATGGACGAGGCGGAAGGCAGACAGAGAACAGTCGAGGCTTTGACGCAACGCATACTCGCGCTCAACTTCGCTGCTGTGCACACTACGTCAAACGTAATCCACTTTTTCTCCATTCACTTGGGTGGTATCATCATGATTACCGTCTTTTGGCAGAGCTTCACACATGCGCTATTCCACCTCGCCGCACGCCCGGAGTACATCGAACCGCTCCGAGAGGAAGTGGAGCGCGTGATAGAGACAGAGGGCTGGACGAAAGTAGCCATAGGAAAGATGTGGAAGCTCGATAGCTTTATGAAGGAGTCACAGAGGTATACTGGGATAGGGATGTGTGAGTAGACAATTAATTCCCCGTACAGTCTTATAATGCTCGCTGTCACCGCGCCGGTATCACATACTTGCGGGATGATTAGTTCCGTTGATCCGCAAGGCACTTATCGACTACACACTTTCGGACGGGACGTTTCTGCCCGCGGGCACGATCGTGGCGTGTAATGTCCTGGCCGCGCATTACGACGACACACACTATGCGAACGCGCATGAGTTCGATGGATTTCGCTTCGCTCACATGCGGGAGAAGGGCGAAGGTGGGGGAGCGAAGCGCCAGATGGTATCGACGAGCTTGGAATACCTGTCATTCGGTTACGGACGTCATGGATGGTAAGCTACCTTTCCTTCTTGATGTTGCCCTTGTGGCGGCTGTATACGAGCAAACCAACTGACTGAGTTCGCTTTTCCTTCCTCTTTCTTCCTCTTTCTTCCTTTTCTTTCTTTCTCTTTTTTGAAACAGTTCAGGTCGCTTTTTCGCGGTATCTGAGATGAAGACAATAATGGCGTACCTGATACTGACATACGATGTGAAGCTAGAGGATGCGGAGGCCGGCCGGCCGAAGGACCTCGAATTCGGGGTGTCGGTCGTGCCAAACCCGAAGGCGAAGGTCCTGTTCAGGAGACGGATGTAATTTTTCTCTTTTCTCACATTTGAAATAGCCAGTTACGTGTGTATTAGTGGCCCTTGGTATGCGTATTGTTTTCTTGTGGACAGCTTCAAGTTGGATTCATGAGGAATTCAAGAGGGATCGAGTGGGTCGATCCATGCCGATCATTTTCCATTTTCGGCTTGTTAGACCCGGGGAATTTGAATTGAGAGTTTGCGAATTCACGATCCCGCGGCGCGGTAAATATAGCCGTGCTGCTTGCAATGACGTGATCAACTCGCGTAATCCCAACTTCAAGCCATTAACTATCGTCTAACTATTCGCCAATTGTCGTCGGCCCACGACTTCGAGCAGCGTAAGAGTTCTGGAATCCTTTACCATAAGAGCATATTTCCGGTCTGTTCCAGTTTTTCGCGGACCGGTCCACAAAAGGTCATGCCACTTTTGTGCCCCCCCGACCGTAGCACAACATTCCCGAAAATGCACGCGCAATGTGCGCGATTATTAGAGCAGAACGACAAGGCCCGCGTCTAGTAGGACTCGGGAGCAATTTGCCAACTCCAGCCGTAGTTGGTAGTTAGCAACGGCAGGTGAGTCCTCCGGTCGACTTCGCTCAGGTTCACACGACGGGTTTTGAGCCCCTTATCCCAGGGATAGCCTTCGCAATTATCAGACCACTTCTGCTTCTTTGTACTCTCACGCGTGATTGGATGAAGCCCTCGGCTAACGTAACTGGGTTTGCCTTACAGGTAATTGTTGGCGAAGGCAGTACACGGCCGCCGACCTTTCCCAGGAGATACTCAGGAGCGACTGAAACATAGACTTGAGAGGGAGGGGACATAGTCGTGGTCGTACTCGTGGCCATATTCGTGGCCATACTTTGTTAATCGACAACAATGCTGCATATGTCATAACGTCCATGGCGCTTCGACATTGTCGACTGTGTCGGCGGCGGGATGCAATTGGTTAAGCAGATCCGAGACGCTTGGTTATCTAAATGGGACTCGTCGGCAGCTAAAATTACAATTTACTTGTGCGCGGTTGGCGCATCACGAAAAGCCTGAAAATGGCTCGATCCCGACCTAGAAGCATCCGGAGGTGCGGAGTACGACATCGTAATTGGTATTATTCATGACAAGGGATCGCACGAGTTCGTCCGCTAAGCAACACCCCCTCGTGGCTGGGAAACTGTAATACAAATACGGCGCACCGCTGACTCCTCTACCTCTCCCAATCACCACCCCCGACTCTTGTCCATGTCCTTTAACAACCTCACGGCGGCGGCCCCTCCGCCAGAGAGCCTCCTCCTCGGTCTCCAGGACAACAAGGGTTACGTCGTATCCTGCGCGGCTATCGTCATTTACTCCGCCCTGCAATACATCAATGCCAGGAAACGAGATGTCCGTCTTACACTCCCTCTATTGTTTTTCACCGCGCTCACGCTGCATTGTGTTTGCAGATCGCTGTACCTGCTGTTGGGCCCTCGGGAAGATTGACGTCTTATTATGGCGCTATAAAGTTTCTCATGGGCGCGAGGGCGATGCTCGAAGAGGGATATAAGAAGGTTCGTTGTTTTCTCTGTTCCGGTCTTTGCGTAATCTCTTCATGGTGGGGCTGACTCTTTCGCGGCCCACTCTAGTATAACTCGCGTACTTTCAAAGTTCCGGAGCTAGCAAGATGGATGGTCATCGTGAGCAGTCCTGAGCTTATCGAGGAGGTGCGCAAAGCGCCAGACGACAAGCTGTCATTTTTGGAGGCTTTAGATGATGTGAGTGACGTCTGAGTATCGTGTCATTGTGAAGCTAAGTCGAATTGCGTGCGACGCGGGAAGACGATTGCAACGGAGCATACGCTTGGGAAATTAGTGGCGAAAAACCAGTACCACATCCCGATCGTCCGCTCCCAACTGACGCGCAACATCGGTACACTTTTTGACGAGATCAAGGATGAGATTGTGTGTGCTTTTGAGGATAGCATTCCAACGAAGGGAGACGGTACGTGCAAAACTACGTTAAACTACTTGCGACGGTATTAAGCAACTTGACAATGGCCGCTTACTTAGAGTGGGTCAGTCGGATCGGGCTCGAAGCTGTCATGGAAATTGTATGCAGAACAAGCAATCGTATTTTTGTCGGACTTCCCCTTTGTGAGTTTGTACCAGAGGTCTGGAACAAGGAAGAGTCTTACGACTGTTGACTAGGCAGGAACGAAGATTATATTGACCTCAATATTCGATTCACTGTTGATGTCATCAAAGGGTCGCAGATAATCACTTTGTTTCCCGATGTGCTGAAAGGGTGCGATATAAGCTTACTACAGCAATCAGAGGAAACAGCTACTGACAAACCAACTTAGAATCGTCGGCGAGCTATTGACGTCGGTTCCAGGTAGCACGCGTCGTGCTGTTAAGCATTTGAGGCCTATAATTGAGCATCGCCTCCAGCAGTACGAGGAACATGGCAAAGACTGGCCTGACAAACCCGTGTGTACTTCTATCTCAATCCGCTTTATTGAATTTACTGACCGGTACTTCGCTAGAATGACATGCTCTCCTGGCTTATGGATGAGGCGGAAGGCGAGCAGAGGACGGTTGAGGCCCTAACGCAACGCATCCTAACGCTCAACTTTGCCGCAGTGCACACTTCGTCGAATGTAGCTTTTTGTTCTCTTCTGTTCCTATGATATCATTCTCATTGCTGTCGCATTGACAGAGCTTCACACATGCGCTGCTTCACCTTGCTGCCCGCCCAGAGTATATCGAACCGCTTCGCGAGGAAGTGGAACGCGTGATCGAGGCTGAGGGTTGGACAAAGGCGTCCATGAACAAAATGCGGAAGCTCGATAGTTTCATGAAGGAGTCCCAGCGCTATAATGGGATTGGCATGCGTGAGTTCTATTCTGATTGTCTGACTTTGTACTCCCACCTTTCCTCCTTTTTACTTATGACCCGCTAACCACTGGATGGACAACAGTATCGATGCAGCGTAAGGCGCTTACCGACTATACTCTTTCGGATGGCACGTTTTTACCCGCAGGCACGCTCGTCTCGTGTAACGCCCTAGCCCCGCACTATGACGACGCGAACTACAGCAACGCACGCGACTTTGATGGATTCCGTTTCGCGGCTATGCGCGATGAACGCGAGGGAGAGGGCACGAAGCACCAGATGGTATCGACGAGCTCGGAATATCTGCCATTCGGTCATGGACGCCACGCGTGGTAAGTCATCCTTTCGACGCATCTCTTGTCTGATGTCTATATGAGCTTAAACACTGATCATGTTTGCCTCTGCGACTACGCTTTTATAACAGTCCTGGGCGCTTTTTCGCAGCGAACGAGCTCAAGTCGATGATGGCGCACTTGGTCGTAGCGTACGATGTGAAGCTTGAGAATGCGGAGGCCGGTCGCCCGAAGGACTTCGAGTTTGGGTCGGCGGTGGTGCCGAATCCGAAGGCAAAAGTCCTATTCAGGAGGAGGCGGACGTGAAAAATATACCTTTGTTTCTGGACTTTGATTGCACATGTATCCGTAGCTTTCTGGCTTTTCCCGCATTGCATATTGATTTATCGCGGTGGCCTATCATACAGGAATTCAGGATGGACAGATGATGGATGTCGATCCCAAGTGTGCCGATCAAATACCGTTTCCGGGTTTTTGTGCCCAAGTCGCACATTACCGAGTCCAACCTCGTCATTTTCTCACGCCCTAAAAAAGGGGATGCCCTGAGTTTGCGCTCTCAGATGTCTTCGTCGGCAACATTTTGATTTTTAAATACTTGAACTTTCTTCTGTACGACAAGCAGACTTGATACTTCCCGACTGAAACGAGACTGCCCTGCAGCCTACAGGGGCACGCTGCGACTAAAGAAGAAATCATCTGCGTCAATCTACGTACTTTACTCCACGGCTGCACGCAACTGTCGGTCAATCAAAGGAAGGTGTCGCAATGGGATGGGTGAGAAACTTTGTAAGGTTAGTTTGAGTCTTTGGCTTCCGTATATCCGCAAACTAAGCTCAGATAGGCCGGTCTCATTACAGGAACACTTGAGCAATTATTAAAGCTGCCTTAAGACCTATGCATGCAGGAGACCGTTTTTGATTATATGTGCTTCCGTGCATACTTAGTGGTCGGCTGTTTTGAATCTTGACTGATGGTGCTTCCGATTACCGATCGTTTTTCCCTGCACAGTACGATGTATTTCGTTGGTAAGGACAGCTGGACAGCTGAGTTTTCCACATCTCCCCGGGAAGCTTTTAAAGTCAGCAGAAGTCAGGAACTTTGGAAGACAATATACATCCATAATATCACGCTTCATCTGATAGCAATTCCTGATAATCGCGTTTCGCATAACGGCGTTTTTGTATTCGCCACGTTCAAAGGATGGCAGCGCCGGGATACGTGGCCACTCTGAACCTTCAGTGTGCGATTGGACAATTCACGCAGGGCGCAAGTGGTTAAGCAGATCCACATCCAGAGCGACCGGCACTGCGTGATACTGGACGACCCGGCGGATCCAGGCACATCCTGCAGCTGAGATGGGACTGAAACGGGGTTTGGAATTCTCCTGACCACTGGGCTATAATTATATTTGTGTGATTCACATACTTACCGCACCAGTGCGCCACGGGAAGCGCCGCCCCCCGATTTGAGACCTTGCATACCGCATTTACTAATTGATAGTATTCACGAGGGTCTCACGGTTTGCTGTCAGACAGCAGGGCCCATCATGGGCGTGCGGTACACTGTGCGCTCTCATCATCCCTTTCTCAATCGCCATCTTTACTTGACTTGCCATGTCCTCCTTCAACCTAACAGCAGCTGCCCCCGTGCTCGAAGGAAGACTCCCTGGGATTCAGAATAACATGGGTTACATCGTATCCTGCCTGGCTATTGTCTTCTATTCTGCTATTCAATACTTTAATGCTAGGAAGCGCGACGTGTGTATTCTCATCCTTGGATAGTTTTCGTCGTGCTCATCTTTTTGCATTTGCAGATCGCCGTACCCGCGATAGGACCGTCGGGGAGGATAACATCTTACTATGGTGCAATAAAGTTCCTCACGGGTGCGAGGGCGATGCTTGAGGAGGGTTACGCTAAGGTTCGTTATGTTCTCTTCTTCCTACCTCCTGTATCAATTTCCCACACTGAGACTGATGTCATGGTTTACTCCGGGTCCAGTATAAGTCGCATACATTCAAGGTTCCGGAGCTGGGGAGGTGGATGGTCATCGTGAGCAGCCCGGAGCTAATAGAGGAGGTGCGAAAAGCCCCAGACGACAAACTGTCATTATTGGAGGCTGCGGAAGAGGTGAGTCGGGTACTATGAGTGGGGTATCTTTTTCTACGACTAAACCGATTGGCGTCGACGCGGTAAGACGCTTGCAGTGAGGCATACACTTGGAGAATCAGTGTCGGGGGATTTCTATCATATTCCGATCATCCGCTCCCAGCTGACCCGCAACATCGGCAGTCTTTTTGATTACATCAAAGACGAGGTTGTTTGTGCCTTTGAAGACGGTATTCCGGCGAAGGGAGAGGGTACGTGCAAGCCAGCGTGAAACTGGTAGGGTATTATTGAGCGACTTCGTACATAGAATGGGTCACTCGAGACGGATTAGAAGCCGTCATGGAAATTGTTTGCAGGACAACCAATCGTGTCTTTATCGGGCTTCCCCTCTGTAAGTTCGCAAAAACGAGCCGGAAACGAAGTGGAAGCAAATAACTATCGATTAGGCAGAGACAAGGACTACGTTGATCTCAATATACGTTTCACCGTCGATGTCATCAAAGGGGCGCAAATTATAAGTCTATTTCCCAATATCTTGAAAGGGTGCGGTTTAGCTGTTGGAACAGCCAGAAAAATAAACTTAGAAACAAAAAACTAGGATCGTTGGTGAACTCTTGACGTCGGTTCCGGCAAGCACACGCCGTGCCGTCAAACATTTGAGGCCCCTAATCGAGCATCGTCTCCAACAACACAAGGAGCATGGAATGGACTGGCCTGACAAACCCGTGCGTGATTCGATGGTCCTACTATAATATCGAGCCAACGTGATGGCGGCCCGTCAGAATGACATGCTCTCCTGGCTCATAGACGAGGCAGAGGGAAAACAGAGAACAGTCGAAGCCCTATCTCAGCGCATCCTCACGCTTAACTTTGCCGCGGTGCACACTTCGTCAAATGTAATATTTATTGTTTCATTCCGCGAAAGTTTACTTTAATTCTTTTGTTGACCACATTGACAGAGTTTCACACATGCATTGTTTCATCTCGCTGCACGTCTAGAGTACATCGAACCGCTCCGCGAGGAAGTGGAGCGCGTGATCAAGGCCGAGGGCTGGACAAAGGTAGCTATGAACAAGATGCGAAAAATTGACAGTTTCATGAAGGAGTCTCAACGTTATAACGGAATCGCCATGCGTGAGTACCCGTCTAGCCACTCAACTGTTTACTCTTTCCTCCTCTGTTTGCGTATGGCTTGCTAAATTCAGGGTGGATATAGTGTCGTTGACACGCAAGGCACTTGTCGATTATACGCTCTCAGACGGAACGTTTCTGCCCGCGGGCACGTTCGTTTCATGCAACGCCTTGGCTCTGCACTACGACGATGCGAACTACAACAACGCACGCGACTTCGACGGGTTTCGGTTCGCAAATATGCGTGAAGAGCGGGAGGGAGAGGGCACGAAACACCAGATGGTATCGACTAGCACGGAATACCTGCCGTTCGGTCACGGACGCCACGCGTGGTAAGTCATCCTTTGACTTATCTTCGGACAGATGACTGTATGCACGCAATTACTAACCGCATCTGCACACGCGTTCCACTTTGTCATAGCCCTGGACGCTTTTTCGCGGCAAACGAGCTGAAATTAATGATGGCGTACCTAGTTCTGACATACGACGTGAAGCTGGAGAATCCGGAAGACGGGCGTCCGAAGGACTTCGAGTTTGGGTCTGCGGTCGTGCCGAACCCGGAGGCGAAAGTTATGTTTAGGAGGAGGCAGATATGAAATCCGCATTCCGTTATACCTCCATTTTCACGATGTTCCTATGTCCAGACAGCTTAGCCTTGTATTTGTATCGTTTTTTTTGCTAGGGGAGGGTGAAGCTACAAGAGAATCTTGACGTTGCGGGCGTGGAGTTGAGTACATAGTGACTCACTTACATTGGAGTGGACAGTTACGATGGAGCGCGAGGCAGTCATTAATTATGCGCTTTCGGATGGCACATTCTTAGCGGCGGGAACGCTTGATGCCTTGGCTTCGCAGTTTGACATTAGTAAATACAGTAACGTATACGGCTTCGACGGGTTCCGTCTGCGGGCACGAGCGAGGAGGGCGGGGGCGAAAGCGAGGACGCGAAGCGTTAGACGGCCTCGACAAGTGCATAATACCTGCCGGTTGGCCACGGACGCCATGCTTGGTGGGTAGTAGTCTTTTCGATTCCATTAATATTGTTTCTACTCGGTCGCCCGGTGACTATATGCGGTCAAACACAGATTTCTTCCTACGAGACAGTCCCAGAAGATTTTTCACAGCAATTGAAGTCGAAGTTTATAACGGCGTTCCTGATGCCAACATACAATTTGAAGCTGAAGAATGCAGAGGGCGGCCGTCCGAAAACTGAGTTTGCAATGGCGCCGAACCTGAAGGCAAAGGCCATGTTCGGGAGACGACAGGCATAAGGAAAGAAGTGCTTTCTCCTTCAACGTCCTCCTTTTTCGACAAAGTAGCTGTAGTTTGATGATTATTCCCAAACGCATGTTCTTTCGTCCTTGTTGCGGTTGCGTTCATAGCGGTCGAGTAGCAGGCGGTTCATGGCGATCATTTGCCGTTTCTAAGTTTAGCGTTGAATTTCAAAATTACAGGGGTACCAAAAGTGTTGCACGCCCCATATTTGGGAGGACCCTACCGATGAATCGGGTATTGTGAGATCTGTCCTAACCTCACCTTCAGCGGTGTGATCCTAAGGCCAATTCTTTTTTGTAACCTAAGCTTGACGCTATTTTCTAATGTGGTTCATTAACACCTTGTGCATATACGAGGTCATACACCAGATGCTTGAGCTCAAGAGCGTATGACTGATCGTTTATTCATCGCTAGATTTCAATACTCCGCTCAGATTGATTCAACACTTTGTACACTTTATTAGAAGATTTTTACAGAGGCGAGTTTATGTGGGGTAACGCTCCGATAATTCGGAAGGGTCCTCCCAAATACGGGGCGTACAACACTTTTGGTACCCCTGTAATTTTGAAATTCAACGCTAAACTTTAGAAACGGCAAATGATCGTCATGAACCGCATGCTACTCGACCGCTATGAACGCAACCGCAACAAGGACGAAAGAACATGCGTTTGGGAATAATCATCAAACTACAGCTACTTTGTCGAAAAAGGAGGACGTTGAAGGAGAAAGCACTTCTTTCCTTATGCCTGTCGTCTCCCGAACATGGCCTTTGCCTTCAGGTTCGGCGCAATCGCCATAGCAAACTCAGTGTTCTTCAGACGGCCGCCCTCTGCATTCTCCAGCTTCACTTTGTATGTTAGCACCAGGAACGCCATCATAGACTTCAATTCAATTACTGCGAAAAATCTTCTTAGAGCGTCTCGAAGGAAGAAATCAGTGTTTGATCGCATATAGTCACCAGACGGCCGAGTAGAAGCGATGGAATCGAAAAGAGTACGACCCACCAAGCGTAGCGTCGTAGCCTACCGGCAGGTATTACGCACTTGTCGAGGCTATCTAGTGCTTCGCTTCCTCGCCCTCGCCCTCCTCGCTCGTGCCCGCGGGCGGAGCCCGTCGAAGCTGTATGCGTTACTGTAGTACTCATTATCAAAATGCTGAGCCAAGGCATTGCACGCACGCACGACAAGCGTGTAGTCAACGACTGCCTCGCGCTCCATCGTAACTGCCCAACCCAATGTTAGCGAGTGCGAGTCACTATGTACTCATCTCCACGCCCGCAAGGTCAAGATTTTCTTGTAGCTTCACCCTCCCCTAACAAAAAAACGGTACAAATACAAGGCTAAGCCGTCCGGACATAAGAACATCATGAAAATGGAGGTCTAACGGAATGTGGGTTTTATATCTGCCTCCTCCTAAACATAACTTTCGCCTTCGGGTTCGGCACGACCGCAGACCCAAACTCGAAGTCCTTCGGGCGCCCGTCTTCCGGATTCTCCAGCTTCACGTCGTAGGTCAGAACTAGGTACGTCATCATTAACTTCAGCTCGTTCGCTGCGAAAAAGCGTCCAGGGCTAAGACAAAGTGGAACGCACGTGCAGATGCGGTTAGTGATTGCGCGCATACAGTCACTTGTCTGAAGATAAGTCAAAGGATGACTTACCACGCGTGGCGTCCGTGACCGAACGGCAGGTATTCCGTGCTCGTCGATACCATCTGGTGTTTCGTGCCCTCTCCCTCCCGCTCTTCACGCATATTTGCGAACCGAAACCCGTCGAAGTCGCGTGCGTTGTTGTAGTTCGCATCGTCGTAGTGCAGAGCCAAGGCGTTGCATGAAACGAACGTGCCCGCGGGCAGAAACGTTCCGTCTGAGAGCGTATAATCGACAAGTGCCTTACGTGTCATCGATACTATGTCCACCCTGAATTTAGCAAGCCACACGCAAACAGAGGAGGAAAGCGTAAATAGTTGAGTGGCTAGACAGGTACTCACGCATGCCGATTCCGTTATAACGCTGAGTTTCCTTCATGAAACTGTCAATTTTTCGCATCTTGTTCATGGCTACCTTTGTCCAGCCCTCGGCCTTGATCACGCGTTCCACTTCCTCGCGGAGAGGTTCGATGTACTCCGGACGCGCAGCGAGATGAAACAATGCATGTGTGAAACTCTGTCAATGTGGTCAACAAAAGAATTAAAATAAACTTTCGCGGTATGAAATAACAGATATTACATTTGACGAAGTGTGCACCGCGGCAAAGTTAAGCGTGAGGATGCGCTGAGATAGGGCTTCGACTGTTCTCTGTTTTCCCTCTGCCTCGTCTATGAGCCAGGAGAGCATATCATTCTGACGGGTCACCTTCTGGTGAGCTCAATATAGTAGGACCATCGAATCACGCACGGGTTTATCAGGCCAGTCCATTCCATGCTCCTTGTGTTGTTGGAGGCGATGCTCGATTAAGGGTCTCAAATGTTTGACGGCACGGCGCGTGCTTGCCGGAACCGACGTCAAGAGTTCGCCAACGATCCTAATTTTCTTTCTAAGTTTATTTTTCCGGCTGTTCCAATAGCTAAACCGCACCCTTTCAAGATATCGGGAAATAAATTGATAATTTGCGCCCCTTTAACGACGTCGACGGTGAAACGTATATTGAGATCAACGTAGTCCTTGTCTCTGCCTAATCGATAGTTATTTGCTTCCACTTCGCTTCCAGCACGTTGTTGCGAACTTACAGAGAGGAAGCCCGATAAAGACGCGATTGCTTGTCCTGCAAACAATTTCCATGACGGCTTCTAATCCGTCTCGAGTGACCCATTCTATGTACGAAGTCGCTCAATAATACCCTATCAGTTTCATGCTGATTTGCACGTACCATCTCCCTTCGCCGGAATACCGTCTTCGAAAGCACAAACAACCTCGTCTTTGATGTGATCAAAAAGACTGCCGATGTTGCGGGTCAGCTGGGAGCGGATGATCGGAATATGATAGTGATTCCTCGACACCGATTCTCCGAGTGTGTGCCTCACTGCAAGCGTCTTACCGCGTCGACGCCAATCGATTTAGTCGTAGAAAAAGATACTCCACTCATAGTACCCGACTCACCTCTTCCACAGCCTCCACAAATGACAGTTTGTCGTCTGGGGCTTTTCGAATCTCCTCTATTAGCTCCGGGCTACTCACGATGACCATCCACCTCCCCAGCTCCGGAACCTTGAATGTATGCGACTTATACTGAACCCGGGGTAACGCATGACATCAGTATCAATGTGGGAAATGAATACAGGAGGTAGGACGAAGAGAACATAACGAACCTTGGCGTAACCCTCCTCGAGCATCGCCCTCGCGCCCGTGAGGAACTTTATAGCACCATAATAAGATGTTATCCTCCCCGACGGTCCTATCGCGGGTACAGCGATCTGCAAATGCAAAAAGATGAGCACGACGAAAACTATCCAAGGATGAGAATACACACTTCGCGCTTCCTAGCGTTAAAGTATTGAATAGCAGAATAGAAGACAATAGCCAGGCAGGATACGATGTAACCCATGTTATTCTGAATCCCAGGGAGTCTTCCTTCGAGCACGGGTGCAGCTGCTGTTAGGTTGAAGGAGGACATGGCAAGTCAAGTAAAGATGGCGATTGAGAAAGGGATGATGAGAGCGCGCAGTGTACCGCACGCCCACGATGGGCTCTGCTATCAGACAGCAAACCGTGAGACCCTCGTGAATACTATCAATTAAATGCGGTATGCAATGTCTCAAATCGGCGGGCTCGGGCTCGGCGCTTCCGCTGCGCACTGATGCGGTAAGTATGTGAACACACAAATATAATTATAGCCCAGTAGTCAGGGGAATTCTAAATTCCATTTCAGTCCCATTTTAGCTGCAGGATGTGTATTTTTTTCACGTCCGCCTCCTCCGGAACAGGACTTTCGCCTTCGGGTTCGGCACTACCGCCGACCCAAACTCGAAGTCCTTCGGGCGACCGGCCTCTGCATCCTCAAGCTTCACATCGTACGCTACGACCAAGTGCGCCATCATCGACTTGAGCTCGTTCGCTGCGAAAAAGCGTCCAGGACGGTTATAAAAGCGGGGCCACAGAGGCAAACATGATCAGTGTTTAAGCTCATATAGACGTCAGACGAGAGATGCGTCGAAAGGATGACTTACCACGCGTGGCGTCCATGACCGAACGGCAGTAAGGCGCTTGTCGATTATACGCTTTCAGACGGAACGTTTCTGCCCGCGGGCACGCTCGCTTCGTGCAACGCCTTGGCTCTGCACTACGACGATGCGAACTACAACAACGCACGCGACTTCGACGGGTTTCGGTTCGCAAATATGCGTGAAGAGCGGGAGGGAGAGGGCACGAAACACCAGATGGTATCGACGAGCACGGAATACCTGCCGTTCGGTCACGGACGCCACGCGTGGTAAGTCATCCTTTGACTCATCTCCAGACAAGTGACTGTATGCACATAAACACTAACCGCATCTGCACATGCGTTCCACTCCGTCATAGCCCTAGACGCTTTTTCGCGGCGAACGAGCTGAAGTCAATGATGGCGTACCTAGTTCTGACCTACGACGTGAAGCTGGAGAATCCGGAAGACGGGCGCCCGAAGGACTACGGGTTTGGGTCTGCGGTCGTGCCGAACCCGAAGGCGAAAGTTATGTTTAGGAGGAGGCAGATATGAAATTTACCTTCCGTTAGACCTCCTTTTTCACGACGTTGCTATATCCAGACAGTTTAGTCTTGTGTTTGTATCGTTTTTTTGTTAAGGGAGGGTTAAGCTACAAGAAAATCTTGACGTTGCGGGCGTGGAGTTGAGTACATAGTGACTCGCTAACATTGGAGTCGGGCAGTTACGATGGAGCGCGAGGCAGTCGTTGACTACACACTTTTTGATGGCACATTCTTGCTAGCGGGAACGCTTGCCATCGTGCAATGCCTTGGCTCCGCGCTTTGATAATGAGAACTACAGTAACACATACAGCTTCAACGGGCTCCGCCTGCGGGCACGAGCGAGGAGGGCGAGGGCGAGGAAGCGAAGCACTAGATAGCCTTGACAAGTGCGTAATACCTACCAGTAGGCCACGACGCCAAGCTTGGTGGGTAGTACTCTTTACGATTCCATCGCTTCTACTCGGCCGTCTGGTGACTATATGCGATCAAACACTGATTTCTTCCTTCGAGACAGTCCCAGAAGATTTTTCGCCGTAACTGAATTGAAGTCTATGATGGCGTTCCTGGTGCTAACGTGCAACGTCATGGTGAAGCTGGAGAATGCAGAGGGCGGCCGTCCGAAAACTGAGTTTGCTATGGCGATTGCGCCGAGCCTAAAGGCAAAGGCCATGTTCGGGAGACGACAGGCATAAGGAAAGAAGCGTTTTCGATAAAGTAACCGCAGTTTGATGATTATTCCTAAATGCATATTCTTTTGTCCTTGCTGCGGTTGAATTCATGACGGTCGAGTAGCAAGCGGTTCACGGCGATCATCTGCCGTTTCTAAGTTTAGCGTTGAATTTCAAAATTACGACACCGATACGCGTACGGCACGATCATGCCGAGCCCTCGCAGATAGACGATCCCCATCAAGCTGGTCAGTGGCAAGAACGGAAAACATGGAAAATATTTCATTTCAGCTCATTCGTCCTGGACTTCAGAGTTTTTCACTATACACGTACGGCAGTCGTCGCTTCGCCTTACCCTTCCTACGGATTCACTTGTTTGATCAACGCCGTTGATGCGACTCTATAAAGAACCTCAAAGCCTAGTAAGTGCGCTGGTCTGACCGGAGGAAGGATCTGAAACTCTCTAGCGCCGCTCTCACGATTTTACGCCTTAAGCTTGGTATATAAAGCAAACATCATACATGATGTTAAGCCCTCGAGTTCGCATTGAGCGCTGTTGCTACCGTGTGGCGGACTCTTCGTATTCTGCACTTGCTGGAGGCTGGATTGTCACTGTACTAATTGATGGCGCGTCTCGACCAATCCGCCATTTCGCTGGCACAGAACCTGTCAGCTCAGCTCGGACTTGATAATGTCGCCGCTTTGAACCATCCGGAGTGCTATAAGCTTGCTGCCGCGTGCGTGGCCGTCCTCCTCGCATCTGCGGTGCAATACGTGAAGTACAAGAAGACCAACGTAAGTACCGTTTCGCAATGTGCTTCATGGCTAGGAGCACTCGGAGGGCGAGAAAAATGAGCGACCACCTTTTTTTGGGGGTGTTTAGGTCCGGGTCCCGGCGGCCGGTTCGTCGGGGCTACTTTCATCGTACTTTGGGGCTTACGAGTTTATCGAGAGTGCTAAGTCCGTCTTGATAGAGGGCTATAGGAAGGTGCGACTCGAACTCCTAAATATTCCGCACCCACACCTTCCGACTGAACGTCATGTTTATACTACAGTATAAGCGTGGGACGTTCAAGGTGCCAGACCTGCAGCACTGGATAGTTATTATCAACGATCCCGAGAACATAGAGGAGGTCCGTAAGGCACCTGACGACACGTTTTCATTAAGCGAGGCGATCTCTGACGTTAGTG
Organism: Coniferiporia sulphurascens; assembly: GCA_002794785.1. Taxonomy (NCBI): domain Eukaryota; kingdom Fungi; phylum Basidiomycota; class Agaricomycetes; order Hymenochaetales; family Hymenochaetaceae; genus Coniferiporia; species Coniferiporia sulphurascens. The sequence goes on along the minus strand of NBBA01000010.1, from coordinate 978,154 downwards.
CTTTTCGAAAAAAAACGCCATTCTGTTGAGGCAGACAGCTCGGTGTTAATGACGCACTGATTGCTGGCTCTTTTTTCTTTTTCTATCCTGTTCTTATTCCAGCTGATCGCGGCGCGGTGGACAATCGGGACGAATATCGCGCGCAATCACTATCACCAAGCTATCATTCGCTCACAGTTGACGCGCAGCCTTGGGGCGCGTTTTGAAGACATCAAGGATGAGCTCACGAGCGCATTCGAGGAGTTAATACCTGCTAAGAGGAACGGTGAGTTCTTTCCGACTCCCCAGCCTGTTCCTGTAGGTTGCAGACTTACGATCCGTGGTGTATCCGCGTATTCAACGACTAGAATGGATTGCCGTTCTTGCCCTCCAGACTGTAAGGCAGATTGTCTGCAGGACAAGTAATAGACTCTTTGTCGGCCTTCCGCTTTGTGGGTGCATTTCGGATAAATGCTGCGAGCAACACTCATGTAATGTGACATTTCTGTCAATGCACAGGTAGGAATCAGGACTACGTTGACCTTAACATTTCGTTCACCATCGATGCTTCTGTGACGGCACTGAGGATAAGAAAGATTCCGGTCCTTCTGCGCCCGTGAGTGGTTAACTTTTGATTGGCTCTTCGCTTTGGAATTTGCATTTTCCCTGGCCTCTTCTTCTGCTTTCAGCTTCATCCATAATGGATGACCAAGACAAACATCGCTCGAGACTGACATTAAGCTATGCTGGACAGAATTATTGGCGCGTTCATTACCAAAACGCCGCAAAGCATCCGGAGGGGATTGAAACACCTAGGACCCGTGTTCGATGCAAGGAGACGCGAATTAGAGGAACATGGGAAAGATTGGGCCGACAAACCTGTAAGGGACATAATCCAAATTCATTTCTGTTGCAGTCGTTCTGATTAGGACCTATGAACCAATTGTACAACGCATATTCGTGCAGGCTGACATGATTACATGGCTATTGGAAGATTCCCCAGAAGATGAGAAATATAGCAATACCGAACTCACGAAAAGAATCCTAGTGATCAACTTCGCTGCTATACATACATCGTCGAATGTAGGAAGCAGTCCCTCGTTATATTTTGAGTACTGACCTAACGTTGCCTCCGCGTCTGGGCTTCTACACGCATACGATCTTTATCATGCTCACTAGACCTTCACTCACGCTCTATATTACCTCGCTCTGGAGCGGGAAAAATACGTAGAGCCGCTAAGAGAAGAGGTCGAGCGCGTTCTTAAGGAGGAGGGCTGGACGAAAGTCGCGATGACGGCGATGCGGAAGCTCGATAGCTTCATGAAAGAAAGCTTGCGACTCAACCCAGTCAACATGCGTACGCCCTCCCTTGCAGCCGCACCATGTCACGCTGACTAGAATCTGATAACACACTCTTTCAGTGGTGTTGAATCGCAAGGTACTCGTCGACTGCACGCTTCCAGACGGGACATTCCTGCCGAAAGGTACATTCGTCGCGGCTAACGCAGGCGCAACGCACTTTGACGATGAAATCTACGAGAACGCGGACGTCTTCGATGGCTTTCGGTTTGCGGACATTCGCGATGGGGCCACCGAGGAGAGCACGAAGCATCAGATGATTTCGACGAGCCCAGATTACTTGGCATTTGGACACGGTCGGCATGCCTGGTACGAGGGATTCCCTTGGCATTAATTTAAATATTTTATGTTTCTTCAAGTCTTCAAATTCTTCTCTTTTGCCGTTCTGACCGTTTTTGTAAATTTTGACAGCCCCGGCAGGTTCTTCGCGGTCAACGAGCTAAAAGCAATGATAGCGTTTATTTTGTTGACGTATGACATTAAGCTGGAGACGGAGGGCATCAGACCGGCGAATTTGTGGATGGGAACTCGACTTTCCCCTAATCCAACAGCGAAGGTTCTGTTCAGGAAGCGGGCAGCCACCTAAAGGAAAAATGAGGAAGTGTTTCTGCAATAGCAATTCGCGCTTAATCTATCTGTACAAATATCTCGATTTTTACGTGTAACTTAGACTAACGGCCTCGGCAGCGGTGAATGACGAGGAGACGTCCCGTCCCATTGAGAAGCCGATCCGAACCGGAAACAGCTTGGAGCCTTGGATAGCAACCTGCTGCCTGCCTTAGCAGCGCACATCACGGCAGGACTGATTACAGCAACGCATCGGCGGCCCTGACGGATCCCGCATTGTGCACATGCGCAAGGAGTTCGTCGTCATGTTTACATGGAGGTAATTATGAAAAAAAGTTGGAAGTACTTATAATGGGCTCTGTTCTCGGGCTCAGCAGCAAATGGATAATTGCTGCGAGATCCATCGTGCATCTCGTGCAGGGCCCGGCACGGGAGTGGACGCTGTGCTTTCCTGGCTCCGGCTATCAGATACATACAACTAGAAAATGACTCCGATTATAAACGAGTCACGGGAAGATGGTTATCCAATGAGCAATCCGAGTACGAAAAAAGATTTTCCTTTCGGCCATCGAAAGGAAAGAGCTTTTGATACTTTTTTAGGACATCTGTTGTAAAGCCTATAATCCAAGAAAGGTAATTAGACCGGGTCGATCCCCATTTTAAGTGCCGCACACATGCCGCTAAAAGTTGACGTCGCTTAACTTCTGTACTAGCAGAGACCCAGTGACCTCATATGAGTTGCTTTCGCAGGATGCTGCCAGTCCGTCGTCCACCGAGTAGAGTACAGCGTCCTATATCCACCGACATCAAATATCCGCAAAAACTCCATGATTGGGTCCACGGGGCTTTTCCACATGCGACGACACGACCTTCCGGGCTCCCCGCTTGGCGGGTATCGTCGAGGCGGTCATTACACGATTGTTGCTTACACTAATCAATAAAGAACCACAAGGCAGGAGCTTTCGGGACGCGTCTTCTCCATTTTTCATTTTAATCAACCACCTTGCCGCTTCTGCAGTCTCACGGTGTGCACATATAAGCTGCTGGAAACCTTCGTCTCCAAGCGCACAACAGTCAGCCAGTTTCCCTCAAATAGCTCGAACTCTGTTGTCTGGGAACTACATTATGGCTTTCAATCAGTCTGCTATGACGCAACATGTGCTGACGGCGACGAGCCTGGCCTTCGAGAACGCCAGTCATCCGGACTATTATAAGTTTGTGGCTGCATGCGTAGCCGTCGTCCTTGTCTCCGCCTCTCAATATGTGAAGTATCAGAAGAACAATGTAAGTACCCATCTGGCAGATTTCATAACTAACTCAAGAGCTCATTGTTACTCTGCCTTCAGGTCCGTGTCCCAGCAGCTAGATCTGAAAAATCTGGGATACTTTCTTCTTATTTCGGTGCCTACGACTACATCGAGAACGCAAAGGCTGTTCTTCTAGAGGGTTACAGGAAGGTATATTGGATTATGTGTGCTCTGCATCCCTTTGATTAAATATCCGCAACCGAACTATAGTACAAACGCGGGACATTCAAGGTACCTGGTCTGGAGCATTGGGTGGTCATCATCAACAGCCCCGAAAATATCGAGGATGTCCGCAAGGCACCCGATAACAAAGTTTCGCTGGGCGAAGCAGTCTCCGACGTTAGTACTTTTCAAGCCTCAAGCGCGCTCCGTCATATCGCGACGGGGTTTAGTTTGTCGTTAAGCGATGATAGACTGCTTCCACTGACACTACCTTTTTTTTATAAATGTTTCTCCAGCTGATTGCAGCGCGATGGACGATAGGGACTAGTGTCGCGAACAATCACTATCACCAGGATATCATCCGCTCACAACTGACTCGCAGCCTCGGAGCGAGGTTTGAGGACATTAAGGATGAATTCACAACCGCATTCGAGGAGCTGATTCCCGTCAAAGATGGTAAATTCTTTCCATATTCTCCGCACTGATTTCGTTGATCACAATTTACGGCGATCCTGTGTCCTGTTGTCAGATTGGTTCGCTGTTCCTGCTCTGCCGACCGTGAGGCAGATCGTGTGCAGGACGAGTAATAGACTATTCGTTGGTCTTCCGCTTTGTGAGTACACTTTGTGTGCGGCCTGCTTACCCCTAAATACTAATGTATTGTAATCTTTCATCGACCCTTACAGGCAGAAATCAGGACTATGTCGACCTCAATATTTCGTTCACGATCGACGTCTCCGTAACAGCGCTGAGGATCAGCAAGCTCCCGACTTTCCTGCGTCCGTGAGTAGTTCGGTGATTAAGTTGTGCTTCGCCCCTTACCTCACGTCCGTCATTCCCCACTCTCCGTTTTGACCTTCCTTATAATGCATGTTTGAGACGCATGTTATCCGAGACTGACGTCTGGGTTTAATGCTTTTGCGTAGGATTCTTGGTGCACTCATTACCAAAACGCCGCAAAGTATCCGTAGAGGTTTGAATCATTTGGGTCCTCTGTTTGATGCGAGGAGGCGTGATCTGGAAGAACACGGAGAAGACTGGGCCGACAAACCTGTAAGCTACAGCTATCCCGCTCGGGACTCATGAGCTAACAGTGTTGATTTACCTATCCCTCAGGCCGACATGATTACATGGCTTCTGGAAGATGCGCCGGAGGAAGAAAAGTGGAACAATAACGAGCTTACGAAAAGGATGTTGGTGACTAACTTCGCCGCTATCCATACGTCTTCGAATGTAAGCAACCCTCGATGCATTACCTTGCAGTCATCTCTGAAACGATGTTTCCCCCTCGCTCCTCATTCCTTTCAACACTTCCAGAGCTTCACACACGCACTTTATTATCTCGCGCTGGAAGGAGACAAGTATATGATTCCATTGAGAGAAGAGGTTGATCGCGTCCTCAAGGAGGAAGGCTGGACAAAGCTCGCAATAACGAAAATGCGTAAACTCGACAGTTTCATGAAAGAAAGTCTTCGGCTCAACTCGATTAATATGCGTACGTTCGCTCTCCATCCACGCTTCCCCGTGTTATATTGACGAATTGAATATAAATAGTGGTATTGAATCGCAAAATACTAGTCGATTACACGCTTCCAGATGGGACGTTCCTGCCAAAGGGCACGTACATCGCAGCCAACGCTGGTGGAACGCACGCTGATGACGGAATCTACGAAAATGCGGACGTGTTCGACGGGTTCCGGTTTTCGGACATTCGCAATGGGGCTGCGGAGGAGAGCACAAAACACCAGATGATCTCGACGAGTGCGGATTACCTGGCATTTGGACACGGACGACATGCCTGGTGCGTGTGCTTTTTAAATTTCTGGCCACCTATTTCCTGTCGCTTGCCTTTGTTTTATGTCGTTCTGACTATTTTCGCCAGCCCCGGGAGGTTCTTCGCAGTAAACGAATTGAAGGCTATGATGGCGTATATTGTGTCGACTTACGACGTCAAGCTGGAGAAAGAGGGCGCGAAACCACCGAATATGTGGATGGGAGCTCGGCTTTCCCCGAACCCGACGGCGAAGGTTATGTTCAGGAAACGGACGACTAGTTGAAGGAACCTCTGCAGTAGTGGCTTCGCTCTCGATCTTATTGCACCATTGTTTTGACAGCTTGAATGAAACTCGATTCATTTGTGCGGAATAAAAATACAATTATAAGCTACATAAAATACAATTCGAAAGCAAGAAAAGACAAACGAGACAACTCGACTACGCAGAGTCTAGATTCTGACTAGAGATCGAGATAGTCCCTCCCCGACCAGGCGGTTTCATCGCCGTACGCTCCACCCGTACCATCCATGCCAACTTCACCCGCACTCACGCCGCCGAGGCCACCAAGCCCTGCTCCAGGGCCTGCACCGTCGGCGCCTTCGAGCTCGCGGAAACGGAACTCACTGCGGAACTTGTTCTCGAGGGAGGTGAGCGCGCCGATGAGATCCGCTGACGCCTTCTCGAGTGCGGCACTTGGTGTGACGCTGCCATCAGTCTGGATCTTGAGCAGAAAGTGCGGCTGCAGCGGATGAGGGACCTTGTAACCTGCGAAGAGCACCGCAGGGTTCGCGAGCAATTGACTGAGAGGTGGTACGTCAAACGAAATGATAAGTAGGATATGAAAGAAGGACGCACTGGCGAAGCATGTTTCCGAGGGTGTGATCCTGCTTGAGGACCTTGACGGTTGCGGCGTTGGGGATCTTGGTATCCTCCGTGACCTCGATCCTAGCATACGCTTGAGCCTGAGTTTTTTTTTGCTCTGCCTACGCAGACTGCGAATGAGATCCTTACGGCTTCTCGCCGTCCTCAAGAACGTAGAGCTCGTAGCGCTGGATTGCGTTCATGGCGGTCACTTAATCGAGACAGAAAAAAAGGAGTATCAGTTGAGTGTCGCCATTCAGAGAAATGCGAGAAAATGAAGAAGTATCAGGACACAGTTTGTTATCACGGTATATCAATGACAATAAATAATGGCCTTATATGCGGCCGACATCATGCAATCTGTATGAGCCAAGAAATTGACACTCACGGTAACAGCAGCAGCAACAGAGAGAAGGGAAGAGGATAGAACGCAGGAGAGATCGAAAAATCGGGCGCCGTGACAGGGTTGCGTTTGTTGCGTCACCGGAAACTCCTGTAACGCCTTCAATCCTGAGAAATCTTCTTATAAAGAGAAATAATGCATATTCGACTGTTTAAAGGCTTAAGCGTAGTAGTATAACCTTGACTCCTGGTCGTAAATTTCTTAATTCTGTTTTTGCGGCCTTTTAAAAGTAAAAAACGAGCGAAACGAATTCGAATAGCTGCTGAGAGTTCCTAATATGGAAATACAGCACAGCTTCGGGTGCACAGCGCAAGGTCGAGAAGAACGCAACCCGACCGACACCTCAAGACACCACCAAAGTGAGTAGAGCTCGTTGCTGCCACTCGTCGCGCCGAATGTCGTCCATGGAGGTGCCGTATGTCAGGCAGCATCGCTGGAGAGGGGTTGGAAGCGCTGGAATGGGATGGATGGGTGGATTGGGCGGTGGATGGCACAGACGGACGATGGATGACACTCGGCGATCCGGCGGGTGGACGAGCACGGAACCCTTGGTGTGACGAGGACAAAGGATGCTGACGCTGTTGACAGATGCCGACCCACCTCTCCAAGACCCGCAAGCATCGCGGACACGTCTCTGCCGGTCACGGTCGTGTGGGCAAGCACCGCAAGCATCCCGGAGGTCGTGGTCTTGCCGGTGGTCAGCACCACCACCGGTGAGTGTCTATTCCATTCTGCACATAAATTGCGGCTAGGCTGACGATATCGTAAACAGTACCAACTTCGACAAGTACCATCCTGGTTACTTCGGTAAGGTTGGTATGCGCCACTTCCACTTCACGCGCAACGTACACTGGAGCCGCACGATCAACGTCGACAAGCTCTGGTCACTTGTACCCAAGGAGGAGAAGGATGGTCTCACTGCGGACTCGGACGTCGTCCCTGTCATCGATACTCTCCAAGCCGGCTACACCAAGGTGCTGGGTAACGGCCTGTGAGTTTTATATTCTGCGGTTGAGTGTTCTTTGTATACTTATCGGAATCCACACAGTATTCCGAAACTCCCATTCATCGTAAAAGCGCGCTTCGTATCTTCGCGTGCAGAGTACGTTTCGTTTACCTTAATCAGATTTTTACTCGCTACATCAGTCGCTAATAACTGATCTTCTTTTCCACAGGGCTAAGATCAAGGAGGCTGGTGGTGTTGTCAAACTCATCGCATGATTTGTTATATACTCGTTGCATTCTTGTCTCTTTACTTTTCTCTCTATTCATCATGAGCTAGGGCCATAGGAACTCATCCATGCACATGCACTCCGCTTCTATGCCATCCATTGTGAATTCCCAGACATGTGGGGAAGCAAAGACGTGAAGTTTTCAAGACGATTCGAGCCGTGACAGAGTGGCCTCAAGTTATTGGCAATTGCTGCGCGACGTGATTGTCAGCTCTAGCCCAGGCTTGACTTGAAATTGAAATTCCGCAGACCCGTTGTGAATGCAAAATGCTGTTTGTCACCCTATTTACAAAATCCGTTCACCCCGTCGGCGTCGGTAGTAAAAGAATCCAATTACGACAGGCTTAGCGTCTCTTCTTCCGGCGCTCTTTAGTCGTTGGGCCAATAAGTAGGCGTTCCTTTTGTGATACATCCCACAGTCGTCGACGGAGAGATGATAAGAGTGGGGCCTCTGACTGATAATAACGCTATGTATTGATTATTTGATCTACCACCTCGGCAATCCCTGACCGTCGCTTGTCATGGACCCGCGTCAACATAAGTAGCTGAATAATGTCGCGGCCAAATACCTTAAGAGCTTTCTTCTTGAAATAACCTTGCGTACTGGGGATCTGTGTTCCCCCGTGGGTTTGAAATCACGGCTTACAACCAATCAAGCCTTATCAGGCGCAGCCTGAACCTTTGGCCGTTCCTTCAGCGTCTTCGTAAATTCGGAGTATCGTCTGCAATGCCAGATAGTGTTAGCAGTGCAGGAGGTCTTGGAGGACCGAGTCCCAGTGTCCCCGGAAGAGTATGGGTTATTACAGGTACGTTCATACGATTTCTCGACAAATCGTACATCAGTCGCGAGATCAGCGATCACTGGCGACTGTAGTGATAAGCGCTTTTCTCGTTTTCGTTTCGTTCCATATCCATATCCATTTCCGCTCCAATTTTAGACATTTATGCATCCCTCTGTTATGTCAAGGCACGTCTTCCGGACTTGGGCGACTACTCGTGGAGGATATCCTTGCTCGGGGGGATAGGGTCATCGCAACTGCACGCAAGCCGGACAGCGTTCGGGACCTTCTTACGAATTTCAAGTGAGTTCTGATGCTATTCTTGTCTGATAACAGTGTTTTCATTGTAATCCCCCACCTTCATTAGCGATGCATCGAACGCTCGGATACACCTCTTGCAGCTGGACGTAACTGCGCCGTTTTCCGTGCTGCAAGAAGCAGCAGCAGTCGCGGTGGGGAAATGGGGTCGTGTGGACGTGCTCGTGAATAATGCGGGTGCTGGAATGCTTGGTATCAGCGAGGAAGTTGGGTGAGTACTATACGCGCCCTTCTTACCCCACTTTTGTGCTTCCCCCGCTCTGAACAATTGATACTATCCACAAAGTTGCCGCTCTTTATGCGTTTAGGCATGCCTTATCAGTTTAACTAACTTCCGCATGCGTAGAGTTGAAGGCTACAAGACTCAATTTGCAACTAATTTCTTTGGAGCGCTGAACGTAACAAACGCGTTTCTGCCGTATATGCGCAAACGCCGGTCGGGTACGATCGTGTTTGTTAATAGCCGCTCGAGCTGGCGGTCAGATGTACCTGTGAGTCGTGCACTGGTTGCTTTTTATCCGCCACATTGTTCTTCTAGGCATAGATGGCGAGGGGGATGAAGTATACGCGCTTTTAAATGTCACTCGTTGCTGCTTATCAAGAGGAACGTATTCTAACTAAGGCGTGTTTCTCACCAGATGCTAGGTGAGGAATTGGAACATGTTTTTATCGAGAAAACGCGATATGTATGACGAACGCTCGTCATTTTTCTCAAGGGACATATGCTGCATCAAAGGCTGCCCTTTCTGGTCAGTTAACTTTCTGTCAATCTCGTCGTCTCATCTCCGCATACATAGCGATACTAAAAAATCATACCGTATGCTACAGCCGCATCCGATGCTCTCTCCGTAGAGCTCGCACCGCTTAACATTCGCGTTCTCAACGTCCTTCCTGGGGGGATGCGCACGCCGAATTGGGATAACATGGTCCTCCTGCCGACGTCGCCTCACGCGATTCAGCCCTCCCTTTCCGCCGCAGTTGCCGACACAAATGGCACCTCCGTGCAGCACGACGCGGAGCAGCATATCGCGGACTACGCCGCGCTGCGCGCGCGCCAACTCGCGTGGATGTATGCGCAGACGGGCGCGCAGCCGGGTGATCCCGAGAAGTGCGCCCAGGCGATCGTGGACGTGGTGTGCTCCGCCGGGGCGGAGAACGGTGATGATGGTGACGCAGCTCCGAAGGATGGTAGCTCGAAGTCGGGTGGTCGTCCCTGGCCGGACTTGAATATGCTCGTGCTCGGGTCGGACGCGGAGGCGAATATTAGAGATAAGTGTGCACGCGTGGTGAAGAATTTGGACGAGTGGAAGGATGTAGTGAAAGGTGTCGATATTAACGCAAAATTGTGAGGTATAGTGGACACAATGTAAGATATAAGCCGAAATTTCGGAGTGTTATTAATTATGAAAAACACCGTGGCCCAGTTTCTAATAGGTCTAAGGAGTTACTACCATATCTCTGTTTCGACCTTTGCAACAGGTGTTTCTTTCAACTCCTAGCCTCTACACTTCATTACCAATGCCGGAATAATCCTTTGTACTGTAGTATGGTTGCATCCGAGAACATTACAACATTAGGTAGACAGTGCGATTATGTCACCATTTCACACGTGACAATACGGCCAAGTCAGTGGGCCGCACCCAACCTCTGCCACTGACAACCTCAAAAGTCCACCCAGATGTGACCGTATGAATCACCTAACGTCGGTTGTCCAGCAGTCTTTTCGTGCCTTTCAAATGTCATAATTCACCAAGTTACACCATGGCTCCGTCCTTTTCGCATCGATGAGTGTCTGCTAGAAGACGGGATACATCTTGATCTGTTGAGTGCACTCCGAGTCCTCTTCTACGATGTTCTCTTCTCTGGCTTTTGCGTGTAGTGCGCGCACTGCTCATTTATGATTTTGCGAGTGTAACTTTCTATCATTCTTTCGCTGTCGAACTGGCTCTTTTTTAATGAGGAATTGGGGACGCGTGTGGACGCTGAGGGCACTACGATCTATTGGAATATCTGCGGCACAGAAAGTAATCGGATAAACGGAAAGAAATCGTCTTAGCTTTAGACAAAGGATACCTACGAATCTGGAAGTCAAGTTTACTCACTCTCGGTAGCGTTCTTTCCTGGCCGCCTTCCTTACGCAAAGTCTGGGTACGGTTATTGGCAATTACCGTCAAGGCCAACAAAGCTCTCCTCATCCGGGCGTACTTGACAGCATGCTCTTTTCATCAAATCCTGGTTCCCCCTTCTCGTACCGGTACCGCTGCAAAAGTGTTTTTGTGTTATCTCGGGGCTGAACGAGTCCTGGTGAATCTGGCCCGTTCTGCCTCTCGTAACAATAATCTGGGGGCCCTGGCATCATGGCGTATTAGTAGCCAGGACGGGATCTGGGGCCGACAAGCATGTTAAATAGGCGGCATGGCGCGGACAAGGATAAGCAGGTATTCGGCTACGGGGCGCCCAATCGATCCCGGTTTTTATAGGTATGTACATGTACTACCATATAGGTCCATCGCTCTATACTAATGTCGTTTATTTTGCCAGTATGGCACAGTTCAGCATAAGGTCATTCCGGATCTTGTACATATTCTGCCGGATCTATCGCTTTCTATTGCGCTTACCGCAAGCTCCGGCCGGGGGCGTCTAGATTCTTTGGAGCGTTACAAGCACCCGCTATCTTTCCTCTCTAAACCAGCGTGCTTCTCCCATTGCAGTACTCCTGGAGTTCGCTGACGCGCACTTTCCTACAAGTTTTTACGCCGGGACTTCCCGAGTGGTGCGGTTATTCTCCACCATAGATGACAAAGGACAGAAGATGGCCCGAGACGTCGGAATATCATTGTATTCATTACGAATGATCGAAAATTACAGGGCTGAAAGCAAGGCCCCAAGGGCGCCTTGCGGCTGAATTTTATCTCGTCTTCGATACTGGAATGAACCCCATATGTTGCGAACGCACGATCCTCTGCCGGATCTGTTATGAGTAGCGCATGCACAACGGGGTGGACCCTCCTGTCAATTCGTATAAGATGCGACTCGTCTGAAGCAGGTTCCACATTCGCCCAAAACTTCAACGTGCCAGTTACACCGCTCGCATCTCATTCGCAATCCATTATAATGTCGCTCCAGCAGAGAATATGGTTTATCACTGGTACGAGCTTTGTCCTTCGCTCTTAGTGACTTCATGACGTATTAACAGTATCCGTACTGCCCACGAGGAACGTCGACCGGTCTTGGTCGCGAGTTTGTCCACGCTGTGCTCGCGCGCAACCCGAATGATAGAGTCATCGCTACTGCACGTTCTCTGTCCCAAATACAAGATCTCACTGAACAGTATAACAAACACGAGACCCGTTGTTATGCCTTACGCCTTGATCTCAACGATGACTATGACACCATGCGCTCCATAGCAGCAGAGGCTATGAGTGTTTGGGGCCGTGTCGACGTGCTTGTTAACAACGCCGGAAGGGGAACGTTAGGCATTAGCGAAGAGGCTGGGTACGTACATACACATGCCTCCTTCTCTGCTCCACGAGTGCCGCTTGCTTTGCATAGAGCATAGAGTCAGCTAAACTTTTTTTTTCAGAGTGGAAGGCTACAGAAATCAATTTGCAACCGGGTTTTTCGGAACGCTGAGCATAACTCATGCATTTTTGCCATATTTCCGCCGGTCTCGGGCCGGCGCGATCGTTTTCATAGGAAGCCGTTCTGGTTGGCGAGAAGTCGTCCATGTATGTTCCCCATTTCTTTGTCGAGGTATTCAATTCACATGCCCACGTCATTTGGTAGGCCGGCGGTAAGCGTAACTAGTGTTCAAGCTCCGATCGTATTTTTCACTTTGGACTAGGGACTTATGCATCGTGCAAAGCTGCACTTGCCGGTAAGTGGTCGATCTAACTTGATGGGAAGAAAGTCACCTTGATAAGTCGCGCTCCCGTCCTCTTTATCTAGCTGCCGCCGAAGGACTTGCGGCGGAGCTCGCACCCTTTGGCATCTGCGTACTGAACGTTGTGCCCGGCGCTCTGCGCACACAAAACTGGGCAAAAATGGCTGTGCATCCCCCAGCACACAATGCGCTCTTACCCCCGTTGTACAACCTGCAAGGCAGTGACGGTACAGATTCGCCCGGTAAAAAACGCGACGGGAAACACGGTATCGCCGATTACGACTCTGCGCGCGAGCGCATGATGGCCTGGTTGGCGGGAACGCAGACGTCCACGCAGCACGGAGACCCCGCTGCGTGTGCACGCGCTGTTGTGAGCGTCGTGTGCGGTGAGGCACGGCCTGTGCCGGGATCGGTCGGTTATGAAAAGGGGTGGCCTGATCTGAATCTTTTGATCCTTGGCTCGGACGCGGAAGCGAACATCAGAGACAAATACGAACGCGTGTTGAGAAACATGATTGACTGGAACGATATACTTAGAAGTGTGGATTCCCCTGCGAAGAGTAAGCTTTGATTCCGTCGTTTCTTGGGACATTCTATTTTCGGGGACACCAGACATGGCTTTGTTGTTAACATTGCGATACCACGAAACCGGAATGATGTTATAGTACAAATTCGCGAACTGTAGCAAGCTCTGTGTAGTTGGTACATCCATACCATTGTTATATGCGTTTGTTTCGCTTACACAGGCCCACAGTTTCTAATTTAATCCACTTTTCGCCTATTTTTCTAAATGTAGGTGGTGGTTGATACGTACGAACCTGCTTTCGCCTTGCAGATATCGAAGGGGAAGAGGGAGCGACGCGGAACATTCAATCTTGGCGACGGATATCCGGAGGGACTAGCACCCATAATGCCATCATCATGCCCAAGACGGCTACGACACTGTATTCCGACGGCACAAGTCGATCAAACCTTAGCATATTCGAAAATAAAAACACGCGAAGCGACTTACAGAGGTTGCAGGCTCATGACGCCGAGCTTTGACGACATCGCACCCGTGATGAACGGCAAGATTGCGGAACCTGTTTGCCCTAACCCTGCAATCCATCCGACTGCCCCTGAGACAAGCCAGTGCGGGATGAGTCGGCCTGCGCGATTCATGACAATAGGATAGATGGGTCCCAGGAAGAGTCCGACGAAGGCAACGGCAACGGCGTTACTGACGAGTGAAGGTACGAACCACACTACCATCTCAAGGCTGTTAAGTGGACGAAAGACATAAGCAATTCCATCATAAGGATGATGTGCAAAAGTAGGGGAATCGTACCAGATGGCGAGAGAAATATACAACCAGATGACACGTCTCTCGCCAATCTTTGTCAACCAACGTTAGTTTAATTTAGGGTGACTCGTAGGGAATCACATACTTTACGATTCAGCCACATAAGTACCACTCTCCCAAGAGTTAGTCCTGCAAATCAATGTCCTCAGCAAACTTTAAAATTCAAGACAGCCCCGCCGCATACAACTTACCTCCGAAGAATCCAGAAGTAAGATAACCCGATGAGTCCCCACCCTCTCTCTTCTCCTTGACAAAAGTTACTATCCACCCTGTACTCTTGGTTAGTATGTTATTGATCATGGACGCGACACCAACGTAAAACTCACCTCCAATAGTAACTTCGACCCCGACGTATGCCATAATAAAAAATGCCAATATATGGACATACTTGAGCCGAAGGATCTGGCTATAATGGTTTCCCCTCGAGCCCGTCTGCTCTTTAGGCGTCTGACCGGTTTTCAGGAGTATAGCTAGGTTAGATGATCTTGTGTTAGAAAGTGCGAAAATTGAAGCCTCTATAGAAACCAATAGACGTACGCTCTAGCCGTTCGAAACGGAACACAAGAATTAGCAAGGCGACGTTCACTAGGCTGATACCCATGGAGATGAAGTAAAACGTCGACCACCGCTCCATCGCCGCGAACTGAGTCGCAACAAGCGGAGAAATAAGAGCCCCTACTCCTGTTCATAAAGATTCCTCATGAGAGTCAGTCATAAATGGTTGGATAGCTTTTACCATAGGTAGCAAGGAAGATGCCCATCTTTGTCGGGCTGTTCTTAAGGTTCACGACGAATACTACCGACTGTGCGGCCTGTGATTGAAGATACATGAGGAGTCCGGTATAAAAGTTCCAGAAAGGGTTCGCACCTGGATTGATATCCCGAACCCCGAAAAGCAATATGCCAACACAAAAACGGGAAACGGGGGAGCAGGGCCCTGCATAGCGTATGCAATTACTTGCAGGAAAGCGCCTTTCGGGAAATTGTAGATACATGAAATAATCCATTAAATTCAAATGAACCGACCTAATACGAGAGACTTGCGGAGGCGAGGTGAGTACTGAGCTTCGAAAATTTTATGTATGCCCTCACCTTTCCGAACCCCAACTTGCTCGAGAGATGTATATTTGCAAGCGAACCGGTAATATAGCCCTTTTTGACGGTTTGGTATTTCGTGCACCAAACAAATATGAGAATTCAACAACACTTACGACACAGTTTGCAACGAAAATCAAAGAAACAACCGTAAATCCGATCTTCATTCAGCCAAAGAAAGACAAAACTTAGTTCAAAGAATTGATAAAAAGCAAGCCATTGCACAGCCCACATGATAATGGCTTTGCATCGTCGGGAGCATGGGTCCAGAAGTACCGTCATTCCATCCTTCGAGAAACATGAAGAACGAGACGGCAATGAAGCCTGTGAGCTCAGCGAACTTCTGTGCCTTCAGCTCTTCGGCTGATGGCTCAGGAGGAGTCGCTATGGACATCACGGACGACGCGGGTCTCATGGCCATTGCGCTACTGATAGCGTCGACCTTGGACAACTCTCTCAGTTCCAAAGCCTCTGGGTGGCCATCTTCATGGGTACTTGCTCTCGCAACGTCGCGGTCCGAGATAAATGCAGAGACTGGACGGGAACCAGGGAGAGAGCCAGATAGGCTAGTCGCGTAAACATTCAGATGACCTTTTTCCAGACCAGAACCCAGAGTTTCAGAGCGTGAGATGTCAGGACCTTCAAGAGAGAGCGTAGTCGTTGACATCCTTACTCAAGTAAGAAAAGAAAATCGGAGGGGTGGCCAGAAGTCAGAAGAGGGCCCGGGTGAACGAGGTCGTTGCTGGAAAAATGGCAGATAACAAAGTCCGACTCGGACTGAGTCATACTCTACGGTCCTAAAGGGTGAGTAAGTAGTAAGGACGGTTTTGTGTTGCTACAAGTGCCGCGGGCGGCCTATTTTTCTTTCAAATTCCCATTTCCAATTACGTACAGAACTTCCGTATATTTCTATACTTGAATTAAAGCTCCGATGCTATCCTTTTCAGCCACGGAGCTACATGCATGCTGTATAAAGAGGCGCTAACTTGCAATTACAATAGTATAGTAGTATTGACTATGTGCGATACAAATGAAAGCTCGGTAGGATCAAAATGGACGAAGCATGGGATGGGGTTGTGCGGAAATATGTACATTTGTCACTTAATAAACCAAGAAATCACCCGACACGGTTATTCGTTTACTGCATGGGCAGCAAGCAAATGACTAAAAGATAGGTATAAATTGCGGGAAGTCTAAGAGAGTCCGGTTCTTCAATTGAAAGGGGAGAAATTTGCCCATTGTAGCGAAAAAGATCAAATATCCGGCTTTCGTCGAATACATCGGTCTTACACATCCTTCGACCCAAGATCTTCTGTATCACTATAACTTAGCGAGCAGAAGGCCTATGACAACATAGATGATCGTCGCGGGTGGAGTGACGACACAATACGACCAGAAAATTGTCCGACTGATAAGGCGCTCAAATGCATCGCCTGAGCTCGCTTGTGTGATCTGTACCCGAAACGTAACTTGATCAGGTCTACTCAACCGGAAATAACGTTTCGAATGACGCACCTGGGCGAGAGTAAGGGCGGCAGGGGACGATATGAGTAAAACATTCGCCACAAGGAATACCGGGCTGAATCGTACGTAAGCATTAGCCAACTAGATATTCTATTAATACTCCGCACTTACTCGTCAAAGACTTTCGGAATATCGTACTTCGCTCCCAACGACATTAACGGAAGTAATAGCAAAGGGGTCAACAGCATCCGTGACACCACCGCGATGACCACTGTACGTGTCTCGCCAGGTTGAGGGGCATCCTCTCTGTCACTTTTTCGGGCCTCCGAGCGATCAAGCCTGCTAAGTCGGAACATGCTGCGCACACTACCTGCGAAAGAAACCGATCGCCCAGTTGAGATGCTCGAATTGCGTCTTCCGGCTCTGTCCATACGCTCGCCCTCAATATCCCTTGTTCTTGGCAGACTGTTGTCCCTCGGCTTTACTGCACTGATTTCCTCGTCAGCTGGTGGTTTGTAAAAGTACGCGCCAAGAACGACGAGTGTGAGCGGAATAGAGCAATTACCCCCAGCGGAAAGCGCTCCCTTAATCGGCTGGAGATGCGCGTCGAGTGTATGCTGCAATGGCGGGGCGAGTGCAACAATTATTGACAGAAATGCTGCCCATAGCGGCACGGTCATGAAGTCGTTAAGTGTTCGGAAGAATTTCTTAAAACGGCGTGACAAGCGGTGGGTAAAGCGCCGCACAAGCGAATGCAAGTGCGAGGAGGTAGGAACTGTAAGGGAACGCCGCCGCCGTCGCCAGCGGCTCGAGGTATCGGGCAGCAACAAGGGTTCATCGGAATTGGAGTCTTCACTGTCTGAATCAGAGTCTTGGTCGTAACGCGGTGCAAGCGACGAAGACGAGGATGCAATAGGAAGGGTGATCGCAGATTGTGTGGGCGTATTCGGGAAAGACATGAAGACGTGCGGAAGTACGTCTTTGCGGTCGTGTGCATAAGTTTCAATATGCCCACTACGAGACGGTAGGCCATTAGCAGCGCCCGAAAGCAGGCGGTTTTGATCGGGAATAACATCATTCGCTTCAGTCGTTGCCTCTGAGAACTCGTTTTCGTCCGTGTCCGATGGATGAAATACTACTTCCGGGTTATCGACAAAAATGCCTGGAGGCCTCTCGTGTTCTTCATGTGTTTGTGCCTCCTGCGGTTGTCTTTCCACTTCGGAACCCTCCGGATCCGCCTGTGAAAGCAGATGAACACCGTAGCTCCACCTAAGCACCATACCCAAAGTGCTGTATAACACCAAGTAAGAGAGGGCACGTCCCAACATAGCGCTTTGTGTATCTTCTTCGTCCCATTTAAGGCCGGGGACAGTGACGACCAGGCTTTGCATTAACGCGATCGGCAAAGAATTGGAGTTCATGAACATTGAGGCGGCGACGGCGAAATTCCTGAGAAATGAAATAAGAACTAGTGGAACTTTCTCCAAATGCTATGCACAACTAAGACTCACCTTTGTGACCTTTTTAACCGAAAAGCCCATCCTAAGAAGAACGATATGCAGTAGGAAACACTCGTAACCAAGACAAAGAATATAGGAATTATCCACAATTCGCGAAGTTTCGCTGAAGGGAGAACAGGTCAGAAACGAACAGACTAGTGGAGGGAAAGAGATCATTAGGACGAAAAGTAGATAAATAGAAGCAGTCAACGTCTTTCAAACAGACAACGTTTGAGTGTCACTTGAAATGAAATGAATGACACACGTTCGTTTGACCCATCACGACAGGCACGTGCTCATATAGAACACAACAGCAAATCTGAGGACCAGCCACCCGTTCGACCAATTGAAGTACATTCGCCACAAGTTCAACCCACCAACATCCGTAAGCGTGATGGATCCAAAGGGACTATATAACACAACGAAACTTCCTCTTGGCGGGAAAGATAGATAGGAGTGTGAATAGAATCTCAAAATATCACTTACAGGGTGAAAGCGAGAATGCGACCTTTGAAAACAACAGACAAGGCGTGAAGAGAGAAACATTGAGACGATTCAGTTGCTGAAGAAAAGATCAGCCGATTAAGCTAACACGAGTGTCTCGCGACAACGCACTTTTTGGGTCCTCTTATCGAGGATGCCCTTGCGGGCAAGTAGATATCCGGCGAGACACAAAAGGAAGACTTCGAGGATGGCCTGTGAGATAGACGACGGCCTTTTCAACAACAATTTCAACATGAGCTCAATGAAGCATACCTCAAAGACCGTCCTGAGCAGCAGTACGATGGGTGCCATGAAGGCTGATGGAGGGATGCGTCGCAAGGCTTGGCCAAGATAGCAGTACTGGCACAGGAATAGTAACTGCGCTTGGGAGTCCCGAACACCGGAATGAGGTCATGAAGCATCACGTGATCAAACGTGGCACACACCGGCGCTTGTGCAGTGACTCTACTGCCTAGCTTTCGCTAACAGGCGCACTCAGGAGTCGGGCCCAAGAGCAAGCTGTGGGTATGAAATGATGGAATGAGACGAGATAGGGGTGTAGTACTTAATCTCTGTACCGATGATTAATTGGTCTCGGACCCAAGAGAGCATGTAGTCCACGAAATTAACGCAGAACAAGTCTAAAATAAATCTAAAAATATGCACTTCTTTGTTGCGGAACGCAATTCATTCCAATTGCCTCCGTACAATCGCCATTAGGCCTGCCTAGCCAAGCGTCGTATTGAAGACTACCCGTCGGCACTACATGTAGTCCCCGAATCTTCTAGGTCATGTGCCCCCCAGGTCGGTGATCTGTGCCTAGGCGCCTCAGATTCTCGTTTAGGTGTTATAATACAGACGAGCTTTGCGGCGCTTTAAACACCAATTCACCAATTCAAGGAAGGGACCACATGCGAATGATGTACTTTAGTGTTAGGCGAAGAATGATCGCCGATCATTCGGAACTGTAATTTGATCTACAGTTGATTCTCTAATAATGCATAAGCTATTCATGCATAAGAGCTACTAATGCATAAAATTTCGTGGGGACAATGCCCGTCCCCGCCAAATTATGCAAAAAATCTGCTACCGCATAATGCATAGAAATTTTTGGAAATTATTCACTAGTGGGTTGCCATTTTAGGCCATTTCGGACTAAATGTACTACTGTAACGGGCCTATAACTTCTACATCGGGATGTAAATAAGATTTTGTGGCAATGTTTGGCAGTATTTTTACGCAATGACGACTCTGGTTGATTCTTTCTGAGGCCGGAGCCTAATTTGGCAAGTCGCCAGCATTATGTCAGACTCA
This sequence comes from Coniferiporia sulphurascens, assembly GCA_002794785.1. Lineage (NCBI taxonomy): Eukaryota > Fungi > Basidiomycota > Agaricomycetes > Hymenochaetales > Hymenochaetaceae > Coniferiporia > Coniferiporia sulphurascens. The sequence continues at coordinate 958,332 of NBBA01000010.1, read as the reverse complement.
TTTTTTGCTTCATAAATCACAGGTAGGATGGTCATTTCTTTGACTGGAGCCCTTATTTAACTGATATACTGTCAAGTCTTTTTATTTTATCTTACTTTTCATGTTCTTTCAGCTGCCTGCTATGTGGCGAACAAAAAGCTCAAAATAATGTCACAAATTGTCGCGACTTGATCACACACGTAACAGATGTGTGACATCCACTAATGCATACAACCTATTAATGCACATCCCTTCTTGACCTCTTACCACCACCATCCCCTTAGGGGTGTGTGCTGCGAGGGGGGATCCGTCTAAGGAAGGGGGCCTGAGTGGTTTGCAGGCACTACCCTGACCATACCCTGAGGTCACTCGGGGGGGCTACGATGTTAACATCCTGGGGTAGATGCCGACTTCATTGTGCAGGGACTTGCCACCCCTCCAATGCCTACCCTGGCGGGCCCTCTAATAGGGGGCCAGGCAGCCGGGAGTGTGAGTGGTCCGCCTCTTGCACCAAGAACTACTGACTGCCCGTGGAGGAGCCACGACTGGACCGGCGATGATGTGAACACCAAGGACGTCGTCACGCCACGCGGACGTACACCAAGCCTTCAAACTCTGAAAAACGGGTAAGGGGATAGTCCCTTCATTGCCTAGGCCCGAGGAACCCGATGCCCCAACTCGACGTTCCCACTGTTTATTTTTGACCTGGTCCCTCATGACTCTTTTTCCCACATGACTCGCACGGCCATTCAGTTTGCTGACACCCAACCTGGACCCCCATGGCAACTGCGGGCTTTCCCACACCCAAACCTGGGCACTGGCAAGTGACCCACCCTAACCGGCCAGGCCGTTCCGGCTCTCCATAGTCATCACTGGCAGAGGTTTGCCGAAACGGATCCATGCACCATGACGAATCCTGATCTCCTAACTAGGGAACGGGCGCACCACTCCAAGGCCCTCGATCAGCAATTCAACAGGCTGCCTGCATGACTTTGAAATCTTTTTGGGAGGGAAGGGTTTACAATGGAGAGGAGAATCATCGCCAACAGGCGCTCACAGCTTCGGTAACACAGGGTTGAGAGAAGAAGCGGGGATGCAGGATTCTCACTGGCGAGGACCGGAGCTCCTCTCTTTTTAAATTTACCATCACGATTTCTAGTTCTGGCCCCTTCGGGGGCCGGGGCGCTTAAGTAGAGTTGTATTTACACAGCGCCTAATAAACCTTCATCATCATCATCAACCTATTAATGCACAATCCCTTCTTGATCTCTTACCACCACCATCTCCCTCTGGGTTTTGGTGCTGTGAGGGGGGTATCCGTCTAAGGAAGGGGGCCTGAGTGGTTTGCAGGCACTCCCCAACCATACCCTGGGGTCACCTGGGGGGGCTACAATGTTAACGCCCTGGGGTAGATGCCGACTTCATTGCGTGGGGACTCGCCACCCCCCCAACGCCTACCCCATCAGACCCCCCAATAAGGGGTCGGCGGTTGGGAGTGTGAGTGGCTCGCCTCTCGCACCAGAACTACTGACTGCCCGTGGAGGGGTCATGACTGGACCCACAATGACTTGAACACCAAGGACAACAACCCACTAGACCACAACGTACACAAGCCTGCAAACTCTGAAAAATTGGGTAAGGGGACAGTCCCTTCATTGTTTGGCCGAAGAAAACCGGGGCATCAACGACATTCCCACTGTTTATTTCTGACCTGGTCCCTCCTGACTCTGCTTTCCCACACAACACACATGGCCATTCAGTTCGCCACTCTGCAACCGGGCCCCCGCTACCGCAGCAGGTTTTTTCCCACACCAAGACTTGGGGCACTGGCAGGTGACCCTCCCTAACCGGCCAGGCCCCCTCCAACTCCCCGAGCCTAAAAAACAGAGGGTGAGGAGGGGAGTCACGCGCCATGATCATGCCCGAGCTCCCCACCAGGGACCGGGTACACACTCCAAGGCCCTCAATCAGCAATTCGATAGGCCACCTGCACGATTTCGGAATCTTTTTGGGGGGGGACAGTTTACAAAGGAGAGAAGAATCGCGTCTGTCTGACGCTCACGGCCTCGGACACGGGGTTGAGAGAATACGTGGGGGTGCAGGATTTTCACCGGCAAGGACCGGAAGCCCTCTTTTTAAATTTACCATCGCAACTTTACTAGTTCCGGCCCCTTCGGGGGCCGGGGCGCTTATGTAACTTAGTATTACACGGCGCCTAATAAAACTCTCTTCATCATCAACCTATTAATGCATAAAAAATAATGGGGACCAACGTTATGCATTATTAGAGAATCAACTGTATTTCAAAATTATTACATGACATATGTAAACCGAACGATTTATGGACTCACCCCCTAAGCTTGGCTGAGGGATGTAGTGGTAGTGGTACATTACTTGCGTGAGATGAATCGCTGTTGCAATTTGACTTGTACGTCCCAAATTCTCGCAATCTAATGTTCCGGTGGACACTTTTCATGATCGATAACATGGTTTATTGTCAGGGTACACCTCCAGAAGAAATCACATGGGAGCGTCCACATTCGATTTTAATACAATCCGATTTTATGTAAAACGGCTTATAGGTATGCGTATTACGAACATGCGAATTGTACGTCCTACGGCTCAATCTAAAACAGTAAGGTACGACAATCGGAGAACATGAATAGACGTAGATAGCTATAGACGCGGATGCGTATAGTGACCATAGGGTATATTCGGTAAGTGATTGGACAGTGAAGAAAACCGTGACAGAGTCAATCAGACCTGCTGAGGTGTTACAACGGGAAGACTGGCCTGGAATATATGGAGGGAACGAAGGATGAAAATTGGCTGGTCGAGCGGGATTCCCGTGGATTGTAGGAAAGGTAGCGTGGGGGAAATGACGTGTGAAATCGGATATCTAGTTTGTGCAGATGATGGAACTGGGTAGTATACCGGAGATTCGCCCCTCAAACTCTAAAAAGTGGCCAATTTTCCTTTACGTCGTGAGCGTCAGCTATTAATATCTGGTTCCTCCCGGGGTGGAGCCGGGGAAAGAATGGCAGGGCAGAACAACTCTAAGCACGAATACGCTATAGTTTGGCGATCAAGAGACCGAGGACGACGTAGATGATCGTTGTAGGCGGGGTGACGACGCAATACGACCAGAAAATCGTTCGACTAATAAGCTGCTCAAAAGCGTCGCCCGATGCTGCCTGCGTAATCTGATAGAGCAGCGTCGTAAGTTAGTCAGGTTTATTAGCGCTAACTGTAGAATGAAAAGGACGCACCTGGGCAAGAGTAAGCGCAGTGGGCGAAGATATCAGCAGGACAATTGATACAACGAAGACCGGGCTATCGCAAAAGACGTGAGCATGTTAATGAGGACACAGTACAGATAAAGACGCACTCCATGAATATTCTTGGGGTGTCATACCGCGAGCCCACCAGTATGAGGGGGAGAAGCAGCATCGGCGTTAAGATCATACGCGACACCACCGCTATTACAACGGTGCGTGTCTCACCCGGGCGCTGAGCGTTCTTCTTCATTCCTGAGCGAAGACCGCTGCGGGCTTTAGCTACACACGAGCACCAGCACGTGCCGATCCGACTCCAAATTTTGTTGCACCTTGAGGATGGCACACTCTCATCTCTGGGTGTACGCTCTTTCCCGTCAATCATCTCATCCGGAAGGACACCATCCTTTGGAATGGCCGTCCCAGCTCCGTTCTTGTCAGGAGGGGTATAAAAGTACGCTCCAAGCACGATAAGTGTAAGTGGGACCGAGCAGTTTCCCGCAGAAATAATAGCGTCCTTTAGCGGAGGCACCTCGACATCGAGGAAATGTTGCAATGGCCGAATGAGTGCGACGATCAGCGAGAACAGGGCAGCCCATAATGGGGCAGTCATAAATTCCATAAACGTGCGTGCGCCTTTCTTTAAGCCCTGGAAAACGCGGCGTATACATTGCTGAAAGGAGAAGCGAGGAGGCGACGATTTTGCGGAGTCACATACAGGAACCTCCTGGACAGCAGGTAAAGGAAGCGACAATGATGAGACAGCATAAGAGTCGTCAATAACGGTCCGCGTGGGAGAGCACGGATAGGGCGTTTGCGCTTGGGTCTCATCTATTGAGGATCGGGACCCGTCTACTTCACCGCAGACGTTTGAGACAGCTATAGGATGGTTGGGGATTATAAGCGCTGGTGTTGTTTTGGTAGGGTTGCTTTCATTTGTGTCAACCACCGTCGGTCCCGCGACGGTGTCGACAATGGATATCACGTCGGCAGCAGCCTCTTGCGGGGTGTCCTGCTTCTCTTCGTCATACATATGTGCATCCTTTGGACCTGTCTCCGACATCTCGGGGTCTGCCTTTGAGAGGAGGCTCACACCATAACTCCACCGAAGTACCATGCCCAATGTGCTGAATAACACGAGATACGAGAGTGCTCGGCCAAGCATGGCGCTCTCAGTATCGTTGTCTCCCCATTTTAGACCGGGAACCGTGGTGACAAGGCTTTGCATCAGTGCAATTGGCAAGGAGTTGGAGTTCATGAACATAGCGGCGGCGGCAGCAAAGTTCCTGTTACAAATTTATTAGCTTAATCCGATCGTTCTGTATGTCTCATTAATAAATCCCAGACCCTCACCTTTGTGATCTCTTTAGTCGAAGGACCAATCCCAAGAGGCACGACACGCCCATAGAGACGGCAGTAACGAGAATGAATACGACGGGAACCACCCATAGCTCACGGAGCTTTGCTAGAAAGATGACGGGTTAGAAATTACGAGAGTTGATCAAATAATCGCCAGACACCGGGGCCACAAGAAAAGAATTGAAATTTTTACTTGTACATATGCGGAAGAGAATAACAGGGGGAAGAGGGCGTTAAGAGTCGTGGACAAGCTTTCGTATTGCTTTTTTCTTCCCTCTCACAGACCGTACGGGCACCGCGGCATCGACAAAGGGAGGAGAAATGTGAAAACTTACCGGGAGAAAGTGAAAAAGCAACTTTTGAAAATAACAGAGCGGGCGTGAAGAGTGATATATTTAGACGGTTACATTGCTAGAATCACGAGTTAGCAGAAAATTCTCACTGAAATTGAAGGGGTAGGGGACATACCTTTTGGGTCTTCTTGTCGAGGACGCCTCTGCGAGCAAGCAGGTAGCCCGCAAAGCAAAGAAGGAAGACTTCAACGATAGCCTGTGGCGGTCATGTCCGAAGTCAATATTTCAGCCTCGCTAGCTCAGCAGCGATAGGACTTGCCTCGAAGACGGTTTTCAGGAGCAGGCCTATAGGTGCCATGCTATGCGAGGGGAGCGGGAGGCGGAAAGTAATGCGTTGAGGTTAACCTCGCCGTTTACTCACTTTAAGTGCTCCAACGTCGATGTCCTGCCGCCCCTTTCCAAGAGCTCGGGTATCTACTAATCGAGCGGCAGTTTTCGCGAAGAAAAACATCTACACTAAGCCCTCTTGGCATTACGAATGGTATTGAAGGCAAATCCTCGACAGGGCTACGGGCTTCGCCGTTTCAGCATGTCCGTGCGATGCTAAGCGGTTAACCAATTGCCATGTGTCCTTGCAACGATAGCCGCCTCTTTTTTTTTTTTTTTTTTTTTTTTTTTAATTCAGCATTTGTATACCGCTACATTACATAGTAAAAGACGCGGATATGAGACTAATTGAGGTGTCGTGTCAGAGGAGATTAACAAGGTATGAGGGTCCTGGTTTTAATTCTACGAAAAAGGTATGAAGTTTGGGTGTCTGAATTTTGTTTTGTGGATGTTTAAGGTGGAAAGAAATGCGAGTTTAGAATCGGTTCGTGAACGGTAAAGGATTTTGTAAAAGCGTTCGAGGAATTGAAAAAGGAAGCGAGTTTCTGAAGATATGATTCTTTTGTGAAAAGGATGTGGTCCGGAGGAGGTATGACATTCCCGAATGATTGTATGCGTGCGGATTTGAGAAGAGAGCATCGTCTGATAATGTGGTCTCTTGTTTGTATGGATGTACCGCAAGGGCATGATATGGGTTCGGTTGGTACGAAACGCCTGTAGTAGTCGCCAAAGTGTCCGTGTCCTGTAATTGCATGGAATATGCACGAAGATATGTCTCGAGGATAGTAGAATTTTTTCCAAAACTGAGGTAGTTTCGACGAGGGTAGTCCGGTTATAGTATTAAATGAAGCGGACGTCGATATGTTTTTTGTGTTTTGGATGAGGTGAGACCATGATTTGATAGCGTGAAGGTTAATGTCTTCTTTTTCTCCTGCGTATGTCTTTAATAAGAACGGACGGCCAATTGGTGAAAAATGGGTGAGTTTGTCGGCGATGACGTTTCCGGGAATGTCGAGATGACCTGGGGACCAGTGAAGATGAATGTGATGGTGGGTGTTTGAAGTGAAGAGGTCTGAAAAAGAGCGAAAGATTTTAGAAGAACATTGGGCCGCATGAGGAGATAAGTCAAGGATGGCAGGAATACATGAGGATGAATCGGAGAAAAAATGAATGTTGTGAATATGAGCCGTAGAGAGGATATGACGTTTTCGGAATAGCGTGATGCGTTTGGTACATTTAGCGAGAGCATACATTTCTGTGTCGAAAGAGGAGCCTGAGGGAGAACAATAGAAGTGGCCAAGGTCGACTATAATACCGGAATGATAGATGATGAAAGAAGAGATGGTGACGGATTGATTGTTTTTGTAATTTTTTGAACCGTCTGTGTAAACTATTAGATTGTGAATATTTTTTGATAACGAGTCATGTAAGAGAATAATTTTGTTTTTTTGGGAATTTTTACGGTCCGCGGATGATGTTCCGGATTCGATATGATAAGAGAGAGATTGATAATGGTATTGAGATGAATTAGGTGGAAGATGTTGTGACGGATGTGCGAGGTAAGGTTGAATGTGTTCGATACGCGGGTCAGATAGAAAGGCGAGACGGTGTAGTTGTGTTTTTGGTTTGGTGGAAGTAGATTTATGACGGGATGTGATAGGAGGTTTTGAGGAGGGAAGACGAGGCCATGATGATGGTAGGCGATTTAGAAGTTGAGAATTGAGCGGTAGACGATTGAGACGAAGGGCAGTGGATTGATTATATTTTTGAAGGAGAATTGGTATTGGGAGAATGTGTGCGATTCGATGAAGAGCGTGTGACGGTGTTGTACGAAAGGTGCCTGTAAGAAGTCGGATGCTTTGATTTTGAGCGACGATCATTTTGTTAAGTTTAGATTGTTGTCGAATGCCGGTATACCATAATTGAAAGCCGTATGTAAGAACTGGCAAAATATTGGCGAAGTGGAGGGTTCTGAAGTTGGCAAAGGATAGTCCCCGAATGGTGTTCCCGAGTATGCGAAGAGCCATGGTAGTTGATCGTGCCCTCATGCACATACGAGTGATATGATCGTTGAAGTTAAGTCGTTGGTCGAGGTAAAAACCGAGCCATCGAATGACTGGAGAAGGTGTAATAGTGATTGGAGGACCGTGATTGTTTGGAAGGATAATAGAAGGAAATGATGGTGGAGAAAAACCGTGTCTAATGAAATGAATAAGGTCGGATTTTAAATGGTCAACGGAAAGTTGTAGTTCGTGTAGCCTATTAGAAATGATAAGGAATGCTTTTTTAAGAAGACGAATGTTTTCTTGATATGAATCAGAATATACTAGAATGAGTTGGTCGTCAACGTAAGCTTTGAGGCATGTGTCGGAATGTAAGTTAAATGAATCGAGAATGAAAGCAGTGTAAATTGTGGAAAGAATTGGTGAAATAGGAGAGCCTTGAGGAATGCCTACATTATGAATGGGTTTTTTATCTGATGTGAAATTGTCAATTTTAAAAGATATGTGACGGTCAGATAAAAAGGCTTGTGTCCAAAGAATAATTTTTTCGTCGAAACCGAGTAAATGTAGAGAATGTAGGAGGCGTGAATGATTAACGTTATCGAAGTACCCTTTGATGTCGATTGTAAGTGCTGATACGCATAGCTTCTTTTTATGTGCAGTTTGGATGTCGTGAATAAGGGATAAGCCTGCGTCAATGGTACAGGAGTTGGATCGACCTCCGAATTGGATGGTGGGTACGAGGTTATAGCGACCGATGTCCCAGGTGAGGCGTTTGGCGATGATTTTTTCGAGAATTTTCCCTATGCATTCCAGAAGAGCGATCGGACGATAAGATCTAGGATTACTAGAATCGGTTTTGTTAGGTTTAGGGATTAGAACAACGTTAGCATCTTTCCATGGGTGAATGTGACAGGAAAAACATTCGTTAAACAAATCGAGTAAAATGGAAGGATATACGGAATTAATCCATTTGATATATGCGTATGGTATGTTCGAAATGCCTGGCGCCGAATTATTGTGGGTGAGATTAAGGCAAGTATCGACTTCATTTTGTGTAATGCGTGGCGATGAGCGAGTGGGTTTTTTGGGAGGGTCGTCAGGAAGGTCAGTAACGTTCGGTTTCGGATTGTTGGAGAAGAATGATTGATGAAAGGCGTCGGCTTGTCTTTCTGGCGTGTGTGCAAATTGATCTTGATATAGAATAGGTGGCGTGCGTGTTTTTCGTTTCCTGGAGGACCATTTGGCGTAACGGTAAATGTCGTAAGAAGACGCTCCTTCGAGGACGGAGGTGGCCCATGATTGTTTGGCTTTTTTGAAAATAATACGTGCTTCTTTGTGGAGATGTTCTTTTTCGAAGTTGACGGAGCAGTCTCTGAAGGCGCGGATCGCTTGGGCACATTCGTCGTTCCACCAGTAAGAGTATGAGAATTGGGTTGATGATGTCTGCGGCATAATTTCAGATGTTGTTAGTAGGATCTTTTCCGAAAGTTTGTTAGCGTATTCATAAACGGATTCATCACTCGTGAAAAGGGGAAGTGGTTGGTTATCTAAAAGAAAACTGAATTTTTCAATCCATTCTTTTCGACGTTCAGGATCATATTTGTATGTTATAATTGGGTTGTCGGGCTGAAATTCGTTGTTAATCGGAAGAAATGCGAGAGTAATGGGAATATGATCGGATGAATAAGCAGCCATGTCAACGCATGTCCAGTCGTAAAAGAAGTCGGTAAGGATAGCTGAAAAATTAAGAAGGGTTAAGTCAATGATGGAGTCTGATTGTCGATGTTGTCCTTTTCTCGTAGGAAATTCCGTGTCGTTAAGAATGAATAAGGATTGATCTTGCGTCCACGTAAGGAGGTTTTCGGCATCTTCGGATGTACGTCGATTTGTTACATTAGGAAGGCCCCATTCAGAATGGTGTAGGTTGAAATCGCCCATGACGCATGTAGGAATGTCGTAGTCGAGTTCGATGTTCGTAAGAAAGCGAATATTGTCACCTAAGATCCCGTGTCCGTAGTTGTAACCGTTGATAAGGCGAAAGGTTTTGTTAAGATACGTGACGTCGATTGTCATAAAGTCTTTATGATTCGTAATGTCTTGACGTGAAATGGCTGATAAATGCAGAAAAGATTTTCTGACATATGTGATGACGTGAGGTTTTATAGGAGAGTTAGTATCGTATGATGGAATAAAATAGTCCCAAGACGGGTGTTTGATAGGCAGAAAAATAGGAGTCCCGTCAGGGTTGGAGTCGGACCGTTGGCGACCAGAAAAGCCGATGAAGGGTTCTTGAAGGACGAGAATATGGAGATTGGGGTTGTTAAGGAGTCGTGTCGTACGTGGACCGCTTTTTGCTACGTTGAGCTGAAGTATTTGAAGGGCCGTATGATTCATAGAGTATTGTCGTTAACTGAAGTGTGCGGGTCGACGTGCATGGAAGGCGAAGAGGGGCGGGTGGTGGTCGTGTTGGGGAATAGATTGCGACGAGACGGGTGAACGTTAATAAGGTTTGGGTTGGTGTTGGTTGGCGAAGGTGGAGAAGATAGAGTCATGCGAACTGGAGGTGGAAAACGGTTAAAATAAAGGGCTCGTTGTGAGCAATCAATGGAGTCAGCTGGGTGAGCGCCTGAACAATTAACACAAAAGAAATGGTCGCATGGTTGATTCTCCTGATAACGAGCACTAGAACATCCTGAGCACATTTCGCGATGTTGAGAAGTGAGATGTCTTTTTGACGCGCAGTATCGGCATCCGAGTGGTTGATTACATTGGATAGTCAAATGGCCGAACTTCCAGCATTTGGTACATTGGGAGAAGTGGGGTTTGGGTTTCCATACGACCGGTACCATAGATTGGCCGAAGATAAAGAAAACAGAAGAAGTTACTTTGCGAAGAAGGTCACCGTTGGGGTCTTCGAAGGCGAAGGAAATGGAAGATCTAGGTTTGGTGATAAATTCCGGATTACGTGCCCATCGAGGAGGTTGAGTGATTTTGAGAGAGCGGAAAAGGTCGTTTAGAAGGAGTGATCACAATATTTCAAGTTCGGTAAAAATTGGCATGTTGGGTCCGTTCGACGTTATGATGTTGCTAATGATAACTTTAGACCATTTGGAGTCGCGGGTGATAGTGAGTGGATGGTTGGGTCGAAGTTCGAATGCCTCTTTAAGAACCGGAATGATTGTGTTAATAGAATTAATCGAAATGTTGCTAGGGAAGGAGAAAATGCAATTGCCGGACATATTCCAGTCGGCGCCGATGATCCGGATGTGTTTGGCCGTAGGTATGCGATCAAGTTTCAGTTGGATATGATCGATAAGGGTTTTTGAGTTCGGCCTAGTAGATAACGGAATATTCTGTCCTTGGAACCAAGCGATGTAACGAGTAAGTGTTGAAATAGATGTGGGGGCCGACGGTAGTAGTTTTGGTTGAACGTTTGGCATGTTCAGTCCGAGGTGATCCCTGTATGATAACGTACTGATCGGTTGGTTGACTATAGGATTGCGAATAAGAACGGGAGACGGGGTGCGTTGTCTGGGGCCTAATGGTCGAGTCCGAGCACTGATTTCGGGTTGAGTGATGGGTTGGATAAACCCCTGGCTGACATTATCAGGTTCTTGATCGTTGTCGGAAAAGGAGACATGGCGGTTGTCACGTAATGTTGATGGAGGATCATTATGAGGTAAATTTTCTAGGGATGCGACAGTTTCTTCCAGCTGAACTAGACGAGAGAAGAGACGAGATTCCAGTTCTTGAGCGTGTTTTTGATTTTGTTCCTGAAGCGTGGTTTTCAAATTATTAATCAAGTCCGAGATAGTAGAGATGTCATTGTCTGTTGATTTTTTACTGGGAATAGGTGGGTCATTGTTGTCGTCGTTGTCGCTGAAGGCGTTGTCGTAAATGGAGTCTGGGAATAGAATGGGGTTTCGGACTTTGAAGTCGAATTGTCCTGCGTCATCAATGGTGATTTTCCGATAAACAATGGGTGTTGATGGGTCTGCTGGATGAATGACGGATACTTTCGTATTGGAAGGGACGAAGTGAAGGTGAAAGAGTTGAATTGCATTGGCGAGTGAATTCATGGAATGGTCGGTGAGGTGTTGATTATATTTAGACGGCCACGTTTTTGCGATTAAATTCAAAATTTGCTCGATAGATAGAGTCCATTCGTCGAATGAGCCGGGCGCAAGGATGTTTTCAATGGCGTTTCGGGTTTCGGAGATAATAATTTGGTCCTCAATATTAGATTCGTCGGGTGTCGGAGTAAAACGAAGATGGCGATGTTGCTGCGTGTGTGATTCAGAGGAGGAAGACGAATGTGATTGGTTAGATGTTTGATGTGACATAATAGGGGCTAAAGTGTGTGAAAGGCCTGTTTGACTCGTGTTGGACGGGGAGGCTGCCTCGATGAGGGACTGAGAGTCAAGAGGAAAGACGACATCCATGGGTGTGGCCACTGGTGCTGCAAGAGTGATATCTGAATAGTTAGCATATGTAGAAGAGAAGTCCTGAAAGTGAGCGTTGAAAGATGGATCTTGAGAGGTGGGCATAGATAGAACAGAGGGAGATTGAGACGATGGTAATATTTGCTGATATCCTGTTATGTTGATGTTTTTGTCGTTTTCTGAGTTTTCTTTAGGTGGGGATGGAAGAGGACGAGGTGGTGAGTGAGATGCTGGAATGTTGGGTGATTGAGAGTTGTATTGGTGCATTTCGTCTGGGGTGTTTGCGAATGTCTGGCTGCTGAAAGACGGGTTAGGAGAGTTCGCCATGGGGGGAAAGAAAATAAAAGGGGGTAGGGGATGTGGAGGAAGTGGAAGTGGAGATGGTAAAGTAGAGTGTAAAACAGCTCGACGGATGTCTACTGTGTGAGAGGACCAGGTGTGGGTGGTTAACCCAGAGAGTTTAGGGGCGGCGAATGTGGCTGTGCTTGGGTTAGATGATGGTGGTCAGAGGTCAAGGGGACGATAGCCGCCTCCCGAAGCTACTGCTGCGCAGCGGGAAAAAGGAAAACAGTTGCTGCGGAACGCTATTCTTGGCTGCCTGGCCCAGGAATTGTTGTCAGAAATGTACGTGTCGAACCTGCGGTCTGCCTAGCCACCGATGTCCCCTCCCCGAGATATGGTCGTAGAAAATCACGACGTTCTGACAAAGGCAAGGAACATCATCAGTTTGTGCTGTATCGACCCCTAAGAGTAAAGCACCCTCAAAAGTATATTTTGAGCTTGCACACCTTCTGTAGGCGAATGAAGCGATGGGCAGCGCTCCGTCCCTCACCATGCCGCCGCCGGCTTTCGGACGCGAGCAAGCGAATCGCTAACTTTTGGGGCCCACCGTAATGTTATCCGAAGGCCACCGGTATGTGGTAAAAACGTCATCCTGCGCATCCTTGGCGTCTTCTATAGTCCCAACCCATTCTCATGCACGACGTCCATGCTTGCCAGTTTCCACACTGAGGCGAAGTTTACGCTCTTAATATTGGAGCTTGCTCGCTCGCGCTGTTCTTAGTCAGATGGAGGAAGTTGTGGGGTGATAGATAGCGTGTGCACACAACAAGAGTGACTTCTAGTGGATTACAGAAATACGAAAGTCGACATCTATAAGTAGACATTTGTAATCAAGTTAAGTCTGGGCAGAAACGTTTCAAACAGGATGAAGAAAAGAAGACATACGGCATCGGTCTCGTCAAACATGGCGATAAAGGTAAGGGTTCAGGCCAAGCGATTCCGTCTCCGAGGCCGGTACAGCTACCTCGGAGATTGACGAGCAGCGGGAACAAGGTAACCTTGCGAATTCGGTCTTGGAAAGGGTTCAAGTAGTACCAAGGGCATTTTGAAATCAGAATCAGGATTAAGAAACTCGTGATTTGGGATCGCCCATCCTGTTTAAGGATTTCTGAATTTGTACCGCTAGTAGCCATACAGACGTTGTATTTGGCAGCCCAGCCCGTGAAGACGACACCAAGGCGATAACGAGTCGGAGTACCCAGGCATCCTCGGCCCAGTTGCCGCCGCACGTTGTAATAGGCTCTTGGCAAGGGAGAAGTACGAAAGCAAATTTCATTGCGAAGAGTGATGAGGATATTCATAATGCTTATCTGATAGGCACGTGTTCATTGGAACAAGGTCAAAGCCACAGTCATGGGAAAGTCAACGACAAAGCAAGCAATATCTCTTATCTCGTGGCTCCACGGGGGAAATTTCCAAAGTGGTCCTTGACCCATAAAGATGATAAAAAAGCACAAATACGGGACGCATAATAATACAAGACCCAGTACAGAACGAAGCGCGAAAATCTACACCTCCTGCGACTCCTTCTTGCCTTTCCCAGTTTTGCTGGGCAGGAGCTGTTAAGGATAATGATTTTAGAATCCATACTGAACCCGATACGGAAGAGAGTATTCACCTCAGGGTTAATGAAGGGCACGACACCACCTTGCGAGATAACAACAGATCCGAGAAGTTTGTTCAACCTGCGGCAGATTGTCAGAATAGAGAATGTAAGGGGGAAAGTTGCAACGTACTCCTCATCGTTACGAATGGCGAGTTGCAAGTGACGGGGAACAATACGCTGCTTCTTGTTGTCGCGAGCGGCGTTGCCAGCGAGCTCGAGAATTTCGGCAGCAAGGTACTCGAGGACGGCAGCGAGGTAAACTGAAAAACCAGGTCAGTTCTCAAGCGTCAAGTCGACTTTCCGATGTGAAGCTTACCAGGGGCACCCGCACCAACACGCTGAGCGTAGTTACCACGCTTGAGGAGACGGTGAATACGACCGACAGGGAACTGGAGACCAGCCTTCGCAGAACGAGACTGAGACTTGCCAGCGGCCTCGCCGCCCGCCTTTCCTCCGGACTTGCCAGCTTTTCCTTTGCCAGACATTGTTGTTTAAGGGTTACCGAGGTTGGTGGTAGTGCTGGGTAAATTGGATTGCTAGATGCGACGAGGGTCGATGAAGACGGCGGGAGAGTTGGAAGGACGACAGCCATGCGAGCTCGAGGTTTATATGGATTCGATTGCGTGGTTGTGGCTGTGCAAGAATTGGTGACTGAACCCAACAATAACGCGTCTCGTGGTTGCGTCACAACGCGCTTGTCACGCGTCTTGGCCAAATACAACCAAAGTGTCGGCCTGCTTAAATATCACGACCATGTTTTGTGCCTCTAACCGCACTCTAAAATACCCGTCGCCTCGCCCGTCGCACTATTCCCGCAGGCCCTTTAACCACTAAAACAATCAGTTCTCCAATTCGCAATGGCCCCCAAACCCGCTTCGACTGCTGGAAAGGCTCCTGCCTCAACCGCCTCCAAGGCGCCTGCTAAGACCACAGCGGACAAGGTCGCGAAGAAAACTGCGAAGAAGACCGCGTCTGCAGACGGAGAGAAAAAGAAGAAGCGCAAAGTGCGCAAGGAGACTTACTCGTCCTACATTTACAAGGGTGCGTTTTTCTTCAATTATTTGTGCCAAGTGGGTTGCCGAATTAACATCTTTCACAGTCCTTAAGCAGGTCCACCCCGACACCGGTATCTCGAACAAGGCGATGGCTATTCTTAACTCTTTCGTCAATGATATCTTTGAGCGAATCGCCACTGAGGCATCTAGTGCGTTTACTTTGATTTATTTAGCGTGTCTTCTATTGACCTGGTTTCCATCAGAGCTTGCATCGTACTCTAAGAAGTCGACCATCTCTTCGCGAGAGATCCAAACTTCTGTTCGTCTTATCTTGCCGGGTGAACTCGCAAAGCACGCTATCTCGGAGGGGACAAAGTCGGTGACCAAGGTTCGTTTCAAACCTTTAATCTCATAGTAGGGAGCTCACGACTTTCTCTTCAGTTCTCGAGTGTGAACGCAAAATAGAGGATATATGTTATTCATTCTCGGCTGTTGTATTATCATCTGATGTAGTCTATTTTCTTAATTTATCTCTCTTCTCTGGTCTCTCATGACCCTAGGCTATGCCAAAACGGTGTGAAAGTTGAATTGTGGTTCGACAATCTTAAAGACTTGGACGGAGAGCCGTTAGCCTGGCGATTTGGCTCCTATCAGTGTTCACCCTTATCCGCGGTGACGAGCCTGGACTCCCAGAATAACATAGAAGTTGTAGTTCAATTGACATTTGCAGAAGCGAGAATCAAGGTACAGAGCTGGTGGATTTTCTCATGCCACTCGCGTATAATCCGGACGGCCGGGGCGACATTGAAGCGTATGTTTGAAAAAGGAGGCCATGGGGCACTTGACCAGCCAAGATGTCCATTACAGATATCCTTTGCTCATGGTTTATCCATTGCATATCTGCCAGTTCGCCAGTTGACCCTTGACACGTCGATGGGACCGATTGCGAGAAGACAGGTGAACAAGGGTCGCCCGTTACGACAGACGGACCGAAGCAGGTTTGTGCGGCAAAAAATCAGAAGTAAAAGAAGAGAATGGGGATTGATGAGAGACTTGAGCGAGATCGAGACGATGGGACGAGTGGGACATGCGGTCAGGCGGCTCGCGTACCAAGCGTGTCAGCGAGCGGCTATGGACATCACCGGAGTCTGGGGCCGCTTGCCAAATGCAGCCCGGTCACGCTCATGTAACACCCCCGCCTCGTGCTCGCGACTAGCCATCTCTCCACATTGGGTGGCCTTCTTCGCCCGCCCTCGCTCCTCCCGAGCTTCATCCACTCTCTGCATCCGATTTATCTTGATCTATCATCACGCGACAGCGGCCAATTGCGTCCGCCTATCCACATGCGCCCGTACTATCCTTGTTCTCCATCGTTTATTTTCGACAGCGAAGTCTGTAAGAAGCGCGTGCGTGCTTCCGAACAAATATACGCCGTCTTGTAGGCTGCCAGCTAGTGGATATGGAAAGACTGGAGCCTTCTACGTTCGGCACGCGTCTCACTCTTTTCGGTATAATCATGACTGCCAGGGGAGACGGTACAAGAAGTTGGGGCTGTTTGAAGGATATAAATACCGTCATTAAGACGGGTCCGGTTAGCTCCAGCTTCGTCCCCTCGACGCTGCCTCTTTTTCTGCTCAAGTCGACATCGGTCCTCACTATTGCTAGGACTTGCTATCCTCTCTGATATTCGCTCCTGGACTTTTCACACGTTGCTTGACTTTTGGACGGACAAATGCTTTCAGTCTCGGGGCGCTCGTTACTGGTAGCCGCCGCGCTCGCGGGCGCGACGTCCGCTGCGTCTGTGCAGAAGTCTGGCCTAACCCTCCCTCCTGAAGCAGCGGCCGATGCTACGTTGATAAAGCAAATGTTCAGTGACGCGTTCTCGACGTACAAGTGAGTTGAAGACCGTCTCAATGTCGTACGATTAAGATACATAACTACACGGCCGTTATGCCTCAGTCCACCTCTTTTGTACTGACCGTCTCATCTTGCAGTAAATTTGCTTTCGGTCATGATGACCTCCAGCCCGTTAGCGAGACGTTTAATGACGGACGTAATGGCTGGGGAGCGTCGATCATTGACGGCATGGCCACAATGTTTATTATGGGCCTGGACGTAAGTGGTATTCCCTGTTACACCAATGTTCACGTCCATTACAATTCATCTTCCTCTTCATCGGTTCATGTAAGACTTATACAATCATCTATTAGGATTTCTTCAACGAAGCTCTTAACTTCAGCGCCACAATAGACTTTAGCGAATCGCAGGTTGATGAAACAGTCAGGTACGCATCTCCACTTCGCTTTGGTTTAAGTCAGGGATATTAAGCATGTTTGAATTATAATATAAAGCGTATTCGAGACGACGATCCGCTATGTGGGTGGCATGCTTAGTGCATATCAACTGAGCGGATCCAAGTATGAGATCCTCGTTGAGAAGTCCAAGGAAGTTGCCGATAAGATGGCGTTTGCCTGGGTTGGGGTACGTTCTCGCTTCCACCTTACTCCCATTCGAGTGATCATTCTTAGCGCCGACTTCTCGTATTTAATTAAACTTTATGTTGGCGGTTTAAAATGAATTACAGGATAACACCATTCCGTTCGGAGAGCTGAACTTCACCACGAATGAGCCCGTGATTCAAAGCGTAAGTCATTTCCATTAATTCCCGCATATATAAATAAATACTTAAAAACTGTTTTAAGTCAAATATCGCGGAAGCTGGAACAGTAAGTCACGGACTACCTATGTAGTTCAAGGTAAAAATCTTAACGTCACAATATAAAAGCTTACCCTCGAGTGGTCGACCCTTTCGTTCGTAATTTTACATTTCCGGCGTCCGGACGAGTTCTGAACAAGGTTCCTTATTTTTAGTAAACTCACCGGAAACGACACATATCGCAACCTTACGGAAGGGTCCGTAAGGACAATTATTGGTCTGTCGGGCGACCCTGTGAGTGACGCTTGGGTTGATCCTCTACAAATAAAATTTACCCAACATGCATCGCAGCTCCCCGGCCTTGCGCCCCAGTGTATTGACCCCTCTTCCAGCCAGTTCGACTGTTCCTACATTGTTAGTACATTTTTTGACCACTTAACACAGGTCTGACTAGACTAATACCTCTACAGACATGGGGTGGAGGCAGCGACAGTTACTTTGAATATCTCTTGAAATACCCAATTCTGACTGGCACAGCGGACCCGATATTCATCGACACTTGGCGCTTAGCTGTTGACTCGTCCATCAGGTTCCTTAAACGCGTAAGTTTTGTCGCGAAAAGGCGTCTAAAAGTGCTCAGTTCATGTGAATAAATTTTGTTTCTTACAGACCTCCACAGTCGGGGACCACGTTTACCTGGCTGACCTCGACGATGATGGTGATATTCGCCACATTGGCTCGCATCTTGCATGCTACTACGGCGGAAACTGGCTCCTAGGTGGAAAGCTGCTGGGCAACGACACTATTGTCGATGTAGCACTCGACTTGGTGGAGGCATGCTGGAACACGTACCAGAGCACCGCGTAAGCCACAATCGTCTATCTTGCCCAATATCGAATAATAAAAGGGTTCTCATCTAATCATTCACTCTTTCGTCAGAACCGGCATTGGCCCAGAGACTTTTGCTTTTATCTCTAGCGACGGTAACTTCACTGGCGGGGATGCACCCTCCGCATCCGACTTGGCTTTCTACGACGAACATGGTTTCTACATCACCGGTTCCGACTACATCCTCCGCCCAGAAGTGCTCGAGAGTAACTTTTACGCGTGGCGTGTGACCGGAGACGATAAATACGTAACGCGCGCACGCGACGCAGCGAATAGCATGAACGAGTTCCTCAAGGTGAACAACGCCTTCGCAGGTACCAATGATGTCAATAACCGTACGACGTCCTTCGTTGACGATACGGAGAGCTTTTTCTTTGCGGAGGTGCTGAAGTACTTGTGCGTACTAGTTTTCTACATACGTCTCTGTTCCTTGCCCTTTGCTTATCTGGTTCATTTCGCAGGTTCCTCACGTTCGACGACCCTGAGCATATCAGCCTTGACAACTGTAAGCAGCTCAAGTGTACTAAATCTGAGGGTGATACTCATGCCTTCATCTCGCATCTAGTCGTTTTCAACACGGAAGGGCAGCCCTTCCCCTACGGATCGCTCCCAGCATCCTTCGGCAAGAATCCCCTGACGTTCCCAGAATCGACTCTGAAGCCCACGAAAGCGAAATCAGCTTCTCCCGCTAGCTTCCCGGCAGTCAGCGCGAACCCGTTCCTGCCGACACAGATCGTCCAGCTCGTGCACGGCAATGACAACTAGTTGTGATGTTAGTTACAGCGGATAAGGATTCTGAGTTATAAAGTGTCGCGCTCACCTACGATGCTGAATTATGAAGTGATGATTTGGGGAAAGAATATTTGTTTCTTTTTTAACAGGTTTTATTCGTTTTTATGGGTCTGTTTGTTCCAGTTGGATTATGATTTTTTTTGTGATTGGCTCTCTGTCGGTGCTGCAATTGCTTGCTCATCTATCGTATCTATTTGGTACAACTACCGGTATGCCATGGTATTTTTTTCCTTTTTTTTTTTTTTGTAAACGCGGTCCCCTTGCTGGGTGCTCAAAACGAATGTATAGTTATGAAAAGATTACTGGTTATGGTAACAAGGTGCTATGGCGCAGCCGAGATTATGTAACGGGAAATACGATGTATATAGGAAGGGTTTCTGCTTCGTGAATATCAACTTTCGCGAGAGCCTCTGCTACTGAGTAACCACCGAGTATCATTTGACTTCGTGTTGCTCCGGAATCGAGCTGAGCAATATATAAATTTCCCATATTTGTGTTGATCAAAACAACGGATATCCTTTTTATTAAGTCCTTGTGTACAGCAATTCCATGACAGCTGCACCTCGTTCCCTGATGACGCACCATGGAAGCCACCACGGAAAGCGCAAGACGGCGGCCTGTCTATTCATGGTTGCCTAGAGCTTTAACGAACACATACATATACGCGCACACGGCTTCGCGCATTCTATTCTTCATTCACTAGAACACATAGATATTTTTCTCGCTCCTAGATCCCTGCCGGACCTACAACATTTTCTATCATTCTCAACGCATAAATGCTCTTTGTCTCGAGGCACTTGGCACTGGTGGCAGCCACGGCGATTGGAGTGGCATCCGCTGCGTCTGTACAAAAAGTCGGACTTGCTCTCCCTCCAGAAGCAGCCAAAGATGCTAATCACGTAAAAAGTATGTTTACTGAGGCTTATTCAACATACAAGTGAGTCGCAGGGTTTTAATTGGATTCGTTTACTATGTTCCTTCAATTCGTTACTGACGGGATTCTTCGATGTGCTGGCTGTTACCTTGTGCAGGAAATTTGCTTTTGGCCACGACGACCTCCAGCCAGTAAGCAAATCGTTCAGTGATGGACGAAATGGATGGGGTGCGTCGATCGTGGATGGCATGACCACGATGTCCATTATGGGTCTGGACGTAAGCGTTATTTTAAGCCATGACTTTGCTCTTCGAACCCTGTGCACTGACCTCCATTATCAACTCAACCACCTTTCTTCGCGTGTTCATCGTAGGAATTATTCAATGAAGCCGTCAATTTCAGTAGTACAATTGACTTTAATAAGTCAAAGGTGGGCGGAACTGTTAGGTGCGTACTCGTCTTACTCGAGTTCTATAGAATAATACATCTGTTTCACGTCTTGAAGCGTGTTCGAGACTTCAATTCGCTATGTCGGCGGCCTGCTCAGTGCGTATCGACTGAGTAACTCAAAGCACGAGATCCTCGTCGAAAAGGCCAAGGAGGTCGCCGACAAGATGGCGTTCGCCTGGATTAAGGTGCGCTATGACTATCGCATATAGCGTTCTTATTCATTGGGTTTTTATTATTATCTGAATCCGGATTAAGGATAACACCATTCCATATGGCGAGTTGGATTTCGCCACGAACCAGCCAGTAATTCAGAACGTTTGTGGTCTCCCTCAATGTCTAATTGAATAGTATTCAATGCCAATGTACCTCTTTTACCATCTCCTCAGACAACGACTGCCGAGGCTGGAACAGTACGTGTTAAATCGCCTTTTACAGTTCACGAGCAGAAAAATGAATGTGGAATTGGGCGAATTTCATGGTTTTACTAGCTCACTCTTGGGTGGTTCACATTATCGTACGTGAAGTATCTTTCGTTTTTTACGTACGGATGAACACTGAGATACTACTTCATCTTCAGCCAGCTTACCCGGAATGACACGTATCGCAAACTGGCGGAAGGGTCAGTGAGGACAATTATCAGCTTGCCAGATCCTGTGAGTGCCTTTCTATCAACCAATGTTTTGAAAATGGGGTGTTTAACCAACCAACGTCACAGAGACCCGGTCTCGCACCACAGTGCATTAATCCCTCAACAAGCCAGTTCAGTTGCGCTTATATTGTCAGTCTCTCTAAAACTCCGCTTGCTTCGTCACGACCCACTACTAAATTGGTATTCTTTAGACATGGGGCGGTGGCACCGACAGCTACTTCGAATATCTTCTCAAGTATCCGATTTTAACTGGGACAACAAATCCGGTCTTCATTGATACATGGCGTTTGGCGGTTGACTCGTCTATCAGGTACCTTAAGAGTGTAAGTTTTGCCGGTGCCGCTGATCGGCAACCACAATTGTAAGCTTTACCCTATGAGAGTAATAATAATTTTTCGTAGACTTCCACGGTCGGAAACCACGTTTATCTCGCCGATCTCGACAATAACGGGCATGTTCGCCATGTTGGATCCCATCTCGCGTGCTATTACGGTGGAAACTGGCTGCTCGGTGGAAAGCTGTTGGGCAACGACACCATCGTTGATGTGGCACTGGATTTAGTCGAAGCGTGCTGGAACACATACCAGAGCACCGCGCAAGTCGTGACAGTTTCCGCGCATGAACACCTCTTCTGAAATAGTAACGATGATCCTGGTCATACGAACTCTTTATCAGAACTGGAATTGGTCCGGAAATTTTTGCATGGACATCCAGTGATGGCAATTTCACGGATGAAAATGCACCCTCCCCTTCGGAACTGGATTTTTATGAAAAGAATGGCTTCTACATCACCGATTCAGAATATATTCTTCGTCCAGAGGTCCTCGAAAGTAACTTCTATGCGTGGCGTGTGACCGGAGACGAGAAGTACCTCACACGGGCACGCAGTGCGGTGAATAGCATGGATACATTCCTGAAGGTGAACAACGCCTATGCGGGCACCAACAACGTCAATAACTCTACGACGTCCTTCATCGATGACACGGAGAGTTTCTTTTTTGCGGAGGTGATGAAGTACTTGTGGGAATCAGTTTCATACATATATCTGCCCCCGGAATTTATTTACGGTTCGTTGAGCAGATTCCTCACATTCGACGACCCCGAGCACATTAGCCTCGATAAGTGTGAGACAGCCTATTTGGTATCTTCAACCATGCCCCTATGTACTCACCATTCTTGTCAGTTGTGTTCAACACCGAAGCGCACCCCTTTCCTTACGAACCTGTCTCGTCGGGATTCGGCAAAAACCCCTTGACGTTCCCGGATGTAACCAAGTCTCCAAAGAAATCGATGGCGTTTGTGAATTTCCCGACGGGCAGCGCAAATCCGGCCCATTTAAAGCAGATGGTCCCTCTTGTACATAGCATTGCTGCTTAAAATTCTGTGGAGAATACGAATGTGACCGGTGGTTCCTGTGAAAATAAGACGTGATTTCGTAATTGCAGGCAAGAGCTCAGTCCCATTAGCCTTTCTGTGAGATAGCCTTCCTTGTCACAAGACAGATTTGACAAGTGTAAGTCCGTAGCGAGTCCAATACAAATACTGGTCAGTCTGAATCCTAACAATCGACCAGCTGTTCACTTTTATTAGAAGGGCTCAGGCTACCGAAATAAAGTTGTCACTGGCAAGCCGTGACAACTCCTGGTACAAACGAGGATCATTTCTACCTCGGGGGCGGGAGTTTGGGACTAACTTGCAATATGTAACCGTACATGATACCGTATTGATAAGATGCGTTCGAACTTGAAAGTTCATGCCGACAGTGTTGGAAATCTCGGCTATGCGACTACATTTAGTAGGTGAGCAAGTGCGTTAAGTCAGGTTTTAGTTGTAGCTAACTCTGCGTACAACGTCCTTGGGTGGAAACTAGGATCGTTATGAAATTCCGGACATCAAGGACTAATCCCATCGTGCGACGAAAATCAAGTCGAAAATTCGGCTTACATCTTGATTACGTAACCACTCAATGCGCACGCGACACGGTACAAACGCGTCCAAGGCGCGCCACCACATGGTAATGCCACATTTGTGCAATATGTGGGCGGGACAACCTCTCTAACTACCGTCATGGCTTCGACGCCCTACTACAATCATCTCAGAACTGGACGTAAACCTCTTCCAAAACTCTCCGCTATCTTTGATCATGACAAGCCTTTCGATATGGAATCCATTCCTGAGGGAGTCGATCTCGACCACTTCCTAGCAGCTCTTTCGGAGATGGGTCTCGAAAGCCTACTCGATTCTGACCAGAAGTTGGATCCGGGAAAATTTAAAGGCAGATTTGAGAAGATCGATCCGAATTTGGAAGAAATAGCTATGGATCCGGGAGTTCTGGAGCTGCGGGACGCCTATAGCAACAGCGTGAAAGGCACTTTCGAGGACAAAGAAAGGGCTCGCTTTAAACCTTTCGCTAGACTTGCAAATAAAATCCTCGAGCTCTTACACAGAGCCGAAGAAAATGCCTTACGTAGAAACGATCCCCGCCGCTCCGGCGGTGCGTTAAAGAACACTCAGAAACCTGATGTTGTCGTTATTGATGGCTTGGATGAGTCGGCCAAAGATGGGAAATGGACTAATTATGCAAATGTGAACTATGGGATTTCTCAAGACACACGGTATAACTTGGCCGATATGCTTTCTGCAAATGAGCGCAAGTCAAAGGATGATCCAATCCCAGTAGGCAAGTAATCCGCTGATGCTGAACCTGGGTCTATTTCACAAACAAGTCTCTCGTCTGTCAATTATACTTTGATAGACGGCGCAATTATCTCCAGGCCCAACACAGCTACTTCCCATCTCGACTCTTTAGACAAAGGTCTAGGTGGCCAGTCGTCGGACTCGGGTCCCCTATCCTCAGCCAGCAACATTATTCCAGGAGTCCAGCGACCGGTCGCAGGATCTAAATCCAGAGGCAGGGGAGGGTCAACCAGGATAACAGGACACGTGGCGTCTGCGATGCCGTCAATGTCTGTGTCCGGGTGTGAGTGTTTAGATCCACAGTCCAGATCTTTTGTGGGCAGTAAGGGGAGTTTACCTAAGGAAATCGAAACTGAAGGCAGTCGTGGCACGAGTCCGCGGGACAATTTGGATAGAGGCCCCGGATACCTTTGCGAACAGGGGCCTCGGTATGCAATTGGGCAGCGTTCGTATTCACAAGGCATGCGCCACATTTACAGTGCGCTTGTGATCGATGGAAAAATGCGGATCTGTTACGATGACCACACGGGCGTCGTTCGCACCTCTCAGCCGGTCGACTTTGTCAATGACTTGTCTGGACTCGTGTTTTTATTGAATTGCATGAAGGATATGGCTAAGGATGAACGTGGTATCTTGGAAGAAATTACGAAGCTCGAGGACATGAATCTAGCGCCGACCTCGGTTTCGGACGACAGTGATGACGCTGCGATTCAAGAGGACGTTGCGCCAGAAAGCGTTGATCCTATCTTACAATACAGTCTGTCTATGAAAGGCAAAGTCTTCCGCTTCATTAGACGACTAGCATATCCAAAAATTCAAGGGTTGGTGGGAAGGTGGACTGACGTTATCGAGGCCAAGTTAATTAAACTGGAGAACCATGCGGCGGTGCCACTCAAGATCGGAAGCGTTGTTGCTGTGAAAATGAGCTGGGCTTTAAAAAGTCGGATTTCCGAAGTTGACATTATTGCGGAGGGACGAAAAAAGCTGCAAGAGCTCGATGAAAATGCTGACTTCAGGAAGAAAAACAACATCGAAGGAACGCTTGAGGACTGTCTTCCGGTAATCTACGATTCCGAGGACCAACATGACACAGAAACCAGCAGTTTTAGGCAAAGGCTAGGCATGTTGGGGGCTCTTGACGATGTGGAGACTCGAGTGCGGCGGGCGATAGCATTCGAGCTCCTTCATCCGATATACATGTTGGGCGACTTAAGGAAATTTAAGAAATGTTTTCGTGGAATTTTCCAAGGTGAGTAGTACGAGAAGAAAGTTTAGATGTTCTTAAATTGACATTTTCTACCAGGACAACATTTTTTGTGGAGTTCTGGTATTATGCATGACGACATTAGCGTCGGAAGTCTGATGTACCGACGTGTAGGAAATGATGTCTGTGGCGTTTTGGTTAGCTGGGACGGCTCGAAAGATCCAACATCGAACAGCCATGTAGAAAATCGACCGTTCATGGCGAGGGACCTCCTAACAGATGAGCCCGTAGAACACATGGAGCGGTTCAATTGGGAGTCCTTACTGTATGCCTTGATCTGGATCGCGTGTCATTGGCTAGGCAATGACCGCCTGATTGATAAGGACACCCTTGGGGAATGGCTCCAGCACGATATTAACGAACTGCGAGCGTACAAAGCGCCTGCGTGCGTCGACGAGAAAGTTGCCTATCCTGAGCGATACGAAGGTCTCCGTAGTTGGATTGCACCCATGCAAAATCTCTTTGTATACGGATACAAATCCAGGACCACGCATGGGGTACCAACCTTCCACGGAGGTATGATTGTGGGCTATAACCCGGGGCGCTACGATGAGGAGACCTTGGGGGGACATGTTACTTACAAGAACCTACTGGGCATTTACAAGTTATAATCTAACGTGTTAGCCTTTCGTCGTATGGGTTGTGTCGAAGAACCTGTCATAATAACTCTTGTTCATCAGTTGGAATGTATGTAGTGATTATGTGTGTGGGTCGAGTGTATGGTGTTCGTTTACTTGAAAACGTCATATTGTATCATGATCACCTAGTTTTCGGATTTTCGTTGTAGGGAATTGTCACCAATCGTTCATCTCGTCATTCGTTTTACACATAGGCGCGTCGTTGTTTGTTGTATAACTCGTGTATGTACTGTGCCTGTGTGACTGGCGCACGACAGAGTGGCTCGTCCGACCAGTGGCTCACAAGGGGCCTTCCGCCGAATTCAAGTTCCTAGCCAAACATGCCAGCCCTGCACTCGCTTGCGGGCTCCCTAAGTCCCTTTCAATCCCCCGGTGGCTATCCATCATTGCCGCTACTTAAGATACGACCACGCTTCCATCGTAGGTTGGCTACAGTTCAATTTTAACACTCGCAAAGGTAGATGATGAAGGTGTACGCGGCGCTGGTCATATCCGCCAGAGAGAAATTGTAGAAGAAACTGACGCCATTCGCAGCTGATCAAGAGGTCGAGTTACTGCAGGTCCTGGGGAAAGTTGTGTTCCTATAAAGCCGCTTCCGTTTCCCTGCAGACAGTACAATAGAAGTTTGTGTTGAAAGGATCTAGCAAATCCTGCAGCTTTGGCGGTCTATTCTGGAACACACCCAAGGTGTTGCTGTTTGTAGTCACGGTTTCATTATGACCAAGATTTTGGCCGGAATCAGAACTAACGGTTTACTGCGGAGAGCACCAGAAGTCAATGAAGCTATCACTGAGGGTGTGACGGGTCATACTAAGGGGATGTGTATTCTTTGGGAGGGGGGGATATTTGTCGCTACGAGAAGGCATCGGCTCAAATACATTCGAGTTTCCGAAATCAGCATCATTACGAAAGGGTAGAAGAAACAGGGCAGACTTAACAAGGGCACAGACCCTATACTTACTGAGAAATGGTATATGGGGAGAGCTCCTGTATTTTCAGCTAGGAGTCTTGTTGAAGGGTTTAGACAATTCAATTGAGTTTGAGGGCAGTCTCGGACGAAGACCGCACGCGCTGGAGCTCCTTGGTGATGCGGAGCACCGGGTGTTGCGGGTGATAGTGTTTGAAACCCTTCATCCAATTTATATGCTAGACGGTCTGAGGAAATGTTTCCGCTGGTCTGGAACGTGAAACGTGGACATGGACTATGTAATCCGCATGATTCCGTAGTACGTAATACGGAGCCAGCCACAAATCTTGCAACTTACACTGCGCCGATCACCGCCAAGGAGTGACTCGAACTCAGGTCTCGAGAAAACAGTGTCACTTGGTTACCAATGACATCAAAATAATATACTGAAAGTCTGCTTCCGGAACAAAAGGGGTGGGGTTTTAAGGGCGACGAAACGCATGAACGCAAGCAGGAATAATTCGCACGTTCATTACTCCTCACTGACTTTAAACACTCGATGTGAAGTCGGAGGGGATATCAGGGAGATAGTCACTAAAACACAGCCAACTCCGGTAATTGAGTTTATGAAAAGTAGGGGGAAGCGACAAATGGAAAGGAGTGCCTTGAGTATTGGAGCAAGAGGGGAGAAGTGAAAGACTAGTAGGGCTCAACCACAGATGTTCGGGTATTTCCTCAACGTCATATTCTTTGGAATCCACCCTTCCTTGAGGCCGACTTCATACGACCACTCTTCGCCCGCACCGGGTGCGGTCTTCCATGTCCACTGGATCCAGCCCTGTCCTGCCTCGTACGCGGTCGTCTGCGCCTCCCAAAATTTGCGTAGAAACTTTTTGTAGCTCTTACTGAACGTACTCGCGGAACCGGAGAGACCTTCGCAACTGCCGACCCTAGTGCTATTGGCGAGTGTCCCGTCGTAGCTTGCGCCGGCGTTGCGTCCGTTGAGATACTTCGCACAGTCCGTAATTGCGTTAGTCCACTCCCCGACAATCACCCACAGATCAAAGTCGGCAATGCCACTGGTTGCGACGGCGCACGCAACGTCTATGTGTCCCTGGTATGAGAGAACTTGATCGGTAACGTTAAAGGCTTGATAGATGTGCGTGTCCAGTGCAACGCCTTGCGCCGTGGGTGATGTCAGGAAGCCATCCCAGCTTGAAAGATTCTGGAATGCGTCATGGATGAGGACTAATGTGTTGGACTCCTTGGACGAGGTAAATGGGTGACGAATGATCTTATAAGCATCGAGATAGTACTGTTTAACGACGGAGAGAATATCAGCGCTGAGATATCCGGCTGGTCTATAAGAAAGTTAGTGAGGCTAAGCCCGCAATTGCACAAGGAAATGACATACTCATTCAGGGGAGCAATAATAGAAACGACGTCCGTGTTATTGGCAAACATATCAGTCATTATTTCAACTATCGCTTTCGTTCGGTTCACATTCGTCGCGTTCAAAGGCCAGCCCGGGAAGCTTAAAATCTGACCCGAATTGATAAACCTAAACAATGTCCGAGTCAACTTTATAAGAAATAGAGTAGAGAATAACAATACTTTCCCGTTCTGACTTCCGGGGGCTCCATACAAGTCAATCATAACTTTCAGCCCGTAATGCCCGGCCCAGTCAATGACTCTCTTGAGGTAGGGGAGCTGGCCTTGGATGTAAGGTTCGCCAGGCCCGACTTCAAATGCCCAATAACCGATTGGAATACGGACGTGATTCAATCTTAATTAATACAGCGCACCCTTTTTTTAGCGGCCGCAAACTGTGAGCCGATTGCGCATTAATGCACTCACCCTGCTTCAGCCATGGCTGCGAAGTCCGACTTGCTGTAAAATGTGTCCCAGTGATTCTTCAAGGCAGCCTTGGCTACGCTGGTGTTTTGCAGCTGGCAGAACGTCCATTCGTCGATGATGTCTGTGTTTCCCGTATTTTCGAACAGAGCCGGTGTGATCCACGGTTCGAGGATCAACCAGCCGCCGAGGTTCACTCCGCGCACCTTCTCTGTTCCATAGGGAAAGCTCGGCTTGATAGGAGAGTCAGCCCGAGTGAACGGAGTGCGGATGAGAAGCAGCGTAACGGCTCCCAAGAGTGCTGTGAAAGAGAGGCGGAAACCCATTGGTGAAATGAAAGAGGGAGTTTGGCCTGGAGCGCTGTGGATATGGGAGGGATAGCATTGAGCTTATATAGATGCGGTTACGCAAGAATGTGCACCACCGGGAGGCGCAGAAAGAGCGGGAAAGCGAGTAACAACATTCCTTGAGACAACTTGAATCGGTGACGAGAAAACAGCCCGCAGGAACATCCAAAAGGCAATAAATCTACATAGAACGGAATCTGGCATCGACCAAAGGTCTTCCGGTCTCACTTCGATCCACCCCATTCGGATCGGGCATTGCGAATGGTTATGTTAACGACATGTAACCTTAGGCGTCTCCCTGACGGTCCCAAGTATAGAGCTTAGAGTCCCAAATTATACTTGGTCCCCTGAGGCCGCATACAGGACATTGCGACATCTGACAGTAATTTATGGCATGCTTTTTGCATCCGCTCCGCATCTTCCCCACCGTACCGATGTGCAGACGGTTCGGCGGGATCCGCGAACGCGCTCCTTCGCCTTCTTAAGCGCGCTGCGAGCTAATACCACTGCAAGTTAGTATGACGGAAACTTGAATATTTCGCATTGATGCGCGTGCTCAATGCGAGTGAATGGCTAACAAATTTCAGTAATTTTCATTTCTACATCTTGGTGTCCTCGGAGTGGGCTCTCGGGCCCATCATTTAGTATATGCATGAAGAGGCTGAACCCCTGAATCAAGAAGAATCGGTCGACTATTCGGATGGTTGTATAACCAATTAGCGCCTGCGTCATATTAGCGTCGCATAATTCTCATTGCATATGCCCGTTAAAGCCTCCTACTTCTTAGGCAAAGGGTCATGTTCCATACCACGCGCCAAATAAAGTCTGAGCTTTTGGTGAAATTAGGTTGCACCCGAAGTCTATTTTTGTTCATCAACGCCCAGTATTGATCGTGGCCTTTTGTCACGAGTATATTACATATCAAAAAATTCCATCAACCAAGGCACTGATCAAGTGAAAGACACTCACTCGTAGCTGATGATAGTACAATAGTCAATTTATTTCACATTACCCGCCGCGATCGCTCAGGAACGTGTAAACAACATGGTGGGGTACTTCCGGATGTCTGTATAATACGAGAGCTGCGCCCGCAAACCACAGCCAAGTGGCCAGCCACACCGGCGCCGCATAATCAGGGTTCCAATAGCTTCCGGCAATGAAGGAGAGACCGCAGGCATCGCTAAGGATTTAGTTGGGGGCGGTGATACCTCCTGAGCATGAGAGCCGGGTAAATAATGCGAAACCGGGGTTTCACGAGCACAAGGCCTAGGAGTTCGTCTGCAAGTACGTATGTGCCGACATAATCAGGAACAGAGATCGTGCGAGGACACCTTCGAGCTTTCAAATCCTCATCTCAGCCCAAGAAATGTAGGATGACCGAAAAGCCGTAGGACTCCATGTTCCGAATAGTCTTGCGTCTTGGTATCATGGAAGAATACGGGAATCACTCAGACGTACAGTACTAGTATCAAAAGCCAGGCCCATTGCGCTTACGTTTGTGCGCCTGTAACGCTGGAGCGTCGTTAAGAAGCGGTAATGGAAATTCGTTCTGCAGAGTCTCGGGTGCCTGGGATCTCGAACATTGATGCCTCTAAAGGCACGCTTTCGCCAGCGGCGAGTGGAGGAAGAGCGCATTAGAGACGCGAAGCAGTGTCCCCTATTCTTGTGAAGGGGTCAATTTTACGGGTGGAATTTGAGAGGAAAACTTTGAAGCTCAGTTGCCGAATTTAAAATAAATCAGCGACCAGGCACGTGGTCCGTTACAGATGCAACGTGTGACGGAACGCGTCGCCGCCGCCGCCGTCCGACTTGAACCACCGCGGCGAACGTGCCGCCGCAATACTGGCAACCATGGCAGACGACTTCCGTCTTCAAGAGGAGTGCCAGCTACTTCAAGACACTTCAGGATATGAGATTGCAAATGAACACGATGTCCGGGCTATGGACGGCGGTGAAGTCTCTGCCTTGCTCGAAGGTTGGTTTGTCCGAGTCACCGGTGCGCGTCGCCGAGTCTTAACATCACCTAACAACGTCCGGTTTGTATACCTAGATGCTGTTGTTCAAGTCGCGGAATCTTCGGAGAATATAACGAGCCCAGTAGTCTTCGATGTTTACCGCAGTTTACTCAAGTGAGTGGCATCTAAAACGACGGAGGAAAGGACGTACTCAGCGGCTGGCTCCAGATACGCGGACGCGTTACAAGGTTCCGTGATGAACAAGCTTCTGGACTCTGTGACGTCTGGCTTTCTTGCGGAATTCGAATCCACTATGCGCGACCTCGACAGCGGCGATCAGGATTCATATACTGTTCACCGAATCCCCCTCGAAATGTACGCGTTCCTCCTCCAATGGTTCGTCAGCGCAGCGGAGAAGGTTAAGTCGCGGAAGGACGAGGACGCACCCGCGGCTCCTGCCCCAAGGTCACGGCGTGGCAGAGGGGGAAAGGCCGCAAATGTGCGCAACACCACGAAGAGGGACACACAATGGACGTGGTTGTCCCAGATCCCGGCCACACTAGCTCTCATCAGCAAGATTCTGCGACTTAAGACACATCGAATTTGGACGACGACGCCAGACAGAGATGCATTTATCAAGTAAGCTATTTTCACTCGCAACCTTCCGTCGAACCCCGTGATCGACCCTTTGGCTAGCTGCCTCACTCGTCCAGCCTACCACATAAGCGAATCTGAGGTGTACATGAAATCGAACGAGATTAAACTTGGTGTTTACAAAGTAATCTGCCTGGCCGTAAAGCATCATGGACACGGGTTTGGCGCACAAATATCTATAATGCAGTGCCTGCAATACTACGAACACCTATCCGAACCGATGGCAGAAGCACTTACTGTGTTAGCCAAAGAATTTGACCATAGTCAGCTTGCAGAGGAAATTTTAAGGGAAATCGCAGGCAAAAACTTCAGCGGACAAGACACGAAAGGGCCTCGAGCTTTCTCGCGCTTTCTCGTGCGTCTCGCCGAGCTCTCGCCTAGGCTTGTTTTGAAACAAATCAGCCTACTCCTCACTCATCTGGATTGCGAGGTATGTAATGCATTCAGCCCGACTTAGCGGCCGCAATAACACAGCGTAATAGTCATATCCCATGCGCATGGCGCTCGTCGAGATCATCGGGTGCTTAATCCGAGAAATCGCCATGTCCGAAGACGAAGAGCAGGAGGCTCGCGAGAGAAGGTTGAATAACTTTTTCGAGCTTCTGACTGAACGCTACCTCGACCTTTCATCGTACGTGCGCGCCAAGGTCATTACAACCCTCGCCAAACTTTGCGATCTCCCCGTGAAGTTTCCCGAACAGCGCTTATCAATAACTGAGCTTACTATTGGTGCGCTGGAGGACAAAGGCAGTAGCGTCAGGCGTCATGCGATCGCACTGTTGACAAAACTAATTTTGACCCATCCGTACGGTCTCATGCACGGTGGCCTTCTGAATCTTGATGAATGGGAAGGACGATATCAAGATATCATTAAGGAACTAGATGCAATAGACATGAAGGAGATGGAGAAACCCCCTGTGGAGAAAGAGGACGATGGTGACGAGGAGGAAGACAACGACGAAAGCGATGAAGACGATGATGATGATGACGAAGAGAGTCAGCCTGAGGCATCTGAAAACGACGAAGGCAGTGAAGCCGGTCAAACGATAACTAGCTCACCAACGAAGACGGCTCGTAAACGCACACGGTATGTCTGATACTTCTCGTTGTTTTTTGCATGAATTGAAAAAGAGATAGTCCTTCGCGACCTAAAGATCTCCCCCCGTACGCTTCAAGTGATGACGGCGAAGCTATGGAAGTTGAAGGGTCAGTTCCCCAGGATACACACATGGAAGGCGTGGAGGATGAAGAGGGAAAAGGAGGTCCTTTTGATGAAGGATACGTGGAAGGAGACGAGGGATTCGACGAGTACGATGAAAATTCCGCGCCTCACCCAAGCGATGCGCCAACACCCCTTCGCACGCCGAAGACGCCACGCAAATCTATGGCCACACGGACTCCGCGTGTTATCCCCAAGTCTGCATTCGCTTCTGTGAAAAAGAATAAGAAAAAAAAGAAGTCGAAAAAGCCCCGAAAGAGCCAATTGGACATTTCTGCGCTGACAGACGAACAGGTCGCCCTCGCAGCGTTGCAAAGCAGCCAGATTCTCAATTTGAAACTACGCAAGCGATACTACGCGGAGGCGTTAAACTTCATTCGTCAGATAGAGGGTGCGGTGGAAATTATCGGTCAGCTGCTTGGTTCAACCAACAAAGCCGAGGTGCTAGAGTCCATCGAGTTCTTTCGCGTTGCGCACGAGTACCAATTTGTTGGTGCAGAGGTAAGCTGTTTCCATTAAAAAGATACTCAGAATGCACACAAGCCTTTCTTGCAGTACGGAATCAAGAAGATGATACACTTAATCTGGTCAAAGGACAACAGCTCAACGTCAGAAGATGGCAAGGAGCTCAAGGGTATTCGTTCACGGCTGCTGGAATGTTACCGTAGTCTGTACTTTGAGCCACTCCCTGACATGGAGCCCAAGCAGCAGGTAAATAGGATTGCGAAGAATATGATCGAGTACGTATCAATCTGTTTCTCATTCTGTACTTTGAAAAAGCCTAAAGCTCTTTCAGGCTCACTTATGACGCCACACTCGCTGAGCTAACTTCATTGGAGGAGATGGTGCGTGCCATGATGGACGACGACCAAATTCATAGCGATGTTATTGGAAAGCTATGGCATGTGTATAGTACGTCTCCTTCCAGCGTACTCTTCATATCTGGACAAACGGTCTAATGAGATGTTTAATTAGGCTCAGACAAGCAGCTTCCAAAACAACAGCGTCGTGGAGCAATAATTATCCTCGGCATGGCTGCTTTAGCGAGGAGGTCGGTGGTGACTGACCGAGTTGATACTCTGCTAAAGATCGGTCTTGGCCCGTTCGGAAGAGTAAGTGGATACTCAGGCTACTTGCGAGTTGTTATGGGTGTGAACGGTCGTTCAGGCAGATCTTCTTCTGGCAAGATATACGTGCGTCGCTTTGCAACGCCTGAACGGAAGTGCCAAAAAGGTCAAAGGTAAATATCTTTTTTCAGCTGTTGGGTCCGAACTCATCAACAATCTACAGGTTCATTACTGGACAAAACTCTCCGACTTGAAATGGACAACACCATTTTTCGTAAACTTCAGGAGGCGATTCTTCACCCGTCGAGGTCAAAGGAATGGTTTGGCATGGCAGAGCAAGCTATCAACACCATCTATGCACTTGGAGAGCACCCGGATCTCTTATGCAATGAGCTGATAAAATCTCTCGCTCGACGCGTTTTCAGTGCGCAAAACAAGGGCGAACAGTCTGAGCGTCCAAAAAGCCCCGATGCGATGGACGAAGACGTCCAGGACAACGGGGATGTGCAGGCGGCGCTAAGTGTACAATCTACACAGCCTACACAACCATCCACATTTGCGGGCAAAGGCGATGCATTTGAACTGAGCCAGCTCCTTTTCGCCGTCGGACATGTTGCTATAAAACAGATTGTATATCTTGAACTTGTCGAGCGTGAGTGGAAGAGGCAGAAAGACGAGAAGGAAAAAGGTAAGTCGTTATTTCTGCAATATAGACACGTGACTAATCTATTGAATAGCTGAGAAAGGTGCCACTGGGGATGGTACAAAACAACCGAAGGATGGAGAGGAGCTGGAGCAAGTGGCTGGCAATGCTGAGGACGAAATCGGAGAGCGCATCGCCGCTGTGCGGGAGTCGGAACTACTTTATGGGCCGGATTCTCTCCTCGCTCTTTTTGGACCAATGATTGTTCACATTTGCGGCAGTCCCCACAAGTACAAGGTAGGTGCAGACGTTCCCGGTGGCTCTTTACTCCTTATGCTTTGTTTTTCAGAATAAGACACTTCGCACAGCGGCAATTTTGGCCTTCAGCAAACTCCTTTGCGTGAGTTCGCAGTTCTGCGACCAGCACCATCGGCTGCTCTTCAAGATTCTGGAGACGTCGAAAGACCCGAACATCCGTAGCAATGTTGTCATCGCACTCGGGGATGTTGCTGTATGTTTCAGCAACATCATCGACGAGAATAGCAATGAGCTCTATAAAGGCCTTTCGGATCGTAACTTGGTTGTAAAGAAGAACACGCTCATGGTGCTAACACATCTTATCCTGAACGGCATGATTAAAGTCAAAGGGCAGCTTGGCGAAATGGCGAAATGTTTGGAAGATTCAGAGCAGCGGATTGCCGATTTGGCGAAACTCTTTTTCACTGAGTTGTCCACTAAAGATAATGCAATTTATAACAACTTGCCTGATGGTGCGCTCAAATCCCGAATCAATGTCGGGGTCCATTTTGCTAACTTTGATATTTTCAGTCATCAGCCACTTATCGGTGGGTGACCACGCTGTCGATGAGGAGACCTTCCAGAGCACGATGAAGTACATTTTTACCTTCATCGAAAAGGTAGATTATATCCATGTCGTCTTTTATGTGTTTCCCTGAAACTTTGAATGCTTCCGCAGGAAAAGCAGGCTGAGAGTATCGTGGAAAAACTCTGTCAGCGTTTCCGACTCTCGGAAGACCCTCGACAATGGCGCGACATCGCCTTCTGTTTATCCTTGCTTCCATTCAAATCTGAACGCTCTGTCAAGAAGCTCATCGAAGGCTTACCGTTCTATCAAGACAAACTCCATGAAGAGACCGTATTCTCTCGCTTTAGTGAGATATTGGCTAAAGTGAGTAATTGGTTTGGTATATCCTTACTGTTCGCACTGATCGTTTTAAAAGGCCCGCACAAATAAATCTACGAACAAGCCTGATTCTGAATTGAAAGAGTTTGAAGGCGTAAGCGTCCTTTTTTGCCGTTTATCGCTTGAAATATCTAATCGCATCTCAGATTCTTGAGGAGCACAAACGCCAGGGTGAAGAGGACCATGCGTTGGAAAAACGTGCAGAAGGAAAGAAGGCTGCTGCACGTAAACGCGCGACACGGAAAGGTGGGTCCTTATTGACCGTTTTCATCAGCTGAATAAACTTCTCTATCGCCAGCTGCGAAGCGAAAGGTCCGAAGCAGGGACGACGATTCTGATTAGATGTCCTACTAAGTTTTATTTATTCCTTGTGTTGTTTGTAGTCACAATTGTACAATCCACATATTTCACGAGACTAGTATACAGTAGTATCATTCACTTACGCCAGAAGCTATATTTCCCAATACGCGCCCCCAAATCTTACACTGAAAAACACTACAGACAATAGAGCCGTTAAGCGGACGTGGCTCGGGTCAGGCGTGCACACGGCACATGTGCGTTGCGGCACAATGTGGCCGCTCATTCCTTCCTCAAGTCACCATGATGGATTCATTAGTGGCTCAGCAGACTACACAGGTCCGTGTGGTCTCAAAGAAATCGGAAGGACGTCCCTCTGCTCCGCGCTCGCTCTTATGAGATGTAATGAAATAAATATTGTATATTCTTACTATAGATAAACCCCATCTACCCGATACTCTACAATTCGTCCTTCGGGTGCATATCCGCATTTTCCACGGTTTCATCCACTGCGGAGTTAGCACTGATATCGCTTGAGTTAACTTCACGCTGTTCCACATCCTCCACGAGGTCATCCTCTTCATCGGTATTAGCGGCCTCGTCACCCGCGCCGGCTGCTCCACCAGCTCCGGCGCTAGCGAGGGCGTTCGCGTCCGCGGCTGCGATGTGCGATTGGATTTTCCCCGCATCCGCAAGCGTACGCGCAAAGCGCGCAATCTCCGCATCGTACTCTTCCCACTCGGGGATTTGTCGCGCACGGGCGAGCTTCGGCTCTTTCTGCGAGGCTATTGGGTAAGCTAGAAAATAGAAACGGTCACAGGCTGCGCACCGTAAGCGGATTTTGACACAGGTCGATGGTCTTTGCGCGGTGAAGACGATCTTTACTGCCTGTAGCCCGAATAAGGTTAGTTTTCTAAGCGTTGCTAAGACTATAATAAGTATACGCACACCATGTTTCACACTGGGCGTTGATCATAAATTTAGCACGGAAGAAGCACGTCGATTTTATGTTTGCCAAGACATACCCATAACCAGTCTTCACCTAGTGAGAACTATCAAACAGATATTAGATCTGTCGCATACACACAACATTCGGGGTGTCACTTACTATCGGTACTTCACGCTGCAGATTATTGGGGAGATCTAGAACGAACAACGTTACATGTTGTGCAACGAAAGGATATTCTCCCCAAAACGCTACGCACCCTGATCTAAATTCGCTAAAGAGTTGGGGTCCTGTGAGAGCTGCTGATAGTGTCCTCGAAGAATGTCCTAAAACCCATCTTTAGATTAAGCGTAAACAAACATATGACTTTGCCTTACTCCCGCAGCAACCTAGAATGGGAATTGTCATTGTTATTTCCTTAGTTACTACTCGTATGCCAGACACTCACTTGACGGAAACGGGCTAGATCTACAACATACAGCGCGCTAGATGCATCATAATGATCAGCCCAAGAGGATCTTCGTGTCAGTTATGAAACCCCCACCTAATATGATACGGCCGGCCCTGTAAGAACTCTTTCCAATATCCCGTCTTCCAAAATCGGAAACCTTCCATATCCACGTTATCGTCGCCCATGGGGGTATAGCCGTACGGAGCGCCGTGCAGATCCAGGTCAACAAGCTCCTTGAGATCCGCGCGTACAATCTGGTCTGCGTCGACGAAAATAACCTTTTTGAGGTCCATTGGGAACAACACGTCAAGGAAAAGTATCTTATATGCCCAGATGATGCGCTGCTTCTCCGTTTGCGCGCGTAACCACGACGGCCACTTGTAAGTGACGAGTTCGTAATCGAAGTTATATGCCTCGGCGAAGTGTGGCAGGAATTCCTGATTAGCGAAGAGATGAGCCGAAGGTTTCGGCTGAACGGGCAGGGAAGTAGCTCACGAGGAATGAAGGAGACAGGAAATTTTCGATGAACCAAAACTTAACCGTACTATTAGTGTTCCTGAGAACACTAAGAATCATGATAGATGCGAAGCGCTATGGCGACTGTTAGCTCAAGCTGTCAGTTAATATGAGATTGACCTTACTTCGTACAAAAGCCCCGATGCAACCGTGAAGATGTTAATATCGGCCTGACGAGGTTCAATGACCTTGACAATCGGCTCCTTAGGTCGGAATAACGACGCGACGCTGCGGATAGCCGTAAGATAAGAGTGATTTTATTGAGCCTTTCTGGTGGACCTACCGCGAAGCCAGATTATTTAGCAAGCTTGTTGGCTGCTCCTCGCCAATCACGAACTCGTCAAGGACGTCCGCCTTCTCCATCCCCGGACGCCTCCTCACACGCGGGTACAGCGTGAGCCCTTCAAAGCTCGTCAGCGTGATTTCATTGCCTACGACGGACACGTTCGCGCTATGCCACCCTTCGTTGCCGGCGCTCTCCAGCGCATACACATCGTGCCCGCGACCCTCCCGGAGCTCGAACCTGAAGACACCTGGAGTCGCTTTAAATTGGAGGTAGCCAAGGTTCAGGACGACCTGCGTGTCATCAACGGGTGTGCCGTCGAGCGACGCAAGCTGCACCTGCAACCCACGAGGTGGCGAGTTTGTGACCACATCGCGCGCATGGCCCTCTACAACGATGTAATCAAGTTCGAATAAGGCGGAAAGTCCATGCTCGCGGTCCTCGGGTGCGAGCATTGAGAGTTGGATATTATCGAGGTCGTAGAGGGCCTCGCGCGGACGAACAAGCCACGACGGGGGTACATCCATAGCAAGCGTATAAAGAGGCTCTGTCGGCAGGTCGTCGAATACGGTGTGTGCTCCAATTTCATTGCTGAAAGCCTGTCAATATGCGTACGGAAACATAAGAGAGACATACTTACCCGCTATCATCGAACGAAAGGCTCGGAGAGAGGTTAAAGCGGTAGAACCGTTTGAGAGGAATCTGTGATACGGTACGCTTTAAAACAAGAACGTTTTCGCTGAAGCCGAACGCACCTCTGAGTATTTCCCGGGATTCATATACACCTGCATATACACCGACGGTACGGTCGAAAGCCACTGGACAGGATACGTGTAAGCAGCATTGAAACCACGTAAGCCGGGGACCAACCTCGAGAAGGACAGACCACTTCTGCGCAGCTTCGCTCAAAGGGTCCAGCAAGACGCCAATATGATAGACAGCGGTGGACGGGTCTCCAAAGGTGAAAGACCTGTTGAAATTTTCGTGATTATTAAAATATGCACGAGGTTGAAAGACAGCATACGTGAAATTTCCGGAAAGCAGGTGGTAATTCCTTTGCCTCTGGCGAGGGGCGTTGTTGAACAGGCCCTGTTCGCTGGGATCAGGCAGCTGTACGGAGGATATGACTGACGAAGCCAGTGCGACAAGGTTGCTGTACGCAGCTCTGCAACATATGCTCAGCGATCAAACGAATGCTGAGACGATGATGCCACTCACCTGTCGAGGCTGTCGGGCGTGATCGTAAGGTTTGTAAGTGCTTCGACAACAGGACCGACACGCTTGCGCAGTTCATAATCTCCAAGTGTCGCGAAATCCCCAAAAGCAAATGTAAAAGGCTCGAGACCGCTCACAATCTAAACGATAAGTCAGGTTTGATTAACTGGAGGCGCTTGTATCTAAGACGCACCCGTCCGTTCACAACCAAAGCGAGCTCTCCAGGTGCGACGCCGAGCTCCCTTACAGCGAGCCTGCAAGCGCCAGCGTAATTCTCATGCACCTCCGACTCGCTCAATCCCTCCATAGCGGCCCCGACGTCCCGAAGCAGTTGGTAAACCACAGAGTTCTCAGACATAGTTGCCTGTTCCCCGAAAGCCTGCGGATCTTCCGAAAGTGCAGACTCGGGACCAAGAAGCACAGCAAATTCTTTGAGCGAGACTTGCGCGAGGAGGCCGTGCGAGACAAGGTGCGAGACTATAGGCGAGATCCGCCGGTGTGGAATTGAAGACGCTGAATCAACAGGAGCAGGGTTGTGGATGAACGACAGCCTTGAAGCAGTTCCTTCCTCCTGAGAGCAACATGAATAACCATGTCAAAATTGGTGTGCAGTAGTAAAATGACACACCAGAGATAGCAACGCTTCCCTCATTAGCGCCATCCCACCCTCACTGTCGAGGTCCGCCACCACGAATGTCGTCAACGGAACACCAGCATGGTCTGCACGGTCCGCTAAGCCGTTAATAGGTCAGCAACACCAGAGGTTAGTGTGTGATAGTGCCAGAACCAGCGACTTTTCCACTTACGCGAGTACAGGTAAGCTCCTGATGTCGGTGCAAACCTTGTCTTCTCGAAGACCTCGGGTAAGTTGACTACGCGCAAATCTCCCGGTCCGCCCGCGCTTCCAAGGCCCGACTTCGCAGACGCAGACGAAGGGAATATATACCTATTACGTCGTAGATAAGCTTCTGGTCGATCATAGAAGTATGTCTCTATTGTCCCTATGTCCGCGTCGCCTAGCTCTGCTAGATAAATCTTTAAACAGAAAATTGAAAGCATGCCTACGACAAAGGGATGATTTACGTACCCTTTCTTGCAAATACTGAATTTGTGTCGACATTTCTGTCTGGAGCAGCTTGAGGAATGTCTGCACAGACAAATAAAGTCGCATAGCTTCAGTAACTGCCCATATCAATGCAGCTTTGGCAGGATTATAAACACTAACATCATCCAAGTCGAAGTGTTTCCCATTCACAAAGGCATGTCCGGTGGGGCACGAAGCGGATGTCGCGTCCAGGCGCTCTGCATATGCACGCGCCCTTTCGACACGCTCGCCCAGGCTCACAGGCTTCTTTCCGCCATCCTCGTCTTCACTGTCCTCACTATCTTCGTTGTCTTCGGTATCAGCCCTGGTCTGTTCGCCGTTTCCATTGAAGATATCGTCTAAAGTAGGTACCGCTGTTCCCTCATCCGTCGGATTCTGGCGTTGCAGCTCACTGAGCTCGCGGCGCACAAGGGACCAGTCGATCGTCGGTGCGACTAGGTGTAATGGCATCTGTATCTGACCGACCTGTACAGCAAAAAGATTAAAAAAAGATTAATAATGCAAGTTTGTACAAATGAATGATGACTGTCTTACTCTAGCCAAAAATCCCATAGTCTTTGCACGACCGTACGTGTCTATCAAGTGATAAAAAAGCCTCGCCATCTTGCGCCCTAATCGAGATAAATGGAGTCAACTTATTTTGTCGCAACCCAACATGCTAAAGGCGCAAAAAAAACTCGCCATCTTCAGTCTCCACGCTGGGAACGACGCCAAAACGAATGGGGAAACCTCTATTGATGATATTGCTGATCGGCGCAGCGATGAAGTTAAGACTGGCCATTTGCGAAAGGTCCGCAACGACAACAACATTAATTAAATTCTGCCTGATATTGTGGAATTGGCCGGGGTAGACTGGTCGGAGAAGCTATACACCATATAAGGCCATTAGCGAAACAGTCTACCTCCCCCACACACACAATCAATGAGGGGACACTCACACCAGTGATTGACGGATTCCACCGCGCGTACCGCGAGTCTTTCGTCAAATCGTTCCACCACATGAGCGCACCACCATCCTCAGGCCTGTCGCTCGCATCGAACAACGGGTCAAGCACATCCGCGCCCTCCGCCTGCGCAAGGGCAACCGCTTTATGCGCCAACAAGTCTACAGCCTGTCCCGACTCCAGACCCGCTGCGGTCAGCGCACGAATAATGGCGCGT
Source organism: Coniferiporia sulphurascens (assembly GCA_002794785.1). NCBI lineage: Eukaryota > Fungi > Basidiomycota > Agaricomycetes > Hymenochaetales > Hymenochaetaceae > Coniferiporia > Coniferiporia sulphurascens. The sequence goes on along the minus strand of NBBA01000010.1, from coordinate 916,916 downwards.
TCGCGCCGTAAAACGCGTAGAAGTCCGTATGGTGTGAGGTCGCCCTCTTGCACAGCGAGTCCGTTGAGCCACATCATGTTTGCGCCGCCTTGTGCCTTTATCCAGTTATCACCAAGCTCAGCGGCCACGCTCTCGTTGAGTGCGACACGTCGCGCAAGCGTCGCGGCGTACTTGGGGAAGTTTTGGGAGAGTTGGGTAAGCGTTGCCAGTGGGTTGGACGATTCTGTGATCAGCTGGGTAGCCTGAATTCCAATCGCTAGTAGACAATGGTAGTTAGTGCACATAGATTGGATTGAATCATGACGAAGCTTACTGAGAAGCTCTTCCGCAGACAAAGGTAGGGAGGCGTCCACACCGGCATTTTCGGGGTATTTCTCTAGTAAAGACAAAACGAGATCATCCTCTATGAGCGAGTCCTCTAAGGAAGCATCATCTTTCGCATAGTCTGCAGACCCATAATCAGCCCGACTGCTCGGAAAGAAGGCAAATACAGTAATCACCATTAGACGCAGATCGACGATCGTCGACTGCAAGGTAGTCCGTCTTCTTCAAATCCAGCGCAACCCCGTATCCCGAAAGGTAGCTCTTTCCTCGCGTGGCCTGACCCTCCGGAGGCACATGCCGGAAGACGTACTCGACGCGCGGTCGAGGCGCACTTGAGAGCTTGTACAAATACGAGTGCAAGGCAGAGAAGTTGGGCGAACTGGGCAAAGCGTAGAATATCGCTGTCCTAGGTGGCGGTGCGAAAGCGCGCGCGGGGTCCGGATGGATGTGGTCGAACGACAGGAGCTTTGGACGTGTAAACGTTCTGTACGGGCAGGAAGTTATGATAAGGATGCTCAATGAGTACAGAGAAAGCGAGTAGAAACGCACAAATTCGAGTGTGATTGGACGTGTTCAGCTCCAGCGCTGGCGCCGGCGTCGGCTTCGATCGTATCATGTCCTGCGAGCCGCACGAGCGTCTCCACATCACAAACACGCTCTCCATACCAATCCACCCACGAGCCGCACGCAGTACCACCTTCCGCATCTGCACCGGGAGCTGACGAGACCCGCTCATCGGCGCTGTAGCGATAGAACTGGTAGAAGGCCTGCACCTTCGGCGCCGCAGCATGGAGCGCAATCTGCAGCTGGGCAGACGCAAGCGCACCGGGCTCCTGGAGGAAACCAAGCGCGACGGCATTTTGCAGAGTCGCCTGGTGTATAGCTTCGGGTGAAAGCGTGTCGAGTGGGGGCAGCGCGTCAGAGTTGACGAGCGCGTCGAGCAAGGGGAAGAATGCGTCGGGCTCCTCATTCGACACTGATTCTCTAATGCCATACCTCAGCACGTCTCCTAAGAACATACAAAACGCACTCACATGGCTTCGAGCAGCAATGGTACTTCTGGCCATGATGTGCGCAGACTGACCTTTACCGCGGGCGAGGCCGCAACGTGAAGACATCCTGCGAAGCCCAACCAGGCCCACACCGCCGCCCTGGTGTGTCGAAGGTTTCGCATAAAGACAAGTCAGTGTCTAAGCAAGTGCAGGTCAGCGCATAAGTATTTTGTTGATGCAAGTTGACGTGGCTGAGACGTGGCTGCTTCGTCCCAGTCGTGACGCGACGCAAACGCGTGATCACTCAAAGTCCGACAGAAAATAGACAAAAAGAAACGGATAATGTATTCAACATGGCAGACTGGTCATAACTACATGAGAAATCATACACAAGAGAGGCGCCCTCCACCATCTCAAGTTCCATGGAGTTTTGATATTGAACACTGAATTAGATGTGTAATACCGATCGACAAACGTGCGACTCATCACCAACACCCTCACAAAGATGCACTGGGAAGTAATAAAGGGTTATCTAGCAAGACCAACGAGTCCAGTCAAGCACGGGTGAGAAGGAGAACCAGCACTAAGCGCAGGGTGAAGGGGATAATCGTAGATGAAAGATAGAAACAAGAGAGAATCATAAAGGAAAAGAAAGCATCCGCGAGGGCAGCGGTCATCGTCGTCGGGTCTAATGGTATTATATATTCCTTTGGTCGTCAAAAGGCGGCCGAAAAACTCTATTCCTCCTCCTCCAAACATATGGATGATCATGGAAAGTCATCGCCATGGTCTCCAACTCTATCACGCTCATGCCGCAGTACGCGACGGGTGGCGAGCGAGTGTCTGACCGGTCTGAGCAGCCTGGATAGAACTGAAACGACGGAGCTCGTCCGGCTTGACATGGATCTTGCCACCGAGACCAACCTTGCGCGCAGCGCGACGAATAAAGCTGACACGGTTCGAGTACATGCTCTCATGAATCGAAGCAGCACGGGATTGAGTGCGAGTGAGCGGGACACCACCAGTAGCACTGGCCTCCGCACGCTGAGCGGCCTCATGACGACGGCGCAGACCTTTGATGACAGTCGCCTTCATCGCGAACTTAATCCAGTCCAGCGGGATGTACCAAATGATGTTCCAAACCCAGACAATACCGATCCAACCACCGGAGATAGAGTGGATGTTGGTGAAGCCCCAGTCGGCGTAAGCAGCAATGATGGACGAGACGACTTGAGCCAACACGAAAGCGAACATCAAAGCAACCGAGGGACGCTCCATAAAGCAGAAGCCGTGCGAACGGGTGACGAAGATGAGCGCCTGAGAGATAATAGCAACCTGAAGGTACGCAATCATGTGCAATTGCGGGTCGTTGTGCGAAACGGGCTGGCCTGCGGCATTCGAGAGCGAAACGCCGAATTTATCCTGGAAGAAAGTCGTCTCGATGATGACCACAATGAGGATGACGCTAAACAGCTCGCGTAAGTCACTGAATGATTTAAAATAGAACCATAAACTCACGTCGACAATGTCAAGTACAGACCATACGCAACAGCGTAACTGAAAATCTCTGCAAGATCCCAACTATCCGGCGTATTGCTCGGAAGAACACGGTCCACCGACAGAGTCATGATCGTACCGTCATTCAGGAGGGCAATAATCAGGACCATGAATGGAGGGAAGTCGAAGTTGTAGGCGAAAGCGAGGACAGCGAAGCAAACGACGATACGGATAGTCACAGCACAGGCGTAGATGGCGTAGTTGCGCATGCGCTGGAAGATCTGGCGCGAACCACGAATGGCATGGACGATAGTCGAAAGACCAGGCTCTGTAAGGACAATGTCCGCTGCACCACGCGCAGCGTCAGTTGCACCCTCGACAGCAATACCGACGTTAGCACGGGACAAGGCGGGAGCATCGTTCGCACCATCACCAGTCATGGCGCAGAGATGCCCGAGACCCTGAAGACGCTTGACGATCTCATATTTGTGCTCAGGGAAGACACCCGCGAAACCGTCAGCATCGAGAATAATCTCATCGAGGTTTTGGTACTTGCTGCCGGGTGCCGGGCCTTCCTTGAGGACCTTCGCGGGATACATGTGATCACCGAGACCAAGACGGCGACCGGTCTCCTTCGCGATAGCGAGCTGATCACCAGTCACCATCTTGACCTTGACGCCAAGAGCGAGCGCATCATCAATGGTCTGCTTGGTGTCCTCACGAGGCGGGTCGAAGATGGCGAGTAAACCAACGAGTTCAAAGCCATTACCTTCACCCTCGTGGTCGTCATGGTCAAGCTCCTCGTAGGCAACGGCAAGGGCACGGAGACCACGAGTAGCGAATTCCTCAACATCGGCCTCCAGACGGTTCTCGAGCTCCTCGGTCTTGTTGCGCGAGCAAAGCTCAATAATGATACCGGTCATACCCTTCGTGACACGCTTGAGCTTTCCGCTAGACTCCTCACGGTAAGTAATTTCAGTGCGCTTGTCGACGGGGTTGAACGGTTTGAAGTCAACGAGCTTGATACCGTCGCGCGCATGCGAAGGGTCCTCCAACGAACCAACAACACAACTGTCAATAGCATCCTGGTTCTCAGTGCGAGAAGCGTATGCTGCGAGTTTAATCACATCCATCGACGAGAAAGGTCCATAGCACTTCACGAGGTTCTTGTCAATGGTGAGCTTGTTTGTCGTGAGCGTACCGGTCTTGTCCGAGCACAGAATCGTAACACCAGCCAACTCCTCAATGGCAGTAATACGGGTAACAATGGCCTTGTGCTTAGCAAGCTGCTGGGCGCCGACGGCAAGAGTAACCGAAAGGACAGTCGGCATCGCAATCGGAATACCACCGATCAAAAGCACGAGGATGTCGTTAAGACCGCGACGGTACGTGTAATGGAAAGCCGGGTAAAGGACGACGATCTCGGCAATAACAAAGATACCAATCGAGACAAGACAGAACGAGCCGATCTGCGCAAGAATCTTTTGCAAGTGGCCGGTGGTGTCATCGTCCTGACCAACGAGTGATGCAGCACGACCGAAGAATGTGTTGGCTCCAGTGGAAATAACGACACCTTCCGCCTCACCCTGCTTGCAAGTTGATCCACTATCCAGGAATCAGAACATCTCCTAACACGAAAAACAATAATATCAAACTCACGAGAAACACTGATCACCGAGCTTCTTGCTCTGCGGAAGAGATTCTCCCGTAAGAGCTGCCTGATCAATCGAGATGTTGATAGATTCCGTGAGACGACAATCCGCAGGGACGACATCACCAATCTTGAACGAAATCATGTCCCCGGGAACAAGGTCGGAAGACTCGATCTCGAGCCATTTGCCGTTGCGCCTTGCCTTCGCCTTGGGCGCAAGCGAGTCCATAAGAGCTTTGACGGCGTTACCAGCGTTGCGCTCCTCGTAGAAACCAATGGACGAGTTGATAAACAAGAGCAGGATAATACCGACGAAATCTTGCCAATCGGGTGGTTGACCTTCACCATTGGAGAGCACAATAGCGACAAGGGCAGCACCCTCCATAACCCAGGAAAGCGGATTCCACATGAAACTCAGGAACTGGAAACAAGAACACATTACGAAATGACGTATATGCACGCAAAAATGCTACACACCTGAAGGAAAGCATTCTGCTCCTCCGATTCGAGCCTGTTAGGACCAAAGATCTCGCACCGACGCTTCGCCTCCTCGTCCGTAAGACCACCGTCATCACACTGGAGCAGCTTGAAGACATCGTCAATGACGATAGTCTCAAGATCGACCTTTTCCTTGTCGTAGAGGTCCTCCGCGCGAAGTTCGATCAGGGACATGTCGACATTCGCGTCTATAAAAAGGGAACGGCGGAGTTAGTCCAGGAATCTGCATATTGACACTGCCGCCGAATATCCGCAAGCGCGGGAAATTCTTTGGAGCCACATGAAAAAAAATACAAGAAACAATACGCACGCGTCGCTTTCTCCTCTTCATGGCCAAAGTCCTTGTACTCTCTCTTTTTCTTAGCAGGCTGACTAGCATCGTTGGTAGACGGGTCTGGGGAAGACTCGTTCTGGGCTGGTGGGCCGGCCTCTTTTTCTGCGACGGGGTCTGACATGGCTAGTGCGAGGGACGGAGCGGGGGGGTAGATGGACTGAAGCCCTTAAGGGGACGGGGTGGAGAGCGGAGAGCTCGCTGAGAACGCGGACGCAGACAGCGGGCGGATGATGAGGGTAGGAGGGAGAGAGGACGAGTGGAAAGAACGAACCCGGCTGGTCCTGGCCATATTTATAACCCCGCTTGCCGTGACCGGATTTCCGACCGAACAGATCAGGGCCAAACACGCACAAGCACGATGGATTTCCAGAATAGTCCCTTTTTTTACGTTGTTTACTTCCAAAAATAAATAATCCGGCTGGGAAAAGCGGAGTTGGATAAGCGAGCTGGTGTCAACGTCCCCGGCTTGTCCGAGCGCTGTGATGTCCCCTCGAGAGCCGTCGACGTTCCGCTCCAAGAGCGGGTTGTTCCTGCAGCATATGGGGAAGCCTGGCCGCGAGAGCGAGGCATCCCTAACGCCGACCTGCAGCCGCAGCCAGTCCCTGCTCAAAAATTTGCTCTTCTCACCCCGCGAGGTGGTTCGCCCGCAATGCGCATCAAAGGGACGTGGGTGTGACTAGTGACGTTACGGCAAAAGGAGCGCTATCTATCTGAGCCTCGGCAGCCGGCAAACTGAAGCCCAACATCCGGGATTCGGCCAACTGCCGTTTATCCCGACGTCTCCGGGCTCCGACCATCAAGCCAGCGCTGTGTGCGCACCCGGGACAGCGCGGAGCAACGCCCCCACTTATCGCTGCTGTCGCCCGAGGGTGCGCGGTGCTCGTGCGACCCTCCAACGACGCCCCGTCCAATCGCGTCCGCCAGCGAATTCTCCCTTCATTCACATCAACCACCTCCTTCGAAACCGTCCCCCGGATTCCACCCGGCCAATTGCAGCTCTTCGCAAACAGTGCTGTATTTTCCCTCCCTTTCTTTTAATTCTTTCCCGTCTTTTCCATGTTTACCCTCCCCGCGGCCCGGAATAAAAAATAACAATATTTAACACAATAAATGCGCGATGTTTTGAGTCTCGCTCGCGTGTGTATGCGCGTGCCCAGCTACATGCACCACCTACCCCCTCTTGTCAACCGTCCTTGGCCTTCCCTTCCATCAACGCGCAACCAACATATCTTTACCGCCAAGCACGCTAAAAGGCCACAAGACGACGGGCGCAGTCAAAGTTGTCGCTAGCACTCCTTGGCACTACGCAGCTTTTCTTGGGTATGTCTTACTCGCATTCTTCTAGGCTGATGATGAAGGGCTGTTGCGATCCCCCGTGTGTTCGCCTCCCACCCTACATCGGCCGGCGTCTGTATGCAACAAGACCTACGACGCACGCGAAAACGAACCGGTCGCCACTGCCACCGTCAAACGCGACCATATTCTCCTTGACAACGTCGGCGACGAACCTGGCCACCCGAGACATTGATCATATGTCCATCGCCGCAAATCGCGGGTGTCCGATGATATGGGTGCAGTGATCATCACTCACATCATTTCATCAGCGTCGCCACCTCGATCTCGAACCGTCGGGGTCCTCCCATTCGTCTGAGCCGGGTCGCGTGAGTATTAACCTCTCGCATGCGGCGAAAAGTCTCGCCTAGCGCGCGTGATGATCATCTTTCGTATCAATAGCCATACCTAATTCTCTTTTCACCCCTTTGTCGGATGATTCCTGTGCAGCCGATAAATACAACACCTAAATATAAAGACGAAAACCAGGAAGTAGCGATAACGCTAATGGAAAATAAATGAAAGTAGCTCTGACCCGCCTTCGACTGACCGACTGGCCGAACTGTCTCGTCCTGCTGAGACGTGGTCCTGAGAAGTTGGCATGCATGTATTGCTAATTGCGGATCCGCTGCCCCTCTGCCAGCGATCAGCGCTGCTTGTCATTTTGCCACTGGCTGCTGCTGGACGCCCATATACGGGTACGTTCTCGTAGCGCTCAAATAAGGAGAAAAGTGCACGCTCGACTCGGCCGCCGCGGGTCCTTCAGCTCATCCTGTAGCCATCTGAAATTGTCCTCCCGTCCCCCAAATCCTAAGCGGGGAGCAATATTAATATTAATGACCGAAGCCCATGTTGCAAGTCACCGTATATAGTTCCGCACACATACGCGGCAAGAAGAACACGTCAAAGCTTCTGTTCCTCCTACCCCTTCAGCTTCTCCTGGTGCTTCTCCCCGCAATCGCTTATCGCTAACTCATAACTCGTATTAACCCGGGGGGAGAAACGCAACTAGCGCACATGACGCCTTCCCCCCTTTACTTCACACCTACCCACTCGCATTCGTCCCTTCGCCGTCATCGTCCTCGGATGCCGGGACACACACACACCACAGATCCCCGCCCCTGCCCGCTGTCGTCCCAGGCAAAAAGCGCGCGGCACGACAGCGGACTTTGTTAACCAGGCGCTTCTACTCTCGCCACCGCCACGACCGCCCGTGAATCTGGCCTGGCGGAAACGGACGCGACCGTGATCCTACTGCAGTCGGGACGCGTCGCGACTGGTTCTCCGAGTCTCACTCTAATGTTAACCCGATCCCGTCTTCTCGCTCTTGTCCTAGGCCTCCGGTGCACATCAACCCCCCGTTATTCGCAGCCCGCCCACGCTCTCTCTTCGCGCCGCATGCTCGATCCGCGGCCCTCGGGCGTCAGTACAGACAGATACATCATGGCCGAACAGCGAAATGCAATATGCAAATGCAAATATACGTACGGTCCTCGTTCTGCGGATCTTTGAAGTGCGCGTCCAACACGATGATATAACTGTTTAATAGCAAGGCAGGTAATTAATTGTATTGTATCAATCACCATTAATTACGCACGTCCGCGTAAGTTCATCCTCAACCCCGGACGCTTGCTCGCCCGGCCGCCCGGACCGGAAGGTACAAAAACCCCCAACACATGCACATGTGCACGATTCTGCGATTTAATCTCCTCAATTTAACCTCTACGCAGATCGGCGCAGCACACGCCGCTTCATCTGATCTTGCCGGAAACGCGCAAAAGGAAATTTAAAATACGTATTTCCCCTACCCCTCTTCGCAAGACGTCACCGATTTAGCAAGCAGTGACTGTGCCTCGCACGTTCTAAAAAATTTGAAATGAGATATGTGGAATTGAGAGGTAAATTTGACTGCAGCTCGGTCTTTCTCTGTTCCTCGGCTGTTGTAGTGTCGCTGCCGCCTTCGCCGCTGCCGTACGGTGTGCGCATAAACATTTACTCGATCGGTGATAAGCAAACCAGAGCGCCGCGTGCCTTACCGCTCTAGTACCCGCTGGCATCATCAAAAGTCGAACTCATCAAGCCGAAAAAAGCGCAATCACAAAAAAAGAAAAAAAGAAAAAACTCCCACTCATCACATTACCCGTGCTCGTGCATCCTTACATACTCCGGCCTAGAGAACTTCGGAAGCCGGGACGACGGGAAGGGGGAGAGAAAAAGAGGAGAACGAAAGAAAAAAAAAAACGCGAAAACATCATGCGAATTGCAGAAAAAAGGGCAGGAAAGTGTTAAAGGCCGGCCCAAGGTAAAACCACCTCGGCCGAACGAAGAAGAAAAACCCCGACACGCGACGAATGATGCGATTGCGATAAGCAACCACCTAAGATGCCGTTGTCGGGGTTGTAGAAGCCGTTTCTTATGCCGGCGGCACAGGACAGGACACGTGCACGGTCCGGCGGGACCACCCCAGTACTATCGTGTGACCCCTCTTACAAAACTTTTGTATTTTACCCCTACAGCTCTCAAATTTTTATATATTCTCTTAATCTTTGGCATGCTGAATTTACTTGTAGTTATCTATGTCCAATAATTTTCCGGATAGTTTTTGATAAGCAGATTCTCTCAGAATAAAGGTGCCCCCTCTTACAAAACTTTGGTCACTCTCTGTCACGGAAATTCTTGATACTCCGACTGATGAGTGCTCGGCATCGGGCAGATGCCCAGCACCGGGCGCTAGCGGAGTTTCAAATGGAACAAACATGCCGGTGCATACTGTCACCTTTTGTCACCTTTCAGATAGATTGCTCTCTTTCTATGCACCATAATGAGATATTACTCTCGGAATAGCATAGTTACATGGTCTGATATTTAATGAATAAGTTTATGACAATATATCTGCTGATATGCGCACATGTTGTGTGAGCCGGTGGCCCCAAAAGACTTATACAGACCGAAAAAACATGTATTTTGACAATGGCTTCACATCAACGCAATTTCTTGCAAAGAAAGTTTTGCAGTTACTTTTATACAGTATACTGGAGTCTACATGAATTTTTCCGAAGGCAGTTTGGTTGTGTGGAAGTTCAGAAATGCAAATTTTGTAAGAGGGGTTCCCTTTGTAAGAGGGGTCACACGATAGTAGTGGGCCCGCGCAGTAGTAACGGGGTCTTACTGGCACTACGCCGAAGTACCAGCCTCCAACTGGTCGCGATATTCAGTTTGGCCGCTCAGTTTACCTAAGGATTCACGTTACATGTACACCCCCCGAATAGAGGACGGATACACTCCAACCCCCTAACTGACAACACGCGCTGAAACACGCGCCCGGCAAAGGTAAAAAAATGTGAAATGGAACGGGTTACAGACAATCCGCGCCAGCAAAAAGGACTCGCCTTCAGAGGGGAAGACGGGCTTCAACGTCCATAATACACACCGATTTGAGTACCCCCGCTGGGTCCTCGCCTGTCTGTTCCGAATCGAACAATCGATTCGGATCCCGAGGGTGGGCCGTCGTTCCCCCCCGTTCGTAAACAATACACTTTAGCATTGGCCCGTCCGTGGGGACACGGACGAACGATTGTAATGGCAGGCGCTCCGTGGGTTATTGGATGGGCTTGGAAGGTGGTACGATTACATGCCCGAGCTATCCCCTTGCCTTCTGTGCATCTCGGGCTTACGGGAGACGGAAATGTGACGTCATTCATCACTCCCGCCTGCGAATATATGGCTCATGCCTCTAGGTCTTACTCAACCCGCGTAGAAAGAAATAACATAGGGCTGGGGAAGACGGAAAATTCGACATTCGGCCCGACAATTTGTTTCTTTGAGTTCTCCCAAATAAACTTCGTTTTTTCCTATCTTCAACAATCTAGAGAAAAAACCTAGACTTGCCTTGACAACTTCGGCAACCCGGCATGTTGGCATGCCGAATTTGCCGGGACAATCCGTTCCGAGTTTCCGGGCTCGCCCCCGCCAATGAGCGCACTTCGAACACCTGCGGAGGGGTGGCGCCGACCGCAAGAGCCTCTTCGGCACCTCAATGCCGCGGGCGCCCGTTCACTCCGATTGTCCGAATGACCCGAAGGAGAGGGAGGGGTTTTCGCCATCGGTGGCTCGATGCATCCGTGTCTCCCGTCGTCGTCGTCGTCGTCGTAATAAGGATTAATAATCTCCGAGGTAGGGTCGAGACCTTAGGAGGTGATTCTCTTGGCTTGTGATACAAGCTAAGAGCAGGTCGTTTTTTGATACGTGCACGTCCGTTCAGAAATTAACGAAATTTGCCATTAATTTTGCTCTAAAGCGTCAGATGCGCAGGTGCTGAACTGCCCAATGAGCAGTACGTTAACGTCTGGTCCTGTTGCTAATGAAGAATTACCTCTTAAGAACGCCGTGGCTCTGGGCTTCTCTGACATTCATTTGGTGTGTTATAAAAGAGAGAAGGAAGCGGGTATCAATCATGAGCAGAAGCTCCGTCGTTTTCGGTCATTAATGGCTTGCCTACCATGACAATTGGTACTATTTCGATTGCGACCTACAGTATGACGGCGATACGAGCTGTCAGTGCACTGGCAAGCCTGAGAGCACCAAGATGGCGGCTCTTGCAGATACATGTACATCGTGCGCTACCGTTCTGTTATCCGTTCTCCATTTGCCTCCGTCACTCAATCGCATCGTGGTACAGACCGGAGCTTTCCGTGTCTGACTTCTCTCTCAAACTTAGATACTAGATACGGTGGGAAGCGCGGTGGGTGCCACGATCATTAGTGCATGTACGAGCACTTCACCGGGATGGACGATACACTTAGCACCCAACTTAATCCACTTCCCAGGATACCCTTGTAACCCCGCTTCTCCGGCGGTGTTGACGTCGACGAAGACCGGGAGAGTTTAATTTCGGTGCAACTGCGGGAGAAGGGACTCGATTCAGTGACCGTCGACATCCGTCCGTCCGCCCGGTCGCTCGCGGCTCGCCTGCCATTCACATGCTAGCAAGTAAGTACTAAGTAGGACAAAAGTCGATTCTGCACGATAATAATTACGTCTTCTGATACGGTAACTGCGCAGGCGAATCTGGCGGCGATTCGACTGAAGAGGGAAAGCTCAAAGATCCGTTGAAACGGACAACTGGTTCGCGGAATGAAGCTTCAAGTTAAGACTCCATGTACTTTAAATACACAATTGACGACAGAAATAACGACTATATGCTCTGATAGGAGAATTCGTCCCCTGTATGATGGGGCCAACCATTTTATAGAAACTTTGTATTGGTACCAGAGCCTGATGACGCCTGTGGCTGACTTGCAGATGGACAGACCGCCGATGATGAATCTATTTTAAGCAGCACAATGCATGACGGAGTCGTTCACATACATAATTTTTTGAATTGTGCGTGTGCTGGCGGCTCGACTTGGAATGTGAACGGAGAACCGATGATGGTCCGAACTCGGGAGTGGCCATTAATACTGATAGATCTGAGTCCGCGTTGAACTTCAGCTTTTTTTGCACCGTTTTGGGGCCCTCGTAACGTCTTCAAGATATACAACCTCGGCCCGTGGGGTAGGGATCGGATTGGTCGGGATACGTATCAGCCCATCAGCCGCCGTCTGTTATCTACTCATGCGGAAAGTATGTATCACGATTCCATAAGATTTCCTGCGTTCATCAAAATTGCACCGAATTGCACATCAAACACCGGCGGTGGGCGTGGCGCTGTTAACGATTTAGTCAATCGTAGGACTGTGGTCATCACCTCGCTGAAAGATGATCTTATTGTTAAACCTTTGAAGAGATAGCGGGGGGTTGCCTAGCCGTGTCGCGCAATAAGATGATTGCATCTAGTAGTACAACAGTACGTTTGACCGCACGGCCTAGCATCGGCTTGAAAAGGTCGCAGTAAACGGTGCGACTCACCATATGTGTACGCAGCAAGCAAAAGTACACATTGAAATGAGAGAAAGACGTACGCATACAATGAAATAATACTGCCTTCACCCCAGATGTAGGAATATGTTTACTTGATGCTTTGCGAGAATTTGAGTGGAAGTGAGAGTAGGAAGGAAGGGTTACGTGAGGCGTGATTATAGTACGTAATCGGTATTCAACACGCACGTGACCTGGCACGACGCGTCCACTGGTCAACCGTGTCGATGCCATAATTGCAACACCTTTCCATCTACCGTCATGGCGGCTTCGGCGGCAGCATCAGCTCACAACTCTACACCCCATTCTAAGCATATCAGCTCCATGAAGAACGTTGAAGGTGTTACATACACCGCTACTCTTGATGGGAACAAGCCCTTCCTCAGGTTTGACCTTCAATCCACTCGCGAGGTCGAACTCGACCACTTCCTAGCAGCTTTTTCAAGGATGGACATGGAAAGCCTACGCGACGCTAACCAGAAGGTGGATCCGGTCACACTTAAGGGCGAATTTAAGAAGATCGAGAAAGCTTTGGAACCAATTACTACAAACAAAAAAGTTTCGGAGTTGCGAGACGCCTATTGCACCGGCGCGAAGGGTCTGCACGGGAACAAAGAAAAGGCTCGCTATGGGCCATTTGTTAGTCTCGCCAATAAAATCCTCGAGCTCTTATGCAGAACCGAGGATATTCCCAAGACCGAAGCCAGTCCCCAAACCGAAGATATTCCCCAACCCGAAGCCAATCCCCAAACCGAGGATATTCCCCAACCCGAAGCCAGTCCCCAAGCCGAGGAGATTCTTCAAACCGAAGGCAGTCCCCAAGCCGAGGAGATTCTCCAAACCGAAGGCGGTCCCAAAACCGGGAATATTCTCCAAACCGAGGGTAGTCCCCAAAATATCCCCATAACCTTCTGCAGAAACGATCCCCATCAACTCGGCGGTGTATTAAAAAACGTTCGGGTACCTGATGTTGTCGTTATCGATAGTTCGCATAAGTCGGTCAAAGACGGAAAGTGGGATCACTACTCAAACTTTCCGACTAGGACTCCTCGAGACACGCGTTATACCTGGGCCGATGTCCTTTTTACAGTCGAATTCAAACTAAGGGATAACTTAATCCCGGTTCCGGGGCAATCTGCTGACGCTGGACCTCGGTTCGTTCCACGTACAAACCGAGGATCTACTCCTATGGGCGACGAAATCGACCTTGGACCCGGTGCATCATATACTCCTCAATTCCACTCTCTACCAAATGAATTCTCTGCTGCCTCATATGGCCGGCCTTCGAGCTCTGCTTTTCGACCCGTGTCTCTTGCAGGGTCGCTCAAAGAGGCAGGCCCCTCCAACCTTGGGGGAAAATCTAGTAAAAAGATGTCTGAAGTCCAACGATCGGACGTAATGTCTGAGTCTGGAGGCAGAGGAAGGTCGAACAGGGTGCGGCAGGGCATAGCGTCTGATTCCGCCCACAAGGCCTCTTATCGACCGTCGGGATCGTCCATGGGTAGTAAAAGGAGTTTGTCGATGGATAGCGAATCCGAGACCGAAGGCAGTTGCAGCAAGAGACCGCGGAACAGTGGCTATTTAAATAAGGCTCCTGTGGAGCTGTGCGAACAGGGCCTTTGCTATGCAATCGAGCAGTTTTCATATATGCACAGCCTGCGCCATGTTTACAATGCGATCGTGATTGACGGGAAAATGTGGATTTGTTACTATGATCACGCGGGCGTCATCCGCACCTCTCAGCCGCTTGACTTTGTCAATGACTTGTTTAGATTCGTGTTTCTATTGAAGTGCATGATGGACATGGACAGGGTTGAACGTGGCGTCTCGGAGCATTTGGTGAAGTTCGAAGACAAGGACCCGCCATCGAGCTCAATTTCAAACGATACCGATAAAGTAATAAAGGCTGACGCACCGGGTCCCATCGTCAAGACCGGCGCCGATTTGAATGCGACTCAAAAGGACGCCATCTCAGGAGGCTTCGACTTTATAGCCCAATTTGGCTTGTCCATCAAGGGCCAAGTCTTCCGCTTCATCAGGCGACTGGCTAATATGAGGTTCTACGGATTACTGGGAAGGGCGACCGAGGTTGTCGAGGCCAAGTTACTTAAGCTAGAGGGCAATGTAGTGACATGCCAGATCGAAGTCGGGAAGATTGTTGCCGTGAAAATGAGCTGGCCTCCAAAAAGTCGAGTTTCTGAGGTTGTTATTATTGAGAGGGCACGAGAAGTACTGCGGAAGCTTGATAAAAATTACGATTACAGGAAAAAAAACGGCATCAAAGGAAAGCTCGAGGACTGTCTTCCGGTAGTCTACGAATCTGAGGACCGAGATGACCTCGTGGAGACTAAGGGCTGTTTTAGGCAAAGGCTGAACGTGCTGGAGTTCGTCGACGGTGTGGAGAATCGAGTGTGGCGGACGATAGTATTTGAAGTCCTTGTACCGATTTACAAGCTGGATAACTTGGGGAAGTTCAAGAAATGCTTCCGCGGAATTTTCCAAGGTGAGCAGTGCGGTACGGAGAAGGTTATTCCCTCAGACTGATTTTGTTTCGAAGGGCACCATTTCCTGTGGATCCATGGTATCATGCACCGCGACATTAGCATCGGAAATCTAATGTGTCGTATTGGAGAGGATGGGGGAGTTTGCGGCGTACTGAACGACTGGGACTTGGCGAAGCTGAAAGATTCAAAAGAGCCGACATCGAACAGCCGTACGGGAACTCGGCCGTTCATGGCGAGGGATCTCCTTACGGAAGAACCCCAGGAGCACCTTGAGCGATTCGATTGGGAGTCAATGTTGTATGTCTTGATTTGGATCGCATGCCATTATGGATCTGGGGGCGTTCTGGAAAAGCCCAATGCCCTTCCGGTTTGGATCGAGCACGACCTTGGGCGTTTGCGGGACAACAAGTCGTCTGTTTGTGGTGGCGAGTTCCCCCCGTTCACTGAGCACTACGGAGGCCTTAGAATAAAATGGATTTTACCTATGCTGAGGTTGTTCCGGTCTGGTTACGACTGGAAATACATGGGTCAGCCGCCCGATGAGACAGAAGCGGATGAGTCCACCGACGAGACAGATGTGGGGGAGTTTAGCGATGGGGCAGATGTGGAGGAGCTCATTGTTGAGACAGGTGTGGAGGGGCGCACTGAGGATATCCATGAGTTGAACACTTTGGGTGGGCACGTCACGTACAAGAAACTACGACGAATTTACATGAGGTAATCTCACTGGTCGAATGGGCTACATCCAATAATTTATTCCATTGATGTTTATCTGACGGATGTATAAACTGGCATGCTGTGTAGAATCTAGATCAACTGTATAATACTTTCAATTTTAGATACTTGTATTACGACTTGCGACTAACTCAACGTTGTGGTTTACTGGTCTACTCGCGTCAAGTATGTCCTCGCTAACCAGTAAGTGCAATTTCATTGACGGGTTATGTACTGTTTTGATCAAAAGCATTCAGTATACTGTGCATACATCGTCCCACTGAGCAGCGACTTATAACATGAGTATTCCCGATACCTTTAGGTACTAGAGGGTCCTGCAGTGCGATAATTCGGGGAAACGAGCAGCCTTATAAAATCTTTATATTACCATATAACCCCTCTTGCAAAGTCATACCCAAAACAATAATTGGTCCTAAACTGGAGATATCCCTATAATTCACCGGAAAAAGTGGCAACAGTTCGGAAGAACTTCTTCGATTCCATACCCATGATGTGGAGGCCGTAAATCCAAGTTTCGTCTGAGGATGTAACTTTGTAAGAGCGGGCATATAATAGTAGCTTCAAGTTTATTCGTTCTCAGGATCTCTTGAACTTTAAAAGTGTGTGAACTGGCTTGTGCCACGCCTGTTGGAGAAGGTCGACGGCAACGTTGATCGAAATGTCCCGGGTCCAGCTGTAAAGGCGCCTGCGCCCAACGCCAGCCGGTGAAAGGCGCAAAGCTAGGCGGAGATGCTCTCACGAGTATACCGAAGAAGATACCGTAGTAAACACCAACGGCTATTTAGTAGTAAGACCTCGCGCTTGTCTCGCGAAGCTCTTCCTATTTATGGCTCATTTCGCCGAGTCGTGTCAAATCGTAAAATATTCCTGCAAACTTATTTTATCGCAATTGGCCACCGTTTTCACTTTCCAGATCGGCGCTGTAGGATCCAACCAGCGGCGCCGGTTGGCATGAGAAAGTTGAGAATAGCATGCATAGTTGTGAGGGGCCACCGGGGCATGTGGTACGTCCTGGCTGGCGCACATCCGACCTCCGAGTCGGAGTGTCACCAGAAAACGATTGCCATATCTCGGCATCTCAGGGATCAAATAATTACATCCAAATTATATGTTCAAGTACCACACTAGCCCAAGTGTCGGAGATGTGTCCTCGAGGAGAAAATTATCCTAAAGAAAACAACAAAACTGTACATACCATGCATGGTGACTGAGTGTTTCAATTCCTACGTGGTGTAAGAAATAATGCTACTTCAGGTCAGATATAAATGATATGAAGATACCATAAGATGCTCAACTCAGTCCACAAATAAAAGAATGGCAGTGGGACTGAGGTGCATGAAACTTTACATCGGACTACCGTATATGACAATCCCAAACAGGGATGCGCTTACTAATATTCGCTTTCGGCTGTTATGTCATACAACTCCGTAACTCATAACTCAGTACGTAATCAAAGTTTAACACGCACATGACTTGGCAAGACGCGTTCAAGTGGTCAGCGACTCAGCGACAATTGCAACACCTTTCTATTTACTGTCATGGCGGCTTCGACGGTAGCATCAGCTTACAACTCTACACCCCACTCAAATCATCCCAGCTCCGTGACTAACTTTGAAGACCCTGAATTCCTCGTTACCCTTGACGAGGACAGGCCCTTTTTAGAAGTCGACTTTCAGTCCATTCGAGAAGTCGAACTCGACCATTTCCTAGCATCTCTTGTAAAATTGGACATGGAAAGCCTACGCAACGCTGACCAGAAAAGGGATCTGGATGTACTCAAGGGCTGATTTGAGAAGATTGAAAAACAATTGAAAACAATTGTTACGAATCCGGTTGTTCTAGAGCTGAGGGACGCCTATTGCACTAGCGCGGAGGATTTTCTTGGGATCGAAGAAAGAGCCCGCTATGGGCCCTTTGTTGAACTCGCTTATAAGATCATTGAGCTCTTATGCAAAACCAAAGATATTCCTATAGCCTTCTGCAGAAACGATCCTCACCGTCTCGGCAATGCATTTGGGAACGCTCGGACACCCAATGTTGTCGTCATTGATGGTTCGCATGAGTCTGTCAAAGACGAAAAGTGGACTTACTACTCGAACATGATGTCTGGGACTTCTCGAGACACACGTTATACTTGGGCCGATGTTCTTTTTACAGTCGAGTTCAAGCTGCGGGATGATCTAATCCAGTTGGGGAGCTATCCGCTGATATTGAGCCCGAGTTCGTTTCACAAACGAGCCGACGGTCCGTCAGCTCCACTCTGATAGGCGGCGAAATCATGTCTAACCCCTGTGCGTCATCTACTTCCCATTTCCGCTCCGTACCAGATGAAATGGCTGCCGTCTCAAGTGACTGGCCTTCGGGATCTGCTCTCCTATCTGCTTCTAGAGATACCCTTACAGAGTCGCTCAGCCTTGGGAAAACCTCAAAGCGGAAGAAATCTGGAGTCCGGGGGCCGGTCACAATGTATAAGTCCAGAGGAAGAGATAACTCAAATAGGGCGGAACGGTACGCAGTGTCTGAGCCCGTCCATGATTTTAATGCACCGTTAGGATTTTCCGTGGGGAGCAAAAGGAAGTTCTCAGGGGAAACCGAAACGGAAGGTAATCGTAGCAAGAGATCGCGGAACAATGGAAATTCGGATAAGGCCCCTGCGGAACTTTTCGAACAGGGTCTTTGTCATGCAATAGAGCAACTTTCGTATTTGCACAATGTGTGCCATGCTTTTAACGCGCTCGTGGTGGATGGAAAAATGAGGATCTGCTACTATGACCACACAGGCATCATCCTCACCTCTCAGCCTATCGACTTCGTCAATGATCTGTTTAGATTCGTGCTTCTTTTAAAGGGCATGATGGGTATGAGCAGAATAGAATATGGCATCTTGGATCACATAATGAGGATCGAGGACAAGGTTCCATTGCCAGTCCCGAGTTCAAATGACGGTGCAAAGGTTGGTGCTTCCCCTTCTACCGCCAAAAACAATACCGTCTTAGAAGTGGCCCGGGAGAAAGGTCAGTCGAAAAGTGACAATCTCATAGCTCAATTCGGTCTGTCTATCAATGGCAAAGTCTTTTGCTTCATCAGGCATCTGCTTAATGCAAGGTTTTACGGAGTATTGGGGAAGGCGACTGCGGTTGTTGAGGCTGAGTTAATTAGGCTAGAGGACAATGTGATGACATGTCCGATAGAAGTCGGGAAGGTTGTTGCCGTGAAAATGAGCTGGCCTCCGAAGAGTCGAGTCTCCGTGGTCCGACAGCATAGGATCGATCCTATGGATCGATCCTATGCTGTCGGACAACCTCAGTGGATCCGATCCGGGACCCCCTTCACGCATTACCATATATATCCAGTATGCAGATCATATGACTAATTAATTATGTAAATAAAATAATTTAGACCCGGAATTGAACCCAGAGCCATAAAATTACCATATTGGTACACATTAACCACTTAGCCACACAATCTTTCAGTACTTTTGTAAATTTAAAATTTATATAAGCTCACTTTGTAAACTTAGTAACAATTCTGCTTATTCCATTACTGCACTTTGTTTTAATGACATTACAACATTTTTCTAATGCCATTACTGCACTTTTCTAATGCTCTTACAACGCTTTTCTATTAGCATTACACCGCTTTTTCGATTACATTAAAACACTTTTATAATGCCATTACAGCACTTTTCTAATGCTATTACAACACTTTTCCATTAGCAATACACCGCTTTTTCAATTACATTACAACATTTATAATAACATTACAACAGTTTGTAATAGCATTACACCGCTTTTTCAGTAGCATTATAGTGCTTCTGCTAATTACAATACATCAATTTCTAATCACATTACAACACCTTTACTAATAGCATTACTACAAAAGTATGGTGCATTGTAAAGGAATTAGCAAAATTAGTAACTAATTTGCAATGCAAGTCCATATACCTCTTAAGTTTACAAGCCCCAAAGTCCCTGGCTTCGCCAGGGACTTCCCTCACTCCGCTCAGCAACTCCCGCTACACCTGGGACAAAGGGGCTTGCTGTGGGCTCCGCCCCCAGACCCCCAGGGGGCACTGCCCCAGACCCCATTGGGGCATTGCCCCAAACCCCATTGGGGCAGTGCCCCAAACCCCCTGATTCAAGGGCTCTGCCCCCAAGCCCCCAGGGGGTGCTACCCCAAACCCCGGGGGTGTTGCCCCAGACCCCATACCCCAAGATTGGGGCTTCACCCCAATTGATGCATACCCACCTCAGCTGGGGCTGTTGCCCCAGACCCTACCATGTGGGGGCTGGAGCAGGTAGTGCAGACACTGCAGCTCTGATCTCATCAATAGACATAGAAGGGCAATTTACTGCAGTAGCAGGCTGAATATTTTGAGCTGCAGGTCTGCTATGCCTTTGCCTAAGTGGCTGTAATGGAGGAAGAGCAGGCACTTGTTGATGCAACTGAGAAATATGCAGATTGGCAGGAAAATTTGCATAATAGTCAGGTGTAGACATGGGAGGAGCTAAAATATAAATGCACAGAAATTAGAAGGTATTATTATAACAAAAATAGAATGTACCAAAATCAGCAAGGAGAAATGGTGCCACTGGAGGCAGCTGCTGCTCAGCCATGGGAAGCCTCCATCTATCTTCATCTGGACTTTGCAGGACCCAAGATAAGTGCTCATCCTGTTGCTGTGCCATCCGATGACACTGTGGAGAGGTTGGGGGAGTCCCAGAGGGTGCACTCCTATGTATGATGTGAGTACAATAACAATAGTTACAAAGGGCAATGAGAAATGTGAATAAATGCAAATACATGTGAAAAAATGCAAATAAATGCAAATAAATGTGAATAAATGTGAATAAATGTGAATAAACACAAAGAAATGCAAGGAAATGCAAGGAAATGCAAGGAAATGTGAGGAAATGTGAAGAAATGTGAAGAAACATAAAGAATTGTCAAAAAAGGTGCAAGGAAATGTGAAGAAATATGAAGAATTTGTCAAAAAATGTGAAGACTTGTCAAAAAAATGAAAAAAGAACTGCAATATTTTGGAAAGGTGTGGAGATACATGAAGGGTTGTCAAAGAATGTGGAGAAATGCAGAGAAACACAAAGAATAGTGAAAAATTGTGAAAAATTGTGAAAAAATGCAAAAATTGTGAAAAAAAGACTCAAAAATTTGTGAAAAAAAACACCAAAAAAATTGGGGGAAAAATGATAAAGTGGGCACTCACATTACAGAACCAGAAGCAAGGACAGCAGATGTAGTTCCACAGTAGCAGCAGAAACAGCAGAAACAGCAGCAGCAACAGCAATAACAGACAGTATGTACACTGGAGAGAACAGAATTAGATTTAGACAGGTTGAATACCCAAAAATTGAGGTGCTCACGGTGGTGCAGGGGCAAATTGACAGGCAAACCAGCAGAGACAGTGGGAGGAGGGAGGGAGGGGAGGAGGGGGATGGATGTGCATTCGGAGGGGGGCAGGGCAGAGGGGATTTGCCCCAGGTTTTCCGGGAGTTGACTGGTCCCGGATAACCGGAGTGACGTGTCATGGTAGAACCTGCCAAAAATGAAAATCACAGGGCAAAATTACTTTAAAAGGCGATTTTGCCTCGGCAATCGCGAAAATGTGATTAGTAAAATTATTATTAACATTCTCATGGAATCAAGGACTGAGCATTTTTATTATATAGGATTTAAGTATGAAAAGGTTGTGTGGCTAATTGGTTAATGAGGCAACTAGGCCGAACCCCACACTTCTTTTGTCGCTGACCCCTAGCCAGCCCCCCTCTCTGCCTCCGGCATCCCACTACTATTGTTCCCTCTATACCAATTACCATCTCACTCAATACAGGGGCCTAAAGGCCCCTGGAGTGTATTTTGTACTAGATAGTCATGACGCGCTATAGAAATGCATTCAAAAAAAAAAAAATAATTGGTTAATGTATACCAATATGGTAATTTTATGGCTCTGGGTTCAATTCTGGGTCTAAATTATTTTATTTACATAATTAATTAGTCATATGATCTGCATACTGGATATATATGGTAATGCATGAAGGGGGTCCCGGATCGGATCCACTGTGGCCGACAGCATAGGATTGATCCTATGATGTGTGGTCATTATTGGGAAGGCACGAGAAATACTGGAAAGTTTTAGAAATTGAGTGGGTTGTAGTTGAGAGTAGTGGTGTGTTATCACACAGTGGGGGAAAGGATATTCAATGTATTTCTTGTAGGCTCACTGACCCTTCCTTTATACTAGTACTGTGGTAACTTATTAACTAATCCTTTAAGTTTATCCTTATAAGTTTTACTGTGGCTCTTTAGCCAGGAGTGAGTGATGTGACCTGATCACGCCTTATCACGTCACTATGACATGATCTGATTTGTAATAAGATTTAAGAGAAAGGGATGATTACAGGAAAACAAATGGCATCAAAGGAAAGCTTGAGGACTGTCTTCCGGTAGTCTACAAATCTGAGGACCGAGATGACCTCGTAGAAACTAAAGCCAGGGCTGTGTTTTAGGCAAAGGCCGAACATGCCAGAGTCCATTGACGGTGTGGAGAATTGAGTGTGGCAGGCAATAGTATTTGAAGTCCTTGTACCAATTTTTTTAGAAGTTGAGTGGGTTGTAGTTGAGAGTAGCGGTGTGTTATCACACAGTGGGGGAAAGGATATTCAATGATATTTCTTGAGGGCTCACTGGCCACTCCTTTATACTAGTACTGTGGTAACTTATTTGTTACAATTTTCCTTTACTTTCCCCTACTGCGCTGACTCAATTCCTCTTCATCATCATCAGTCAGTGCAACTCCCCCATTTCTCTGCCTTACTCATCCCTCTTCGCCTTGCGCCATAAGACGCCATGATGATGCCTTATAGCACCATCATGATGTGCTTTGATTACTGATCACCGTACTTGTATTACCAAGGCATTCCTTGAGTTTCCATGACCTTCCATAGTCTGGTAAACATACCTAACCAAGTCGCTACAGTAGCAAACACATAGAGTAGCATATAAGCATGTAACTTCAGTAGCACAAGCCCTAAGCTTGTGCTCTTTGTTCATACAAGCCCATTATCTGCTACCACCAGTCTACTGTGTGCCAGTGTGCCACTAGTTGCTTTGTCGTAACCCGACTCGCTCTAAGAAGCCTACCACGTTCACATCGTCGATCAGGAAGCCCCACCGACGATCATCTTCGACTTATGACATCTAGGAAGCCCCGTTGCCATACCATCAGTTCCGATGGTCAGGAAGCCCCGACATCGATCACCACGTAACCATTGAGCTTAACATTATTAACTAATCCTTTAAGTTTATCCTTATAAGTTTTTACTGTGGCTCTTTAGCCAGGAGTGAGTAACGTGACTTGATCACGCCTTATCACGTCACTATGACATGATCTGATTTGTAATAAGATTTAAGAGATTTACATGCTGGATAACTTGAGGAAGTTTAAGATATGCTTCCACGGAATTTTCCAAGGTTAGTAGTTCGAAACAAAGAAGATTGCTCCCTCGGACTGATTTACTTTCCAAGGGCACCATTTCCTGTGGATCCATGGTATCATGCACCGCGACATTAGCATCGGCAATCTGATGTGTCGTATTGGAGAAGATGGTCGACTTTGCGGCGTACTGAACGACTGGGACTTGGCGTAGCTGAAAGAATCAACAGAGCCAACATCGAACAGCCGTACGGGAACTCGACCATTCATGGCGAGGGATCTCCTTACGGAAGAACCCCGGGAGCACCTTGAACGATTCGATTGGGAATCGATGCTCTACGTTTTGATCTGGATCGCATGTTGCTACGGGCGTGGGGGCAAGGTGATTAATCAAAACCCCCTTCCGACTTGGTTCGAGCACGACCTTGTGCGTTTGAAAAACAATAAAGTGGCTGTTTGTGGTGGCGAATTTCCCCCTTTCACTAAGCACTACGAAAGACTTAGAAGGAGATGGATTTTCCCTCTACTAAGGTTGTTCCAGTCTGGTTACAGCTGGAAATTTCTGGGTCGGTTGGCCGGTGAGACAAATGTGGAGGAGTCCACTGACGAGACAGACGTGGAGGATTCCACTGACGAGACAGATGTGGAGGAGCACACTTACGATATCCGTGAGTTGAGCTCTTTGGGTGGGCACGTCACGTACGAGAAACTGCGGAAAATTTACGGATTATAGCTTCGCCGGTAAACCTCGCCATATGAACTGCACCTGGAATTTTGTTTTAATGGTCACGTTTATCTAACGAATGTCTGCTGTGTAGATGTAGTTTATAATACCTTCTATTCTTTTTGATATTTGTATTGTAAGCATTTACGACCTATTCGACATCAGACTCTATCCGTGATTCACCGCGACCCTCCTCGAACCGCAGTCATAGCTTTACTTTACCTTACTAGCCTGAGGTTCGTAAGTTCATGGACTTGTTTTAATTCAGTATACTGCGCGTCATCTAAATCCGCGTAAAATTCTATAGCACACAAGGACCCGGGGACCGGAAAAACACCTTCGGGGTACACAGCTGGTCGCCGTACTGGCGATCGATTCAGTTGTTCCAGACTTATAGTGGCTGTGTCATTTGATTACCTAGTGTTCCGGCACGTGCTCTATTTGGATCTGCACGTGCCTGCGACGCGACCCTTGCGTGAGCTCATATCGCTCCGATCCTGCGACCATCGAATCGGAAGGGACGCCAAAAACGAGTTTGGGCCTCGTACTGACTATTTGTCACCAATGTTTCCGGGCATTTTCATGCCGAACTTGAGTTGGATAAAGATCATGAAGGTTCTATGATCCTGTACTTAGTCTACCTTCGTGCGGCTCGTCAGAAGCAGATGGACTCGAAAGATAGCGGACCAACAGGGTATATACTGTATATTTTGGGGACGGCAATGGGAAGCCCCCTTAGACCTATTTTTGTCTGGATTACACTTACTCCAGAGTCGTCCCTGTCTGGCCATACAACTCGGGTCAGCTATGCTATAAGCAGAAGTCGGCGGCTCTCAAAAAGCTAATTATGATTGGTATGTCTGAGCCCGTTAACGAGGTTCCTTTAGGTGAACAAGGCATATATGAGAAACTGCTGGAGGTCTGAAAGGTGGGTTACTACCAGTCGTAATCATGATCATGTTGTATGTGCCGCATCCAGGGGTTCGGAGTTTGATCTACAAATCCACACTCGTCCCGTGGATACGCAAGATGGAGTAGGCCGAGTACCTGTCGGTTGTTCATCTACATGTGATTCATAAAATGTTAATGTCTCTGCCGCAATCTAGTACATGTGTTTGCTTAGTAGCCCCTTGCCCCTTGATTCTGGTCTGTATGAAGTTGACACGATCCCCCGTATTTCCTGGGTCATACGCGAATACCATATACAACGGTACTAATGCCGACTTAGAATCGCTCCAACGAACAGAACGCACATAGACCCAATAACTCCAAGATATTGAATACGTCATAATCCGTGACTTAATCGCGCGCGTACGTCCGGTGCAATATAATACAGCGAAGGAAAGCCGTGGTTGGAGATAAACAGAGAGCATGTGGTGACCTTGATGTACACCGGGATCGATGCTTGTGAATAAAATGGAGTGCGCTACAGGACCATGTCGGACAACTCAAACTTAAGGACGAATCTCACGGAGCCACGGCCCTCTCCGCATAATCCGAAATGACGCTACACCAAGCCAGCGCCACACCGTACATGGTCAATACGTATGCACCCTGCAAAGGAGGTCAGATGCAATTGAATGACGACTATATCCGTGACATGCGCAGCTTGACCATATACTCCATTTCAGTACTTATGACTCGATGAAAGATGGCCCAAAACGGAGCTTCGATTGTAACGAGGGAATAAAATAAAAATCTACGCAGAGATATGCATGCGACAGCAAGACCAAATAACAGCCGAATGAAGAGGGGGGGAAGGAGTAAAGTTGGCGATGACAGTGTCCATCGAAATGAGTGTGCCGACGACCTATCATAGGTGCCCATGGAAAAAACCAGATGATGAGATGGAGAAGATTCGAAAGTATAAATGATAAAAACGCAATGATCGTGGAGGACTGCGCATGGCGCTAGTCGGAGTTTATACCTAGACATGTAGGCAAAGGCCGAAAGTCCGCAGGTAAAAAGAAGAAAAAATGGAGGGTCACGGGATGATGGCTATGCTATGAGTGTATGCAGTACACAGATGATTGAGAAAATAACGGAAGGTAAATAGTAAGCAGAAAATTTCCGCAAGGAATAGAATAGAGAGAATTTCATAGCGCGGGATTGAATAGACGGGGACGGGGGAAAGGGGATGGAGGACGGGAAGTGGGGGTGAGGACGGGTAAAGATGAGGATGAGGATAAATATATGGTCAGGAGATGGTGACTACTCAGACTTAAATCTGGTGCCACCACCACCACCGCGCATTATCGCTTTCATAAAGTCGAAGAAGCGGTTTCCGTACTCGGTGGGATGTACAGGACTGATTTTATGCTATCGGAGGTAAACGGAATTTAGCTAGACGATAAAATGCATATCAAAATCACACTCACTCGGTCAGCGGACAATCCTTTCCAAAGGTGTTCTGCGCGCTTCAGCGTGCTGTACGGCGTCAGGATGTCAATAACCCCCAGGTAGTAAATCGTGTCCATGGAATGATTTTTCTCGTCGGTCGCTTGCAAACCACCCTCATCCTGGTAAAAAATGAATTGCTGACGATCGTCTTTTTCAGGCAAGTTCACAGCATCTTGCGTGTCCAAACGTTCTGGGGCTGATATTCGCATGGCCTTGCGCATAGCAATCGCTTCAGGTGATCGGCCCTTTAACGCCGTCGGCTTACGCTTTATAGGAGGCATCATTGCGGGCTGGGGCACAAAGTATGAGCAGATTAATTAATGCCAGGAGTACAGTAAATTTAGTTACCGAAAACACTTTGAGAGTATTGCTGCGCAGCATGTCCTTGTTACCACGTCGCATGTTGTGTATCCCGACCAGCAAACTATAATCCATTACATGGAGGCTCTTCAGTAGTTCCGAATCGCGCCGTAACTGCTCAGTCAGAAGCGCGCGCTTCTCAGGACCAAGCTCCAACGATTTCCCGCGGTTTATCCAGTTGAGATCCTTCAGAGTTGCCCGTGGGTTCTTCGCAGCCTTCTCCTCTGGGTACTCGCGTCCGACAGTTGAGCCCTTCAAGTCGTATGTTTCGTGGATGTCCTTGTGCGGCGGGAAAAGATTGTTCATAATCACGAAATGTATCTTGCGACCTCGAGGGAGTTTGACTCGGTGCAAACCATAAAATCTCGATAGGAGCGTGTGCGGATTGCTCTTGACATGCTCGTAGTATTGCTTGAGAATTTTACGTAAGAACTTATGCTCCGTATGATGAATAGTTTTAATGATGAACCGGTAGTCGCGCGAGAAGTAAAAGAACGAGCCAGATTTTCCAGGAGAACCAAGTTCAGACAGAATGTACTTGGCCGTTAATGAGAGGAGATAGTCTGCAGGGTCGAGACCAAAATAAGTCTCACGCAGCTCGCGGAAAACCCATGGTGCGTAGTCCTTGAATTTGAAATCGTACTTCGCCGATGGCGTCAGTTCGTTGCCAACACTTAAGCCACAATCAGCCGAAGTTTAACACCAGGAAGGAATCCAAGGAGTGAAAGATCCTTACATGTCAAAAGAGAATTTATGCCGTGCGGTGAAGTCCTCGTCAGTTAAAGGCCGGGCAACTTTTGCTTGACAACGTGATACCTGAAACTATGTCAATAACAAACACGTTTCCCGGACAAATGAACACCCACACCGATCCGGATGCCAGTCAGCATGTTGTACATCAACACGTAGTTTGCGTGATCCTCGCCAATTAGATTCCCAACCAACACCTTGTCGCCTTCCTTACTCGTCGCCTTGGTTAGCGCCGCCATATCTGCCTCCTGTTGCTCCTGCTGACGTCGCTTGGCCGTGCGCTCACGCCGAATTTGATCCGCCTGAATTAAGATGTCCGAGTCGAGCTCTCCAAAGCCCAACCCAGTGCCCCCGGGGCCAGGTGTCAAGCCAAGCAACTGCGCATGAGCAGCAGCGTGGGCGGCCGTATGTGCGTCGGTATCATCGAATGCAAGCACACGCTGAAGTGGCTGTGAACCCTGAAATGAATGCCCGTGCGATGCTGTACGAGAGGGGTTTGTCGAGAGTGTAGTGGTCGTTGAACCTGTCGTGTTACGACGCGCGGGTCGATGCATAGTTGTCGGAGGAGGCTGTAAGTATCCTTCCATGCTGACATGTGATCCCTTAGACAAGTGTCCCGAAGCAGGTGTTGTAGCAGTGGTTGTTGACGAAGGTCTGTCGGAAGTGCCGGAAGTGCCGATCTCATCGGAGTGGATCATACGCTGTGACGACCCCGTGGCAGAAGCAGAACCTGTGCGCCCCGAGAAGCGTGTTTCCGTCGAGGATCGTTGTCTTAGCACCTCATTTGATGAGGCCGAGTCTGCGGAGGCGCCGAACGAGCGCTTTCGCGGCGCGTGCACACTAGAGCCTGTTTGCGATAGCTCTGAGCGTGAGAAGCTCGACTTCCTCGGCGAGGGGGAGGGCGAGGGCGGACGATGTATCGTGGAAGTTTCGTCCTCCCGTTCGACACTTGGAGGAGGCGAGGGTGGCGGCGGACCCGCAGCTGCGGGAGGCGCGTGCGTGACAATGCGCCCCATGGTCTTTCCCGCACGAGCCAGCATCGACTCCGTAGGCGGTCCCGTATGTACCTCTACCGTATCCCCATCCACCTTAACAACATGCATCTCCTGGCTTCCGTGGGACAGCAGCCGCAGAGGGTTAATGTCCAGACCTTCGCCTTTTCTCCCCGGGGCACCTATGGTGTTATACGATGCAGAGGACGAAACAGAAACCAGCGAAGATCGAGAGGGCGAGTTGTTTGATATGGCGGTATGAAACGATGCAGCAGAGCCAGAGACGATAGACGTTCTCCGAGAATCAACTTCAGGTACGAGGGATACTAGCGAGGGGCCTGCCACGGACATTCCAAATAGGAACAGTAGAAATTTGGCTCAAGAGCAAAAAACGCAAAGATCGAAAGAGCGCTTGAGAGTCGGCAGCTGAAGAGAATGTGGAGGTCGTCGGTGGTGGAATGAAACGACCTATCGAGCTGTGGGAGATAATGGGTGGACGTCGGGAGGCGGTGTCTATAGCCGCCAGCGGATTCGCACTCTCCACTCTATACGTGCGTCGTCGAGAAAGCGAAGAAACAAGCCCCTTGAGCGGCAAGGCAGCTATTGTGCCGTGTCCAGTATATCTGAATGTTCGTCGGGGAGCCGGGGAGGTTATGGACTGTCGAGGATGAGCACGCCAAAGTAGTACAACACCAGCTCAATCAATCGCGGTTACGTTCTGCATCGTGACCGTCACGACAACCAATTTGGGTCTCGATTCCGAAAGTACCTTTGTCCCCTAAAAAGTATGGACTGCGGAGATATTAATACCTCTTCGCAAAAGTACTTAAGGATGTCAGAAGAGATGATTTATTTCCTAAAATTAGACTCCGCGTCTAGACTAGAGTTTTTACACATGTGCAACCACTACACACCGGGGCGGCCGGCGGCGGACTACCACGAGTCAGTAACACCGTGACGGGCCTAGGTTTGTTGTCACGCCTGGTCCCTTCAAGACAACGCGTCACGACTTATGAACAAAACAAAACATGTAGTTGTATATACAAATGTGCGTCAAAAGCGAAAATCCACAAATCTATGGGCAATAATTTATGCATGGTGAGTTGTCGTAGATAATGACGATGATGATGATGATGATGATGATGATGTCGTAATTCGTGAATAGTAAAAAATCAAACGGGCCGACTCAGGCGGCGCCCATACCACCCTCAGACTTAATCCTAAAGATAGAAAGGAATCCCATACACCACAACCGCGGCCCCAGTAAGGTATTTCAGCTTACAAGCATCCCTGCTTTGTGCAACCGCAGCAGCGACCGAGACTTTTCCGTCCTGCGGCCCGCGCTTCCCCTTCCGCCACTTGTCGACTTCCGCAGGTTCGAGCCGCAATTTGTGAAAGACTGCCTGTGCAAATTTATCAATGTCGCGGTCCGTGACATCCCACAAGTTCGCGACGAGCGAAGGGCATCCCGCAAGCATGTAGTTGTTCGGCGTGCCGGTGCGATCGAAGGCCCCCATATCTCGCAATGCACCAGACGAACAACCCCAAAGCATCGTCGCGGCACAGCGTTGCAGGTGGCGCAACTTATGTGATCGCACGTACTGCTCCGCACCCCCGTGGCCGAAGTATCTGCATCGCCAGGAGTTCGATTCAGTAATGGAAGATTCACGACATAACCTTAGATATTCTTCGACTCACACGACAAGTTCCTTTCTGGATAGAGCGTTAAGGAGTTGTTGTTCGCTGGGCGCCTGGCCGACGATGCCGTCCCAGCCAACTTTCCGTAGATCGTTGACCCATCCTTTGAACCGTCCCTCGGTTCCGCTCAAATCCCCTCCCGGATTAAGTACGAAGTAACCCTTTGACGGATCCACGGGAATGCGGTCTACTTCGACATCGTCCTTATCGTCTTCGTTCTCTTCGGGTCCCAGAGGAAGCCCCCTTTGGCATCTCGCTAGCGCTAGTCGGTCCGTAATGAAAGCGATACTTGGTGCCCTGCTTACGCTCCTTCCCCTCAATATCGGTAGTGACTCCCACGGGATTGCTTGCACATTCTTGTCAAGCACTAGGAACGTATGCGCATCCGGCTCCGGGACGACACGTCCGCGTATGCGGGCATGATGTTCCTCGAGCGCGGTGCGTAGATCGACTACGACGACGTCCATGTCTACCTCCGCAAGTGCGATAGGTAAACCATGGAAATGGTAGAGGTCAAGCACGAAGTATACCAGATCCTCGAGTTCTTCGTCTTTGCAAGTCGGTGACAAGGTCGAAAAAAGCTCAAGAATATTGTTCTCAAGCTTGAGCTTTGCTTTCTGACTTTTCTTCTCGTGCGATCCAAGGATGCTCTTGAACACCTTCTCAAACCGAGTTCGTAGGCTGGGTACAATGTCGGGCGGCATCTGCATAGGCTCTCCGAGGATTGTCTGT
The DNA here is from genome assembly GCA_002794785.1 of Coniferiporia sulphurascens. NCBI lineage: Eukaryota > Fungi > Basidiomycota > Agaricomycetes > Hymenochaetales > Hymenochaetaceae > Coniferiporia > Coniferiporia sulphurascens. The sequence continues at coordinate 886,027 of NBBA01000010.1, read as the reverse complement.
ATCATCCATGTTAATATTAGTTTCCTTCTCGCTATTTAACATCAGGTACGCACCTTGAAAGCACCGAGCCAACAAAACTCAATGTTCTCAACGAGCTCCTTCATCCTCTGGTCAAGGTGTTTTCTCTCCGCCCACCATGCAGCCTTCCCCTCCTTATCGTCTGGCTTGATCTTCGACGCCTGTCTGGTGCTCTCATCGCTTGTCTGAATGATATCCTTCAATTCCGCTATAGCGTCCTTGAACTTGAAGTGTTCCTCCTCTTCGTCATCCCGGCGTCCCCGGAGCGGAACACAGAAAATGACCGGATCGCGCTGTGGCCTCTGTCGCGAAACAAGCAGTGCGCTCTTGTCTTCCGTGAGCGAAATGCTGATGACCATCCATTTCGCTGGAAGACAGTTAACCTCGGAATCGAAATCTTCTGACGGAATGAACGCCTGGGACTGATGTTTCCTCAAGACGTAGTCCCAGTATTTCCGCAAATTAGTATCATCCAGAGAACTGTCTTCGTCATCATCGGAAAGGCAATCGTCAAAAAGGCCCCTGGCTTGCCCTCGTGAACGGGACCTCTGTCGAGGCTGAGCAGACGCAGGAGAAGCGGAAGGCCATTGCAAATCATTCTGATTCTTCGGATCGGGGAACTTGAACGAGATTGCGTCTATCAGCTCACGCCTAAGCGTGATCGACGATGCCATATCTGAATTTGAGATAAATATCAAACATTGCGCGACAGCAGCCCACTTGACTCACCAAGCAAGCGGGAGGCAAAAATCGGGCTATCCTTGATCTCCTTTCCCAGCGATGCCTGGTACGTACTGACCAGAGCTGCCGCTACAGCCGCACCACGTACATTCATTACGCTATCCTTTTCGGAGAACCTCGTCAGATCGGAGGCGAAGTGCTCCTCAGCCTGCTCCAAGGCCTCCAGGATGTCTTGGGGAGGAGAGTATAGTGTGGAATTCTCGCACGTCAATCCCATAGGCAATGCGATCGCTATTATAAAAGTAAACCCCTGTGCATGAATTCCATCGTTCGACAGCACTCACTTGATTCCGCGAGCGAACTCAGGGACATGTCTGATCGGAAACGTTCATGAATATCGTAGAGAGCCAGCCTCCCAAGAAGCGAATTGACATGAACCTGTAAGATGCAAAGTCAGGACGTAAGGACTCAGGTACTTTGTCAAACCGAACTAACTTCGATATTCGACAACTGAGGCAGCGCAAGAAGCTGCTCCAGAAGAGTCTCGTAGTCTTCACCGAGTTCATCACGCAGCAGCCAAACTAATCAGAATAGTTAGTAAGGAAGAAACGGAAGAGTCCGGGTATTGTATAGACTGACCTTGCTGCTTCAGAATCATAGCTTGGAGAACGGGAGCAAAGATGTCCACACTCCCCTCAGATGGAGTCCCCGAAGCGAGACCACGAATCTGCTCCAACCCGAGTTTCACCTCGGACAGCATCCTCGTCGCGTCAACATACTCGCCGCGCGCCTCCGCCTCCAACGCATGCGCTATCAAACGGTCTCCCCTCAAGCGACACACATCGGCGGCGTCAAGCGCCAGACCCTGTACACCACCAACCAACCCTCCCGCCTCCGCCAGCGATTTCTGCGCCTCCTCCGCCCGTCCCAGGAGAAGCAGCACCTCCGACCTCCTCACGAGTGCCCGAGCCGTCAACGCAGGCGCGCGTAACACACGTGCGAGGTCTTCCGCCTGTTGAGCAAAGTACTCCGCCTCGCGTGCGGAGCCGCGACACGCGTACGCATGTGCGAGAGCGAGTAGCGTTTCCAGGAGTGCGTTTGCTATTCGCCATTCGAGCCCACTGAGGATTGACTGCTGCTGGCTATCTTTCGTGTCGGACTTTTGCTTTCCAGAACTGCCACCCGTTTCCGGCAGCGCGTCTCTGAGCTCTGACGTCGCAAATGGGTCTGAGGCATCCGGAGCGTCTTCGGGTTTCTTTGAGGGATTCAGTCTTGACAAAGTATCAGTTGCTCTGTTCAGTAGACGCAGTGCTTGAAGGAGAGCCTTAAAGGAAGCAGTAGCATCGTCCTGTACGAACATGCGATAAGTATCTGACCCGAATAGTTTGCAAGAGGACCAACCTTCGCATCTTGGATAGCGGCGAATACACCAGCAGCAACGGCGGTCCTTTCCAACGCTATGACACGTGCATGCACACGAGCAGACGTAGGGAGACCTTTCTCCTTTTCCTCATCCGGTAAATCCCCGCACAAGCGCAAAGCTTCGTCATACACAGCAAGGCTAGTTTGTCAGTCGTAACAATCGTCTCCTTAGTACATATCCGAGTTCAATAAAAATTCACACACCTCTTGGGTACATCTCCCCCGGCCGCCAAGGCCTCCGCGTACCGGAGGAGCAAAGTCACTGCCATCGGTGTCGGCAAGCCTGGTGAACTAGAGGATGTCAATGTACTGGCAAGACCTGCGAGTATATCAGTAGCCTGGGTCGTCTTCCCGAGCCTAAGGAGCTCGTGTGCCAAGTTTGCCGATGATTGGAGATACACTAATAACATCCAGAAGGATATTGGACGTCAGTAGTGTTGCTCTGATGAGGTGGGAAAATTATACATGCCTTCGTTCATAGTGCCACCCGTCTTTTCTAACAATCGTCTGGCCAGGCTCAATATCTGAATCTTCGCGAGGACCAGGCCCGACAGACCAAGCAACTCGGCAACCATAACTGACGACATGTCTATTCACATTACGCATTTACAAAGGAATGAACAAAACACTCACGAATAAGCCCACACAAGACAGCAAGTTCCGACGCACTCGGACTAGGCGTGGATGCCGGCTGAGCTGCAGCGGTGACCTTCTCCTCAGAAGCTGCAAATTAATATCGGATGGGCATATGTCGGGGACCGCTAATCGCAGACCACTCACCTCCAGAAGGCTTCGGAGTCACAGGCAGCCTACGCGTTGACGCGGACCTCGTCGCGCGCGTCTTCTGCGCAGGCTGCGGTACGGGCTGCACCTGCGCCCCACGCGCTTTACTCCTCGTAACAGCGGCTCCCTTGGTTTCGTCAACGCTGCTTTTGCCCGTCCCTCTGCGACTTCGCCCTGTGGCCGGTGCACGTCCGATTGCTTTCGCAGCTACCGTTTCGGGCTCGTCGAATGACTGCTCGACGAGTGCCTCGAGAGCTTTAATCACGGCGTTCGCGTGCTGAAGGATGACGGGCACCGGATCGGCCGTGCGGTGTGCGTGGAGTACGGCCCATAGGAGGACCATTGTGTAGTAATACCGGCGAAAGTGCACGAGCGGAGAGTCGTCATACAGACTCGCCTTTTTATCATTCCGAAATTAATCCAAAGTAAAATAATAGCGAATTAGCAATTAAGATTATGCGAAGAAAACGACGGGCACTGGCGCACCTTTTCCGAAAGCAACCTCTGTGCTTCCTGGACGACCTCCTCTATATGAAACCGATTCGGGTCCGTACCTTCGTCCCCGCCGTAGTACGCATGCTCGAGCACAAGCACCAACACGCGCGCCCGGCGCACGGGAAAACGGGCAGGCTCATACACGCCAAGTAGATCGCGTAACAGTGTCCCGATCGCTGCGCGTACGCCGGGCTTCGCTCTGCCGCCACCCTCCGCAAGGCTGGCTACCTGACGCATGAGCACCGCGCCGATAATAAGCGGCGGGACACTGAGTGCACTCAGCGAAGAAAGGAGTGAAACGCCGGCAGCGCTGAGATGCAGCTCTACGGAGCTGAGGTGGGTGAGCCTATCGATTGCGGTGACGAGCGGGCGGTTTGCCTCGGCGGTGAGTTGAACTTCGGGGCCGCCGGAGTTGCTCGACTCGGCCGACTGGAAGACTTCGACAAACGGGTAGTTGACGATGCCTTGAACGAACGCATCGTACGCAAGCTATGATGCCTTGTATCAGTATACACACGACCCCCAATAAAAAAAGGAGCATAAACAAACTTTACGATCCCCAATCTTCATATAACACACTCCAAGCAGCTCCCACCGTCTATAAACCTGCGTTCTATGCGCCTTCCACGCCTCCCTGTCCTTCTCCTTCTCCGGTTCATCGCGTCCCTTGCCCTTGCCTTCCGTAACCGTCCCTGAATCAACACCCTCTCGGCCCTCGTCGTACAGCGCGCTCGCGCGTACCGAAAGCGGGCACGCCTGCAGCAAAAACCGCAGAGCAAAGCTATGCCGCTCCGCCTTGTACAGCGTCCCCGCAACGTTGGCGAACGCGCCCGAAAGGCAGCGCATGTAATTTGCACACGCACGGGCGTCCGAGCCAGGCCCTGTGGTAAGCACTCGCTCGACGATGCGCGCTGCCCGCGCAAGATAGTCGTATGCGCGATCGCATGTGTCCGCCCTGTGCGGGACGAAGCCCGCCGTCGCGAGCTGGAAAAGAGTGTCAAGCGCAGACACGGTGGCATCTGTGTCTGCGCCGAGGACTTGCTCCAGGACATCGACGACGCTTTCCGAGACGCGGCGGACCGCGTCCCACGTACGTGAGTTAGTCTGCAAGGAGCCGAGCGACTTGAGGCAGCTTCTGCGGCACTTCTCTACAGCACGACGCAGTTTGCTGTCCAGGGGTGTGTTGGGTGCGAGAAACGAGTGTAATTTGCGAAGACAAGAGGAGCAGGAGTCAGCGTCCGCTATTAATTTGTCGTCGTCTGTCTCCCCAGAGACTCCCAATTGATCCAGAGCAGCTGTCAACTGTGTGAGCGCGGCACACAATCGGACGGACAACGATGCCAAGTCGTTTGAAGACGATGCTTCATTTCGGATATACGCAGCAACGCGATTCAAGAGATTCATATCTCCAGCCTTCAAAAGCCCGACCAGAAAGAAACGTAATCAGTAAATTAAGTCATTCAATTAATTAGTAAATGAAGCGCTGCATAATAAAAGCAACGCACCCGTTTCGCAAGAGCCATCCAATACTCGCCAAACGCGATCCATCCTTTCCCCTCCCGCCTTCCCTCCACCGCAACCTCCGTCTCCGCAAAACACGCAAGCAGAGCCGTGACCCTCTCTCCCTCCCTCTCCGGCGCGTCCGCACACCGAGCATACGCAGCCGCGTACTTGAGGCACTGCTCCCAGAACGGCGTCGCCTCAAGCTCCGTCGACGCAAGCAATATGCGCAGTGCGCAGAAGCGTACGCGGAGTACCTGCAGTGGTGGGTACGGCGCTTCCGCCGACGCCGTCACGGTTGTAAGCGCGACGTACGCGCGTTTGAGTAGCGCGTCGCGTGCTTTAATGGGTAGCGTCAGGTGTGGGACCCACGCTTTAAGGCCCGCAGGCCCGTCCACAGACGCGCAAAACGCCGGTTGCGCGACTGCGGTACGTGCAGCAGCCGGGAGGGCGTGCGTGAAGTACGCAGACACACATGTCTGGAGGGTCGTGTCCAACGGGGTGCCAATCGGGAGAGGCAGCTGCAGGACATCCAAAGCGGGAGTAGCCGCCGTAGAAGCCTCCGTTGCATGCGGATAGTGCGACGGCAAGTGCGCGCGTACATCAATAAGCACGTCGAGCGCCAACGCGTCCATGTCGAGCGCGAGCAACTTCCCAGCGAGGTTGAGCGCCGCACGCTCCGCGTCGAGCAGACCGGGGCTCAGCCTCCGCAGTGTATTCAGCGCTGCACGGCCCGTCGACGCCGTCGCTGCCAGCGTCGCGCGAGTCGACTTCCCGTCCGGCGCGGCAGCAGCAGCAGCAGTCGCCGCCGCAGACAGAATCTGTAATGCGCCGTTCACACTGCGCATCGCCGCCGTCCTGCTCTCCTCTGGCGATTCAGCTACCGGTGCAGGTACGGTCGACGACGTCGCCTTTGCAGCCGATTCAGCCTTCCCCTTGGCAGCTCCTCTTCCCGCCTGCGTGCGTGACGCACCGGCACGCGCGGCGGCAGCGACGGCAGTACCAGCATCCGCGATCTTGAGCCCCGACGCAAACTTCGTCGCGAGACGGTCGACATCATTCGTCCTGGGCGCCAGCGGCCTTTTCACCTTCGCAGTCGCCATCGTCGATTCGTCTTCGTCAAGTGTTTTCTTCTCTACAAAGCCAACAAGTTGCAGGGACAACTGCACAGAGTGCAGAACGCGCGAGCAGCGAGGAGGTTTGAACCGTGAGCCGCGGCGCTACACGTGACCCAGCTACCACAAACACGTGACCGTTTTCAAACACTACGTGTTTTTTTTTCACCTTTTCTCGGGTACATAAAAAAAGGTTTTGAACGTCCGCCAAGGGTATACATCCGAAAAGCATATGCAGGTAGCAAATAAATCTAAAAAAAGACAAGATTGCGGCTGGAATCTATATATCTGGGATGTGCAGTAAGTGCATCCCCTAATAACTCCAAAAAGGATTTAAAATAGAAAAAGAATATATTTGAGTTTCGTCAAGTAGTACCGTACATGTATGCATGAATCTACACATCACAAGTCATGATGAGGGGTCGGGGGCAGCCAGTCACGGCTTCGCCCCGTACGTATGTTACTTATACAGAGTTTTCCTAAACCTACTAGTAGTGAATTCTACGTGCTGCCGCCTGCGTCACCAAACTCGAAGCAAACCTCTAATCGACACGATGGACGATGGACGGCTTTGTCCCACTCCCCGCTTCGCTCTTCCCCTCCCTCTAACCAACCCCCGAGTGCAGAAAGCATACACGAATAGAATATCCCCGTTTGCCTCTAAGAAAATGAATTGCTTAAAACGAAAAAGGACGATTAGAAAGGAAAAACTAAAGAAACAGAGAAACAGAGAATATAGCCCTTGTTCAAAAAGAAAGAAAAGAAAAGAAATCATAAAACCAGAGGAAGAAAGATCGAGTCCACGCCCAGCCGTCCTACATCCAGGTTCAGAGGCTGCTCTTCTCCACGCCCGCCTCGAGCCCATTGACAAGCCCGAGCATGTGCTCGATAACCTCTTGTGGAGTTGTGACGTGCCAGCTCGCGAGCGTCTTCTTGCTGCTTGCACCGACCGCGGTCGAGAAGACACCCTCCGGACGGAGCGCGAGTTCGACCAATGGCGTTGCCACACCACTGCTCAAACCACTGCTGGACGAAGACGATGCGCTGACGCCGACCGGGGCCTCCATGATCGCACGCGAGCTCCGCGACGTGTATGGTGCAAGGGCGCGGAACATATCTTCATCCGTCTATTTTTTATCATTTAATATATTGATAAAAAATCAAGACGGAAACAAATTAGGCGCAAACACACCTTATCATCTCCCGCACAGAACACAAACTCGGCCTCGGGGTTCAGGTACAAAATGCGCTTGACAATCTCCCCCTTGTTCACCGCAAGCGGGCGCACTTCAAGGTTTTTCTTACCCACGAGAACCTCGATCGGCCGCTTATGCGCGAGATTGTTCTCCAAGAGGTCCTGGCACTGACGGCACTGGAATAATCTGTGGAAAAAAGATTGTTCCTGTATCAGTATCCCATCCGGTATTAAGGCAGTAGAAAGAGAGTCAAGAATCCTTGCGGAGGCGATAGATACGAAGTAGATGCGCGATAGCATCGCGGAATGCGGGAGAAGCAGAAGGGAGAAGAGAACACATCAAGAAAAGTCTACGTACCCCCACTCCGGATCGCTTGAGCGGTAATGCCACGTAATCGAACTCTTCTTGATCTCGATATGGCTGCCCGTCGTACGCTATACAAAGTAATCAGCTCTAAATCCGACACGTTTCGCCCAAATAGGATTTCCTCCAGGATTTCCTCATCCCCCTACCCCTCTTCCACAAGGAAAGAGAGATGGATGGTACCGAGGAGGGGAAGGGGGGGATGGACAAGCACATACCTCAGTGTAGTACCTGAAAATCTCTTCGACTTCGCTCATCCAGCTCATATCGAGCGTCTCAGTCAAGTTCGACCATTTCTCTTCCCCAGGGTCGCGCATGAAGCCGCCGTGCTCTGCACTCATGCCGAGCGAAGCGACGTGTCCAAGGTGCTGCTCGAGGAAGTCCTGGTCGCGACCAGAAATAATATACACGACATTGAGCGGGTCCGCGGAGAGTCTCTCCAATGCCTCGAGCGCCTCCGGGGAGGGCAGGGCCATGGAGGGCATCTTCACGATGGGCGTCAGCGTGCCCTGTAGATCGACGTTCAATATTAGCCATTCAGAAATGAAGACAGACATGGCGCACATCGTAGTCAAACAAGAACAACCGCCGCTTCGCCTTGGTGTACGCGGTATGCAAACTGTCGCGGGAAAGGAAGGGTGTGCTGTGCGCGGTGTGCTCCGAGCCGATCTGTGAGAGCAGCATACGCACGAGTGTCGCAGCCCAAGTATGGCTTGTCTGCGTCGTCACGGACTTATATAGCTTCACGTGCCTTGAGAGCTTTTCCGCCTCAGGCATCAACAGTCCACGATTGATTGCCGCCGCCACGCCGCCAAGGTCCCAGGGGTTCACCTGGAGAGCCTCCTCCATCGTGCTTGAGATACCCATGAACTCCGAAAGCACAAGAGGACTCTTCTTGGTGAGCTCCTGAGCGAGTACAAACTCCATCGACGTCGTGTTCATTCCATCGCGCAGCGGTGTGATCACAGCAAGATCAGCGACACTGAGCAGTGCATAAAACTCATCCTTCTTGATTGTCTGGTGGCTGAAGGCGATGCATAAGTATTCAGATGAAAGTAGCAAGGCAAAAGATGCTCAGATGCTCACTAGTGATGCACAGGCACAAAGTCGAGCGCGCCGAATTCGCCGTTGATATGCGCAACCAGCTCGGACACTTGGCGTTCGAGTTTCGGCGAGTCTGTCAGTGCAGGAGACGTTACTTGGATTAACACGACATTCCCGATCCATTCGGGGTAGTCCAACATCAAGCGCTCAAATGCGCGCAACTATAAATAGCGTAAGCCACGACTTAACGCGCATATAATGATGATGCTAGTATACCTTTTGGACGACGCCCTTGACGACGTCGAGCTTATCGCGTGCGACGATAATCTTCTTGCCCTCATACAAAGAACGCAGTGCAGAAAGTTTCGGCTGGATGCCAGGGCGCAGTCTGAATAAAATATCAATAAATAAAAATTTGGAAAAAGAGCAAGCAAAACATCGAACTTACACGTCTTTCGCGATGCGAGTGGCATCGACACCCACGGCGCAATGCGACACCGACGTAACATGTCCCTGGTTGTCGATACCCTTTGCAGCGGTCTCGTAACCGCACACACGGATGCAGCTGCTCGTAAAGTGGCGCGAATACGAGTACGTCTGGAAGCAGACGAGATTCGCGCCAAGCATGCCGTCGAGGATCTCACGCCGGCGTGGCAGACAGCGGAAGACCTCTGAGCTCGGGAACGGCGTGTGCACGAAGAGACCTGTGACGACATCCGGGACCAGTGCGCGTATCAACTGGGGCACAAGTAGCAGGTGGTAGTCATGCACCCAAACGAGGTCACCCGGCTGGTAGATGGACGCGACAGCCTCAGCATATACCCTGTTCGCTGCGGCATATTCGCGCCAGTGCTCGTCCGCGGAGGCAGACTCAGAAGCCACATCCTGCCAGAGCAAGTAATGGAAGAGCGGCCAGAGCGCTGGACAGAAATTAAAAGAAGAAGGATTAATTAACGGAATTGCGTAATAATTTAGAAGCAACCGTACTCGTTTTGCAGTAGCCATCATAGTGACCGTGCGCGATATCGTCGTCGAGCCAAACAGGTACGTAGCGCGTCGACTTTCCGCCCTTGTCGTCCTCGAGCTGGTAGTTGGCAATGGCGCTGTTGAGAGCGGCGCGGTCGGCGTCGGAGATGGACGCGACGGGGATCTTTGGACGGGCATTGGCGTCGGCGGCACCACCCGCGCGGGTGAGGTCGCCAGTCCAGCCGACGACGAGCTGCTCGTGGGAGGCACTGATGGACTGGATGCCGCTGACCATTGCGGAGTGGCCCCAGCGGGAGCCGAGGATCCAGCGGTCAGAGCGGGCGTCAGCGCTGACGTCGGCGTTGACATTGGCGTCGGAGTTGTTCGGACCGGAGTCGGTGTCGGTGGGGCTGTCATCGACGCTGAGGGGGGAGCGCGTGCTCGTGTTCGCGTTCGGGAGACCGGGGCCTTGCTCGGCAGTTGGGGAAGCCGCGACGTCTGTCGGGCGGATGGGAGGAGTCAGCGGCGGGGAGATCACGCCGGTCTTGGAGGGCACAAGGGAGGCAGAGAGGGGAAGATAGTGGGCAACATGGATGATGCGGCCAGAGAGGGGGATGCCCTTCTGGGCGTACTCCTGCTCAAGGTTGCGGATCTGAGCGTTGACTTCGGCGAGACTAAGCGCGGCTTCATTGCGCTGGCGGGAGGAGGAGGGATCAGAGAAGGAGTCCATTGAGGGAAGTGCGAGTAGTACTAGTGGGATGAAGAGTTGCAAATAGAGGGCAGGAAGGCTTTATAGAGCAGAAGTATCAGATGGAGATGGTGGAGAGGAAGAAGACAGAAAGCAGGAGTAGTATCGATCCAGACCAAATGCTCATTCCGGTCGAGTGCCAAGCGGTCGCGTCCCAGACCGCCTCCGCCCTGCCGCCTCGCTTCCACATGTGCGCGCCCCACCCCGCCTCGCCCAGTGCACCGGAGCCGCTCTCCCGACGCCGACACTGACGACGCCGCCTCATTCCACAGAGCAGTAGTGTATTTCTAGCGCATATATACGATAGTTACAGACTACGCCAGGCACGGGGCCGACGCAGCCGTCGAGGCCAGCAGTCGATAAGCCCGCCAGTCCAAATCCGTCTATTACAGCTAGCGATGAGTGCATGATGAACCATAAACGTCACCACGCTGCCCGTATTCCGCCTTAGACTCCGCATCCACGGGACCACGCCGCAAGCTTCGAACGCGAATCGTTCACTCTCTTTCCTTCCTGCTTATCTCAGCCCCTTATCTCCCATCACCTCAACAACCGCATCAAGACATACTCTTTCCTTTTTCGCATTCTTTTGACTACACTAGGGTCCCGACCGCCGGTCCGCCTCGTTCCCTCTGTGGGTCCGTACATCCGCTTTGGGAATTAATCCACAAAAAAAGCAGAACAAAACAAAACCTAGGTTTCTGAACTCCATACGAATGAAAGACCACATGCACCTAGGCAGCTGCAACAACCACCGTTACCGTCCGTCTATCGGCTCATCGTCCCTCCTGACCCCAACGTCGACGGTCCAGTCTGAGCCCACGTGGGCAATCGCATCCCAGCCAGAGGCCGGAGAAACGGGAAACGGGGAGAAAAAGGACGAACTTCGATAAATTTAATCGTGGCCCGCACGGGTTTTTTCTTTTTTTTTTCTTTCGCGTCCGCCTCGCACTCGGGGAGCCGTCTCCGCGCACACGCACACGCACTTCGAAAAGCCCGCCCTGCCGACGATTCGCCGGTACCCAGACGACCGTGCGTGCGTGCACTAGTACTGTAGAGAAATCGTTACTTATCATACCTGCGACTCGCTATGCACGCCATCGTCATCGCCATCGTCATCATCGCGCCCCTGCAGCGTCAGGCGTCGATCAAGACGGGACTTCTTCAGATACACACCTCGAGGCTCGCTCCCACGCGGCCCACGTTCCCCTTCGCGAATTTATTTTTATCTCTAAAACGAGAACCGAGACGCCCACAGTACTAGTATCGTGGACTTGACGTCCGAAAAACGCCGACACACCAGTACTCTTGGGAATTACAGAAATTAAGGGGAAATGATAGAAATATGGAACAACCAGGACCGCCCCGACAGAATACTTGGATGGCCCTTTCCTGACCCTGGCCTGTCCGCCCTTCCTTCCATACTCAACGTCTCGCTCATTTGTTTGCTCCATGGATAGGCCAAGGGCCAAAGCCGAGCCGACGGTTTACTATCCCAATCAATAAACAAGTGTGCCTTCCCCTTGTCCAGTATTTCCATCTGAAGGCAATCGCCTCTTGCTTCCAATCCTTTTCATCTTCAAAGCGATGTGCATGCCGCGCGCTGGTTCATGACGCTTCCTATTGAAGCGAAACGATCTTACACTTTCACTAAACCAGGTCCTTCCTACTTCACGGGAGAGCATCGTCCAGCGGACACTGGAAGAAAGCACTACAAGCAAGAAAAAAACAAATCATTCTCCGCAAATGGGCATCCAAGCGAAAAGGGAAAAAAACAGAACTCGGATCAGGAAATGTGTCACCTTGCGTCAGGCTCACCCATCGACGGCCCTGCATGCTCTTCCCTTCGCAGTCGGGCGTCTCGCTCTCCCGCGGTCGTCCATACACTATTCATTTAGGCAATGGAAAAGCCAAGCTTTTAGCATGACGCATAAACAACCGATTGTGCCTTTGTCTTGATGCTCAATGACCCGTGTCCATGACGAATTAATAACCGAATAGTGTGCCTTTGTCTTGATGTTCATATCGGCATGTCTCCATGTCCATGTCCATATCAATATCATCATCATGATTCATGTAACCACCATTCACATTTGCTTCCGTTCACAGTCCACTGTCCACCACTACCGCTCATCTCAAAACAGACGTGCGCGCACCGGAGTCGGGCCCGCCGAGAATCGGATGCCACCTAAGCCAGAGTCCCTGACGACTTACCTTCGTTCGAATCACAAATCTAAATCTCACTCCTCAGACTCAGGCTCAGTCGGACTTACTTAAAGTACAGCTTGCAGAGAAGGACTCGGTGCAAAGCGATTGGGGGCTGAACGCCTCCGGTTATCCGGGTATTTAGCCCGGTGGAAGCCAAAAAGCTGGCTTAGTCAGCTGTAGCATGGCAGGGGGCTGTGTCAGTGTGGCCCCTCAGGCTCCGGAAGAACATTAATATTTACTTCAGTGCACAACTAGGATTAAGCTGATGTGGCATAGTTTCGCCTCCCCCCTCTATGTGGGCTCCTTGCATATATGACATGTACAATAGTTTTTTATAGGACGAGTCCGAGACGTGCCAATATGCAATGCCACGATGGGCGGGATTACGTAGACTCTGTGTCCATCCCGGTTCCATTATTGTTATCGGCCGCCTTGTTGTGTGTGAAAAAGATAACAATGATAAAAGAAAAATACAAAACAAAACGGAAAGACTGGACAGAGTCTTTCATAAGAGACGTTCTTATCAGAGGGGGCGGTCGTTCAGGCTAGTGCGTTCCGGTCTTGACCTATTCACTTTTTTTTTTGCATGGACGTTAGTGTCGCTCGGTCGTACCAGAAAAAGAAAACGGAAAACGGACCGGAGAGGCTCATACGGGCTTAGCGTCATTTTGAACAGTGCTTAAAGGAGGGGTTAATTACCATGGATCACCTCTCGCAATAGGCACGGGCCGCACCTGCGTTTGCCTTCATCCTGCACGAGCAGCGCGGTAAACCGTCATATCCGACATTTGACACTACGCATACTGTACGTGCGCCCCGACCCCTGGGACTAACAGAGAAAAAATAAGAGAGAAAGAGAAAACGGGCGGTCAGTTACCGCATTCATTTGCGAGCGCAGTGATATTCGCAAACAGCAGATAAATCTCATATCCGATAATCCGACATTTGTACGCCATATGTGCTATGTCCGGTGGCAGGTTTGCTTTGGGTTACTCTAGCCGGGAAAATTAGCGTTGCGGACGCGAAGAGACATAGCATTCGATGACCGACCCACGATTTAGAATGGCGCACACTACCATCCGTCCATCCGTCCGTCCGTCCGCCCATCCGAGCCCGCGCCTCTGCTTTTCGCACTAGCCTGCTTGGAGACGGCGCCTCAATCCCGAGGTAAGCGGGGAGTGCGGCAGTCGCTGGTGTTGATAAGCATTAACCGCGAACTTGAACCGGATAGTGTACGTTCCCGTTCAAGCATGTAAGCCCACGGGGTCGGCCAAGATACGGATACCGGGCTGGTTTAGTAGATACCCACCAGTAGCGGGAAAACAACCCACCCGTATTCGCTCACCGGATAAGACCATTTTCAAAGGCTGCGGCGCGGATCTAGAGGTCCCCAAGAGTATTCCCCCGACAAGAGCACATCGGCTTTGTTTTCTAGTCCTCCCGAGAGAAACACGCTATACTCACATGGGACAGTCGCTGACGCAGGCAATATTCAAGCAGCGAGCACAGTCAAAGGTGGCGTACAAGTCCGAGCGCGAGCGGCGAGCCCGCACCTTCCCCCCGACTAGAGACGGCGCGTCACTCCCGAATTCGGCGGAGAAACGAACAAAAGAAGCGGTCACCAGCGCAGGCCGATGCACACGATACCTAACCGATATTGCGCATGCAGTGCCACAGTGCAAGTGCGAGTGCGAGTGCGCGCCCGGCCCGCTACTGCATTCCCACTGTCTTTTCTTCCATTATATTATCTTGAGTATCGAATTTACTGGCCCTGCGTGGGCGGAAATTGAACGTGGGACTCTGTCTGTGTCGGACCTTCCATGAGACGGGGATAAGGAGACTAGGGTTTTGCGTTTGACTCAGGGGAAGGGGCAGCAGGCTGTGGTAGGTTGAAGAGGGGGGAAGTTCCCGTCTAGGTGGTCAAGTCCTGGAAGGACTAGGCCCAGCCCGGGGAAAGGCTCCGGGTCCTGTGCTTCCTTAAATCTGTATAATCATCTTCCCCTTAATTGTCCCGCACAACCCTATTTTCAAAGCGAAGAGTTCGTGGTTCGCAATTCCGAATTGCTGACCCCATCCTTCCGCTCTGAAACAGGCCTGATTTTTCTGCGCCTCTGCATTAGCACCTGCATCTTTTCATGTCCGAGATGCGACAGAGATCATCAGTCAGCGGCGGGGTGCGCGCTGGCGGGAGGGGGCGCTGAGAAAATTTTCGAAACCGACTCACCGAGGTCGTTACGGAATTCTTAGGTTAGACAGTGACTCAGAGCAAGGCCGTGCCGAGGCCGAAATGCAAGTCTAGTGGGAACGCGCTGCGGCCTTTGCACGAGGTTAGATGGTGGGAACGTAACTCTGTTCGAAGCATAAAGTATAATTTACGGACCTTTTAGACCACTTTCCCCCGTGCGATGCTCTGCAGGACAGTGAGTGGGTGAACCTGGCTCGGACAATCCGCCTCGGGAGAGGGCCCTCGTCGATGTTTTTGTCCTTGAATACTCTGCCACAGGTCAGTACGTGCCTTTCTCGATGTTCAAACGTGATGAGACTATAGAATGAAGTTGAACTTCGATACGGAAGTTCTGGAGTCACGCCGGTTATCGATAATCAGAGCAATTGACGTCAACGCACCGAAATCTAAATAAATCTGTACATTGGAGTTGTCAAAATGCAATTACGATAACGTTAATTTCAGCGTTGCTTTTTTTTTTTCAATAACATTTATGTTGTATGTCCAAGGAGGTTGTAAACACATGCAGCAGCCACAAATTTGCCCAATACAGGTGATGACGCAACAGCTGTAGTGTATGTAATACATTTATTTTCAGGGGCACATGGTTGTGGGAACTTCCGTGGCGTTTGCACGAGTCGAGGAGTACAGCCTCTAAATCTGTTTTTGGCTTGTTCAAATCTACTAAGATCACTTTCATCTTCTCAATGTACCCGCCCTTGTCGGTGCTGATTGTGCGGGGCGATGGTCCCCGTTTAAGATAATCGGCACTGGTCAAAGGCACTGTCCGATCACGGTGCACCGGCTGTTGTCCTTGTTTCCGAGTCAATCTCTGACACTAGCAGCATGATAGTCCTCACAATCCCCGTGTATACAACTCAATTTTCTCCCGGGCACGTACTAGTACTCCGTAATACGCCATGCGGTGCACAATTTTCACGGCCATCTGTGCTCTATCATACTAATACAATCGTAATGCGGGGATCCCGGGTATCTAGACAGGACTAAAATTCGATCCGAAATCGTCGATTAAGCAGTAGTACGGTATGTACGTTATGCCATACATGTCGCGGGAGCATTTCACATTTCGATTCAATTCCGAAAACATACTGGTTCCGGCTTGAAGCTGGTCCGTGAATCAAGTACGTATAGTTCAGGAGGTTGAACCCAGCCACGAAATCAGCAATATGGCCAATAAAGAGATTGAACGTTGCGTACTAGCGGTCGGCCCTAGATATGTTTTTTTTAAAATTGCGTTGTATGTACATACATGTGTTCATCCCCGATCCTCACAGCCGTTCGGTATTTATCGCGTACTACTCTCATTATCCTCCTTTTGTCCCTTTTCTGCCACGCCGCTGAATGCACCCAATGGCGATAGAAGCTCACAACTTCCCAATGTACCGGCTGCGCTGGCGTACCACATTGTTGTAAACTGTATCATTTAGGATCCGGGCCCCTTAAATACTAAAAGTACATAAGGTTCTACTTTGGGTAAAAACAACAACAACATATGGACTCGTGAATGTTGTACGTGCTATGGACGTATATCGACACCTGTCGCAGTTAGACGCGTTACATACGTTTGAATGATATAACGCGGTGAGGGGGAGGAGGAGAAAATAATAACAAGAACGGTCCGAAGGATAATAAGAATAACAAAAATTCTGTACAAGCGTCCATGATCGCGTGAGGGTCCAATAAAGAAAAGGTTCAGAACAAGCTCTAAGTGGATGAGAAGAAAGGGTGCTTTTGCGGGGGTAAGCAGGAGTTCTTATGAGGACTGGCGTTTTTTGCGATAACGTCCGATGAGGTGATGTCGTAAAATGTGTTCTATAAAGATAAATGCAGTGTCCGATTGGAGCTATTGGTACCCGAAGCTCTGCGGGGTTGTATTCGTTGACGTTCCGGGAACACCTCCGGGCTCGTAATACGGCATTTGATTAGGTGCTTCTGGAAAGGGATTTACGGGGTAAAAACTGGGAAGGAGTCGATGTCAAAACACGCTGTCGCCGAAGGGATTTATTTGTAGTAATCACCTCTGCATTTCCGACAAGCTTGGCGATACGTCAAAGCCCGGCACGTAAGTGCTGTATGGATAGGAGACTTCGGATCCGTCTCCCGCCAAGAGAGCATATTCTGGCATGCTCGGGCCAAACGTAACGCCACTGCCGGACGCAGATGCGTACTCTGGCACACCACCGTTGGCTGGCGCGGTGTAGTCGTAATAATAATGCCCAAGGGCGTAATCTGATGGTTGCGGAGGCGAGGATAAAGGCATACTGCTTCCCTCAGATTCCTGAGCCTGCTCAGGAGGACTGCTTGATAACTGTTGCGCCAGAAACGTCAGTTCGTCCGGCGAAGCCACGATCAACCCTTGACGTACCTGGGATCCACCGTCATCCGACCGTGTAACAGTATTTCTTCTCCTTACTGCCCAGGGAACATGTGGAGGACACTCGGACAACCCGTATTTTTGACACCTCTCGCAGAGTGCGGGATCAGAGGAGGGAACGGGCACACACTTGACAGAAAATATCAGCATCTCCATCTCGTCCTGTATATGCGCATTGAAAACTACCTTGGTTTTCTTTGCAGAGCACTCTCCACAGGGCCTTGGATGACGGGCCACGTTTCTTATCGTCCCAGAGTTCGTAGGGTAGCTGCCATGCCCGAACTGTGCGGTCCCGAATAGATGCGCGTCGCTCATGGGACATGTACTCGTGCTCATCAGATCTAGTCCACCCTCCGTTAACCTGAATACATTGTATTGATGGCCCGTATATCCGCTCGAAGGGGAAGGGCGTGAGGATTTGCGGGATCGTTTGGTGGGTTTCGTGTACATCGTCGTTTGCTTGAGCCTGAGGAACACGGAATGGAGGAGGAGGAAGAGGAGAGGAAAAGGCTTCAACAACCGACCAGGACCGATGAATGTGCCTGTACGTCTTATAGGCGCAATTTTAAGAATAGCAAGGATAAAGCTGCTACTTCTTGTATCGGGGACGATGATGTGTACCCGAACCACATTCGGAATTGAGATAAGGTGATCTCACCGAGCGGGGGGACAGCCTCGGGTCTTTCGGGCACGGGTCGAACACTGCGTCGGCACATATCTGTAAGATCGAAGATAGATCGACCATCGTAGCAGCAAGACAATCACTGTTTCAACCGAAGAGGGCCGATGAGTGCGCGGTTGACAGGGCGGGGGCGGAGGCGTCCGGAACAGGTGCTGTGAAGCGCTAGCCTCGAAAAGGCGCGAGTTGCAGTGGCATAGTGTTGGGAAGGAGTAGAGACGCATGCGCGAGGAGACAGAGCGGGCGAAGACGTGCCCCGACGATGCACAGCATTTCTACGACGAACTGTTCGTCGTTCGCACGAGAGGGGCTGCGCCTGTCCACAGCCGACCCCGAGCAGGCGCCAGGATGCGGGGGCGTGGAACGGCCCGCAGAGCGCCAAGTTGACTTCGCAGCCCAAAGTCAAGGCAAGTTCGGATCCATGCGAAATTCGTCGGTATTGTTATGATCATGCTTGCTCAGCAAGTCCGCAGTTCTGGTCCCCCTATTCCAGATATATGACATGGTCAATATATCGTTTTCATTCTTCCGTATCAATTCAGACAGCTTCTAATTAGAAGCCAATTAGAAGAACGGCAAGTCCGAGCAAGTAAGACATGAGGTTTCGTGCCCTCCGCTAAGTGTTGATATTGCATGCTCTTGAGCCTTGATTCTGCGGCACTTCAATCTCTGGGATCACGGCGGGGGCCTCGCAACGACGTCGATTGTAAATCAGCGTCTAAACGAAAGCCGTGCTTCACAGCAAAATGCCTATACATAGCAGAGCCTAGAAGACCAGACGACATGAAACCAGAAGCACAGCGATATGGTCGAGTCCTCGAAAAAGAACCTGAGAAGGCTGACGGGACTCGAGACGAGAAAGTAAATTTGATATCTTCTACCAGAAGCTCGGGCACGATTCAGTAGCAAGCGCCGTCTGGCGTAACGGTACGCAACTCCCGAATTTCACTTTATGGCGGTGGACAAAGGCTTTTCGGTAGCGGTGGGCGGAGGACAAGAGACGTGATGGTAATGTCGTATGGCTGGTGATCTTGGTCGCGGCGAATTCAAGTCCTATTATGCCGTGTGACACGTATTCGCCGTCGCTGGCACTCGAGTTCCTGGAAATCTAAATCTGTACTTGTCGTGTACCACTGTGTCCTTTCTGACCTACGAGCAGGACACAATACCCTCGACTAAGACAACATGAGCGAAAAATTCACTTGGTTCATTACCGGGTACGTGGCGTTTGTATTAATTCACGCCTTCCGCGGTCTTATCGAAGGGATGTAGAGCCTCGCGTGGGATCGGCCTCGAGTTTATCAGGCAGCTTACGTCGGACTCGGCCAACATTGTTGTCGCCTCCTGTCGCGATCCGGAGTCGGCAGGAACTCTATCGGCTCTGAAACAGGAGGCAAAGGGAGAGCTGCACATTGTCAGGCTCGACGTTGCCGATGAAGGATCAATCAAGGCGGCCGCGGAGAACGCGGCTCTGATCCTGGGCGATCACGGCCTCGATTATCTTCTCAACAACGCTGGCGTCGTGAGTTTCTCACCCAATTTCCCTCCGATCAGACCTCGCTCACGCGATCGTATGTTATGCGCAGAACCCGGGAAACGACAAGGCGTTCGAGTTCAATGTCGCTAACCTGATGTATTCAGTACAGAATAATGTCGTCGGCCCGGCGCTCGTAGCGCAAGAGTTCCTTCCGCTTCTGAAAAGGGGCAAGAGGAAGGTCTTGATGAATATGACCACCGGATTGGCCAGTTTTGGCCTCGACTGCGGACCGAAGTGTGTCACCTACACAATCTCGAAAACTGCACTGAACATGCTCGTAAGCCCCCGTTTTCGTAGCAATGGCAAGCAAGAGGATAGTGGCTGACCTCCGTATCTCATCCTTGAAAGACGTACAAGCAGTCGGTAGAAGAAACAGATCTCATTGCCTTCGTAGTTGATCCAGGCTGGGTCAAAACAAGTATGTACTCTGTACATTGGATCCCGAGTCGTCAGATCACTCATCATAGTATCCACCCTGGACAGCTCTGGGTGGAGAGGGCGCAGTGCTCGAGCCTCACGAATGCGTTGAGCCATTCATCAAGTTCCTGCAGGGTACCACGAAGGAGCACTCTGGTAAATTCTTCAATCACAGGGGCGAGTTGTTACCATGGTAGTCGATTGCTATTAAATGGTGACTGTATCGAAATGTATTGCAATGATCAATCAGATAATATTCATCTAAAGACTGCCGAATAGCGCAGATCGCGAACTGCAATGAGATTCAACGCCCGAAATAGGATCGAGAGGATACTTGGTTTGCTCTCGGGAAGCCGCAGGCCGCCTGAGTCTACGATCTAACATACCTCAGCTGCTTTCGTAACTTAGGACTAGTGCGCATTAAAGAGAGTTGAGTAAAACTTTTTCTGTATTCTTGAACATCATGGACTTTGTACGTTTTAGGCTTCAGCCGTGCTTTTAGCACAGAGAATATGGGGAAATGTAAAATCGAAACATGAGGGAAAAGTAACAGAGTCATTCTTGCGAAGACGTTATGAGTAAGTAAATGGCGAGAAATGGAAACGAAAACAAGATGCGAATAGAAAAACAGGGCCAAAAAATCTGGTGGGAGGTACACCCGGCTCAGATCGTCGCATCGGCTTGCATGAGTGCAACAGCTCCCCCCCTCGCGGCAGTCGGGGTAAACGTGTGCCAGCGATCGTTGAAACGTACATCTGCGTTAATAGATCGATTTATAAGTTATAACACAAGCACAATTTCGAAAGTTGTGCTTACCAAGAGGCCGGCCACCGTACATGTACTGCTGGAACTTCGCTGAAACGTAAGACCTCGCAGTTAACATCCAGCCCTGGTTAAGAGGAATGCAGGGAAACACGAACCTATGGCTGTCTCGGCCTCCGGAACCTGCGCAAACTGAACGACACCCGCGCCCTTTGAACGCGCACCGTCGAAGAGGATTTCTGCGAGCTCAACAGTTCCGGTAGTTTCAAAAAGTTCGACCAGGTCCTCATTGGCAGTTGACCATGGCAACTACGAATTGGCAGGTAAACAATTAGGTTTGACCACGAAAAGACATTAGAACACGAAACTTACATTGCGAACCATGATCTGCTGACTCGGCTCAGCGTCATAGCTTGGACCGCCAGCAAACGTCGGAAACACGCCGGCAGGAGTACTGCCCTGCTGGTCGGGCCCAGAGTAGTCCGCGTATAGGTCCTGGTTGAACGCACGACCCTCGCCGCCCCCACTTGCAAACCCGCCGCGGAAGCCACCACGGAATCCGCCGCCGCGCAGCCCTCCCCTAAAGCCACCCCTCAGACCGCCTCGAAGTCCACCACGGAATCCACCAGGGCCGGAGAGCCCGGCGTAGCGATCCTGTGGTCACCGAAGTCAGTTCAAGCGGGACCGAATTCGGGTTGATAAATAAAGGGAAGACCACACACCTCGCGAACTTCGAGTGTTCTGCCGTACCAGTCAAAACCATTATACATACCTGATTATACACCGTAAGTACTTGATAAAATACAGCAGCGTGGACGCAAAAACGCACTGATAGCTTGCTGAGCATCTTTCGAAGTCTCAAAGATGACTGTACCAGAGCCCTTTGCTCTGCCATCTGCACCGATGTTGATGTCCGCACGCACGATATTACCCGCGGCACGGAAAAGATCCTTAAGGTCTTGCCAACCTGCTTGGTACGGCAGCTACAAGCAAAGCAAGATGATTAATCCGTGAACGGCAGTGGGGAAACGACGGATAGATGGGTACAATCAGTTTAATAAGAAACAAGACTCACGTTGCCGACATAGAGCTGGTTACCTGGGTTCTGTCCACCACCTCCAAAGACGTTATGCGAAGCAGGTCGCGGTGGGGGCTGAGCATTGAATCCTTGTCCTGCCATTGCCATACCAATCTTACCAGGAACGGGCGAAGCGCCAAATCTTGCCTCAGTTTCACGGTCCTGGGATTCGCATTTACGAGGTTAGTTGATCCACTACGAACAGGTGCATATGCGTGCACACCTCTCTAATAAAAACAGGTCTGCCCAAGAGCGGGACCTCCGAGAGTTCGCGGATAGCACGTTGAGCATCTTCTTGCGAAGCAAATTCGACAATGCTATTGAACAAAAGTCGGTATCGAACGGGCACGTAAGTTCCGAATTTACTCACCCGCAGCCTTTCGAGACACCAGTTGGCGTGATTAACACCTCGGCAAAAAGGACTTCCCCAGCTAATGACCCCAAGAAAAACCCTCATCAGAAAACCGTCCTCACAACTTTCAGCGATAGTCATCCGGCAGCCAGTAAAAGCGAAGTCTAAAACTCGAAGGCAGCATGTTCCCGTGAGCCCGCAACACCCCATATCTCAACCTCAACTGCTTGGCTCTAGCCCTCGTCAAGGATTGCACCAAACTGTCAGCTCGGACTGGCCGGTGATCGCCGCATATACGAAGTGTGTAACCCGTAAGAACTTTCGTGGTTTGCGCCCCTCCCCGTCCATTAACCACATCCACTGACCATGCCCAATGACACCTCCACCACGCCGGAACACTGGTACCAACACCAAAAACGCCAAAGAAAACCAAAAACAACCAAACAGATCTGATCGGAATGCCCCCACCCACCTCCCCGCATGAATTCCATCAGGTCGCGATACTTGACGTCGTAGCTGAGGTTGCCGACATAAACACGGTTCTCGCGTTTGCTTTGCTTGGACATTTCCATTGCTTCTTCATGGTCGGCGTTGATCGGTCCTCCGAGCGAGCGCGCGAACTGGTCATACTTGCGGTCGCGATCGCGGCTACGCGAACGAGAGCGCGACCTAGGTGAGCGCGAGCGAGAGCGGCGAGAACGTCGACGAGGAGACACGGACCGGCGACGAGGAGAACGAGAACGAGAGCGCGAGCGTCTCTTAGAACGGCGCTGCACACATATCAGAAATATGACCAGAACAAGAATGCTACCAAATAAAACTTACATCAGGCTCCCAATGGTCATTTCGACGACGACCTGTGAGAAATGTCAATGATTGCCCAATAATAGCGATGCAAAGAACGAGGAGTGAATGGAAGTCGAATCCCTGGAGTTAAGGACTATTTTGCGACTTGCGCAAAATTGGAAATAGTGATTTAACATAAAGGCACGCAAAGAAAATACGACAGAGCCTCAGCGTAACCAACACTCACCGATGTCGCGCCTATCGCGGTCTCTGTCCCTATCCTTATCCTTACCTTTGTCACTGTCCCGGTCGCGTCTGTCTCGGTCTCTGCTTCTGTCTCGGTCACGTCTGTCTCTCTCTTTGTCGCGGTCCCTACCACTGCCATTCAAGTCTCCGCGTGAAATAGACTTGTCTTCCGGCAGCTCTTCCTTGTTCTTCATGTCGACGTCCATGCTTCCAACGAGTAATGCAGCAAGATCTTCAGCTGAAAGATGGGTCCAGCGTAGGGTAGCGACAAGGTAATGGGAGATGTAAGCGGGAAATGGAAAAGGAAATACATTTACGGAGCAATTTTCCGGAGCAAGTGACTCCTCGTGACGCTATCTTCCCCTTTAGGAAGCCGGGACTTGCTGAAGGAGCCGATCCCAGTTTCCGAGGCAGAATCCGAGCCGCAAGACACCATTAATCGCAATACCATAAGTACTACTCAATAAGAAGGAAAAGAATATTCATGAAGTCAAGCCAGATCCCAGTATTTGTAGTAAGGTACCGGCGCACGTCAAGCTCCGGCATTACCACGGAGCACGGAGTGTATGCAAAGGTAAAAGATCTTGGACATCCTTCAGACAACTTGTTAACCCTCCACGCTCAATGACAATATTAATAGTACAAATGCGGTTGTATACATAACTGTCTGTATAAAGAGAGAAATAGGTATAGAAAAATAAGGCGTGAGCCGGCTCATCCTAGTGCGTGTCTCGGGGCGGTGGCGACGACTGCGCAGCAGCAGCAGACAAGTTTGGCGAACTCGCCATGGCCGAGAAGGATGCTAAGCGCAATGTGCGTTGACCCTGCCCGGGAGATGTCGCCCCCGATTTTGGTGAACCCGGGAGCGAGGAGAGCGAGAGGTTTGATCTTGACGGAGTCGGCGCCGATGAGGTCGGCGAATGGAGAGGTGCAAACGACCCGTCCGCACTTGGGCCAGCGGACGATTCCTTGAGTAAAAACTCAACCCACCTCTGTGAAAAGGACTTAAAACGAATGAGATTTAGCAAATCGGGATCAAGCCTGCCGGCGTGAGTGCGGCCTTACCTCAGTCTCGTCACTTGAATCAAGCTCGCTTGCCCCCTTTCCCTTTGATTGAGGACCGGCAGAGTTTGATGTGCGCGTCCAAGAGGACGCGCGCTGCAGCCCAGCCTTTTCGCGCTCCACGTCCCCCCATGAGAGGATTGTCGAAAGAAGGTTGAGCATTTCGAACCGCTTGCCATCGGTGCGGGGCGTCGTCAGAAACGATAACAGCACATTCGTCACAAGTCGCCGATCCACGTTATTATCAGACTGGTTTTTGCGGAGGCGCCGAAGTGCCTCGGTAAGGTGCTCATTGAGGATGACGGCTGTGTGAGGCTAGCTTCAGTCGATAGTGACGTGGTATAACGAAGGGACATGTCAGTAACCTTCATGTCGTATTTTTCCGATCAGAAGGTTCTTCTCCTTAACCTCCCTCTCAAGTTCGACGGTGCGACTTGTTGTAGCAGAAGTCTCTTCCAATTTTAGCTGAAATATATGAATCAGCCGAGTGTTCGCATGCAATGGTTTTAGCGTCCCTCACCTCGGCCGTATGAGCACGATGTTTATACTCAGCTAAAGCTTGCGTAACTTGGGTCAGTTGAGTATCTCGATCACGGACTGCTTGTCGTAATTCGTGGTCCTTCGCTGCACGGAGAAAACATCTCGAGTCAGAAAACCACACGCACATACGAAGATCACCTACATAACTGGAAATCTTCTAACACCGACTGCAGATTTGTTGCCTTCTCGCGCTCCATTTCGAGTTCCGCACTAAGCCTCTCACGAACATCACTCTCGAGCTCGAGATCGCGTTTGAAATTTTCCATGGCCATCTTCGCCTCGTCCAAATTGACGCGTCCTTCCAGAGCCTCCCCTTCCCACTCATCCCGCTCCATTCGACATCGTTCAAGCTCGACCTGCAAGTCATGAAGCTCCCGTTCCCGTACGAGCGCTTCCTGGGAACTCTCTTCGTATACACGGCTGCGCATATTCTCCAGCTCCTTCGACGCACGTTCCGCCTCTGCATTCGACATGATTATCTCGTTCTGCAAAGTTTGCACTGTCTCATTCATATCCTCATTTTGCATGGTCAGCTGTTGAATGAGCTGCTCGCGTCGGTCGAGTTCTTCCTAAACGTACAGGTTTCAATTCATGAGGACACCATCAACAGTAGTAGCATGATGGACGTACAGCATCCTGCTTAAGCTTGTTTCCAAGCGTTGTCCGCATGTTGTTTAACCGTGAAACAAGGAGTGAATACTGCGTCGCCAAGTCATCTTTCTCTTTCCGGCAGCGCTCGAGTTCACGTTGCACAGCTGCAAGTCTGTCATGTCCAGATAACTCCCCAGAGGTCCTTGGGGAACCGCCAGCAGCGACCTTGCCATTGACACCGTTAGTAGTAACCCCATTTGCACGACTATTGCCTTGCTCGCTGTCTATCGAAAGTCTAAGTTCTGCCAAAGCTTGCTGTGTAGTATCCTCGGCAGAGGGCTCAGCGTGAGCCATAGTTCCAAGTCGCGAACAGCACTGAGAGGACGCCGAGTACTCGCGACGCGGCTTGCCCGAGGGGGGATTATATAATCGTAATTACCCGAAAGTACTTGCTTGCACACGTCACCATATTATTCCCGATACCTCAAGCTTGAGACAGAAAAGGCTAGGTACTTGACTCGATATACGTACGTGCAAGTATACGTTGTTTGTTTCGAATAGAGCCAATACCCACAATGTGACAATCTACATACATATGGTGCAAGAAGAAAAAGGGTGAGCTACGAAGCGGTATATGCAGAATAACGTTAAGTGTGCAAGATGCTGGATGTAGTCTATTTATTTACGGTGCTGACAGTGTAAAACGTGAGTGTCGAACTTTCCACGAGGCATAACAAAAGGGAGAAAAAATGAACAAATGAGCATAACCCACCCTCTGAAGAGCAAGAAAGAAAGAAAAAATTAAGATCAACAAACGTGAGCAGTGTGATTATCGTGATAAGTCCGTCCTCGCCAAGCAATCATGTCTTGCGAAGCCATCCAGTCAATAGACCTGTCATAACCCTCACGCCCATAGGGTACGCAGTATTGCTCTCCCGGAGTAACGCCGTCAGACGATGGACGACGTCACGTGGGTACAGAAGCCGCTCCGCCTGCGGGAAGCCGGGGTGCTTCTGCAGAATACTGTCCAGACTAGGGGACGAAGGAGGCGAGGGCGTCCTAGGTGAGGACATGTATGGGCTCGCTTCGGGCCCAGCAGGCAGAATTTTAAACAGCACTTTCGAAGCATGTACGGATCCAGTCCGAGGCAGCGAGAACTGTGCGGTTGTCGCGTATGCGAGCCGCATGTGTGGTTTGAATAGCCAAATCTGTTATATAATGATCAGTTTCGGTGTTAGGAACAAGGACATAATAAAGTCTGGACTGACCAGAAGCCTAGGTCGCTCTTCCTCCTCGTCCAAAATGATGAATCTATATGTTGCATGTGCACGTACGAGTTCTAGCATATCTTCTAAAATGAACGCCGAGAAGGGAACTCTACTGGGTCTATTAAATAAATGACATGAATAAAAGCGGCGAAAATATCTGATAATGAATCTTACTCGGCTGTCAAACTAACAGGCCGCAGCGCGTACTTCGGGATGCGATACACCGACGATGCCGTTTCATCATTCGTAGAGTGAGATTGACATCGTCCGACAATTGCACCGCAAATGCATTGAACACGTCTCCATTCGTCTCCCTGCTGAAGGAACATGGAACGTTAGCTTTATCGTTTCGTTATAAAGAATGAATGAGGCACGGAAAAA
This sequence comes from Coniferiporia sulphurascens, assembly GCA_002794785.1. Classification (NCBI taxonomy): domain Eukaryota; kingdom Fungi; phylum Basidiomycota; class Agaricomycetes; order Hymenochaetales; family Hymenochaetaceae; genus Coniferiporia; species Coniferiporia sulphurascens. Next base: position 859,170 of record NBBA01000010.1, on the reverse strand, counting down.
AAGAGAAAAAGAGAATGTGCCCTCGAGAGTAGCTCCCAGACAGTTGACCTCAAGCACCTGAGAGTTGTTTTACGAGAGGGAATAAACTTTAATATTGGACGCTTTGTATCGGCCGAAAGCAATGCTTGGTAGCTCCCGACAGGATCGAGAAGGATGTCCAGACAAAAGGAAACCAGCGAGGGCTTCACGATGACTTTGGTCCTTCACCAATCACAGCCAGAACGCTACCCATTGGTAGAGTGGGACCCAATGACGACCTTCTTATACGCCCGAGAAGAAGAAAAAGAAGATTACCATGAACAACAGACATACCTTATTGGACTCAAGGATACGCAGATTCGAATGCACCACCACCGATTCGTCAAACAAGAGATAGCTCCCACCTACGAACGCCTGCCCGGGCTTTGGCCAGAAGCCTCTGCTATGCTGCGCAACACGGTCAGCTAGCTTCTGGTCCTGATGACACATCCACGCCTCGAGCAGCTCGGCCCAGTACTCGGACGGGAGATCTTGATACGTCAATCTGTAGGGCACTCCAGCAGACTGCGGTTGAATAAGGGCAGAAGAGCAAGACGCGCAGATGAAGGAAGTCGGCTCCATTTCAGTGATGCGCGCGGCATCGAGAAGCTGCCCCACCTGATCGCCATTGGAGTCGACTGGATCTCTGTGGGAAGGATGGTAACGACCAGGTGAAGACGAAGGTACGGGAATAGGGAACTTGATCTCGTAATGTCCCCCTTGAACGCGAATGTTCGCCTTGCCAGCCGATACTGGCACAGGTAAGCTGAGAGGGGCAGAAATACTTGAGCCACATCGCAGAACAAGCTTGTCGCCCAACGCTGGATCACCAACGCAGGGAAGAACATCCGCTTCCAGATCAACACCAGGGACCATACCCTCATCAACGCCCAAGAAGACAAGAACATGATTCAAGTTCCCATGATGCTCGGCGACGTAGCGCACGGTGAGATCTGATAATAGTGCGATGACGGAGTCAGTCAAAATCAGAAACTGACCTGAACGAACACCTACTCCTCTCTATATTGACATTGTCCGGCGATGATTGTGAGTATCGCAATGGAGAACCTGAACGACCCAAGGACGGGATGAGCCATGCAAGAGGAGGTGCAGAAAGACTTCGGCTCCTCTTTCCCAACGATCTGAAATTCAATTTGTTCGATTTCGAATTGTCGGGCGAAGGAGATGACTTCGAGCTTTGGGAAGGAGGAGGCTCCTTGACGATCTCCGACAGGGTCAGTAAGGCGTTCGGGTCCTGCTGAAGCTCCGCGGGGAATTGCTCATTGATGAACTCCGGAAGAGTAAGGAGTGCGTCGGAGCTCCTTGTTTTCTTAGGCTGGAAAACGGCATCTTGAGAGGCAATACGACGCGAATCCGAATGCTCCAGGAGATGTTCGACGAACGCCTCGCGCTAAGATAAGGTGAGCCCCTAACTATGATCTCTTAAAATAGTAAGGTTTAATTACCCTTGCATTATCCCTTTGTTTAGCCCTCTCAATGCGCGTTTGCAAATCTCCAACAAGAGACACGGACTGATCGTCTAACCGCCGACTGGACGCTTTTCCGACCATGTCGATGATCCTTTCTAGTTCCCGTACATCCCTTTCCTTCTCCTTCCCTTTGCTCACACGATCTGCTTTTCGCACAGGCGATGGACCCGCAAGACGCGCACGCTCTAGCTCCTCAAGCTTGCTTTTCCGCAGCTCTACGCGTTGATTGTGCAGTTGGGGCGCAACAAGATACAGACGATCGATAGCCATCGTGACGGCTTCCAAATCCATACGCATCTTCTCGTTGACGGCGTCAGACGTTGGCGCGTGCTGATGAGAGTGCCCAGCCACCTTTTCCTTCTCGGCGTAGCCTTGACTACCGTTCTCATACTCCGGAAGGAGCGTCAGATCCTCCTCGTCAGTCTCGTCGTATTCGTATTCGGGCGGAAGCTGGCCGGGACTATACGGACGAGGCACGGGCTCATTCTGTTGCCGACAAAGATAAGATACGGTCTCGAGCTCCTGGTCGATCTTGGACCATAAAAGCGAAACCTCGACTTTGCGCTGCGGGGACGTGGCGCATGCAAGCCCCATGATTTCCTGGTCGAGCCGTTTGTTCTGCAGGTCTAGGACTTGTCTGGATAGCTCCCCATAGATGTCGGCATGAGGTTGTTGCACCATTACGTCAAGCGATATGGTACTTCCCATAATTGAGCCTGATAGTGTGGGATCGACCACGGAGAGACGATTAGCATGAGCAAGGAGGGAGATAAGCGCGCGGGCAAGACGAGCGTCCGAGCATAACAAATCCTGTGAGATCGAATCCACTCGTCGTTGCAGCTCGTTGATGAGGACCAAATCATCTGCGGAGCTTGACGAAGCTTCGGACATTTGTCCTTGGCCATTATTGCGCAAGTTGGCAAGTAATATCTGCAGTGCAGAGGAAGGTTCGTTCGCGGCTGTGTTCTCCGGGCGTGATGGCATGGAATGCCGGCGGGGAGGGAGGATGGGCTGCCATGTCGTTGGGGACAAAAGGACGCCGGATAAGAGATTATTTAGAGCCATTAGACACGATTGTTGCACGTAGACCAGCGAAGGCAGCAATTCGTTCTTGAGAAATTAATCAGCCAAAAAAAGAAACGAAGAACAGCAACTTCGACGCAGCCCCTTACCGACGTTGCGTCCTGGGCCCCCTGCGAGTGCGACGAGCTCTGTAATCCATCCGACTCAGCCGATGCATCATCCACAGCTTGTAAGTCCTCTACGGACTGGTCGGCGAAGGGGTCAAGATCGAGCTCGAGCTCTTCGTGTGCAATCTCGTCTAGAAGCTCCTGCCGCCTTTGCTCTTTCTGGTAAGTCTGCGCGGGGAACGGAGCCGGGACAGAAGAGTCTATGAACACCCGGGTTCGTTCCTGCACAGGCGCAGGTTTTACGTGGGTGAGCGTGGCCATGGATAGAGGGGGACGTCGAAGGAGAGTGAAGAAGGCCTGCTTGTTCTGCAGCTCGAGTTATGAGCACCGCAGAGCACAGCGCGTGTAAAGCCACCAATGCCCAGATTTGGGCATGGGTCCTAAATAGTCTGTGCAAACAACGCTTATTAACAGCCAGTGCTCGGAAGATGTCGCATTCAGTTTCACTCCGCTACAGTAATTACAAAAGAATGTTTCCATACGACATTTTAAAACACTTCCAAGTTCCCCACCCCCCCCGCCTCCCACAGACTCTGACTTGGCAATAAAATTTTGTAGAAGCTGGGGATTGTTGTATCAATCATCACTACGAACTTGATTGTGTTCCCCCTCTAAGTGCTGCAGCACCCGATGCCTCCAATATATCAAGTTTGGCATCATGATGTACTGTATGATCAAGACCCTCTATGGTAAGGATGCACATACATGTATGTATCTTCAGGAGGCGAAAGGAGGAACAAAAGGGCTTGATTCAAGCCTCTTACATAAGCAAATATCGCCGGCCCGGAACTCCTAGTGAGAACATTCGCCCGAATGGCCGCGTGCTTCGTCGCAGGAATACGACGATGCGTCCGAGCACTGAGCGAACGCTCTCACCCACTTAACATGAGTGCGAGTAACACCAAACGGACATATACCATCGCGGTCCTTCCCGGTGATGGCATCGGACTGGAGGTGATGCCTCCCGCATTGCGGTGCCTTGAAGCCGCTGCGACGCGCTTCGGCTTTACAATTGTCTTCCGCCACTTTGATTGGGCGTCATGCACGTATTACCTCGAACATGGGCAGATGATGCCAGACGACTGGAAGACGAAACTGCAAGCATGCGACGCAATCTTCTTTGGTGCAGTCGGCGACCCCGCACGCGTACCAGATCACGTCTCGCTCTGGGGCAGCCTCCTGCGGTTCCGCCGCGAGTTTGACCAGTTCGTCAATCTCCGCCCGTGCCGACTTATGCCTGGCGTGGCTTCCCCTCTTGCGGGCCGCGCACCTGGGTCTATCGACTTCTTCACCGTGCGCGAGAACACAGAGGGAGAGTACTCCTCTATTGGCGGCAGAATATTTGAGGGGACCGAGCGGGAGACTGTAATACAGAACACGGTGTTCACGCGCACCGGTGTGGACCGCGTCATCCGGTACGCGTTCGAGCTCGCACGGAGCCGCCCCGCTAAGAAACTCACGAGTGCGACGAAGAGCAACGGTATTTCGATAACGATGCCGTATTGGGACGAACGGTTTGCTGCCATCGCTGAGGAGTACCCGGACGTTAAGGTCGAGAAGTATCACATTGATATCTTGTGCGCACACTTCGTACAGCGTCCGCATACATTCGACGTGGTCGTGGGGTCGAACCTTTTCGGAGACATCCTGTCCGACCTCGGGCCGGCGTGCACGGGGACAATTGGTATTGCACCGTCTGCAAATTTGAATCCGACTGCTAAACGGACCGACGAGGAGTGGATGCCATCGCTCTTCGAGCCAGTCCACGGGAGCGCGCCGGACATTGCCGGCAAAGGGATTGCAAACCCGGTCGGAATGATCTGGGCAGGTCAGATGATGCTCGAGCATCTTGGAGAGGAAGAGGCAGCAAAAGGGATGCTTGCTGCCATAGAGAATGTTCTCGGTGAGGCCAAGACGAGGCTACAGCAGGGAGGCGAAGATGTGCTGACGCCGGATATGGGTGGGAAGGGGACGACAGAAGGATTGGGCCGGGCTATCGAAAGCGTGATCAGCAACATTAAAGCATAAGAAGAGAAGCATACTTTGTACAGAGGGGAGACTTTTGAAATAAGAATGCAAATGCAAATGGGCTTAAGCTCTACCCGCTGTAAGTCCGAACGGCTAGAAAAAAAAGACTTTCAGGGAGTTTGGAGGGACATAGATGTTTGGATGGGCTGAGAAAGCAAAGGGTTCCGAAAAGGAGGAAGACGCAACAGCCTCCTCTTGGCAGATCACCAGCACGTCGATCATTGATGAGGCCTACAACTTCAAGAAAATGCACTGGAAAAAAAAGCACTTGGGCGGCCCTGCGCAACCGGTGTGCGAAGGATATGTTTTCCATCACCACGAGAATTTCCAAAACCTGGGGAGTAGAGAAGAGAACCGGATTGCCGCCGGCACCGCTCAGGGTCCCTTCCGTCTAGACTCGGCACGGGCATCCTCTCTCGTTGGCTTAGCGCGCACCCGAGTCCGAGCCTTGGTCCACGCCGCTTTTCTCATGAACTGACGACTATCACATATCCATTATTTCACGCTCACGGAACGATTTCACGACCCTCACATATAATTCTGCCATCTAGACTATCGGTTTTGCCATGTCTAATAACACGAAACGTATGTGCTACGTGTTCTGCGGCCTGACAGAGGGGGCTCACTCGTCCACCTGTCCTCGAACAGTGCAACCACCCCAGGTCCCGCAGACTGCGGGTGCCTACCCGAGCGACCTCACTAATGCAGCGACCATGAACGGAGGTCCTAGCTCAACCACCCAGACGCGCAAGGAGCCAAAACCGGCGATTGACACAAAGCGGAAGCAAACGCTTCTCAACCTCCTGGACATACTAGCTGAACTACAAAAAGATGGGGAATCCACTTTTCGCGGTGCTTCTTTTTTTTCACCATCGTTTCTGCGTAATCCGTTGTTTATATTGGTTTGTCGTTTACAGATTCTATACCACACTCGAAAGTGGAGAAAGTGGAAGAACGTGGGCTCTAATTCTCATTATAATTCATGCTTACGCACGCAAGTCTGAATACAATGGACTCCAGCGATGGAAGCTGCCGATGAGCAGCTCCAAAAACTAGGTGCTGAATCCTTCTTCAAGTTCCAAAAGTGAGTGCTACTTTCTTTTACTCTTCCGTAAGCTTCTGCTACCCAGAAATTATCCAGGCGTATCAACAACCTTGATCGGGAGCTCCGCAACTTTGCCAACGCATCGCGCCAGCTCGGTTCTTCGGTCGGCATCCTTTCCTCTGCATTCTACTTGCGCGAGCGGTTGGTCCAAGTGCTCTTTCTTTTTCGCGAAAACGCTGCGGACTTGTTCCCGCGGAGGGTGCAGCGTCAAACTGCCGAGTCTTACGTTGACCAGAAGCTTCGCATGGAAGACTCCTCCACAGCAACGGGGAAGCCAAAGCCCCGACACCGGAGGCCTCTTCCCCACATTGCTCGGCCTGCACTTCCGAAGGAAATGGACGTGGAAGAATTTCCCACACAGCTTGAAACGTTTGCAAAGGACGTCTCGACTTTTCTTAGGAGCCTCAACGAATTCCCGGAATTTACGGATGAAGCTGTTAACAACTCGATGAATTCTTTCGAATCAGACTTGAAGGTGTGACCCTTTCCAGTGTTCTTTTTGAACGAAGCAAACCGATTGTTTCCATGTAGTACTGGGCGTCTTGCTTGCGGACATATGAGGGTACATTTTCTCAAATTAGTTCATAATTGTCTTAATTAAACACGTTGCTCAGGACAATTCAAGTACCCAGCCGTGCAGCGTTACCTGCACGACCTGTGTGCCGAAATGGGAGATCACCTGGACACTATCACATCCTCCTTATCAATGTTCCTCGAGATCGGTGGGTGGAGATCACGTTCCGACATTTTTTTCTATGTTTAGTTCCTGTCACAGGTATCCCGACTATCCGTTTTGCACAAAAACATGCAGCGGCGAACCTTCTCAACCTGTCGACTGTGGCGACCTTTTTCTCTGCCGTCACAGCGACAACTCTGCAGTTTTCCTTCGACACGGTAGGGTCTCCAGTGGCGGACGCTGTCAACTCGTTCTGGTTCCTATCACTAGTTTTCAGTATCGCATCAGCTGTAAACAGTCTGCTTGGTGTAACATGGAAGCAAGCCATGTAGTAAGCATGAGGCAGCCCAATTTTTCTACGCAGCGTGATCAATTCTTCTCTAGCCGATCGCCCGGTCATCGCGTTCCTTGGTGGGTCCTAATTTGGATCAAGAGAAGCCCGTTGATCTTCCTGGTTATTTCCGTTGCCGCATTCTCAGTTGGCCTCTGTCTCTTTGCATACTCGTCTAATCAGGTCCGCTTCGCCCATATTTTCGAATTGTGTCCTGCGAAAACTAACTTCTTCAAAAAACAGAGCCCGGTGACGTCTGCTTTAACGACTGTCTTCACATGCTTTAGCTCATTCGGCCTCGTCGCCGTGTCGGCGTGGTTTGTTTTCGAGCGTTGGACCTTCTCCCGACATCTCGGCAAGAAATGGCTCATGGACGTCCTCACCGAGGTAAACCAGGAGTTCTACAGGCTCCCTTTTATAAGCTGGCTTGTTCTTGTCCCCCATATGCATGCGAAACGTGCTGCAACAGGCGCAACCCGCCAGCTGACGCGTGTCGGGACGGGCCTCAGTATGGTGGGAACCAAGCTCAGCAAGGCCGTGCTCACACGCAAGAAATCGCACGAAGACGACGAAACTGATGATGCCGAGAAAGGGAACGTTGCTGCTCCCCTAGGGATGTCGGCAGAGTTGCATTCTGACGCTGCGTCGCCGAGTACCGTATTCCCCTCTGCCGAGCACGTCGCGTCACCGACCCCTGCCAGCCCCACGAGCCCGACCTCATTGCCATCGTCGAAATCCGTCACGTCTCTATCCACCGCACCCTCTGAAGCCACCGCTTCTACAGAGTCAGCATCACTGGTGTTCGCGGGTCCAGGCAAGCGCCGCTTCGCGAGTGCAGTCCGCACCGTGATGTCCGCGAACAGAGCGCTTGGCATGAACTCGCCAGTCGCCGTGAACGGTCCGGGTCTCATGTCGCCGCGAAGACAGCGCACGAAAGCGTCGACTCTGGACTCCGGCTCAGCAACACTCACCGGTGGTGGAGCTGGTGGTGCGGGCGACGAGCAGGCGACGGCGTCGTCTGCTATGCGTGTGTCGCGCGTGGCTACATTGATCCCAGCACTGAAGTCTCTCCGGCCCATGCAGCTTTTCCAGCCTCACACAGCACTCGTACGGCACTTACAATTCAGTCCAAATGGGGAGTTCCTCGCAACTTGCAGGTGAGGTCTGAGACTCAGAAATGATTGACCAAATTTACTCATAGTCGACCAGCTGGGACCGCACTTGTTTGATTTTCAAGGTTAAGGTGTGCCGTTTTCTTCCTCTAGGTTTACGACTAGGTACTGATCGCGTCATGCTGATTTTCTAGGATTTCTCACAGCCACACCGAGTTCTTGCACACCCTCAAGGTTTCGTAGGACAGGTTGCCTGGTTCGTCCTCCATTATCACGTATCCGATGCATGGATTAAAGTGCCCGTACCTGAAGGTCTCCAAAAGGAGATTTGTTGCTTACGAAAATGGTTCGAGGAATGAGAATATGGACCGCAGGTGTACGTCTTATGAATGGTACTAGTATGCGGCTGGATGTCTTTTTGATGCCGTGTTAGTCTGGAGTATGTAGGAAGACGATCGATCGTCAGAGATCGGTGCAATCTGTTACATGGTTCCCTCAAGGAGAAGGTGAGATTCAGTCGACAAACTCTAATGAAGCAGGTGTTCATCAAATTTAATCAAAGCGTTCCTGTCCGTTGAGGATAGCAATGTTACAAAAATGGTAAGCTCCGTCTGCCGACAATAATAAAAAAGTATTAATCATTATGCATAGGATCTTAATGGCACAGTTGGTTGCTCGTCTAGAATTGCGAAACGCCTCCTAATATGATTATGTAGATAATCGAAACATACACGTTCCAGCGTATGATATTACACGACGTTGCGATCACGAATGATCAACAACGCATGCTCTGTGTCGCGACGCTGACTGCTTCCCCTCACGGTTTAAAGCCTAGCGTATCTCGCGAGGAGAAACAAATTATAGGTGATTGTTTCATCGAAATCGATATCGCTCGCAGTTGCTCAAGTATCCTCCTTAGTATATAATCTCGATAAGAAAGAAATTGAAAAGTAAGTGCAGTGCCCCAGGCAACCGGGAGAGGAAGTAATAAAATCCTCAACAGTCAGGTTCCTATTCTACATGAGGTACGGGACATCACTCTAGCAAGAAGCGGGAATGTCGCACTTGTCAGTTATGAGAACAAGGCGCCTCCTCAGCTTTGGAAGTTGGAAACAGTAAAGGATCGAACGAACGAGACTTCTATAGTCCGGCTTTCCCTCCTCCGCACTTATATGCCTAAGTCACCGGTGGATTTCGCAGGCCCAAGTTATTTCGGAGGCAAGGATGATCAGCTCGTTTTGTGTGCAGGAAAATGTGAGCAAACCGTCGTCAGAAGTCCTTATCGCAAGCCACTCATAACATCTCAATAGCGGGTGAGATCCATATCTGGGACCGCAGTTCAGGATACCTGTTGCACTCCTTCCAGGCACAAGACCTTGATAACAACCTGACGTGTATAGCCTGGAACCACGCGGCGTCGCCGTTCATGTTCTCCACAGGTAGTCACGATGGCACAGTACGAATATGGACCTCGTCGGGGGACCTTTTCCCACGCAACTCGTACATCGACCTTAGACATTCGGGCACGAACACTCCACGGACGATAACGCCTCCACCGACGTTGCATCCATCCTTCACGCTGGAGATCACCGACCGTACGGACGGTATGGCCAGTCCTGACGGAATGAGCTTGAGCTCGCGGACGCCGTCGGTTCGAGGGAGTATAGACGGACGAACGTCTCCGGCTGAGAGGCGGACGAATCTGATCGTTACCGCTGGCGCGCCGATGCTAACAGCTACTGTGTCCAGGGACAATTAGACATTTCTTCAACATCGGTTGAAGGGCAAGATAAAGAAAAACTCAGACTCTGGGGCTATGTTCTATATTATCGTATGATGCATGCTTTGATTTCTCATTCATAGGTACAATATTTTTGGTGTATTGGAGATGCCGGCTATGCTAGGATACTTATGTAAACATTGGGTAGAAAGGGGAATGAGCCCTGTTCTCACGAAGAACCGTTCACCGCAACGATCATTAGCGAGCCTGGGATTAACCTTCGGAACCTGGCCAAATCATTGATACTTCGAAACCCGAGTATCACAAGCAAACTCAGCGGTGCAATCTCTTTCCCCTCTTCCCCCCCTCTCATGTTCCAAACACAGGAAACCCATCAGCCCCTGATACCCCCCGCGTGTACAGCATGTTTGCCTCGCTTATCATCAGAGACGCCGGTGTTTCATCCAGAACGGTTGCCGCCCCTGGCCGCCTTAACCTTTCTCCATTAAAGCAAACTCAAATCCGTAGTAAGTGACCCCGTCTGAGATCCGGAGGTGACTCCACCGGCATCCTAGGACCAGGTGTTCAACTTTCCTTTCGTTACTGGTAAGAGAGCCTCGTTGCCTTCAAGTTAGCCCTGGAATCGCGTCTGACGCATGCGGCGGATATACTTCGTGCCAGTGGTATCATTCAGTGTCCTAATCGACCCTTTGATCGCATTGAATTACCGTTACGTAGATGTACGAAAGTTGGAGCGGCGTGGCTCCAAGTTCAACCTATCTAAGTAGCTCGGTGATATCCGGAAGAATGATTAGGCATTTCTCGCACTTTACTCGATAGACAGGAGCTGAGGGCGTGTTTGAGACGTACGTATTCATGGCAGTTCAAAGGACAAAGGGGTCTCCCGGAAGCTTCCGCGAAAGTACCGAGTGAGTGATACTATCACAATAATCAGTAAGGCACCAACAGAAATAACGATGAAGCAGAGGACCTAAACATTCAGGTCAAAATTAATGTCAGAGGTTCGGCAACGCACAGCCTTGCCAGTGTATTTATCCATTCGTTGCCCGCGCAAACCCAGCTAGTTCCAACACGGCGCGAATCGCAAAACACGATATCGATATCTGCCAGTGTACTACAAATAACTTTTCGACATGTTAAGCGCCGTTTCCAGTGCACAGGTTTGCACAACTCCGAGTCGCCACACGGCTCCCTGGGTCCGAGTCGGGGCCTACCGTAACAGCCTCCCGTCGCAGTCCTGCGGAAAGAGAGGCGCCTTCTTGGCAACGCGCATGATGCGTACTCCAAGCCACCTGGTTCTCGCCTTCATTATCGTAGTATGCTTGGCTTTCCGGTCTGCGGAATCACGCGCCGCCGTCTCCATAGACATAGTATCTTTCATTTACTTACTAACCCTGACATATCTGATGCATAGCAATAGGACTTGACTGCTTTAGTTGAGGTAAAAGGTTGAAGCCGAGATGATCTACGATTCATTACACACTCGGCATATAGGTGGTTTCGTGTTATGCCGGCATTTTCGACGAGGATGATAAAATTGAGCCGGGGAGGCACTACAGTTACTAGAACAGAATATTGTACAACTTCCTGTATCGACAAAGGAATGGTGTAGTAGTGTGCAAAAGCTTTGATATAAGTTAGACAGGCCAGAAAGTAAAACCGGGGGGAACATACATGAGGGGGAAAGGAACGAAACGAAGGGAAATGAAAATGGTAAAGAGTGTGTCAGGGAAATCATAGTTTCCTCAAAGATTTTACGACATGGGCGTAATCATCTACCTCCCATCGATTATCCCCCATCTCGTGCACCCATTGTTGCGATCGCGAGTGCAGATCCAGGGGGAAAAGACGAGGGGGCAATGGTCTGAGCAAAGGGGCATCCTCAGCCGATACTCGACCCTCTCTCTGGGCGCTCCCCGAACGATCTCCAGGTTGCTTCGCTTTACCGAGTTTGAATGAAAGCCAAGGCGGCGTGACGGGACGGGCCATGCCGTCGGCGAGCGAGACAACGTAGCGTGCGGCCCGGTCATCTGATCGTCCCTTCCTGGGCCGTCGCAGCACTCGAGGCGACGATGGAGATCGAGTGGCAGGCGACTGCGGATGACCACCGTGTCCAGCGTCAGGGTCCGACTGTGCCTTCCGGGATTTCTCGTCCTCAAGGGTGTCTGCACTGGTGCCCGTGACTCCACTGTCAAAGCTCGCGCCGCGCTTATTGGGGGCAACGTCAGGACGCCCAGCGGTATCATCGTCTGCAGCTTCATAGATCGGTTCTTCTGAGATGTTCAGTATTTGTTCTCTAAAGACCAGATGACTCGGAGGACTCTCCCCAAGCACACGCAGGAGCTTTGCCATCTTATTGCGATTCCGCCGTCGGAGCTCTGCGGGTGGAGGGACAGGTGGGACGGACACCTGAGAAGAGAGTGACGTCGTACTGAAGCGGGCACCGCGAGCGCATTTGTAGGGAGAGGAATGAACCCGTCTGATACTTTTGTTACCGACTCTGGTCGAGGCGCGAGGAGACGACGAAAATGAAAGCGATCTTAACGAGTCTTCCAACTCCCCGACACCGGCTCCGGGCGTTGATGGGCTCGCGGGCTCAGATCCCCAAGCTTCATCCGCAGGCGGGGGAGAGAAAGTCAGCGGTGGAGTAACGGGCCTGTATGCGCGGGGGGACAACGGCACAGCAGGGAGAGGGCTTGTGGGGGTCCGTGCTCTGTCTTCATGGGGTGGTGGCGTAGGCAGAGGGCGAGGGCTACTGCTACCGGAGCGGCAAGACGAGCTCGGCGACGAAGGTCGCGAAAGCGGTACAGGAGGGAGAGGGCGGGGACAGCGATTCGAGATACCCTGCTGTGATGGCAGCTGAATCTGACCCACACTTTGGCTACGCATAAGGCTTGGTGGAGCAAGACGCGCTGTAGAACTTTGCCATCGTTCAGTCGGGAACCGATTTGATTGGTTCTGGTACTGCTGATCTCCGTCGACATTTGCACTCAGTTGTGCTGTGCTTATGTCTGTGTCTATTATCGACACACTAAGACTCTTGCGACGTGGTCTTCTCTTGAGGCTGAGTGGTGCAACGTATGCATGCGCATCCAATAACTGCACGCTACTGCAGCCTGACGACTGAGTGTCAGCCGGGATACTTGATCTCCGGGGAAGATGGGAGCCTTCGAGCTGACTACAAAAATTTACACAAATACTTTCAGTATATGCAAGATGAACCCGCATAAAAGCTCTTACTGTGATACATTAAGGTCCCCCGACACGTCCCAATGTTGATGGTTAGGTGAAATCGTAAGCGGAGAATTGAGGACAACGGTAGGTGACATGCTGCTGGACGCGGTACATCCTGTTTTCACATTCGGTATTTCCAGGCAAGGAGAAGGTATTGCGGTTGTGAGAACGTGTTTCCGGTTTGTATTTTGTCGTAACAGGCGCTGTTGCTCCGCCAGTTTCGGAGCCGTCGGTATGCTTCTGTGTGAAGCCCTTGAGGGACCTGCGACTTGCCGTTGTGGAAACATCGCGTCAGAAACCAAGGGTGTTCAGAGGGGGGTTCCCCTTAAGCCAGAGACACGGGACGTTAGGCGCAAGGTGCGACAAGTGTATGGCGAGTGGTTCATATTTATACGAGCGGTTGATCGAACACTGAAGGGTCATGCCGTTGTGGAATTGATGACAATTGATCGGAGGCATGCAAGGTTACGCGGGCTCGGCTAAGAACCAGTGAGAGCCTAAACACTCCTAAACAAACGCTTGTTGAACCTAGGTTTTGTCGTAACTCGATTGCAAGGCGCGGTAAAGTTTGTGTGAGAAAGGTGATGCTCGAAATACCTATATGTACGCGTTCGCCTCGTTATACACGGCCAGGACAAGGGCTCGACGGCCTTTTGCGGGCCTTCAACTGCTGTTTCGTAAGTCACGTGACCGCATCTCGCTTGGTTGAGCCACACGTGTCGGGCCCTGCCGCGTACTTGTCGGCGAGTCGCAGCCCTGCCACAACAGACTCAGGGGGCAGCCGCATAGCAGCCGAAAACATCATCAAAACGTAGCCGATGCGTAGGTAACCTGTTTGTCAAAGGATTGCAACCGTTGCGGCAGCGGGTCGGCCGCGTAATTTCCAATTGTCTCCGAGTCCGAGTCCGCGACCGCCGAGCGGCCGCCGCAGGCACCTTCAAGCTGTTTGTGCGTTGGTTCGGACGAGCGCTAGAGGTGCTGCCAGCTGGTTAATCGCTCTCGCATCCCGTTTCTGGCGAAGATCCGAGTTTGAAAATTTCTTTTAAGCCTCGGAAAACTGGTGACAGGCGAAGTCGAACTTCGGAGCATGGCTGATATCAAGGGAAGGGAAAAACGAGGTTAGTCTTGCAATTTTATTTGCGAAAGTCCGAGGCCTGCTTGTGATAGTCGGATTATTCAGGCCCAAGCTGCTTTACTGTCATGTTCCAGGAGGACCGTAGTGTGGAGAGCCTGGCCAACGTTTTACAAGCAATTAATCGGCGCGTGCCAAAATGTGGCGGAGAGACTGACCCCAGGTGTACTTTCAAGTAACGCCAAGGCATTTCAACCGTTGAAAAAGCCGCTGGGAAATTGCCCGTATTTCATAATCTGTAAGTAAAATTTACGATCCGAAACGAAGCCATTTTCTAAGTTCCAAAGATGGCGGATCACCGGCATCCCGGCCAAATATAAATAAGCTTTTGCATTGATCCCAGTCGACTGGGCAATTCACCACAAGTCCCTGTCGCGTTCGTGCGTGAGTTCCCCTGTTTTTCGCGGTATCTATGCTTCAACAAAATCACAAGAGCTACATTCTTTGCGTTCGCCTGGTGTCCGAACAATTTCGTGTTTGCTTCCGAGGATTCTAGCGACTTTGAAGTTCTTGCTTCCAAGCTTGATCCCGACGATCCGCTTTGTCCTCTCCGAACCTACCGTGGAACTCTACGCACATATGTGCGTTCCCTGGCTATGGATGGATCGGAAACAATTCTTGCGCCCGCGCCGCTGAAACCTCAACCGTTGTTTGGTCTGTCAGTGTGCCACTCAGTGTCCATATGTCTCGCTTGCCTTCCTGATCCATTCTTCGATGGAGGCTCGTGGCTCGCATCCTAATTGTTCGGACTGCTTTTACTAGTTTCCAAAGGCTCTCGCCTTTGATCATTTCTTTACCAGAAGTCAGCGCAGATCTGGTCAAGTGATGCTGAACGAATTTACTGCCGCTATCAATTACGCCGGGATAGTATTCAAGAGAAATCTAACGCCGCCGGTGCCATGTTCAGTCCGTGGCCTTGGGCGACTCACCAGAGGCCAAATGTGCGATTTCCCGATGATACCCAGTGAATCATTGAAACTAGCATCGTGTTCAGGGTAGTCATAACGCGAAGTGACCGGCTTGACCAGACGCTGGCCCACCGGGGGTTCACATACTCCGAGTTTTTTCCTGTACGAAGCAAGAGCTTATCGATTTTGGTAGGGGCATTTCGTGGAGTACAACAAACTTCCCGTGGATAGGGTGCGGTTCCGTCCAGGTTAGAACGACGTTCTTCCTGATCACACCGTATTACTGCCGTCATCAATATTATCCCTCCGAAGCGTATCACTCGAGTGGATTATATCCAATGACGCCGGAGTTTTCTTTCTTCACGGAGTTTTACATTGTGCAGCAAATTTCAGTAGTACATACGTCGAAAGGGCGTTTGCAAGTACCTCCCGCAGTGCATGGACGTCGTATAAACCTGATTTCCTTTTTTCGTACGTCGCGTTTCGGCTATTTCACCAGTTTTGATCTTATAAGTAATATTGTCCGAGGCCGGTAGTACTACTGCTTTTTGTCAATACACGCGGAGAATTGTCATACTGTACTAAACACCTCATTCAATGCGCTCCGACTTACTTATCCTCAGTTAATTTGGGTATAAGTGCTTTAAACCAACTGTAGCGACAGAAATATTTGCACTTGGACGAATTTACTTACATAACACTATCAGCGCTGTCGAAGCTTTCGCTTTCCCCGCGTCTTGCCGGCCACTCAACTTAAGAGTGTTTTCAGCAACGTCGACCTGGCGACTAACCATCACGACACCGTCGCGTTTGGCACATAACGGCCATTATGATCGCGTCCCCTTTTTACCAAAGTCAGCTAACCATCCTTGCCACTTTCTGTGTGCTCGCAGTGTTCCTGGAGCGTCGAGCAGCGCGCAAAAAGAAAGCGTCTAACGATGGTGGTCATGCCAGAACGACGTCTCAAGCTGAGTATGGAGGTGTCTTAGGGCGCGCGTCGCCAACGTCCACGCTGGTTCGCCAGTACTTGACGGTGTATGGGCTAGTAATGTGTATGTGTCTTCGTCGGCGGCTGCTATCACGCCGTTGATGTTGAGGAGAGCTAGCTCATACTATGTGCAGGCGCCGATTGGCTGCAAGGCCCATACGTGTACTCGCTCTATAAAGAGCAGTATAAGTTCCCAGAGCGCATCGTCGCGACCCTGTTTGTAACTGGCTTTTTGTCTGCTGGCTTAGCTGCGCCCCTCGTCGGTGCTTGGGCGGATCAACAGTGCGTCCCACGCCGTCCGCGTTTCGAAACTTTTCTTACCAAGAGCACAGCGGGAGAAAGCGCGTCTGCCAGGCGTTCTGCGTCTGTTACGCGCTCGCATGTGTGTGCACGCTCTTCAACTCACTTCCCGTTCTCTTCGCAGGCCGCGTGCTGGGCGGCATCTCCACGTCCATCCTTTTCTCCGCATTCGAGTCCTGGCTCATCTCGTCTGCGACCAGCCAAGGAGTAGATCAGGCTGAGCTCTCGACCATCTTTGGACGCGCGACACTTGTGAATGGCTTTGTCGCGTTCTCCGCGGGCGTGGCGAGCAATAAGCTTGTCGGTACATTTGAGACGTTCACCGCTCCATTCATCGCGAGTGGACTGCTCCTTGTGTTGTCTTGGATGACAATAAAGTCACTCTGGACTGAGAACTTTGGAAATGGTGGAGGCTCGGAGGTCTTCTCAGACCCGTTCCAACTCAAGCGTCTCGGGCAGGCCTGGACCATTGTGCGAAATGGTGAGTTACAGCGAAATGAAATAGAAGATATGTGTATGTATATGCTAAAATCAGTGCTTCAGATCCTACTTTACTCGTACTGGGCCTCACGCAAACATGTTTCGAAGGCTCCATGTACCTCTTCGTCTTCGCCTGGGTACCCTCTCTGCAAGAAGCGTCATTGCCAGATGAAGTCCTCCCTCTCGGCTACATATTCTCCGCGTTTATGGTTTCTATGATGCTCGGCTCGATCTTCTATACCGCCGTAACCTCAGCAGCTGCGACCCCTTCGATAGAGACAACGAATCTGAAGGCGAGCACGGCCGACAGCAGTTTGACGCTGCACGCGAAACTGAGCTCGCTTGTATGCACACTTGGCGCACTGGCGCTCGCAGCCAGCGTGAGTACGCAAGACGTACGCATGCGCTTCTGGGCATTTTGCCTCTTTGAAGCCTGCGTCGGCGTGTATTACCCCGTTCAAGGCATGCTTCGCGGGGTCCTCGTTGCAAATGACCATCGCGCGACAGTGAGTATTCTCGTCATCCTCGCCTTCGCCCCTCTCCACGATTTCCGAGAGCTGTGCGTTTCCGAATTTGAATCTAATTGATGGCTTCTATGATCAAGCTGTCTTCACTTTTCCGTGTCCCCCTGAACGTGTTCGTCGTCGCCACGCTCATGACGGGCGTGTCGTCCGCACGCCTGTATGTTTTCGCAGGGTGCGCGCTCGCTCTCGCGTTTTCGGCAATTATGACCGGTCTCATCATCGTCCCACGCGCCGAGGAAAGTGGGCCTTCCACATTAAGGCCCGCGTGAGACTTCCTCCACTCTCGAGAACACCTGTCCATCAATCTCGGTCTTGCTGATTGGAGCACGGGAAAACGGACATGCTTGCGTCGATCTAGCGACTGCGGAAAAAGTATGATAATTGTGTAAATCTTACGAGCATCAGCGCCACTCGTTATACCCGCATTGATCTTTGCTCTTCCCTTCCTTTCTTTACCTCTTCGCTCTGTGCTGCTTACGTATCTATCTGTCTATGGCCCGTCTGCTTTCACATCATTCCGGACCTAATTGCATAAATATAGAATTATCCGAGAAAGATCTCAATACGCTTATTTAACTTAGTTATAATCGCAGGTGTGAGTGCGGGCTTTGCTTGTCCAAATTTTCCCTCGTTTGCCCCACAAATTTGATTTTCCGGGCGGTTGCAGCTTGAATTTCAGTCCCGGGTGACATGAAGCATGGATGATGGATGTGTAAAGATCGGCTTCCATCATTCTACATCCGATGCGAGACTGCAAAATTCAGTGATGTGTATCATGCTGTAGGGCCTGAATATTATGTTTGTGGAGTCGTTTTTCGCACTAATCATTCAGGTCGGACACGTCACCCCCTTAATTTAAGCGCGCGACTAACGTAACTGGGATTATCGAGGATGTGCGATGCGGAACATTATATATTGAATATCATTGTCCATACATTCATGCAGGTCCAGGTTCTACCGCGGCTGTGGGGTAGGCCGGAATGAGCGCACCGGGAAGCTATTTCATAATCGCTGACGGTAACATGTAATCTCAAAGTCCTTTTGTCACCAGACGAACTGCGAAAAGGGAAGGAAGTGTGGTTTGCCCTACCACCCCGAGCTGACGTGACAGGAATGTAAGTCCTAGAGCATGTGCGTCGAAGTGCGCACTGCACACGATAATTAGCAAAACACAGAATCCCAGTATCGCAATAATAATAGGGTATAAGGCTCGTTAGTGTTGCGGTTGTCGACGCCGATTTTTAATTTCTCTAAGGACGGCAGCGAGTAGAGGCACGGTCACTGGGGCCAGAAGCGGGGTGTATACCGCGACGTTGTGCTCCGGCGGGAAGTACAGAAGCGCGAGCATGCCAGGGTTGAAAAATGCGCGCGAAGCACGCGTAAGTGCCCTAGCAGAGTATTGTAGTGCGAGCCTTGGGGATTCGCGTGCAACCTTGTACATCTAGACAGCAAGGGACAAAAGCTAAACATCAGGTTGTCTCCAAAAAAAAAAGTAGGCTAGCGTACCTTGTCAAGAGCGTCCAGCGCGTCGCGTACGTCATCTGTAACGTCTTTCCCGACGGGCATTCCCTCGATTTGGCCTACAAGACTCACGATACTGCTCAGCGTATCCTTACTTCCCTTTGCATTCTCATATGCACGTTGTCGGAGCAGGGAGTCAATCTGCCAGTCTGAAAGGACGTCGCGCGTTTGCACGCCAGCGGGAAGGGGGGGAATACCAAGTAACTTTAGTAGTTGCGTTCGGAAAACCGAAAATGATACGCGGAGATCGCGAGGAGAGAGATTGGTCTGGGAAAGCTTCTCTGGGTTGCATATGAATATACTGCCCCATTGAGGGATAATGAATGCAGTTGATGCAGTCGGTAAGCCTTAGGAGGAGACGCGTTAAAACGAAGCGACCGGGAAAGAAAAACGCCTACCATCGTTGTCAAGGATACGTAAAGGTCTTCTGGTCGCAGATGGAACAAAAACAATGAAGTGGAGGACCGGATCATTTGAGACGCCCGAGGCTAGTGTTAAAATTTAGCCTTGCTCATGACCGCAATTTATCAACTCACACAAAGTCCATTCCTCCGAGTTTACGAAAACTGTCAGCTGCTCTTGCGTCAGACCGAAACCACCTTCCTCCAATTTGACGGGCTTGAATGCCAGGGGTGCGAAAAACTGGACTTGACTTTCTATGGTGAAATTATGCAGAGCTGATAACCTTTGAAGTACAGGCTTGATGTCGCCTGTGCAAAGCCTCAGCGTGCGTGTCTGGTAAATTTTTGTTTGGACCCACGCTCTATGGCTGCTTTCACGTCCCAGCCCAAGGGGCTGTTCCCAGATCCAGCATCTTCATTCATCAAACTGAAAGCCAATCGGTAGCGTGGCGCATACTGCATGGCTTGCTGGTCTTGACGACCGAAGTCCGCGAGCAATAAGTCGGTAAGTGTATCTGTTATCAATTCGGGTATGTTCTCTAATCCAAATGGTGTTATCGACACGGCTAAAATTGAATGGAGGCCACTCACGCGACGTAACAGATTTCGTTCCTACTGTAAGATGTCTTTCTTCAAGGTGCGCCCCGTTCAGTTTTTCGTCTATGGAAACCTTGTAGGCACCAGAAACTCGTGGAGCTTAAAAGTTTATATTTTTAACTTAGCTCAAGAGAAACCATAAAGAATTTTGCTCACACCCGGAAGAAATGGCGACAGATAGAGTGTCATCAAGCCGCCAGTCACGAACACGCTTTCCCAACCCATCCTCTACGTCCTTCACAATAGATCCTGACAGACTGGCATCGAGAGTTACGTTCAGGCTAAATGAAAGCTGCAGCCACACCTTAGTCTAAACCAGTAATGGGAGTCACGAATTGGATTAGTGTACCTGTTTCGCATCGAGTGCTTTGACACGACCTTCTGGGAGAGACAAGCGCGTGATGCTCGTAGTCGTCCACCATAGCGGAACTGCAAGTATTACAACTAGCCAATAGGAGAAAAGTATTTTCCTGCGAGTCTTGTCAGACTGGAATGAGACCGACTTTATTGCCTCATTCGACTGGGAAGTGGGCATGTCAAGACTCGAAAGACGTGTCTACAGGTCGTTCCAGCTGCGGTCGAGTCGGCCAAGTCGAGATCGCGTATCTGTTAGGCACAAATGTTTATATACCCAGTCATAAAGGGGTGAGGATAGATTGGGTATGCCAATATTGTGGCTATGGTAAAGCAGACACTGGCAGCGGGACGGACGATAGTTCATCACGTGATGTGTATGTATACAAGGAATTTTACTCCCACACAGCATCGTTGGAATTGGGGATGAAGGTTTGAGCGTCCAACTCCGGAAACATCTCAGATCGGCTCTCTCCATCATGTTCGCCTCTGTAATGTTTTCATGAAGTTCGCAGACTCTCGCTATCCTCTGCTTTCTATCTGCACCGCGCCTGTCAATAGTACAAAGGATCTACCATCCGTCTTTGTTGTCAAAACTCCTCAAAAAAAAATAGGCCACGACTTACCGAAGAAAGTCAAGCTCTTTACGACGCTTGCTTTGCGAAGGCTAAACCTGCGTCCTTTATTCAACTGAATAAATCTCTCAGCCCCTTCTCCTGTATCTGTGTGCTCTTTGAATAAGAAGCTCTGGGTTTTTGACTGGCTATTTTCCATCCCGGCTGGTATTGTCAATCCGTTTCTGTCGTTAATTTACGAAGAAAGGGTTTCGGATGGCTTCGCACTATGATGTTAGTGAAGTTCGTTCCTATTCTCAGACTGCTTTTGCTAATGGTGCATTTTCGCCATTTTACTTAGAGACCTCCTGTACCTTACGCCACCCGGCACTCACCGATAGCTGGATCTTCTCGTGGTGATCTATTTTACGAAAGAGATCCACGTGCTACTTTTCCTCCGCAGGAGGCCGAATATCTGGAAAACGAACGCTTCTCACCTAGGCGAGACGACAGAGCTTATTATCCTCCTCAGGAATATATAGCACCACCTAGAGAACCGCGTGCTGATCCGTGGGGCCGCGACGATCCTTGGTATTCTCGTCCTGCCGCCTATCCTAGGAGACCATCGCCACAACCGCAGCCGCAGCCTCCCGTTTATCCTCCACCATTTCAGGAATATAGAGCTCCTCCATCTCCCCAATGGGAAGAACAACCCAGGTGGGACCCTACTCCCGAGGGCCGTGGCTTTGAACCCTCCGTTGCGTGGAGACATACTCACCGCGAGCCCCCGAGTTCTCGCTTGTAGGCGTCGTTTCCTTCCGTGCCGCTTTCACGTACTTAATTAAAACTCAGAAACTCTTTGCTCAACCCTGCTCCTCAGAGTCCAGAGGTAGACGACCGTCGCTGGCGCGAGTCTGATCCAGGTCCGCCCGCGCCCCGCGATTATTCAAGACCCTATATTCCAGAACATCATGTGTATGACTACCGCCAGCCTCCTTACTATGACCGTCCACCCCATCCAGAAACTGAGTTGTTCAGACCTCATCACGCCTACGATGACCGAGCTGCACATTGGGGACCCTCGGGATACCGGCCTGCGCCACCGCCGCCGCCACCTGCACCTCAGCGGGCAAGCCGCCCGAGTGCAATAAGGGAGTACAAACGTTCACGGCAGGCACCCCTTGGTCAATCCCCACGTCAGTCGGACAATGGCACCCCCCATTGGGGCAGGGATAGGGGCGCGGACTCGAACAGAGATTCTCGTGAAGGCTCTCTATCATCTCCAGCTCCTGTGTTGCAAACCGACCGTGAGCGGACTGCCGCTAGTCTGTCTCAGATGGGAGTGCGTAGCACGTACTTCGCTTCAACCTCTGCCTCCCCTGCGGCAAACCCATCACGACCCGTATGGGAAATATATAATGACGGCGCCGACGCTATTGGCGATAGTCAGACCAGGGGCATAGCGCGGCCCACCCAAGGCTCGAACGTGTCACCGGGTGATCTAGCGGGGTCCAATGAGCCTCTGAAACAGGTTGCCTCAGGTAAGGATTAGATTCTGTGGGAAAACAAAATGAATGGTACATTAATGACGTACCACTTTAGCTCCTTCCGTTATTAATAATCAATTTGATATAACTGGTCCTTCACGAGCAATGTCCCAAGGAAAGCCAGTATCCAAAATTTCAAAGCGACATGAAATTTGGGACTTATCCGACGAGTCATTCCCGCCAGGCCTCAACAGCGGACGGAATTTGCCGGCTCCAGACGCACAAGCCTCTATATCTACGTTCGCCATCAATTCGAGGCCTAGCGAATCGTCGAGACGATTTTCTCCGGGTGAGCCCAAAGATGGTAATCATACAAGACTTTTTCTTATAAGCCACTCGCCCCTCTCAGTCCGGCACGAATTACTGATATCTCGGGTCGACGAGGTGTCATCTTCGAAGATTGAAGATATACAAGTTTCTCCGGCAAAGGAGCTATCTTCTGCACGTCCTCAGTCAAGCGCGTCCAGTCGTCAAGGTGTCATGAGCGTGCAGAACTTGGTGTCCCCCACTCCCGGTCTGTTATCTTCCATGTTGACTCGAACATATAATTAACTTTTATCTACCTTACCATAGTGAAAATGTATGCTTCGGCGGTTTTACCACAGAAACCCCCAACGCCTTTACTTCTTGATAACGATGTTATGGAAATCGACAAGCCTCCCGATCAAAATATATTGTCAACCCGGAGACCCAGTCCAGTCCAGGTTCAGGCGGCTGTGGTGACTCAGGCCCGTGAAGTAGTAAAGGAAATTGCTCCGGAACGTTCTGTATCCTTTTCTATGACCTCGATACAGATTGCAAGCCCAAATCCTCCAGAAGAACTTGAGCGCTGGGCGGAACCTCCCGCTAGGCCGTCTGTTGAACTGCCTACTGCTGGGGTCTCACTGACGACTACTCCGAGTACCCAGACACCAGACCCTGACGCGGAAGGAACGTTGGCCGAGATCGAAGTGCAAGTTGCCAAGGCGACCCTATCCTCGCCGAAGCCATCGCCCTTGCCTGTAATACAGCCTTTACAAGAAGCGATGCACGATGGGACGGTGCGAGTTATGCCTCCACGGCCTAAGGCCGACGAGAAGGACATAACAGATACATTACGCAAGGCAATTATGGCCAGACGATGTCTGTCAAACCAGACTCGTGAGCAACGCATCAACCCAATCCTAATCGACAACCTAGCGAAGGCTGACGAACCAGTAAATCGGCTCTCGACGTTGCCTGAAACACTTATTGAGGAAGTACTGGAGCGTGTCTTCTCACAGAGCAAGGAGGAGCATCATATGATTGCTCGCTCGGTTCTAGCCGCTAATTTCGCCGGTCAACGAGAAGCCTTGGCAGAGAAGACTCAGAAGCTTCGGAACGAGTACATGATGTTGCATGAACATTGGGTCGCGCACTGTGCCCAGCTAGATTCATTATTTAAGGCGAACGACATGCAGGAGACGGCGGCGCTCACGGGTAGAACGACAAGACGCTCTGCAGCGACACTAGGCGATGCTGTACGGTCTGACCTTGAGATGGAACAAATCATCGCTAGTCTCGGCAACGAAGATCTTACTGATCCGAATCACCTGGCGGTCCGTAATGTCGCAACCATCCCGGACATGATTTCAGTAGAAAGAGGACATGTTGAGAACTTATTTGACGACACTAACGGACTTGTGGATGATCCAGCGACCTTTTACGATCCCAGAAGTGGCTTTTATGACTGGACTCCCGAGGAGGAGGCGATATTTTATGAAAAATATGCAGAGTTTCCGAAACAGTTTGGCATTATATCGACTTTCCTTCCTCACAAGTCATCGGCGCAATGTGTGTTGTACTACTATATCCACAAAAAGAAGCTCGTCGACTTCCGCAATGCTGCCAATTCTGGGAATGGTAAGCGGAGAAAGGGTGTTCGGAAATCAGGAAAACAGAAAGGAAATGCGCTCCTGGCCGACGTGCAGCAGGCTGACAGCAAACGGCCTGCTGGTCGTGGCAGGCGACGTGGAAGGGGCGGCGTGCCAGTCGATAGCGGACGAGGTCGAGGTGCCGGACCCACCGAACCAAATGTTGAACAAGACCCTCGCCCTAAGCGCCGTAGGGCGACTAACACACCTAGGATCATTCTAGCGAAGGAAATGGATCTTGATGATACTTTGTCTGTGGTCAGTCTTTTTTTCTTCTCTCAATTTATGCCTGTTGTTGGCTGGGTTTCGTATCTTGATGTCATTTGTAGGATACTGATCAAACGCGAGAGGCGTCAGCCGTCCGCCGAAAAAGCGTAGAGGCCGTAAGCCCAAGGCATTGGCTGCCGCCGAAAGCTCAGCTACAGCCACCGTCTCAGGAGTCGAAACAAAATTTATTGACGTGAATGAGACTGCGGTTCGTCGCAAGTCCACCACCACCACAAGTCAATGGACTGAAACTGACAGAGGTAATCGTTATCTTGTATATTTGTGTTTTAGCGTTGGATTGATGATGTCCACTGTACCCTGCAGATGATTTTATCCGGCTGCTGAGCCGGCATGGTAAGGACTTCAAGAGGATAGCTTCGTCGATGCCAAACAAGGTATTTGGGTTATGTGAGTTTCAGGTTGCTGTGCTGGTTGTTTATTCCTGGCACGTGCATAGACTACTATTCAAGTCAGTAACTATTACAAAAGCCATCTCAAAGAGTGGGGACTCGATAAGGTGGCTGCTGCCGCTACTAGTCGCTCACCTTCCCCCGAGCAAGATCGCTTCGTTTCGGTTTCTCGCGCAGAAGCGTCTCAATGCCAAACACCGTCGGAAGAAGTCCTTACAGGCGCGTTGTCCAAAGACGCGGATGACAGGCAGGTAGCGGATGCAACTTCTGGCATCGGTGTCTTAACGCTTGAGCAGAATGGGTACGCATACACCGGAGCCCCGCCGAGCTTCCATGCTCTGACCCAAAAGTCGTTTGTTAGTGTTCTAAACCCCGGCGCCTTTCAAACGGCCGGGGCGAATAGACCGCACGGGGTACTTGCGGGTCTCCCGCTTTACCCCGTTGGCATAGGTCATCCTCCACCTCTGCTTCGTTCCACTTCTTCACCTGTTCCTCGCCACACTTCGGTTCCTACAGGTCCCCTGACGATACCAGGTTCTTCGAGGGATGGCAATGTCCAAGAGCAGACCGCCCCCCAGCCCGTAACCCACCTACCTCGCTACACCTTCTCTCCTCAGATGGCAGTGCCGATTCCGGCGGCTCGCATGAGGGTTATGCCTTACGGTGTGGGTGGTTTGTACGCCCCTACGAGGGATATGCTGAGTCAAGGATCCCTCAGACCCGGAGAGTATCAAAGTGGTTTACCACTACATATGCTACCCGCTGGCCATCCAGGTCTTATGTATGCGAATACCCCTCTTGGTTCGCCCAAGCCACAACCCGATCGTTCAAAGAAGTCCGAGTAATACTCTATAGTTCGTACCTAATTTTTTTATGTTCCTCCTTTCTGCAAAGTTATTGTGTTTGTTTCCTTGGTTTCTCGTTTACATTAATGTTGTGGATATGTCCGTTCCTGGAATAAAGACATGATAGTTCGCGTACTTTTGATGGCGCATAAGCCTGAATAAGTGGTACGATGGTAAGGTTCTCTTGTAGATTTTGTCTTAGCGCGACTCGACTCGACACGTGAAGCCCAATCACTACCCATCACTTGAACACGTGTAGAATTTGGTTAGCACCTACCTGGGCCGCCTCTGCTGTTGTCTAGTAGATACCCGCAAGGATGGCGAAGAAAGCAGCAGACAAGAAACCCGCAGACAAGAAGGGAGGCGGGGCCAAAAAGCCGAGAAAGACGAGGAGAAACAGACCAAGGTGCTTAATGTCTCCAGTCTACACCCCAAACACGCGCCTTTTTGTACTACGAAACCGCCATCGGCATAGGTGTGAGTAACGAATTGTGGTGCTGATGCGTTATGTTCAGGGGAAAGGCGGCTTGAAACCCGCGACGGCGGTCAACGTGCGCCATATACTATGCGAGAAACACTCGAAGGCAACGGAGGCGTTGCAGCAGCTACAGGTGCGCCTTTCGTTCTTGACGACCTCGGCGCCTTGTCCAATAATACCCTTCTCCTGGATTTGCAAACCAAGTCTGGCCAGCCGTTCGATAAAGTCGCACAGACGTACTCTGAGGACAAGGCGAAAGGCGAGTTGCATATCATGTTTCTGCTGCACTAACCCGTTCATTAACCCCCGATTTTCTCTGCAGCGGGCGGTAGTCTCGGCTGGATGGTGCGCGGCTCAATGGTTGTGAGTCTTCTATCTCGTATATCTGGGTACCCCCCAACGCTCCGCAGGCTCGCGTTCCGTATCGCGCGAAACCAAAGGTTCTGACCCGATACTCTGAGCTGACCCATTTTAATTACAGGGCCCGTTCCAGGAGGCAGCATTCGAGTTGCAGCCGTCAACTGTGAGCAAGCCCGTGCTGTCACCGCTTGTGAAGACGACATTCGGGTACCATATTATCATGGTCGAGGGCCGGCGCTGAAAGGCTCATAAATTTGCCGACTGTCCGGCATGAAGCCCGGAGCGCTGATGCTAATGTACAATATATACGTTTTCTCCTTCTGCTCTGCTCATGTAGTTACTCATCTGTAAACGTCTGCTATCAACTCACTTTCACCCAATCTTTGGAGTCTCCGATCATGAGTATGTTTGTATATGTATAGAAAGATGACATAGTAGATTTTGGGGACAGATTATGAGACGGGCAGCAGCTAGCCGCGCGTCAGTCACTACATGAATGTGCAATACTAGGAGAATAGTGTCAGGAGAATGGAAAACAACATGCTAAGAATTTTTGTAGCACATCAACGGGATGAAAGGAACACATCCAGAGCTTCAAACCTCGACCCACTCATTCGCCCACAAGCTCCTCCCCAGGGCCCACATCGCCAACTGGCGCGGCATAAACTGGTCCGAGAACCCACGGAGCGCAGACCACGCCCGCCCGTACGACTTGACATCACTAACGAAGAACGTCGGCGCGCGCGTGCCCTCCGCCCGGGCCTTGGCCACGTCGAAGGTCACCGCGCGCACGCCGAGCGCGACGTGCTCGATGATCGGCGTGAGCACGGAGAAGTTGCGCCACCACGGGCGCGAGGTCAGCACGAAGAGGCGCGGTGCTGTCGGGTTGCGCTCCGATGCGGGCTGCGCGGCGAGGGCGGAGGCGAGGGAGGGCGAGGCGACGAGCGAGGAGAGCCCGGAGGAGAGCGCTTGGTGCTGTGGGTTTCCTGTGATGCCCTCGGAGTCGAACGAGAGGATCTATCGGGCGAAGGGAGGATTAGTACGTTTGTAAGGTACGAGAAATAAGTACGTACGGTGTCGATGCCATGTTCCAGGATAAATGGTTCGATATGCTTTGCAATAACGCTCGGGTCCCAGACCGCCTCCGCGTTACCCTCGAGTTCTCTACAGCCGACCATTAGTTGAGACGACTAAGACACATATCGAAGGAAAAGTCACTCACGGCACATCCAACACAAACCGCTTCCCGCTCTCCAAGCCCAATACATTCCAGCAGTTCGCCCACTCACTCTTCGCCTCACCGCCTGCCACAACAAGCGCGAACAGCTCCGCGTTACCCCTCTTCTCAGGACTCAGTAGCGAGAGCGCGGTCGGCGCAAACAGCAGCGCGTCGTGCGGGTGCGCAGCGACGAGCAGGATACGCGGAAATATGAGTTCGTCACCGACAATACCCGTCTCGGAGTCGCGCACGCCTGCAAATGGGCGGAGCGGCGCCTCGGACGTCCATAGCATTTGCACGAGCGGGACGAGAAGAAAAAGTAGGCGAAACATCATCGTCCCCGACATCAGACCCCCACTGTTTGTGTTCCGCGCCGGAGGCCGCACCTGCGTTGCAGGCCTGGGCGAAGACGACGTTGTCGCGGCCTCTGCTGGTTTCTTTTCCACCGGGCCTTTGGGGCTTGAGACGACTTTCCTTGCCATAGTCGTCGTTACTTGGATGGCGAGTAGCGTCGAGTCTGGGGAAAGACTTACATTTCGCTTAATCCTCGGAGCGATACCTCGCATGGCCTCCGGCTCTGGCCCAGGGGTCAGTAGCCATCAGTCGCCCATATATTCAGGGGCCGCCGGAACTGGCTCGCGCCGTCCGGCGTCGGTCGTATACAAAGAAATCCCGCCGCACGAGCACAACCACACTAGCTAAGACACGGGAAAAAGTCATTCGAACAAGGAAAAAAAGTACATTCCCAAACAGACGATAGCTATACACGCGTAATGAAGTTTGCTACTAGTCGTTATTACATTGCATATCTGATGTTTTAACGTTAGTCATACAACCCACGACGGGACGGGGTACAAGCACTCACTTCCTTGTCCACTCCCTAGCCGTGGCCTCGTACCGTGTCCGATCCGTCTTGTACAAGTGCGCAATGTCAGGTACAAGCGGGTCGTCGGGGTTCGGATCAGTCAGCATCGAGCAAATCGAAAGCAGTACTGCGGGAAAACCGAAAAATTTGTCAGCGCATACAGCCACCGGGCTGATGGGGCGGCTCAACCCACCTTTCGAGATAGTCAGTGCGGGTGACCATTGATCACGCAAGATGTCGAGACATATCGAGCCATTCGCATTGATATTCGGGTGGTAGATCTTCGTCGTGAACGAGACCTTGGGAGGCTTGAAGGGGTAGTCGGTGGGGAAGGTGATGGAAAGGAAGAAGACACCGCCGGCGTAAGGAGAATCTCCCTACAAATTCGACAAAAAAGAACGTTCTAGATTAGTATGACTTGCAATAGACGCACTGAACAGCATATGGCGAGGCAGCGCGATGGAACAAAGTACCCACCGGACCCATGATGGTGGCTTGCCATTGGAACATGTTGTCTCCTGTCGGGCCTGCGCTGCACGAGGAGGGGGGATCGCGACCGAGGTCAATCAATTCCTGCGGGAGACGACACAAAAAGGTGGTCAGCATGTATTCATATCGAAACGCCCTCGCGCATGCGAATCGCGGCGCGTAGACTGCAACACACCTTGTTAATGCGCTTAAGAGCCATGATATGCTAGAGCTGTCCTGCGAAGTCGTAAAACGAGCTGCACGTGCAAGAACGAGCCGCGTATAAAGGGGTGCCGGGAACGCGGTAAGTCAGTGAGCGTAGATTGCGCGTGTGATCGCAGCGATCGGCAGCAGCAGCGAGAAGATCAGAGGGGAATCGACAAGGGGTTATTGTAAGGAGAGTCCGCGGCGACAACGATAAAGACACTCACAAGTAGAGGAAGATCGTTGAAGGACGTGCAGCGGGCGGATGATGGTGGTTAAGAACAAGGAGAGAGTGACGCTTGTTAACCCATTTTGTGACACAGCCTTGTCACATGTGGCAGTGTTTGAGTCAACCAGTTGATTACTATAATTGAACTGGAGCGTATACAGCCTCGATTACAATCACTACTGTATCCAGACCCTTACGTCCATCCAAGGACTTCAGCGTCCCGATACACAGGTTTACTATACCTATTTTACCCCCCGCACGCCACACAATTCCACCGCCCTATTATCTCACATGACCTACTAACGAACTACCCAAGTCCCAGACCCTCTTCTCCTATTCCGGCTGCCTCCGACTCGGAACCAGGCTTCTACCCCTGCAGGTGGCAGTTAAAGAACTCCGCTGAAATAGCCCCGGTATAAGCACATCACATAAAATACACGCAATTATTCTATTACTCACACAGTGCAAGAGCCGACCGCTTATAGCTTCTCTCCAAGGTTGGCGATGTGTAATTAACATATTGTATGCCGAACCTGCACAAACAAAAGCATCAGGTCAACAGGGAAATAAGACGGTCCAGGCTTAGAGCAAGGCTTAAACAAGCAGTGCTTCCCAGTGCAATTATGCTTCCCAACTGGTAGATGAACGGCACAATACACAGCCACGTACCTTGTACTGCTTCCAGACGCCCATTCTATGTTATCGACCATTGCTAAGCACCCAGCTCAATTATTAAAGAAGTAGTAAAATTTATGATGGCTGCGCTTACCCCAAGAGAAGGCCCCAGCAAGGGGGATACCGTCCTCATGGATTGACAGGAGAGCTTCGCCAAGATAAGTCATGTAGTAGTCTGCAGTGCATATGCGGGGAAGGATGATCAGCTGACCGACGAAACAGATAAAGCTAAAAGTAAAGATAGCGCCCCGCTCAATATCCTACTTACTGGTTCGGTCCGAGTCGTCAAGCACGTACACCAAGTCTGACCGTGTCCCTTCGGCGGGCTCTGTAAAGCCAAACTCCGAAATGTACTAAGAAACGTAAGATGAGCGTCGAATGTTTTTTTCCAACCTCTCTCTTTTCCTTCCCGGCACAGAGGCGCAAACTCACAAGTTTGTCAAACGACCATCTCTTCTTCAACTCGCGCAACTCGTAACGTAGCCAAGTCGGCGTCGATGCCAGCCACGTTGATTGCGTGTCTGCGGCGTTTCCGGAAGGCCAACCCGTGGTCGCATCGTAGCCTACTTGCAGGGAACACGCTGGCCAATTCACATCATTCACATTCGCCGCGCAGGCTGCGATACCATTCGGTGGCGCGGCGAGCCATTCGCTCCGGTATGCATCTATAGCGAAGAAATCCGCTGAGCCTGCAAAATAAAACAGTCAGATTAGAACAATAACGTGACTGGACGCTTTTCTTTTTGTTGATGGTTGATATATGTGATTGCTTACCTTTAAGGTCCTTCATCTCATCCTCCGTGAAGCGCGGCAGGATCGACTCGTCAAGTGTCTCCTTGACAATTTCGGGCCAATCACCCGTGCTATAGATGGGTGTGGAGAACAAGCCAATTCCGAACGCAATGTTACGCTCGAGCGCCTCTGCGTCCTCTGTTGTGTTTGTGCGCCACGGTTTGCCACTGACAAAAACATCAGGATGAAAAAGCAGTGGCTCGGAAGAGTACCAAAAGTACCCACACAAATCCATTGTTCTTGAACGCAATCTCGCCCGAAATCCCCATGGCTCTGAAGGACTTGACTGCGCCAGCGTGTGCCTTAACTGATGTCCGTACAAGAGGGCAATGAGTGCGAAACCACAATCAATAGTAACAAAGACCAGGACTTACGCAAATTGTATGTACACTTAAACTCCGCATTAGTTTTATTGACTCCTTCCGGGTACATCGTTGCTGTTGATGTACATTCATCAGAGTAAACTTCGCCAGCTTAGGGGAACAAGAAGACAAACAGAATGGATACGTGAGGATCTGTGTGCAATATACTTGTGGCTCATTGAATGTGTACCACGTCTTGACGCGACCATTGTACGCTTTGAAAACGGTTTCTGCGTAGCTTTATTAAAATATATAATCAATAAGGGCTAAAAATATGGACAACGAGGAAGAATACGCACTGAATATAATCATCGACAAACTGGGAAGAGGTGAGGACCGCCATAATACGCAGCAAGCGCAAGAGGCATATCCCAGTGGACTGCGGGGACAAGACAATTGGCGTTACGCTCAAACCTGTAGAAATTTATGGCTACGAACAGAGTGTTACAACGGGTTGCACGCCAAGGGACAGGGAGTAATTGATTACTACGCGTTCCAAAATACTTCGCATTAGGATATTGATTTAGACTTTTTTAAACGGGCTTACAGTCCGAATAATGATCGAGTCCAGCCTGATTCACTGGGGAGTCCTTCGCGCCGAACGGGAAGATACGAGCCCAAGAAACACTTGGAAAAAGGTCAGGCAATAAATCTTGCATAAAATCATCCTTACTCACGAGAACGAATGCGCGTTGACACCAAGGGCAGCCGTACGGGCCGTGTCACTTTTGTATAAATAATACTGAAGGTCCACGACATCTCCGTTACTTCCGTCTACGATGTAACCTGAGATCCAAGCGTCATTAAGTACGCATATAGAGAACAAATTATCAAGTAAATAAAAACCTGGTATCTTTCCAGCGTAGTCCCATGCGGTCGGCCCCTTGCCTTCGTCTTTCACCGCACCTTCGACCTGGAATGCAGCAGTCGCCACTCCAAAGAGGAAGTCCTTTGGGAACTTCAAACTCGGGAAGATATCCTTAGGTCCGGGCGCATACCACGTCGGGTAGAGGGACGGAGGTGCGGAGGGCAATGTTATTGGCAACTCGGGGACCACCGTAGTCGTGAACGGTGGAGGGTCTACTGGCCTACCTGGTGGTAAACACATGTGTTATTTATGACATTCTCGCTCAAATTTTAGTCAATAGACAAACTATGTCCCATAGCTGCTGCAATCCCTCCGCAGAGTAATTGCGAGGGATTGACCCGACGGGAATAAACGAAGCGGTTGTTACAACTGACGTCGACGTGCCTGAAAAGGACGGAACGGTACTAGATGGAGCACTGGTGATAGTCGACGGTGTGAAGCTTGACGAATTAGGTACGGTACTCGTCGGTGTTGGGCCATTGCTAGCGCTCAAGTTGCTTTGTCCACTCGGGTGCGACTGCTGCGACGCAGCGCGAGCGGTAAGCAGCAGAAAGGGAATAAGACGCAAAGTGCGTAGCATAGCTAGAGCGGCCACTGGCGTGAAACGACGTTGGTCTCTGGAGGTCCGCGACAACCTCGGGGACTTTCATTTGGTTTATATACTTTGAGACCACAGCGAACATCGGGATGCACGCGAGCCGCTTGGAGACCTGCTGAGCACCGGCAGAACGAAGACAGGAGAACTTGTAAGACGCGATTGGAGTTCATTTCGTCATATGATCAGCTTTCCAAGAGCGAAGCGTAGAAAGATTGGAAGCGATGTTCGCAACTCATAAGCGACGGTCCGTAAAGGCAAAACAAAGCGCGCGGGGTGTAACGTGCTCGATCCGAAGATTAGATTCCCCGACCGGTGACGTCCGAGGACTTCGCATGTGCCCGTGTCCAGAAACTTGCCACTGATATAAAAAAACAGGAGCTTTCATATGCTTGTAGGTAAAAACCCGATGAACAGATAAACAGAGGAGTCGAATAATTGTTCACCAGCTCTAGATGGGCCAGATTCGCGCCAGAAAAGTGTCCAAAGCCTAAAGTAAGACTGTATGTCGTACATTCTGTATAAGCCTCCCCCCAAAAATCCACATTCAAGGCGCCTTCACGCGAATGCCAATATCTGAGTCTGACAAAAAGGATTGAACTCGACAGTAACTGTGAAAGTGCCGTAAGGATGTAAGCAGTTGAAGGCGGGACCGTCGGGACGGGGCCGAACTCTGACCCATCCGTCGTCACGTCACGCGCAAGTCACAGCATTCTGACGAATTGGGAGACGTGCATTCAAGAGGTCTCGATTTGAAACTTTCGGATTTTGTGCAGCAGCTCACCCCCTCATCGCCGCCAACCATGGCCGATAAAATCACCCGTATCGCCATCGTCGATGCCAACAGGTGCAAGCCCAAAAGGTGTGCGCAGGAGTGCAAAAAGGTGCGCCACTTCTCGATCTTAACGTATTCCACCTCGCTGAATATTGTCATCGTAGTCATGTCCGGTCGTAAAAATGGGTTAGGCTCACGCTTAGAGACGCCATTCAACGAGTTCTGACGGAAATTTCAGGAAAGTTGTGTATCGAGGTCAAACCGACCGACAAGATCGCCTTCATTTCTGAGTTCTTATGTATTGGATGCGGTATCTGCGTTAAAAAGTAAGTGCTCGTAAGCAGCTACTCTCCGATCATCTTAATCATCGGTCTACAGATGCCCGTTCGAGGCCATCGCTATCATCAACCTACCAACAGACCTAGAATCGCAAGTTACCCATCGATACACTGCCAACGCCTTTAAATTACATCGTTTACCTACGCCACGGCCGGGTCAGGTGTTGGGTTTGGTCGGGACAAATGGTATCGGAAAGAGTACAGCTTTGAAAATCCTAGCAGGAAAGCTCAAGCCGAATCTGGGAGATATGACGTGAGTTTTTGTTTACGCTCTCTGTATGCGCTTTTTCCGAAATAAGCACGGCCGTCTTTCCAGGATCCTCCAGACTGGCAGGAGATCCTCAAATATTTTCCGTGGTTCTGAGCTGCAAAACTACTTCACAAAAGTACTGGAAGACAACCTCAAGGCACTCATCAAGCCGCAATATGTCGATCATATCCCCCGTGCCATCAAGGGAAAATTAACCGTGTCTCAAATGCTTGACTCGAAGCTCGAACTCGACAACAAGCAGCGCATGTGTGACGAGCTTGAGTTGAACGAGGTTCTTGAGCGTGAAGTTGGCCAGCTTTCAGGAGGAGAGCTCCAGCGGTTCGCGATCGCGATGTCGTGCATTCAGAGGGCAGACGTGTGCGTATGGTCCACTCGCGTCGGATACATGCTGTAGATCTGACATCGAAAACGATCTAGGTACATGTTTGACGAGCCTTCGAGTTATCTCGATGTCAAGCAGCGGTTAAGAGCAGCAGAGGTCATTCGCTCGCTACTGCATCCGGACTGCTATGTTATTGCTGTTGAGCACGATTTGTCGGTGCTCGATTACCTGTCAGACTATGTTTGCTGTCTGTACGGGAAACCGTCAATGTACGGCGTAGTGACTATGCCTTATTCCGTGCGGGAGGGAATCAACATCTTCCTCGACGGTTTCATTCCGACCGAGAACTTGCGCTTCCGCGAAGAGTCGCTGTCCTTCAAGATGGTGGAGACCGCAGAAGAGATTTTGCTCGACAAAACGCGACACTACTCGTACCCGTCGATGACGAAGACGAACGGCGGGTTCAAGCTCACCGTCGAGGCGGGTTCGTTCACGGACTCGGAAATCATCGTGATGCTCGGCGAGAACGGCACAGGGAAGACGACGTTCGTGAAGCTACTCGCAGGTGATATACCCGACGTCGAGACGGACAAGCAGACACTCGCGGTTTCGCTCAAGCCGCAGACGATCTCGCCCAAGTTCCCCGGCACGGTCCGCATGCTGCTGCTCAAGCAGATCAAGCAAGCGTTCATGCACCCCCAGTTCCAGACGGACGTCCTTAAACCGATGAGTCTCGAGAACATCATGGACCAGGACGTCAAGACGCTCTCCGGAGGAGAGCTGCAGCGCGTCGCCATCGTGCTCGCCCTCGGCAAGCCCAACGTCTCCGTCTACCTCATCGACGAGCCCAGCTCGTAAGTTCCCTTCCCGCATATACCCCGTGTCCCAACTCATTTGTTATCCTCCCACAGTTTCCTGGACTCCGAGCAGCGTATTATCGCGAGCAAGGTCATCAAGCGCTTCATTCTGCATGCAAAGAAAACGGCGTTTGTCATTGAGCACGATTTTATCATGGCGACGTACCTCGCGGACCGCGTGATCGTCTTTGAGGGCCAGCCGGCCATTTCTGCGACTGCGACGCCCCCACAGTCGCTCCTCACCGGCATGAACAAATTCCTAGCATCTCTCGAGATCACTTTCCGCCGCGACCCGACGAACTTCCGGCCGCGTGTCAACAAGCTCAACAGTATCAAGGACAGGGAGCAGAAAGGTGCGTCATACATCACTAGCCGTACTCCTGGTATTCGCACTTTTATTGACATTCCCGCAAATAGTTGCGGGCAACTACTTCTTCCTCGAAGAGTAGACTGACTACCTTGACGTACGACCGACAGGGCCTGCTCCGAGGTTGGTTGGGGACCCTAGCCGAGCTGCGCGCTGTCCTTAGCCCAAAGGGAGTCAGTCCAGAGACGACGAATCAGGAGATGACAATCACCATGTAACTGTTCCATGTACAACTTGTACAATACATGTGTACGCAGTGCAAGTGGTACGATACATAGACGACCTGGATTGTGTAGATTGTAAAGCGCGGGCACCGCAGCAGCCGCGCGATGCCTTCCAGAACTCATAGCCGGCAAACCGAGCGTGCGGACTGAGATACAAGCAGAGAAATCAATTGCGTGCAGATGTTACTCGTACAGCTTGAGCGAATTAGGGTTTGAACTACATGTTACAATTTTAAGAGCGTACGAAGAAAGCGGATAGAATGGAAACGGAAACGTGTTAATTTAGAAGATGCTCTGGAACCTCGGGTCGTGGCAGAGGTTAATGCAATCGTTAACAAGTTCTAAATCTGTGTGATGAAAACGGTGGGGGAATCTATGAGTCCGAGCACCCGGAAATCCTGTACATATATGTGACAACTACGCACCGAGCTCAGAGCCGAGATCTATGCACGCGTGCATCTTCACGACATTCGCGTCCTCGACTGTCCCGATCACCTCGACGAACGTGTCTCCAATCTGGGCGTCCTGGAAATGAAATGCGCAGCATAAGCAGTTAGATGGATAGCCGCGGGATTGAAGCTGTACACACCGTAGTCATCTTCACCTCGACCTGACCCATGTCTGTCGCGCGCACGATCGCCGACATGCCTTTCACCTGAAAAAGGGAGCAGGAACGAGGGGAAAATAATCAGTCTCCGGCCGTTTGTGTTTCTCTCGAAAAAGGGAGCTGCGGAACGGTCGACGAACCCGCTCGACTTTGCACACTAGGCGCACGGTACGCCCGACGAAGTCGCCGAGGCGCGCAGAGTTGACTCGAGGTGCGCTGTGCTCCATTTTGCTTTTTGTTTAGGGTATTTCAAGGCCGTCGATGTCGATGGGTAGGCTAAGTGATGGTGAGAGTGAAAGGAGAGGCACCTGTGCGGACGAGTCCCGGGCTGAAATACTAGTAGTGGTGGTAGCTGGGGCGCAGCTGCAGCCTGAGCCTGAGGACGCGACTGGGAACGCGCACGTCACGCAAAATTGATCACGCAGTCACAGCGCTCATGTTCGACTCCGCTGCTTGCCAGGATCACGCATGTCTTCACCGCACCTTTTTTTTGCTCGAACGGGCCGGTGTCTGTGGCTAGTTTTCAAGCAAGAGTAGTTGAAGATTCAGTGCTCAGTGGTCAAGCTGGTAGAGTTCCGTAATTCTGTAATCTGGGTATAAAGGAAGAACCGACACTCCAGCAATACGCCTTCGTGCCTTCGGACAAGTCAGGTACGATAGTACCCTCTCCAGCCCGTTTGTCGAAGGTCGCACACAAAACTTACTTTATCTTGCGTCTGCTCCCGCCAACAAACTTGGATGCTCTGTCCCGGCTTATCTAGAAACCCTCCACCAACCCACAGAGAGGTCTGGACGCGATGACAATCGTGAACTTTGTTTCCTTACAATAGAACATGGTTTCTCCTTTCGCGACCCGGGCTCCTTGGTCCAATCAATTCGAGTAAGAAGACAAGAGTGCAGCGCCATCCCGTATCAATAGTCGCCAGCATTACTGGTAGTTCCTGCCGTCGTACACCAGTGCAATGATGGCCACAACGGTAGTGGGGGGGGACATTCAGGCCCGCCCATGACATTTGCATCTGGGACAATAACTAACACCCAGACGTCCATTTCCCTCCGTACCCCCGGCTCGTTCAGGCTGCAGACCATAGCGTGGTCGCAACCGCCCGCCCGCAATTCCACGCACCCTCGGACTTACAGTATGTTCGGACAATAGGATAGCTAGCGGTCTGGTCCCAATCCCAATGCGCTTGAAATTCCCTGGCTTAGCACAAGAGATACAATTGTCGTTCGCGTCGTGCTCACTCCTGGCTCCATGCCTGTAGGTATGGATACGAGGGCGCCGCTATCCCTCCTTCCCGAACTTCAATCCATAGTAACAAGTGTCCCGCATGCATGCCCCATCTAATTGTCCAATTCAAGAATCATAGATGAAGCAGACTCATAACACATCGAGTATCTCCATTTGTTGGTTATTCTAGGAGCCCACAGGCTTAGTAACAAACATGTAATCGTGAATCGCGTTTATTGCATGTCAAGCCGTGAAGTATTTTGTTATACAGCTGTTACAATGGAAGTGATAATAAATGCTAATGGATGGGGGAATCAAGGTTGCGGAGATGGAGAGAAAAGAATAACAAAAAGGAACAGAGGATCCAGAGTACCGCATTAGAGTCAATATCCCTTTTGGGCAGAGACAAAAGAAAAAGGAAAGAAGTGGAATCGAGTAGGAGAATCGAGTAGGAAGAATCGAGCGGGAAGCCATCAAGGAACGTGCAACGTGGGAAGCGCCGAATGAATAACAATAAAGACTGCTTACTAGTCTCTCACCGGGGGAACAAAACGCGGAAAGAAGGGATAGGTCACTTCCGGCACGGCCGGATGTGAGAGGCGATCGCCAATGCTGGAAACGGCGGAGGGAAGGAAGGGAAGCCAGCAAGGCAATGGAGAGGGTCGGGAATAATGCAAGCCCAAAAACGTAAGAGACAATAAGTCAGAAGAAAAAAATCTAGCGTCCGAGAGTCCACGCGCTACGTTTACGACCACGTTGTCGGGCCAAACGTCTCGCCAACTGGCAGGGTGAGGAATGGGGCGCCCACAGCATCGAGCGTATTCTGCCAGACGATGTTTCCCCACCAATTAAGCGTTACGCCACCCTTAGGCAGCTGCAACGAGAAGAATATCACGATCAACGAGATAGCGACGCCCGAGTCAAGGGCAGCAGAGAGAATGTAATTATAGCGCATCCACCACTGTAGGAGAAGGGAATGTTAGATTGGTATCTTGGGAAAACAAATAAAAGTGCTTACGCGGAAGTGGAAGCGACGCATGAAGTATTGGAAGATCGCGCCAAACGTAAACCATGCAGAGTAGTTAATACCCGTTGCAGGTGGGAGCATACTGATACCAGCAAAGATGACCGGGACATTCACGAAGCGCCAGTACGACAGGGGGTAGCGCCGCGCAAGGAAGTAGAAAGGAATCGGAAGTATTGCGCCAATGAGGAAGAAGTACATGAGCGGATTGTACCTAGGCAACGCAAGAGTGTTAATTTCAGACGTGGAATATAAATAGCATCAAAAAAGTGCTCACAGTGCGCCGGAGCTGAAGAGACGTTGGGGCCCGATACCGCCCCAGAGCAGAGCAGAGGTAGCGAAGACGGAGGTACTCGGGCATATGAAATGGTCCTTCTGTTCAGCCGAGCACAGGTCAGGGATGTTTTCGAACATCCAGGCCTGTACGCCGACGACAACGAACACTGAAATGACGGTAGCAATGCACTGTGCGAAGTACATCGTGCGCGGAGGGATCTTCATGTAGTGCCCAAGCTTAAGGTCGCCAAGGAACGCAATTGCTTGTGTAAGCGAGATGAAGGAGAATGTCTTGAAGATCATCATCGCAACAGGTCGACCAGGGAGCGCATAACCAACGATGAGCTCCGCGAGAACCTGTAACGCTACGGTCTGGTTCGTAATAGCCTGGATCATGCCAACGGGTACAAGGAAGACAAGGGCGACAATCAAGGCAAGGACGAGCGCCCACACAGGGAGCTTCGTGTCAAAGACCTCGATGGTGATGACTGCGAAGATGAAGGCGACGAGCGCGATGGCGCCATACCAGTAGTGCGGCACTTCTGGGTAGACTGACATCAAACGCGAGTGCACATCGCGCTGGTCCTTCAGAGAGCGGCGGAACTGGCGGACGATATCATGACGGTACCAGACTGTATAGTCATAAGCAGTGTAATTAGAACAATAACGAAAGCACAGAATGAGAAAGACACGTACGGAAAGTGTGTACGAAGACTCCAGTCATTGAAGCAAACGAGATACCGTACGCCATAGCCAGAGTAATGGGAATGTACGCAGGTGAATACGCCTGGTAGGCCTCTGCGCTGAACGTCCCGTTTTGGATGATAAGGCTTGGGTCATATGTAAGCCCGGTATTGTCGAAAGCGACCGAGGCAGACATCGGGAGGAACTTCGCAAAGAACACATTTTTGTCTTGAGATTGCTTGCTATCAGCGAGGTTACGCGATATGCGAAAACATCGGACTCACAGTAGAGAATCGGCGTAATAATCCAGAAGACAACGAAGAAAGCCACAATTGTGTTGACTTGCGCCCACCACTGGAATGATCGAATATTAGCTTAACGGGAGTGTTAAAAGAAAAACTGAACTAACCGGCACTACGAGCGGGCTCGCGATGTACGAGATCATAGTCCAATCAAAGGTCAAGAAACCCATGCCGAGACCCGTAGAGTAGCCAAACAGCTGGTTAACGACGATGTTGTTCGGCGCAATCCAACAGACCCAGTTGAAAACGCTGAGCGCAGTGAAGATATAGCCAGGGAACCAGTACCACACGAAGCTCCCAAGCATTGCGAGCAAGAAAAAGCGCTCTCGCGACATGTGCTTTGTTTCTTGGCGGCCATAGTTCTTGTGCAGCGTGTTGAAGAGCGCGGCGTTGACGAGCGCGCCAGGCCAAAGCATAGCAGATGGCCACACGAGGAACTGACGTGCGAGACCCGCGAAGGAGTATCCGATGAGCTGCGAGCTCAGGCAAAGCATGATTTGATAGCCTGCGCCCCAGTGTTGGTTGAAGTAGATCTCCTGAGTCGCGATAATGTCCGTCGCGTATACACCCCCCGCAACAACGTTCGACATGACGGTGATCACGGTGTGCTCCTTGATGTTGAAAGGTCCCGGGTTGAGTGACCATACATAGCCAAAAGTGTTAAAGCGCGTTGTAGGTAAAAAGCGTTCGAACGCTTTCCCAACGGGAAGAGCGAGAAGCTGAGCGACCAGGCCAGAAATATATACAGAGGGGTCTAAAATCCGGAGTGATATTAGCATCGCTACGGACTGCACGAAAGCGATGAGCACTTACACCTCATGGAGAAAAATTGGTTCAACGCCGAAATGAGAATCGTGAACAGAATTCCAATGAACCACATTCTGAATGTGTTCACAGGCATCGTAGGATCGTCCGTGTTGGCCACAGCCGCCCGCACCTCTGCGTACGGAGATTCGCTGAAGGAAAGTCTTGTCAGAACGCGTAAGCAGGACGCGACGAGGCACTCACTCTTCGTATTCAAAGGCATCAGAAGAGCGGAAGTGCATGCGCGAGTCGGTGGTGGACCGCTCGTACGTAGAGTCGGCCCGCGACTCGGTGTCATAGTCCGTCGGCGACCCGAGAGACGGA
Organism: Coniferiporia sulphurascens; assembly: GCA_002794785.1. NCBI lineage: Eukaryota > Fungi > Basidiomycota > Agaricomycetes > Hymenochaetales > Hymenochaetaceae > Coniferiporia > Coniferiporia sulphurascens. The sequence continues at coordinate 818,004 of NBBA01000010.1, read as the reverse complement.
CCGATGTGCACATCGCTCGCGAACTTGTGCTTGTGGTCGAGCTCGAAGGAATCTCCACTCAGAGAACTCGCTTCGGAGGAGCCCAACTCCCAGTTCGGGTCGTTAAGATGGAGGAGGGCCTCCTCGACATCGACGTCCTCGGGCACGTCAGGTCGCACACGGCGGCGCGTCAGGGTCGGGAAATACGCAGGTGACACGCTCTTCTGGTCCATGGCGGACGAGTTGCGAAGGGGAAGAAGAGGGAGGGAGGAATTGGGTGTGTAGAATTGCATCGCCCCGACTGCCAGTGGTCTTTTGTATCCATCGGGGGCGCAGGAAGCCAACGCAGCACTGGCTCATGCCGATTCCACGTTATTGTCAGAGCAGTATGGAGAAGGCATGCGTGCGATTTACGGAGTGGGAGGGGCATTGCCACGGTATCAGATTTGGGACAATAGAGGTTTGACGCGCCCTGAGCAATGACTTCTGAACAAAAGCACGGACCATCATCATAAACTCAATTGAGTCACCAAGTTGCGCCAGTACCCATTAAGCTTCAGTGCAGCCTGGTCATTTTTATGCGAAGCTTAGTCGCATCCAGGTCCCGCGAGCATCTGCCTGCCCTTCGGTGCATCCGAGTCTCTCGGCTTGAGCAAGGGGCGAGTCAGACAATGAGATATCAAGTATTGACGCCACCACCGGAATCAAAGTGATGATTTGCCTCCGCGTCTTTGTTCTGTATCATTGCACCAGAGCACACCCTTATCGCCGGTGGATCGCCAGCAAGAAATGAAGGGGAATGGATACGGCCGATATGGCATTCCATAGCGATTTTAAGCGAGGTAGCGAGGGATCAATTCACTAGAGCGCGAACAAAAGGACAAAAGACGTTTGAGAAACACACAAAAGAGACCCGGACTCGCCGAGCCTGCGTGACACCATCACCGCAACAGACGGTATGATCACGTAATGTCATGTTTAGGTCCGCGCCGCAAGCAGAGCCTGCTTGCGCCGCCGCACCGTCAATTGTCCTCGCCGCCCGCTGTTCGTCCCGACAACCCTGCGTCCAGTGCCAGTGCATAGCCATGACTACTCTTGACCCGGCTCACTTCCCCCAGCTGCACCGTCCGTCCTGTGGGAAGCATGCCGGCGATGCGGTCGTCCAATCGCGCTCTCGCGCAGGCTCCGGCTCCCTCACGCACATCAAGACCATTCCGGACATGCGATTCGAGCAGAGCTATCTAAAAAGCATCGCACAGCATGTGAAGACGCGGCGCGTTGGCGAAGACGGGTCAATCGAGGTCGTTGGCATCGACTGGCGGAATGTTGCGTGGATCACCGCTCGGGATCAGCTTATTAGCCCACTGCTTCAGGGTGCCGTCTGGTGAGCTGCATGTGTTTTGAGGACTCACCAGACCAGCACTTACTAACTTGTCTGGTTCGCAGGGGGATCGTGAGCATTTTCGTCCGCCCAATATTCACGGGTATCAAGTCTTTCTTCGGCTTCTCGAGCCTGCCGCCTGTCCCCGAACCTTTACGCCCGCCGAAGCGGAAGGCCGAGGGCGAACTCACCCGCAGGCTGCGCGAGTGGTCGAAAAGCCTCACAAGTGGACTGGAAGCGAACGCCGTGCTCTCTAGATGATTACATGTCTCCGTGTATACTCAGGTTATTTTCATTGTATAATGCACAGCTGTACTTAATGATATTATATTTTACTGAGGGTCCTGCCATCGCTCGCTCTGTGAAGTATGTCACCCTCAAAATTCAGCCACAACTCATTCCATGTGTGGTTTATTGTACAAGCGCCATGACTGACTCCTATCTACGGACCTCCACCTCCTCAACCGCAGATCTGAAATTCATACCCGTTCCGGTGAAGCCACAAGACATGTAGTCATGAAGTGTCCAGGCATTAATAGCGTAGAATGCTATGTTCCCGCACCCGTCAGCCAGGCTCCAGTGTATAGAAAGAATACCGCAGCTCTTCAAAGGAGTGCACCAACTTGAAGTCCCCGGGTATTTCACAGACCTCCATTCCACCACCTTAGCCTCACGTTTTCCAGGGTCCACCAGTCCGCTAACGCCAGTCTGTCCGGTCACTCAGGAGTCAAGGCGCTCTCCCGATGAAGCCACAGCCACGATCTCGTCCCAAGTATTCACCCACATGTACCGCGAAAACCCAACGTACAGCCAACGGAACCATACAAGCTGAGAGTCATGCGCGCGCATCGCGTGCAGCGCACGTGCGTACTCCGCCCAGCCCGACACGAAGCTTGCGCTCTCCCCCTCCTCGTGCGCCGGGCAGCCCGCCGTCTTCAGCGCTCTTAGCGCGGACGAGACGACCTCGAGGAGCGGGGTGAGCCGCGGGCAAGTGTCAGATGCCCAGAGGGTGAGGGGGGAAGCACAAAATGCCAGCCTGAGCTTGGTAAGGAGGGCTGCGCCCGCGCCTGTGTATTTCGGGATGAGGCCGGTAGTCCTTAGGCTGAACGCGCGGAGGCCCTGCGGTAGTGGATCTGAAACAAGCACGCGGGCCCCGCGTGCGAGGGAGATGTGGTTTGGGTGCGAGGATATGCCGTGGTCGTCGAACGTCAGGACCTAGAGGTGGGCGCAGTCCGTTCCGAATGCCGCGTGCGAGCGCGAGTAGCGGACAGATAATTTTCGGCGAGAGACGGTGCAACGAGGAGATTAGAGGGAGGGTAATCGGACAATAGCATCGAAATACGTACGATGTCGATCTTGTGCTCTTGGAGGTAAGGCCGCACGTAATCCGCGACGAGTTGTGCGTCCCAGAACATCGTAAAATTGTCCTTGAACCTATTGGGGCACTCAGTAAAATAAAATTTACAATAGAAAAAAACAGGTAGCACAACATACGGTTCGTCAAGCACCCAGCGCCTCCCTTTCTCCACTCCCAAGACATCTAAGCTAGCCTCAAGCTCAGCCTTGCGAGTCTCTCCGAGTCCGTCCGCATCACCCGAGGACAAGCAAAGCGAGTACACGTCTGTCCGTGTTTCCAAATCATATGTGGTTCGTACGTCCTGAGCTACGTAACCCGGCTCTTGGGCTATATCGTTTCGGATGAGCGCAAGCAGAGTGGGCGCGAAGAACATGCACTCGTCATCCGGGTGCGCAGTTAACAGCAGGACGCGCAGGCGCTCCGTCGTATCCGACGGACCACGAGTGTATTGAGCCAGGAAATCGGGCCCCGGTGCATAGTATGGCGTTGTCAGAGCATATATAAAAAGCAAAAAGACTAAAGCTGAAATCCATACGAGCTGTTTTGCCATACAGAACTGAGAGTGCGGCGTTATGTAATGAACGCGTGAGGCGCGTCTAGTGAGCTTTGGTGCTGTTTGTAGGGCGCTGACCTTCGTGAAATTAGTTGATTGTATTGCTTGTAGTGCTTACACACGTTGCACTAGAGTTAAAATTCACTAAGTATTTGCAAAGAGAGAAAAACTGGGGTGATCATAGCATAGCAAAGTTATTCGACCCATACAAATGCCAAGCTCTGGACTTTACGAGATCCAACAAGCCCAGCCTTAGGTTCAGACGTTCCTCGCCCCCGCCAACAGCACGTTCCATACGGGCAAGCATGACCATCCAGAGTTGCACTCTTGCTAAACATTGGGGAAGGGGCAGTCAAGCGGAGTCGATGAATTAATGCTAAACTCCTGGTCTATGCCGTCACGGAAGTCGGGCCGTCGTCTTGAATGTCCGTCGGAGTTGTCTGCGGTTGTGTCACTGAAGTGGTCGTAGCAAACAGCCTAAGCCCTTAGCCTGTCAAATAATGTGCCTAACCGACGATGTGGCTTGTTAAGCTGTAGCTCGGCTTGCGACGGTTGTATCGCAGAAACTTGTCGCAAAAGTTCCTAGAGCGCCCGCAATGCGATGAGCAAAATTCCTTTACGTGCTCTTCCCCTTAGCCTAAGCGTAGTTTTGTGCTCAATCTTCAGGGATAAAGGGTGCATGTTGCTCTACCCCCTTGCTTGACCTTTACATGTACCGTGTTCTAATACAGCTTTCTCCAGCGACGATGTTATTGGTGCTGTCATATCACTTGCTATGTGAACTCGGACGTTGCGGGACCAATCTTAAGAGCTTTATTTCCACCTTGCTCATGTTAGCATTTTTTGAGGTGCGCGGGCTTTTTCTGGGGAAAAAGGCCCGAAGGAGACGTTTAAAAAGGAGAGCAATCTATTAGGCGATAAAGTTGCAGAATTTGTCTACCACCCGACTGATCTCCAAACATCATAAGCACATTGTCTTAGTTATAATAAATGAAGAGACACACCGAGAGGATAATGGCATCCATACGTCACTTTGACTTCCCGCCTTCTCCTTCTTTACCTATCAGCCCCAATCCCACTATTACACCGTCAGCCAGGATGTCACCCGCTTTCCTGCCCTCCTTCGCCTCGTGCTCCGCCCTCTTGATGAACTGTGCCTTCACGGCCTTCGCCCGCTCAATCTTTACGGTGTGTCAGTGACCGAATGAACCAGAAGAAACGACGCAACGCACTTCCTTCGTGTGGTGCAGGCACTCGAGGTAATCCTCAGACTGTGCTACGCATTCCTTCGGGTTGTCCGAGCGTGCGTAGCACTGCATGATATATTGCCATCAATGCCTGCTATAACTAGATCAAAGTATCTGTCTCACCTTAGAAAACTCCTGCCAGTACGCAAAGCAGCGCGAAGGTCCTGTAGCGAGTGTGACGAGTTAGCGCAAGTATCGGGATTGCAGTCAGACCATGTGCACACCTCCCGTGAAACTAAAACCGGACTAAAATAGCATGCAAAATCAGTGTATATTCCAGCAGTTAGATATGTACTGCTGCTTACAGCCATGGTCGGTGAGTGGTTTTGCAGGTGAGTTCGCCAGTTTCTGGTTACGGGTGACAACGTGCGGGCCTCACGGTCACGTTGATTACGTGAAAACGAGGCCAGAATCTACGCGAAGGTTACGTAAAATCATGTGACGCCGCGAGCGCACGCGCGTGCTAGATGCTAAAGTTAGCGGCTGCTTCGCCTTTCACAGCCTCGAGCAGGCTCCGCAAGGTCGTTGCATAAAATCCGAGTATCCCCCTTCAGTCCCAACCACGACGAACTCGTTGAAAGAAAGACCCAACAGCGGATATCATGGCAGACAGTGCAGAACTCGCGTTTGTGAAGAATCAGCTAAGCAACCTTGGCGCGTTGCCTGTCCAGTATCCGGACGAGTACCAGCAGCCCCCGCATAATTCGTTAAAGAAGATCCCGCTGGCACCTGTATGTGCTTCATGCTGTTGTTGTACTTATGATCCCCTAATGTGAATACTACCGTTAGGTCGACCTGCCTGACCCACCCGCGCCGAAAGCAGACGCTGGGGCCACTTCGTCAGGTATGTCCAATACCTTGACCGTCCGAGTTCGTCAAGCGCGTCAAGCTCGCTAACTCTCCTAATCCACAGAAACGATCAGTCTGACCTTCAAGGTCTCCAAGCCCGCACACACATTCACCATTCCTGTCTCGCCCACCGATGCCATCTCCTCTATCAAGTCACTCCTCGCCACCCAACCTGGGGCGCCGCCCGCCGACGCGCAGCGGTTACTCCTGCGCGGAAAAGCGCTTGCGGACGGGAAGCTACTTAAGGAATACCCCGTTAAGGACGGTGACACCGTCAACCTTATGCTCAAACCCGGATTCGAGTGGAACTGGAGTTCGCCCTCGCCTGCGCCCGTTTCGCCGGCCGTGTCCGAGGCGAAGGCGAGCGCGGGTAAAGATGCGGAAGGAGATACGCAAATGAAGCTGGCTCCCGAGGGCGGATCGACGAGGGCGGGAAAGCACGGGCGTATTCCTTCAGTCGTTCTGTCGCCTTCGCCGTCGTTGATGTCCCTACCGCTCTCGGATAATCCCTCGCCAATTCCGCTCACTCTGGATACCTCGAATATACCCACCGGCAACGAAGTCTCGCTCCTCGATACCTACCACAAGAAGATATCATCGCCTGAGTTCTGGATGCGCTTATATGACTTTTTACGGCAAGTCCCACCCTGTGCTCCTGTTGCTTATATGCTTAAATATTCGCGTTTACACAGGTCTGAATTCGAATCTCAGAACGACGCTGACGATGCGTTCGAATCGTTCTTAATCGGCAGCAAGGGCGACCTATCGCCTAGCGACATCGCAAAAATTAGGGATACTGTCGGGATAGTAGGCATGAACGGTTCATAAGAGTTTTTCTGTAGGGAATATTGCCCCTAGTTTTCATTTGTGTTTCTTTTGGTAGTTTGGGAAAAACGGAAAGCGTACGTTAATGTAAGTGATGAATAATGGTGCATATGCGTGTTACATTGCGTGGCTGCCCAAACTTCGCCGTCCGCGGCGGAGATTCTTGCGACTGCCTCGGACGGGCGGAACGACTTACGGCCGCAATGATTTTTCTCGAGTGCAAAGTGATCGCAGGTTAAGACCATTTCTTGTATTATCCTAGGTTCCTAATCCGCTGCTAATTCATTATTTGAACATTAATATTGACTCGAACCGACTGCCAAGATATCCCCGTATTGCTTTTCAAGTTCAGACAATTACTGTAATTATGACGTTTAATTCGACCTGCTATCTATTTCTCTCAGGAGACGGGGACCCATAAATAACGCGAACTGCGTTTGGAATGATATTTGCCTTTTTGGCCTGGATTATACATCAAGTCCAAAAATATGACGTAATAATACAGGAGTATCGCCGAGTCCGAGTCGGTCATCCACTAAGCTAAGGGTCGCCTTTCTAATACACACCTGCATGATTAACTGATGACGTCTTCTGCTTTCCCACTGGTGCTATATCAGCGTACTATGCAATACATATATATACAGGGCGACGCTATTGAAGGCTACATTGCGTTCAGCGCTCAAATCAAACAATCATGTCGACCACCGCCGGTAACTCGAAGGTTGAAAGTGGCTCGTTCGTCAGAAAGCCGTCCACCTTCCGCGATACAATCACTAAAGGGGGTAGATTCGAGCCCGAGAAAGGTAGAGCTCCTTTGCTACTATCAGTACTGAGCTAACGGCTAACAACTTGGGGAACAGGCCGTTATCACCTCTATGTGGCCTTTTCCTGTCGTAAGGGTCGCCCGCTTTTACGACATGATCTTTGATACTGATTCTAGAGGCATACATCAAGCATGGGCGCATAGGACTTTGATTACCCGTAAGCTCAAGGGCCTCGAGGATATTATTTGTCAGTGTAGCAGTCCGCTGAACTGTGTTCCGCTATTTTCTAAAACGCGTTATTTTCGCTAGCCGTATCGGTGGTGGTACCGCGGATGGACTCCGTTGGCTGGCCGTTTGCAAATATCGATCCTTTCCCTGGGGCTGACGTTGATACAATTAACCACGCGGATCATATGAAGGACATCTATCTTAAGGCCGACCCTAATTTCGAGGGAAAGTGAGAACACCATTTACCGCATTATTAAGGAGAAGACACATTGATGACCTTTGGCTTGCGCGTCTTAGGTACACCGTCCCGGTGCTGTGGGACAAAAAACTCGGAACTATCGTAAATAATGAATCGTCGGAGATCATTCGCATCTTCAACTCCGCGTTCGATGACTTTATCCCCTCCGGGAAAGTCGTGGATGACCTTTATCCAGAACAGCACCGCGCCGAAATTGACGCCATCAACGATTGGGTGTACAGCGGTCTTAACAGTAAGAAACCGTGACACTAAATTGTCTTCGTTTCCAGAGAATCCTGATCCCACGTTTATAAAGACGGCGTCTATAGGTCCGGGTTCGCAACGACGCAAGAGGCATATGAGAAGGCGGTGACAGACGTCTTCGCGTCGCTCGACCGCGTTGAGAAGATACTCGAGGGCTCGGACTTCCTCGTTGGCGGGCGGCTCACGGAGGCGGATGTTCGGCTGTACGTCACCATTGTGAGGTTCGACGTTGCGTACCATGGCCAGTTCAAATGCAACCTGCGCACGATCCGGGATGGGTATCCGAACATACACAGGTACTTGGATTAATTCAATCCGTGTAGGGCGGAACTTAAGCAGCGCTGATTTGGAACAGATGGATGCGCAAGCTGTATTGGACGAACCCGGCGTTCAAGTCCACGACGGACTTTGATCATATCAAGACGAGCTACTACTCGATGAAAACTGTGAGAATTAGTTTCCTACTGGCCCAGCTTTTTTCCTTACTGAGGACTCCCTCTTAAAAGTCGAACCCCAAGAGTATCGTTCCCCTCGGACCAGTACCTCATGTTAAGCCTCTATGAAAGGCCTCGCCTCCGCGGTTGTCGTGTGTAAGAGACTCATTGGCAAGACTCGGCGGCCTTGGATGGAATTTGAAGGGACACTGCCAGTGGCAGAAGAGTTGCGTAATAAGGTGTAGCATAAGCAGGAATTTTCACAGTTAAAGTCTATGTATAAATTAAGGCATGTCGTAATTTTTTTCCCTACGCAGTGTGAAGCCTTAGCATTGAATGAGTGGATAATCTGTAAGCTACGAATCGAATGCAACGGTACTACGGTAGTATACAGTACTAGTGCCCTCGGCGGGCCCGATTTTGGCGTGTGTATGCTACTAAATGATACTATATAAAACTCTGAGTCGCATCCTTCCCGCTAATCAGCCAGTCGCAGCATTTCCTAGACAACTGGCTTCACAATTAATGTGATTGCAGCTTTTTCTACGACGAGTTCCTGTACATGAGCCGCTATGCCGCTTGTGGGCCCACGTTCGTGTACAGTATTAGGGTTTGGTGCTGTTTAGTATTTTCGGACTCATCCGAGAGTCGGTCATTTTCGTCGCGTTATACCAAGATGCAGCACGCCCACTGGCAGGCAGAACCACACACACAACGATAGACGTGTCTGTCTTTCTTAAACTTAATACTCTGAATTTTCAGTTTCGAAAGCATGCTGGTATCCTCTGGGATGTCTTCGACCAATTGGCGCATCCGGACTGGCCTGCTTAGTCTCCTGGGTTTCGTACTCTGCCTCGTCGTCTTGTCTGTTCTTTTGGTACCGCGCGACCTACTCCAGTCACGTATATGTGCGCTTCCCCTACAGAGCTCTGAGCTTTCTGGTATCTGCTCGTCGATACGCCCGTACACTAACTCTTCAAAAATTCCCATCGCCTTCAATTCATCGGGTTCTGGTATCACATCTGCATTGTCTTCCGTGCACGTCGTTTCCCTGACTAGGCGAGTGGACAGACGGTCTGTCATGGAATGGCTGAGGGAGGCGTTACATCTGGAGTGGCAGTACTTTGATGCTCTCGATAAAAATGATGCTATAGTCGACAACATTCTGAGCTTCGTGGCAGAACAGCGATCAAAGACTAACGACACGTTCGAATGGCCTATACGCGACCAGCTGATAACTCCCTTCGTTCTCGCGGAAACCCCAGACTACGAGTTCCCAATTTACGAAAATGCGCTAGGCGCTAACTTGACTTCTGAACCTCTGCTATGCGCCACTGGCGACAATACGATCCCTTCGTTCGCGAACGTCTCATCTGTCCCGCCTTACTTGATTTTGTCGAAGGGGATGATCGCGTGCTGGTACTCTCATGTCCGTCTCATGACCGACATTGTCAAACGAACGCAAGACCTCAGCGAAGATTCTTGGGACGGGAAGGAAGGCGTCACCACTGTGTTCGAGGACGACATCGACGTAGAGTGGGATTTAGATGAGAGGATGCAGAAAATAATGGCGGAGCTTCCTTGGGACTGGGATATCGTTTTTCTCGGTACGCCAATTCATACATCCCCTTTCCTTGGTAATCTAAATCCAGGTTGAAGGACATTGTTGGTCGGACGAGTCTCTGAATCCTCCCCTTGCACCCGGTTCGCCCCTTCACCCGTCCCACAGCCCGAAATGCACACACGGCTACATCCTCTCACCCTTCGGCGCGCGTCGCCTCCTCGCGCACCTCACATACCCACCCTTTGCGTTCTCCCGTGCACTCGACCAGGCGCTCGCGCACCTGGTGCAGACACGCCGGATCCGCAGCTTCAGTGTTGTACCGAGCATAGTTGTGCAGCGGCGGTGCGCCCTTGATTCAAGTCCAGAGGAGTGCGCGCTGGCGGCGTTTGGGGGCCTTGGCGACTCTGATATTTGGGTGGGCGAGGGACAGAAGACTAGTCGTTGGAGGGACACGTTGGAGGATAGTGCATTTGCTAGAATCGCGAATTTTTCGGGGACGCGGTGAAGGGTTTCGTAAGCCGTCAATGCCGTATTGTTTTTTATGTATCGGACGCGTACACGTTCGTTACGGCGCGTACTACATGTCGTGCTGTCTCCAAGTCCAAAAGCCAGAGGGCTCAGATCGTTGTTTCATGTGTTTGGTGACTTAAATTAGTTTATTCAGTGTCGCAAATTCGTGCATACACTCAGTGGCGGCTAATAAAATTGATGTCTTATTTAATGACGATGACCGGAAAGCAAGACCTTGTTTTACAGTTTAGACAATTGGATTCTGAGATTTTCCCCTTGCTGTGCCTTCCTTTTACGTATGCGTGAGGTGACACCTTTTGAAAGTGCCGTGACGCGACTCTACGCTAATTCACCTCATCCTCCGACTCTACATCGAACGCACAAACGAACGCCGTCGACAGTTACCCGACGACACAGACATCGGGCGCGTCCTACTCTTTGCGCTAATCAAATACTCTGCGCCTTCCAAAGGAATGGCCACGAAAGAAGATCAAGAGGTTCTCCGTCTACTCGTGCAATATGTATCACGGGCATTCTACGAACCCAAGTTCGTCGTGATCATGGACCAGCTCGCCCGGCACCCTGTGTGAGTGTGGTCCTGCATGGTGGGGCAGCAATGCAGAATTGCTGAACCCCCGTTTTTGCATCTGTGCATAGCCTGAAGGACGATGATCTTGCGGGTCGGATAGGGTTGCAGGCGAAGGAGCTGAACAAGCTCATGGCGGTGCTGACGAACGACCGTCTCGCCCAAGTGTAAGCTCATCCGACACACATTCGTTTTTCTGCAGAACGAAATGTAAAGAGGTATATAGGCATAGGCAGAACGAGCTGAAGGAGGGCGCTCAGCGCTCCATCGGGCGACAGTACTACTTCATTGACTACATGCATTTCTGCAACGTCGTCAAATGGCGAGTCGCCGAGATGCGCCGGATCATCGATTCGACACTCCGTAATGTACGTTGTATGCGCTGCTTTTATGTGATATCGTTTGAACATGTGCGCGGTAACAGGAACTCGACAACAAGGGTTACATTTGCCCGAACTGCAAAGCGACGTACTCACCGCTTGAGGCAGACCGCCTTATGGATTTCATGCGCGGCATGTTCGTCTGCGACCAGTGCCCGACATCTCCCGGCGGGCCGCACGAAGTCGTGTTGAACGAGGACGAGGAGACGGTGCGCGGGAGTAAGGACCGGATGGAGCGGTTCAACCGACAGACGAAGTTCATCCGCGAGGGCCTGCGTAAAAGCGAGTCGATGACGCTGCCGGCGTTCGATGTGGCCATCTGGGTCAAAAACAATGCGAACGAGGCGGAGAAGCAGAAGCAGACACAGAACGGCGGGCTGAAGATCGCGGGCGCGGATGGGAAGCACGAGGATCAGGGTATCAGTGTCCTTATGTCCGTTGACAAGGACGAGGCTACGCGCCGCCGCGAGCGCGAGGAGGAGGCGGAGATGAAACGCCAGCAGAACGTCCTGCCCGCATGGCATTTGAAGAGTACAATCTCGAATGATTTGACGGCGCTGGGTGTAGCAGCAGCGGGTTCGAATGGGAAGTTGTCGGGCAACGATGCAATCTTGTCGAGTCTGGGGAAGAGCAGTTCCAACGCGGACATTCTGAACGGTTTGGGGAAGGTGAAAACCCAACCCAAGGCAGAGCAGAACGAGATCAACATTGTGGAGGAGAAGAAGCCTGAGGTTGATCATAATGCGGACTGTGAGTGTCTGTCCCCGTGTCTCATTTGGTACACTGAACAGTTCGCAGTTTATGAACAATACTATGCATCCCTCGAGGCGGCCTCTCAAGCGCAATCCACAACCCAAACACCTTTAATGGAAACACTAGGTGGCGACTTTGATGAGGAGGATCGCAAGCCCAATGTGGCTTACCTCGACTCGCTGAACACAACCAGGAAACGGACGCGCTCGCCCGAAGATGAGGGTGAGCGCGAGAACAAAGCGTTCCGATCGGTGTTGGGGACACCTATATTCTCCCGTTCAGCGAGCGCATTGTCCAGCATGGTGGACAGCCCGTCTCCGTTCCCCGAACCCGTGCTTCCGCACACCGATATGGGTGACACGGAGCCGGTGCTGTCCAATGATCAACCGATGGCGCTCGATCCTGTTGTTCTCGGTGAGCAAGTTGGGTTAGCCGTTTCGATTGAGCTGACGTAAATGAAATATGGCAGTTGGTGGCCAGCCTATGCCGTTCTCGCAGGTCACGCAGGAGATTGCAGACGAAAAGATGACGCCGGAGGAGTACACGGCGTGGTACGAGCTGCTTGTGGGGCAATAATGTGGAGGGAATGTATTATTATCTTCTCGGCATATTCTTTGCATTTATTCGCTATCGGGTTTTGGGGCGCATTGTGTAGTATAAATTTCAAACCATTTCCAATGCATTGTAATTGGCTGTATAGTTCGCCGTGATAGAAGCTGTCAGTTGGCGGGAGGTTTTGCAAATAGATTGAATAGGGTCGAGAAGCGCACGTCAGAGGATTATGTCACAGCCGAGACGGATCAGAGGCAAGTGCCACCCCGGACCTGATGCGTCGGCGTTTGTATCTCGGCATCTGGCATCTTAAAAGAGATGTTCAGTTATAATATATATGCTGCCACTACTAACACCGCGGGCGTCGCTCTTCCTCTCTCTCTCTCATGTTCATTACCACAGGCTCGTCCGCAATACCAGGTCCCTTCGCACACGCAGCTCCAAGTCGCTTAGCGCAAGTAAGTGACCGACGCGACCCGACGAAACACGACCCTGAAGCGGAATAGATTTCATCGGAGGCATACCTGTCCGCAGATAAGCGGGGATCTACAAGAGGGCTTCATCTGCCACTCGGGCTCCCACTTTCCCCCCAATTGCCAACCAAAGTATTTCCAACCGACCACGTTCCACGTCTGCCAGCTCTGGCTTTACAGTCTTCTCGCTTCTCGTATGCCTCTCATCCTCTTGCCACCCCTTGTTCTCTTACCACCATCCCACGAGTTCGTCGCGATAGAAACCTCGTTCCAGGCTCTAACAAGGCCCCCCCTTTCAACACACTCTTCATATTCTTCGTCCTCTACAGCCTGTTCATCCAAAAATTCTCAGAGGAGAGCGTACCGTCCGTCTCTCACTCCTGAGGAACTTCGTGCGCACGCGTTCGGTCCAAGGCTTCGTGTCCGAGAGGCCGTGAACGAACCCGTTGTCCCACCGACGCGTTCTCGTACTTTATCTTCTCTCGAATGCTCATCTTCTCGCAGTCCTATGTCAGAAAGCCGTCGAAAATGGTACAATCTCCCTTCCCCGCCCCCTCGAGGCACCTTCCGCTCGGCAACCTTGACGGCAGAGTCTCTCCGACAAATTAGAGACCATTCATCGCTCCGTCACGAACAGGACTGTGTCGTGCAAGTGTCTGAGGAGACGGTTGTGCGCGAACCTCCAATGCCGCCCGACCGGTGGCGCCAGAAGGCGGATGAGCGCCTTGAGCGACGAAGATTATGGCGTCTCAGAGTAGCACTGGAAGAGTCGGGCGCGGGTGTGCAGCCGCTCCCTTTGGACATAGATTGCCGCCCTATGGAAGGCTCGATGCGTCTCCCCCCACCGAGCGACATGCCGAGAATACGGAAGGGCAGAGCCCGGAATGCATCGGCTGACTCCGGAATGACGCTCAGAAATCAGACTGTCCGAGAAGAGTCACCAGCCGGGAGCGAAAGGACGGCAAAGCCATCGCTGGACAGATCGAGGTCGATGGTCGAAATGAACGAGATTAATGAACTGGCAGAGCTGTGTGACAAGCTCTATCTTGGCAGTAGCACTGCAGTTCCGGTCCCAAAACAAGTGCGTTCTCTAAATTCGACCTCGACAAGTTTTAAAAAAAAATTGCGCATGAACCAACTTTTAAATCACCATAGCAGGTTTACATATTTCCCTCTTCGTTTGCTGCATAAGTGCTGTCCTGGCCCTACAATCCACTACAGCATCTCGCTCATCTCTTTCCTGACACAAATCGCGATAACCAGTACCCACCTCTTCTTCAGCTCAGTAATCCATGAGGATGCAATTTTCTCACGTTTCTCCCCAGCCTTCCCACTGCTTCGTACTTTACATCTGGGGCATCATTTATTCGGTTCTCACTAAACGCAATCCGCAGTACACATTTCGCTTCGCCTCATCTACACATGGTGAGACGGATTAACAAATTGCTATATACACTGGTATGGAAGTTGGCTCGTGCTTATTTTGTTCTGCCGCACTGTACATTACCCAACGTGCTTTTTACAGTCGTAGTTTCATCCTGGTGCTCATTCGTTTCATTGTATATTTTCTCTCATCGTTCGCTCGTCGTTTCCGCTTAGTTCCAGTGTAGTTGTACGCTCGTGGTTATTTTTCTGATTGGTTGACTGGTTTAACATGTATAGTAGTAGCCCTTTTCGCCGACTCGATGGATGGATGGAGAGCTTTTGCTTGTGCAACGTTTTTTCGTGGTAAATCTATTTCTCTCCAATATTAATGGGCAAAGCATGAGTAATATTGATGAGCAAGCAGACGCGACTCGGAGCGGGAGGAGTGCTTTGTCAGATGCGCGTTTCCACAAAAGGAGTGGATGATCTCACAGTACTAGTGCCCAGATGCTTGCCGCTCATCGCACGCCATTTACCTTCAGCCGTTCAGTAACAAGCTTCATCAGCCCCTATCGCAAGTCTATTGGCCCTAGCAGACGACTGCACACCCGCACTACAAATACAGCTCGTGTCTACAGAAATCCCGCCAACGTGTTTCTCCTCCCGCAAAGCAGCAGAAGCCTGAGCGCTGCAATGTCCGCGCCGCCTCGAGACGTGCGCAACCTCACAGACATTGCACAGATGAAGACGGACGGGGACGGTTCGTTTAAGCGCAGACCGTCGTCCTTCCGGAATACGATCGAGAAGGGAGGCAAGTTCGAGCCGGAGAAGGGTGAGTGTAAACGGTCTCGCCCCCCGGGTGGCTATATGCGCAGTGAGTTGGGTCGGGACTGATGTCGCTTTGGTTTCACAGATAGGTACCATTTATATGTGTCGTATGCGTGTCGTGAGTATGGTCATTTATTAGGATTTGTGGCTTGTGCTGATGCTGGTGGGTTATCTCTAGCATGGGCGCATAGGACGCTGATCACGCGTAAGCTGAAGGGGCTCGAGGAGATCATCCGTGCGTCCTCTTCAAGCTACAGAATGTTTTTATTTTATTTTTAACTTTGCATTTATAGCCTTCACAGTTGTGTCTCCCCGCATGGGCGAGCAGGGCTGGCCGTTCGCGAACGTGGATCCTTTCCCGGCTGCGGGCGTCGACCCGGTTAACCATGCCGAGCATATGAAGGACTTGTATCTCCTAGCAGAACATAACTACGACGGCCGGTGTGTTTTATCGCCCCCCCCCCCTGCGGAATTGTGTTTGCTCATACAGTGATGGACATGGCTTTTTTAGGTTTACGGTACCCGTGCTCTGGGACAAGAAACACCAGACGATCGTGAATAACGAGTCGTCGGAGATCATCCGCATTTTGAACACTGCTTTTAATGATATGATCCCGCCTGAGCGCGCCGCTGTTGACATTTATCCCGAGCCGCACCGCGCGGAGATCGACGGGATTAACGACTGGGTGTACGACGATATTAACAGTGAGTTTTATGCCTTCCAAACTTTTTGTATGAGTGAATTTATCGGTACGTGCAGACGGCGTGTATAAGAGCGGTTTTGCGACTACGCAGGAGGCATACGCGAAGGCAGTGGCGAAGGTATTCGAGTCGCTTGGCCGCGTGGAGAAGCTGCTCGAAGGCAAGGACTTCCTCGTCGGTGGGAAGCTCACGGAGGCGGACATCCGTCTATACGTCACGATCGTGCGCTTCGACCCTGTCTACGTCGGCCACTTCAAGTGCAACTTCCGCACGATCCGCGCGGGCTATCCGAACATCAACAGCTGGCTGCGCAAGTTGTACTGGAACAACCCCGCGTTTAGCTCGACGACGAACTTTGACCATATTAAGACGCATTATTATTGGTCGCACCCCCAGGTATATATTTTTGCGGTTTCTATTTGTAGGGGATGCTGATGCAGAGACGTACTGTATATAGATCAACCCGCACCGGATTGTGCCCCTCGGCCCGGTACCGAACATTGAGCCCTTGAACTAAAATAAATTGAAGGCCCTGTACGTGGTGAAATGTAGGGACGGAAAATTAGGTCGGAATACTGGACCTTGTAATGGCATAAAACAATGCGAATTTCACTTTTTAAAGCTTTTCGTCGGTGAGAATTTAGCGTCTTCGTCGCGCTGTTAGAATGTCTGTATCAGTAAGTGTCACATACAGTAAACGAACATAATGCACTCTACCGCATGCGTATCCACATTTTGTACTTCAAGACAAGGGGGAGAATTTTTTTTATCAAACCGAGTTGTGGTCCGCGTGACGAAAGGTCGACCAGGAAAATCACAAACCTGTAAATATCCTGTAATTTCTCGTAGGTAACGTGTCCTCCCAAAGTCTCCCTATCAAGACCTCAGGATGGCTGTATCATTCCTTCCGTAGTCGACTATGCAGTATCTTTCTCTTTATCGTACACAGTCTGGGAGTACTACTGACCCAATACGAATAGCTTTGCAAGGACTCGACATACAGTAAGTCCATATGGACGCGGAATTTTTGTGCGGAATATGTGCGTGTGTTGCATATGAAATAAAGATATCCAGCTCGAGGTAAACAAAGTCCACGTTCGTAGTAAGAGTTAACATGGCCCTACTAAATCTGAATTTCGAGATATGCAGTAATTTGTGAAAGACAAGGGTTCAACGGGCGACCGACTCGGAGCAGTCGCGTCGCCCCTGACGAGAGCCACAATACGATGCTTATATCGTTTAAGTAGACTAACCGAGACAGCGAACGGCGGGCGGGTTTTTATGACGGAACCGCTGCCTGCAAGCGCACTTATTATTCGGGAACTCTACATGTTAGAGTCTAGTATTATTTCGACGACATGATCACCGTGGCACCCAAGAGCGTCAAGGGTGCTCCGTTGAATGTCAATAAAACTGGCTCATAAGAGAAGGGAAAGGGATGCGTTCCCGTGTTGGTATTGAGAATGGCCGACAAAACTGTGGTTATACACGTAAGAATCTAGTCTCGCTTTCGTTTGAGGTCTAGAGAGCGGGTCCGGAGTCAGGCACGTACCGTCTTATCTTGTTTTTGAAATACATTGCGTCTAAAGAAGAATCAACAAAGATAGCGGACCCATCCTTTAGCAAATTATCATTGCCTTTCGCCCTGCGGGCGGGGTCACGATGGAACGCACACATCGGGGGAACGGGCCCGAATTTGCTCCACTCGTACAGTATGAGAAGACACGTTCTAAAGGGGTCATTCAGTCCTTACGTGTGATGAAGGGCGGGAACGAGGGAAGCGACTGGCTTAGGCTTTATAACAGCCCAAGGAATGTACCCTATTATTACTGAAGGTCCCAAACTCAGCTTATAATTCATATGGGGAATCCTTTCCTGTGAGCGAACGTCCAGTTTATGGGAAGGGTTCCCGCCTGCATTTTTACCGCGACAGGCCGGCATCGATGTCAGAATTTGAACGCGCAACCGACGTTCTGTATCCGGACATAGAACGAGGACTCCACACCGAGTCTTGCTGGCTTCTACGAAAAAGATCAGTTCTAAGAAAGGCCTTCGAGTCGCTACGTGCTCCTTACATAACTCTTCCCTTCTTCCGATTTTCTCCTGCTCGTCTTCCCTCCTTCTCCGATCCTTGTTTTGCGTGCAGTGCCTCGGTCTCCCGGCGATACGACTCAAGATATTTTACTTCGGCCATTTTACTGTGCGAAGCTTGCGCACTTCTTCCATATGAAGTTCACACTTTATCAGATATGACATTAGGGCTAATCTACCCGCCTTATCAGATACGTACCTTTGATTGCGCGTACTGTATGTGGTTTACGTGCGTTATTGCGTAACTCACTTTAGGGTACCCTGTGCTTCTGGCATGAAGACGACACCAGGTGAAGGAGCCTCTCGTGGTGCATTGGCGTGACGAGACAGGGGCCTTCATGCGGCTGTGGATGCTGCGGACACAGGCGGCCTGAGTGTGCGCTGAACTTGAGCCTAAAGAGACTACTTAGAGCTCAGGTCTAATTCTTACTGGAGGTCGAGGCTGCCCACGACTCCTCCACAAATCAATCGGGATCTGATAGCAGGACACGCACACGGAGACGGAAGCAAAGACAAGAGATTCAGAGAAAAAGAAAAGTCGCAAAGGAAAAACCCGGTAAACCGGCAATCGCGTGACACGCGTGACGACGGGTTTAGTAATGAGACGCGGCGGAGGACCAAAGGACAGACGTACACCCTCCGGCAGGTTATTCAGAAATCTCCTCGTCGAATCTGTTTAGGATTCCCGCAGCTGCTCGTTGATTTGGGGCAGTATTTGAAGCGAGTCGTTCTTCACGGTTTGTCCCAGACATCCCCAGGTTTGATTTGCATGCCCGCTACAATTAAGACTTCGACTGCAGCAGCCGCGACCATTGCGACGCTGGCTCGTACTGGCATGGCGAGCGCACAGATGAAAACGCTTTCCTCGGTCCGCCGTGGGTTTGCGCCGCGAGTGCTCCTGGCCTCTCGTGCTGTCGTCGACAAGCATGAGGCTGGGCTGACGGCCGTTGAAGGTGAGAGTCCGGCGCCCCACCTCGTGATACGAAAACTAACCATCCGTTCTCTGACCGTTTAGGAGCTCAAGAGATCATTGAGGCTATCAAGGCGCGCAAGTCGGTCAAAAAGCTCATCCTTGGCCACAATAGTCTTGGAGACGATGGCTGCAGAGAGCTCTTCCGGTTTCTCTGCACCAATGGCGGGCGCCGCTATAAGATTGCGGAGATCAGCCTCAACTCGAACGGAATTGGTGACGGGGGTCTTGAAGCAATCGCGGAGTATCTAGTGGGTAATGAACATTTAAAGGAACTCTTTCTGCAGAACGTGAGTGGGATTGTTCTCGTCCGAACAACCATCTAACATCCCTATCTGCGAACAGAATGAGTTCCAGGTTAGTACGAACGGAGTTTTAGGTGTCCCGCTCAGTCTCTAATTATATTTTTAGGGGGACGAGGACGTTGCGTTTAAGCTCAGCTCTGCAATCAACGCCTCCCGACTCGAGGTGCTTTCGCTCGTCACGAACCAGCGACTCTTCAACACTTTCTTCAGCATTTTCGTCTCACACCTTGACTCGTCCACTCTGCGCGAACTGCATGTGTCGAGCCTCGGGCTCACGCAAGCCGCAGGACCTGTACTCGTCTCTTATTTGACCTCTCCGCGCTCGCGCGCACTCGAGACGCTCAAATGCAACGGAAATTCCCTTGGCAGACATGCCGTCCGGGCGGTCGTCACTGCCCTTCGCAAGTACAATTTCACGCTACAGAAGCTGGAGGTGTACGCGAACCTATTAGAATTTCTTACCTTCGGAAACGGGGATGCGGATACTGAAGCAAATAATGTGGGTGCATCGGACTCGCCGCTTGTCCCGTGGGAGACAGTCGAGCAGGACTTGAAAAATCTACTATTGCGGAACGAGATGCTCCGCCAGAGAACGCACGAGGAGGCACTCCTGCTTTTATCCTATTCTCGCATGCTTCTGCTCGATACTCCTAGACGCCCGCATGACCCTTCGCGAGAAACGCCCGACCCACGGGTGCCGTCGAAACCTATACTTCCTGCGTCTGCGTTCCCCTTCCGCGCACTCCCGACAGAACTACAACACCACATCCTCTCCTTCCTCGCGCCGACGCTCTCCACCGCGCAGCGCGTTCGCGTGTTCGCTTTCGCCTCGTCGCCTGCGACGCTCCGCCCGCTCCTCCCGCGGCTGGGGTCGGGCGCGAATGTTAATGCCAGTGGCTCCGTGGCTGCACGCACAGGCTGCATCCCCGATCCCGCAAGTCTACCATTCGGTATGGGCGGCATTGGCCCCGGGCCTGGCTTGGACATGAACGTAGGTGTGGGTACGGGGATTGGCTCAGGGGTGGCGCCCAGCACCGGAATGGAGCCTTGGCTGGCAGCTGCACCGAGAGTGCGCCTATGCGCGAGCGGACGATGCATGGGCGCGAACGGGAGTGTTTTGTGTCATCGTAATGAGGCACGGGTGCGTTGGCTCGAGGAGGTCGGGTGCACCCGCTTCGAGGCAGAGGGCCGTACAGAAGCGGAGGTGCTGCGGCTGTTGTAAAATATCGTAACTCGTCCCCCACTCTTTCCACTTCCTGATGTCGCCAGTAAAACACCCTACCCTCCCGGTTCCGTGATCGATTACTCATTTTCGCGTCTCTAATGCTCATCTGTACTGTATACGCTCCACCTTTTCATCTCACTCCTGCCTTTTCGCCTGCAGCTGTATCTCTGTATTATTCTACGTTTATTTCTCTACAAACGGACTTGGATTTCTTCAGACGGACAACTGAATCTTCGGCAGTGTGATCAAATCAGGACGAAGCAGAATGGAATATCCTATACGGTATACCCCTCTTTGTGCGTACCCTCCTATGCATAGGATTGTTAGCATATACTAATTAGTACCAAGTTTTATTGAGCAGATAATCACAGGAAACACATGCATGCCTAAAATAGACGACGGTAAGCGCCGGATATCTTCGGCTTGATACAACGGCTACCCGCAAATTTCGTTCAACTACCCTCAAAAATCTAATCCGATTAGTATTGATGCCTGCGGAGGCGCTTTACTCGGACCACCACGAGTCTGCGCCCCAAGTAGACATTGCAGTGGATGAGCTCATCGACCTCTACGGCAACGGGCTGACGTCTGTTGATGGTGAACATCGACTTCGTCGTTTGATGCGGAAGTTAATCGGCCTCTCTTACTGCTCGTACAGGAGCGCGAAAGATAGTCGACGCTATTAAGGCACGCACATCAGTCAAGACGCTCAACCTCTCCCTCAATTCTCTTGAAGATGAGGGCTGCAGAGAGCTCTTCCGCTTTCTCTGCACAGAGGGCGGGCGCCGCTATGAGATTGCGGTAATCAACCTCAGCTGGAATGGTATTGGCGACAACGGCCTCGAGTCGATTGCAGAGTACTTAGTGGGCAATGAGCATTTGAAAAAACTCTATTTGCAGGATGTGAGTGGGTTTTTGCTTGTACTGGCGGTCGTCTGACCTCGCCGCCTGCAAACAGAATGAAATACAGGTTAGTGTCAACAGGACTTCACAGACTGCGCACGGGACGGTGACCAGGCTTTCAGGGAGACGAACCCATCGCACTCAAGTTTATCTCCGCGATCAACGCTTCGAGTCTCGAGCTGCTTTCCCTCGCCGCGAACCTAGAGCTATCCGACCCCTTCTTCATCACCTTCTTCTCGCATCTCGATCCGCCGGCCCTACACGAGCTGGTCATCTCTGACTCCGGAATTACGTCTAAATCAGGGCTCGTGCTCACCTCATTTTTGACTTCTCGGCGCTCGCGTGCACTTGAGACGCTCGGATGCAAGAACTACATTGACCGGGTCGCCATCCACTCACTCGTTGAGGGGATCCGCAAGTCCAATTTTACATTGCAGAATCTCGAGGTTGACTATCCACGCTCGAGGGATGTGTTTACTGATGAAGATGAGGATGCGTGTGAGGCGGTGTACGACAGTATAGCATTACTGGATCATTTGCTACGGCGGAACGAGATGCTCCGCTTTAAAACACACAGGGAAGCTTTATTACTTTTATCGTACTCCCGTATACTTTCACTCTGTCCTCCCCAACTTCCGCTGCACGAAATCCTCCCAGGATCCAGAATCTCCTAGAGGCTCAATGCAACCAGAGTCGCAACCGACATCGGTATCCCCTGTACCTGCGTCTCCCTTTCCCTTCCACGCGCTCCCGGCAGAGTTACAGCAGCAAGTCCTCGCCTTCCTCACCCCAACGCTCTCCACCGCGCAGCGTCATCGTGTATTCAGGTCCGCCGCGTCGCCGCGGACGCTTCGCTTGTTCTTCCCGCGGTTGGGCATGGAGGCTTGGTTACTGGCACCGCCGGGAAAGTGCGAGTGCGAGAGCCTGAGCGACGAATGCATGGGCGCGGAGGGGGCATGGAATGCCGTCGCAACTACGCTCGCGCGAGCTGGTTGGAGGAGGTCGGATGTACACGCTTTGAGCCTGCGAAGGGACTCACAGAGGCGGACGTGCAATGGCTATTGAGGTTTCAATGAGTTGTCTCGCTTTTGATCTCCTTACGCACACACCTTTTTTTTCTTTGAGGAGGGAGAGAAGAGGGAACGAGCGATTGCCTGGATTAATTCTTCATTCAGCTTTTGTCGGACTTCACGCCAGGCTCCAGGCGTATACAGGGATGTCAGGGGTAGTGCACAAGCCTTTGGCACGCTGCATGAAGTCATAGACTCAGAATTTTATCTATAGGGTGGATTTATGAAATATTCCCTTGCCCACAAGCTTTCGTAAGTGACCGAGCCGATACAATAATAAGGCGTATTCGCTAGGCCAGAAATACAACAGGGGATAGAAATATACATTGTCAGCAGCCAGCCACATTCGATAATGTTCCAATATTAAAACCTGGCACCGACGACGAGGTCCTTGCGTCCGCGCGACAAAAAACTGAATGTCTCCGTTTGTCGTCGTCACGAGGAGAGTATAAAAATTTTTGATAGCAATTCCAACTTTACATGGTGGATGAAATAAAACAAAATACTAGTAGCACTACGGATGTGCGAAGGTTGGGCAGTTGCTACGGGATGGAATACTGGGTTTACTAACCTCGCATATCTACCGTAGATCGTATTATGCAGTTACAAACCCCAGCAAGTACAGATAAAAACAATACGACCGCGTCACACTCAAAAAAGAGACATAGAAAGGACGAAAATGGGTTGTTGATATCACAACAACCGCAATGCGTCCGCCTCTGTGAATCCCTCCGGGGGCTCGAAGCGAGAGCATTCGACATCTACCAGCCATCGCTCCCATGCATGTCTGCGATAGATCTCCATGTTCTTGTCCGTGCCCTCATCCGAGCTCTCGTCCGAGTCTGCGCATATATCGCACCCGCACTGACACTCTGCTGACATCATTTGCCAGGGCTCCGTGTCGAGCTGTGGGAAGGACGCAGCGGAGGCGAACACACGCAGGCGCTGTGCATGCGAAAGAGCCGGCGTGAGGAAGACGAGGACGTACTGCCGCAGCTCGACTGGCAGCGCGTGGAAGGGGAAGGAGGGGGTAGGGGCGGGGGCGGAGTTGAGGTCGGGAGATACTGATGTTGTTTGCGGGTCGGGCTGCGTTGAACCGCCCGGATGCGGCTGGAGTGTAGGATAGTGTAAAAGTATGCGAGAGCACAACAAGAGTGGCAGTGCCTCCTCTTGTGTCTTCTGGCTGAGCGCCTTATTCCGCGTTTCCAAACGATTCAGTAATTCACTTCCTTTCGCACCCGTCGACTCGTGTACATCCGGATGGTCAGGTTGTGTATCGATACAGCTGGTGTTCATTGGGATAGCGTAAAATTGGACTTGAGGAGTGCTGTGAGGAAAGGGAGGGCGAGCCGACGGCTAAATCGGCCATCGGAGCAACCGAAGTATTCGAGCATGCGCGAGCGTGGGGAGGTCAGATAAGAAATGAGGGCTGGAGTCGATGCAGACGTGAACTTAAAGCTATCTAAGTCCAGCCTGAGCAGGGCGGGCGCATCGAGTTGCGAGACGAAGGAGATTAAGAAGGGATCACAGACTCGGAGCTTCCGCTTCCGATTGTCGACGATGAGCGTCGTCACCCCTGATGAATTTATTGCGGAGAAAAGCTTGAGCATGATGGGCTCGTCTCCCTTTTTAGAGTCTGATCAGCGACGCGAATGTACATATGAGAAACCATTCGTACTGACCCGCCAGCGTATTTTGTCCTTTGTGCAGGTAGGGAGGGTCAAAAAGTTGCCAGTATGAGGAAAATACCACTCACATGGCGCAACTGGAGCGTTTCCAAATGCTCATCGAGCGCCAGCCAATGCGCGAACGCCTCGAGACATCCTTCGTCAACCCCAGTCCAGTCGAAGATGAAAAAATTAACCCGGCAACGAAATCCCTTGTCTCTGCAAAGATAGTCGAAAAGCTCACGGAGGCCGTCGTCTCCTAGACTTCTGCGGCCCACATTGACATATTCGACAAATTCCCCCGCGTCAATTATAGATATTATCCTCCTTACTCCTGTACCAGTGACGGAGAATAGGTAGTTAGTTCCTGCAACATGCCAGTGGAGAAAAGCGAGCGCTTACGATCAGCTGGAGTCTCTGGCTCTTCATCCTCAAAGAGGATTTCGTTGTATTCAGAAGGTGGGGAGTCATGGGAGGAGATCGATTCCGTTGATGAGCTCGCCATACGAGTAGTCCCTTCTGCCGCAGTTGATTGTATTTTTGAGAGGCAAGTAAGAGCGAAGCTCACCTAGATACTACTCTTAAAGACTTGAAAAGCACGCCGGTCCGAGTCATCGACTCGCGTAGTAGCCTCGCGTTTGCGCCACCCCAATATTTTCTTTATCACTAGTGCAGTATTGCCATCATGCATCTTACCCGACCCCCGCTGGCAAGGGGTTCGTGCTGCATGCACTAACCGACTCCCCCCTTCACGGCGGGGGAAAGCCCTTTGGTCTTGACGGATTCAAGTTTGGGTCGGAGCGGAGTAAACCGCATTTTTATGAAGTTTACCTTTTTAGAACCACCTCAAGTAGCACGATTTACGCTTCGGTGGATATATGTGTTAGTAAGCCGAGAATCAGCTTGCGGTGATCTTATTTCCCCTTTTAGGAATCTAGAGCATAGGTGATGCGTCCAAAGTGCATCTGCGCGCGTCCGATTTGACCCAGGCTGAGGTATTTATACAGCTTCCTTGTGCAATGACTCTCACTATCTCAGGTCCTTTTGGAATGAAAGGAACCTTGGGAGCCATAGTAGGATACTTGAAATGTTTAAGTTCGAGCTCGAAGCCGAGACGGCATCGGAGTATGAAATATTTTTTTGTAGATTTTTAACACTGCATGTATGCGCACTCGGTTTCCCTCGCGCAATTATCTACTGGTTACAAGATATTCAAGTTGGCGTATGGAGAAAATTTGCACGCACCGCAACTTGCTGAAAACCAACATGAAGTTCTCCATATCAATTTTCCTTATACCCATAGAGAACTTTATGTATCTCTCGGATCCGAGTCAGTCAGTAAGGCATAACTTGTTCAATGTTAGCAGACTTAGGAAGTACAAAGGGGAATGTATTCCTTTGTGCATTATAACATTCATTTCAAACCCAAGCTCCGAGTACGATGCCAATTATTCCACAAACATAAACCATTTTATAAACACTCATAACTTTACTTCATCCTGATCCCAAGGTCCGAGTACAGTGCCAATTATTCCGTAAACATAAACCATATTTTAAACATCTATAACTTTATTTAGTCCTGATCTGGTCTGTAATACCAGCGGAGCAAGCAGGCACTCCCGCCACCGTGACCAACTCTGTGCTTGCAAATTACTACTACTAATGAGAAACGTAGCATGCCTGCACTTGCCGCTTGGACCATCTGAATCAGAGGTATGAAATATTAATATATATATATATATATATAAATAGCCCCCCATTGTGCACTTATCATTCATCCCTTCTTGATCTCTTACCACCACCATCTCCTTTTGGAGTTGGTGCTGTGAGGGGGGTATCCATCTAAGGAAGGGGGCCTGAGTGGTTAGCAGGTACTACCCTGGCCATACCTGGGGTTCCCCGGGGAGGCTATGACATAAATGCCTGCTGTGGGCAGCCACGGCAAGGGGGACAGTTGTTCCCCTTTGCCACCCATGGCGCAACCCCCCTGAGAAGGGAGGGGCACTCAGTGTGTGAGTGGATCAAATCCTCACACCAAGTGTACTGACCGCCACTGCATCGTGTGGGGTGGGCGTTGTTAAGCTCAACAGTTATGTGATGATCGACATCAGGGCTTCCTGATCATCGGTGCTGGTGGTGATGACAACGGGGCTTCCTAGATGTCATAAGTCAAAGGTGATCGGCGATGGGGCTTCCTGATCGTCGATGTGGATGTGGTAGGCTTCTTAGTGGTGTTGGGTTACGACGAAGTGACCAGTGGCTCAATGGCACACAGTGAACTTGGTGGTAGCAGATAATGGGCTTGTATGAACAAAGAGCACAAGCTTAGGGCTTGTGCTAACAACTTTACAGGCTTATATGCTACTCTAAGTGTTTACTACTGTGGCTGCTTGTATGTGGTCATTTACATGTCTTGGATGGTCATGGAAACACAAGGAATGGAATCAGTAAGCAAAGCATGTCATGATGGTGTGATAAGGCATCATCATGGTGTCTTATGGTGCAAGGCAAAATAAGGATGAGTAAGGTAGAGAAATGGGGGAGTTGCGCTGACTGATGATGACGAAGAGGAAGTGAGTCAGCACAATAAGGGGAAAGTAAAGGAAAATTGTAACAGGCATTGGACATCCCCTCATGGGATTCTTGGATTGGTGGACCACGTCGGAGGACAAGGGCCATATAGTGGTCTGGGTATAAGTGCATGCCGTCCGCCCCCCCCTCTTGACCGGCACCCCCCGATAACCCAGCTTTCCTACCTTTCCCACTGATTGGCCATCTGACACATTCCCACTATTAAATAAATATAACGAACGATATAAATATAGTACGTGGTCATATGAACAACCACCTTACTAAGTGAATGATAACGCAACGATAACGCCATACGATAGGAGCTAGTTAGTTATAGTAGTACTAGCCCACGGAACGTGTATATAAGGGGAGCTGGTCTCGCCCTAGAAATACATCGGTTTACGCTGATAACCCACCTTGCCTGAACTTCACCACTGCACCTCATCGTCTACCACAACGTGCGTAGATTTTAAGACCCACTCACCACAATGGTGCTTCATGACATCCAGTTTCCCCAGACTTCCCCAACTGGGCGCCCTGGCTCCCACGCTCGACCCAGCCCCACTACAGGGCTCCCATCCATGCATCCCTCCTAACGTAATAGTGTGGACAGGTCTGCCTGACTCCCGTACCTGCCTGGACCATTTAGCTGTAGGCCTTGTTTCGATCGCCCCCTTCCCCCCCCTTTTGCGAACCGCCACTTTAGTGACCCAGTAGTATAGGGACCTGCTTTCCTCCCCCAATCCCAAGAGCGAACGACCAACCTCCCCAGGGCTCTGAAAGTTTAGTAGTCAGTAAGTGCAGGGCTAGTAGAGTAGTATAGGGGATTAGGGCATGGCCTTCGGCTGCACACTTTTCTTTTTCAGAATGACACACACATTAAATTCATCTCTCTCTCTCTGTGCACTTATCATTTATTTCGAAATCCTCAATGATCAGCGGCAGTTCAAATTCAAATCCAAATTCAATTTTGATTCAGAGATACAGGAGGAACAACTTGAAGTCCGATATGGGTCCTCCCCTCCCCCCCTCCCCCTGCCCGGGCGGCAGCTACCAGTACTGTACTACTTAGTAGTAGCTGTAATGGTACTCCAAGTAAGTACTATTCCTGGTCCTGGGGTCGTGAGTTGTGACTCGGAGAGCAGCTTCCCCTCGTCCACTCGAAAAAAAAAATCCAGACCAAAGCCAAGCCAAGCCAAGCCAGGGCCGGGGCCGGGACCCACCCAAGAAGCCCAGCCCCAGCCCAACGTCCCACGTCCAAGGGTTACTCATGTACGCACTTAATTATGTAACTTACTTATACTAGGGGCTGAGCCTGAGCCAAGACGACCTTGGGTCCTTGGCGGAGCGCCCGCCGCGCCCGCGTCGGAGTCGGAGTCGGAGCTTCCGAACTCCGAGTCGGATTTGCGGCCCGGGATCAGGACCGGGATTAGGACCAGGATTAGGATCGGGGATTGGAGAGATTGGAATGAAGATTGGGGATATTGAAGATTGAAGATTGAGGATTGAGGATCGAGGATTGAGGATCGACAACTTTCTTTCAGTTGAATCTTGCCAGCGGCGGATCACTCTAGGTCAGCCAATAATAAGTCATCGACAGGTGTCAGACGACTCAGACATGAGCACCTGGCACCCTGGGTATCTTGAACATTAATTGAAGCATTAAAGCATCATTGAAGCACTACGTCGTATAACTCGTTACACACAGAAGCCTGAGCGAGTTACGAATTCCAAGTTCCAAGTTCCAAGTTACGAGAACACCGAAATCACCGAATCACCGACCCACTCAGGCTGCGCCGTAGCATACAGTACATGCGTAATAGTTATGGACGATCGCGATACTCATTCGCCCGCACGTTGTACAGTACACTCAATTAATATTGCTTCTGTCTTTTGCTCGCAAAAGGAAGTTCAAATCTACACGTTACTTGATCTGCTAAAGTCCGAATCCCAATCCCAATCCAAAGTCCGAGTTTGAGTACGAATTTGAGTACGAGTACGAGTTCGAGTCCGTAGGCCGTGTGGAGTGCTAGTGCGGAATTGCAGGAGTGTGAGGTAGTGATAAGTGGGGTAGACAATACTAGTATAATGCATGTGTGCACGGAGAACTTGAGCCTGAGCCTGAGTACGAGTGCGAGTGCGAGTTTGAAATATCGTCCGTTGGAAGGAAAAAGAAAAAAGAATGGGGCTGGAGATAGAAGACGGAAGACAGAAGCGGGACCGGAAAAGCGGCTGCAGCAGAATACCAGTGTGGATTCGGAGGAGTAAAGACGAAGAAGAAGAAAAGATAGGGAAGAGCCAAAAGGAAAGAGTCGAGCTGATCTAAGTGTATAAAAAAGTGTGAGGGGGTGCCAAGCCAGGCCCAAGCCGAGACCACACACAGAGAAGTAAAAAAGGATTACGGATACAATTTACGCATTACGCACTACGCATACGCTTATGTAGCAGTTTTTTCGGATATGTACCCTTCAGAACACCTAACGAACACCGGGGAAGATTAACGGAAGCCAAGGAGGGCATAAAAAAAAAGAAAAGAAAAGAGGAAGGAAAGGAGAAGCGGATGCCGGCCGATAACACTACTCCCTATCGGACTACGCCTCTCGTTTACTCCCAGAACTTCCACCTCGAGCGCTTCCGCGATATCCCAAGCCCATGGCCACCAGGCCGCACAAGCACCCGCCGCTGCTGCTGCACCAAGTCACGATCGACCTCCCGCACGTCGATATGTCGCTTCTCATGACGCAAATCCTGCGGTCTACCGGCGTCGGCGCCCGCCGGGAGCCGTGGCGCAGCACCATCAGCCACGCTAACGACACCGGGTGCACCGGCGGGAAAAACTTCCGGCTTGGCATACCGCAACGCGTCATGGACATGTCCGCGATCGCGATCGCGCTCGCGCGGCGCCAAGCCGCTACGGACGGGATCCGCGTGTACGTGCACGTGTATCCGCCGTACCTCCCCGTCCTTCTCCCGCTCCCGCCCCCGTTCCCGTTCGCGTATCCTGTCCTGCTCCCGCGCACGCCCGCGCCCCGGGATCAACTCGGGTAACGCCTCCTCCGAGTCCGGCGGCGTCGGCAGCCCGTGGACGTGCGCATACGTCGTCGTCGCACTCGTCGTCCGAGAGGTCCTTCGCGCGAGTTTCGGGGATGCAGCAGACGACGAAGCGCGCGATCGCGACGTGCTCCGACGCACACTCGACGAGGGCCGTTCCGCCGTCTGTATGCGCTTCGATTTGGGAACTAGCTGCTGTGGCTTGAAACTGTTGGACCGAGGCGACGCGCTCCCGTTCGCGGGAGGAAGGCCGACCGTACTCCGTGCAGGGCTCTCTTCAGGCGGCGTTGGCAGACGTTTCTCGTTTAGCGGAACAGATTTGGGCGTATGGACCGGAGGCTCCGGGTACTTTGGCGGCGGAGGCTCGGCGTCACGTATCTGCGTCCGCGTCGTCGGGATTTGCTGATTATCCGCTTTTGAAAGAATCAGAATATCCGAAAGACCACTGATCCACGCCCGGTTCGCCATCCAATCCCACGCTCCGAACGCCTCCGCCTCCTTCTGCTTCCCCGGTCGACCTTCGAACGAAATGCGGCCGCCGCCCGCAGCAGGGTCGTCTCGTTCCAAGGCACCGCTCAGTATGAGCTCGGCCAGCGACCACTCGCTCTGCGTCGCCCCGTCTTCGCTGTCCGCCGGCGACGTCTGACCAAGCTGCAGCGTGTCCGCAAGAGCCGAGGAAGGCAAGAGGTACGGTCTCGCCCGAGTAAGGTCCGAGTCGTTGGGGGAAGGCAAGGGAAACGAAAACGATAGCAGAAAGGCTTCAACGCTCCTGATCAAACGCGCCTGGGCGCCCGTGGTCTTGGCATCGAACTGCGAAGCCTTGGCGGGCACGGAGGGCATAAGGTGGACGAGGCGCGACTTGCGACTTCGCGCTAGTGCAGACACCATTGTTCGGCTCGACTCTTGTGACAGGTTCGACGACGTGGATCGAAACGCCAATGAATCTGGGCGGCGGTTTTTGTTCTGACCCGATTCCGCATTCACGGTAGTCGACGAGCTCATCGCAGACCCCGTACCCCGGAAAAGCGACCACCGCTTGCTTTTCGGAGCGTCAGGCGCGCCGCCGCTCGTTGGGATTTTCGCACCCTCGGACCAGAACCGCGTCGCCGGTGCGCGCACGGGAGCGGTGGAAAGGTAAGGGCGCGTAAGCGTCGTTACAAGGATCGCGGCTTTGAGCAGGAGCTTGTCGGATATGTCGGCGGGAAGGAAGTGCAGGATGACGTCAAGGGCTTCTGCTCAGGGTCAACGGGCGTTGTAGAGATACCCGTCTGCTGGCGGAGGAGTCTGGAGGAGCGCTTTGACTGACTGCGATTTGAGCTGGATGCGTTTGTCGCGAGGGAGACTGTGGACGATGTGAGATGGCTGTGGGGCGCCAGTTGTGAAACGGGAGGGGCGATGCTATAGCGCAATTGCCCAGAGGAATGGGCGGGCTTGGCGGAGCCATTTCCGCTTTCGCTGGCCTCCTCTAGTAGTTCCTGGGTATGCGGACCGTTCGTGCGTCTCCAGAGACGTGCAACCTGTACAGCCCACTCGAGAACCTCGACGAGCCGAGTTGCGCCAGCGTCTTCGACGGCGATGGGGGAGCGGAGACGTAATACATGTACTGCAGGGCGCGTGTTTGGGGGCACCGAGGGGGGCCTGTGACTCGCGATAATTAGGAGCGATGATGTCAGCTGGGGAGAGTGGAAGAGCGGCTCGAGGGCGGCGACCGAGGGCACTGTGGGGCAGGCTGTAAGCGCAAGCGGGGGTTAAAGAGAGGAGGCGACGCACTGCCAAAGGCGAAGATAACGCGTCGCTCGGACTGTAGGAGGTGGAGGGCGGTGAGGGCGTCCGTGTCGAGGGACCAAGGGCGGCGGGTGGAGGGGACATTGTCCGCGGCTGCGAAGGGGTCGAGAGGGAATTTTGGGCGGAAGGAGTCGTAGGACATGGGTGTGTTGAGGGACGAGCGGCCCTTGGGCATCGTCGTAGGGAGCGCGTGGCCAGAGGGCTGGCGGCCGGGCGCAGGAGGAATAAGCAGCGTTAGAGGAGCGGTAGGCTGCTATGTTATAAGGTATTCAAAGTCCGACAGACGCGCGCGCGCCGGTAAGCGAAGATGGACCTCGGGGCGTTTGCCGTCTCTTCGGCTCTCTCGGCGGCTGCGGCACCGTGGCGGCTTGCGTCGGCAAGGTTGTATCTGCTCCCGCTTGCAGGTGTGCACTTGTACGCTGCGACGCTCCCCTCCTTTTAAGGCCAGACATGGGTTGAGGACGGAGGTTTTGGATCTATCTTCGGCACACTTCAGCCACCTCGGTGCCGCTGTGTCCGTGTATTTATACCCCGTGCGTCGCCGCAGCAGGAACACGCGGTCACTCGACCTGACACGTCATCCGCCCACCGGACAAGCACTGGTGTTGCATAATATATTTTCGCAGTTAGCTACTTGAACTGGGTTGCTGCGCTTCTCGCCTCTGGCTCCCGGGCGTTCGTTGTGCGGGTATAACATTATACCTATATGCTCTTCGACGGAAGCGTCATGGAGCCGATCAACAGTCTAGGCTCGAGTGTAGTGTACACCATCCCCAGGTTCTGCGACTGCGCACCGTGCGTCCGGCTTCTTCAAGTGAGTGCTTTAATTGACTTGCGGGGTTGCCTGTGACTACAGGCCTGGCGAATTGAAGAGCTTCGAATTGGCGTCTCCCATTCACGTAAATAGATAAATAGATACATGTATGTGTGGGTCCACGCGTCCTCCCCTCCCGCACCGCCGCTCCGGCGCGCCGTGGGTTGCCGCCGGACATGCCAGTACTGGTGTTCTGGCGTCGATGGGCAATCTCCGTGCACTCCCTGGCTTGTTTGCTGTTATCGCTTCTCGCGCCTCTGCGTTCGCTTCAAGTCTATAAGTAGTGTGCGACTGTCGACGACGGAGGCTAAGGGCTTGCTTGCATTGAAGGTCTCCCGCCTCCCTCTATCCGCGTGGCTTAATCCTCGCTACATTAATCACTCCCTTCTTTGCGCTCGAGTTGGTAAATGACGCGACGCCCCCAATAACTTTGCCCACCTTGGGCTTGGCACTGTCGTGATTCTCGCTCGTCTCGCCGGTGGACTTTTGGGGTTGTCCGTTGTTGGTCACCCTTGTGTGCACCTTGATTAATGAGCTTCGTATTTCCAATTCCCTGCTTGATCTAAACTACGGCGTATCGCTTAACAACCGTTGGCTGGTGCGAACCGCCACAAGCTCGAGTTTGACTGGAAGACTTCCGGTTATTCGGTAGGCGCGCTATTCTAACTTGAATTAATGGCGGCTTTAAATACTAGCCGTTCTGTCTTTGCGCTAGTACCAGTACTTCCTTGCTCGCTCTCGTCAACTTGAAAGAACCTTTAAGAACTTATTGCTTCGCTGACTTGGTGCTACGATCGCAATCATGGAACTCGTCTCTACGATGTCACGTCTTCACCTTGTATTTATTATACTTGGTATTTGTTGCGCTCCATGTCAGATTGAAGTTGACAACGCTTCACGTTGTTCAAGTTTGGTGTGGGAACTTGAAAGTCACAACTGCACTCACACCGAGTCTGTGCCACAGAATTCAACTTAATTGACGATGCTTCACACCTCTCACAATATTAATCGGGGCGTTCATTCAAATTGTGGCTGATGCAAAAACCGTTTCAGACATCCGCTGGACATCAATAGTGGCCCTTTCCTCCCGCTTTCGACGTTCGTTCGGCGAAGGGATAATACCGTGCTACTAGTACTGATCCCGCCCTTTTTCAGGGAGAGGATATTCCGGATGTTACACTGTTGGCCGGCAGTACTAGTATCAGCAGGCCGTAAAGGGGAGGGGAAGGGGAAGAGTGAGACCGGGCCTGCTTATATGCACTTGTCGTTGATGGTGATTTCCAATGCATAGTAAAGCATAAGACTGACGGATGGCCGAAGGTTTCGTTTCCGAGTCGCTACGAGTTCGGGGAGTCTTCCCTGTGTAGTTTTGGAAGGATTTTTCCTGGCGTGTACCGCAGCCTGTATACTCGCTTTCTGTTCAACTAGTTGGTCCTATTTGTTTGTACTCAAGGTCCCCAAGTTAGAGTCAAGCCGGACTCGGAGAAGTCGGCAGTCCAATAAAACAAAAATCTAATCACGAATAAATACATGTCACAGATCACAGAACCGTCACGGGCGTAGGGAATGATCGACGGAAATGGTGACAACGAACGAAACGAACGACGTGTCCGCTCTCCCGCTCATTATCTTTGCTGTACTCTCCACTACCCTTTTGTCGCCGCCCGCTGCGTGTAGATTCTTCGGCTACAAGGCACCCAACGAGCTGGTTCGATGCAGAATTTCGAGGACGTCGAGGATCACGATGGTGCGTGGACCCGGACGGGCTTTTTTGCATGTGTATGTGCGATGAAGCTGACGCACGCCCGCGAGCGCAGGGATACGGTTGTCGTGGAACGTCTGGCCATCGTCGCGGATAGAGGCGACGCGCACCGTTGTGCCCATCGCTGCGCTGTACTCCCCGCTGAAGCAGCGCGAGGACCTCCCTCCTGTGTTGTATGAGCCCGTGGCATGCAAGCCGCCGTGCCGCGCGATTTTAAATCCTTACTGGTGAGCTCGCTCGGACAACAACTCCCCTGCATCGCAATGCGCGCCAACAGCATACTCCCCCTCCCCTCCCACCTCATCCCACAGCCAAATCGACATCCGCGGCAAGCTGTGGATCTGCCCGTTCTGTCTACAGCGCAACGCGTTCCCGCCACACTACAAGGACATCTCCAACACGAACCTCCCCGCGGAGTTGCTCCCGAAATACACAACGATAGAGTACACACTCGCGCGCCCTGCACAGGTCCCGCCTATCTTCCTCCTCGTAGTTGATACGTGTCTCGATGAGGAGGACCTCAAGGCGCTCCGCGGTGCGCTTGCTGCAGCTGTTGGGATGTTGCCCCCGAACGCGCTTGTCGGACTTATTACATTCGGGACGATGGTGCGTGTGTCGTTTCACCCGCTTTTTTGCTCACGATTGTGAATTCTAGCGTGATTACAGACACAAGTGCACGAGCTCGGCTACGCGGCGTGCACGAAGGCGTACGTGTTCCGCGGCTCGAAGGACTACTCGCCGAAGCAGATCCAGGACATGCTCGGGCTGAGCCCGCAGAATCGCGCCGCGCCACGCCCTGGACAGGCTGTTCCTCAGAACTTTGGCGCTGCGCGCTTTTTGATGCCGGTGGAGCGCTGCGAGTGGCAGTTGACGAATATCATTGAGCAGTTGACGCGTGACCCGTGGCCTGTTGCGAATGATAAGCGGCCGCTGCGGTGCTCGGGGAATGCGATTAGTGTTGCTGTTGGGTTGTTGGAGGTAGGGGGATGCGCTTTGAATTTACTTGACTTGGGCGGTGTGGACTGACTGATGGGTATGTGTGCAGACGACCTTCCCGAATACTGGAGGGAGGATTATGGTTTTCGCTGGCGGACCGTGCACTGAGGGGCCTGGCCTTGTCGTTAGCAACGAGCTTCGCGAGCCAATTCGCTCTCACCATGATATTGACAGAGACAGTGTGAAGCACTTTAAGCGTGCGACCAAGGTGCTTTATTTTTGCTCCAACTGAAAAGTATTTATGGAGTATCTCACACTCTATGACAGTTTTATGAAGGGTTGGCGCGGAGAGCGTCGACGAATGGACACGCTATTGACCTCTTTGCGGGATGCCTGGATCAGGTTGGTCTTCTTGAAATGAAGGCCCTGTCTAACTCCACGAACGGTGTGATGGTACTGTCCGATTCGTTCGCAACGACGATCTTCAAGGAGGCGTTTTTCCGTGTTTTCGACAAGGATGAGCAAGGCTCTTTGGTAATGGGTTTCAATGCCACTTTCGACGTCCAGGTACGAGGCTCCCGTTTTTCTCCCAGCCGCTTAAGTGTTGACCGCTAATGATTTCGCTAGACCACGAAAGAGTTGAAAGTTTCTGGCCTGATTGGACATGCGATTTCTAGCGGCAAGAAATCTGCATGTGTAGGCGAAACGGAGATCGGCATCGGTCAGACGTCGGCCTGGAAGATCTGCACGCTTACCCCGCGAACTGCGGCGGCCGTCTACTTCGAAGTCGTCACTCCCGCTGGCCAGCCTCTACAGCCAGGCTCGAGAGGACTGATCCAATTCGTCACGCACTATCAACACTCCTCTGGCCAGCAACGTTTGCGCGTGACGACTATTGCGCGCAATTTCGCAGAGGCGGGGTCGCCTAGTATCGCAGCGTCCTTTGACCAGGAGGCAGCTGCTGTGCTTATGGCGCGTATAGCCGTGTTCAAGGCTGAGATTGACGACTCGCCTGATGTGCTGCGCTGGCTGGACCGTATGCTTATTCGACTGTGTCAGAAGTTTGCGGATTATAGGAAGGAAGACCCGACTAGCTTCCGCTTGTCGGATAATTTCAGTATTTACCCGCAGTTTATGTTCCATCTTCGGAGGAGTCAGTTCTTGCAGGTTTTCAACAACAGTCCGGACGAGACGGCGTTCTATAGGTGGGATTACGTCGGTTTGTGTTTTATGAGACGGCGTGCTGACGGGAGAGAACAACAGACATATTCTTAACGAAGCGGACGTGAACAACTCGCTCATCATGATCCAACCAACACTCATGTCCTACACCTTCGACGTGGCCCCGCAACCCGTGCTCCTCGACAGCATCTCCATCAAACCCGACGTGATCCTGCTGCTCGACACGTTCTTCCACATCCTCATCTTCCACGGCGAGACCG
The DNA here is from genome assembly GCA_002794785.1 of Coniferiporia sulphurascens. Taxonomy (NCBI): domain Eukaryota; kingdom Fungi; phylum Basidiomycota; class Agaricomycetes; order Hymenochaetales; family Hymenochaetaceae; genus Coniferiporia; species Coniferiporia sulphurascens. Next base: position 781,580 of record NBBA01000010.1, on the reverse strand, counting down.
TCGCGCAGTGGCGCAAGGCAGGGTACCAGGACCAAGAAGGGTACGAGAACTTCAAGGAGCTGCTCGAGGCGCCGATCGGGGACGCGAAGGAGCTGCTGGTGGACAGGTTCCCGATCCCAAGGTATATCGTGTGCGACCAGGGCGGCAGTCAGGCGCGGTTTTTGCTGAGCAAGTTGAACCCGTCGACGACGCATATGTCGGGTGGCATGTATGGGTCGGGCGGTGCCGGGGCGGGGCAGGCGATCTTTACGGATGATGTTAGTTTGCAGGTGTTCATGGAGCATTTGAAGCGTTTGGTGAGTGGGCTGGGCTTCGCTTTTTTTTGACGGTTGAGTCGGTTTTTATTGATGACCTTCTCTCCCTTTTTTTAAATAGGCTGTGGGGGCGCAGACTAACTAACCCTCGTAGAACGGAAAGAGAGAGAAAAAAGAGTAGTTTTATCCCCCGCCCCTCCATCCTCCCACTTCATATTGTCCTGTTTACCCTGTTGGGTAGTAACTCTCGGTCCTCTTCGTCACCTGTCTTCTTCTTTGTTGCTCTTACTATTCATTTTTTTTCATCTTCGTTTTGGCTGTCTGACGTGCGTGCGGCAAGCAAAGGGCGGCATATATGTATAGTAAAAGGCAGTATTTGGGGACTACCTGGGGGTGACAAGTGAGAATCGACGGAAGAGAACCATGCACCTCCTCAAGCAACGTTGGCATTCATGCACTGGCATTAGGATTCGAAACGCTGTAGCCTGTAACTTCAGCACACAACGCTGCCTGAGCCACGGTACATATTGCATAGTACATGGTGTTTATGTATAGTATGGAAATGGTTCGTTGAAGTCCTTGGGACTCGGACTCGCTAGTAGGGGCAGTCTACTCTTCGGTTTTTTCTGCTTTACCTTCCGGACTTGTCTGACTCTGATGCACTGCAGTGATACAGTACTAGTGATACATAATTAGGACAGCGGGGGTGGTTGTCCGGCGGGAACAGCCTGAGGGCGCCGTTCTGCAAGCACGATCCTCAGGCTGTGCTTATGCCAGTGGCCGGAGTCTCGGGCTCGTATCCTCACTCACAGAGCAAGATCAGTCAATATGACTACAGAAACCCGGGCCTTTTGAACTCAAAAACCAAACAATTTTTTTGCACACACAATTAATGTTTTTTTCTTTCTGTCTTCTCAGAAGGACCACAACTAACACTTAGGCAACCCCAAAAAGAGTAGACAATCATTCGCGGTGTCATTAGAACCAGTAAAAGGATCCATATTCCGTAGTATAATAAATACAAAAAAGTGTGCGAGGTAACTTTATAGACAGGGAGGCAGGTCTACGAAGCATATGCAACGACAAGCGAACACTTCCCGGCTTGCGGTTGAGCAAGCCGCTCGGTGCGCTTTATCGGGCACAGCCGAGAGACAGAGGAAAATATATGTCCTCTAACAAGGGACACGTAGAATTGCGGGGATGCTCAGGAGTCGGCACGGGGTCTGTCCGTGTCTGTGTCCGGGTATCGTAGGATAATGCGGAATATTCCTGTGGTTCGTGCGGAGGTGGATGTCAGTAGACTTGGGCAAGGGTGCGATAGGAAGGTGGGTGACGCACCAGACGGGGTATGGACGGAAAACGTAGATGTCGGTACTGAAAACCACAGGTCTTAAACCAAAACGAAGAGCCGGAAAAGATTACTGTCAAATACCGTGATGCGTACACATTATTGCTTGTGTATGTGATGTTGAGATCCAGAGTGTAGAAAAAGAGGGAGCAAGAGTAGAAACTGAGTAAATTTTATCACCAGAAACCTTACCGCGAACAGTGAAGAATGAATAATGTAAGCCCTAAGACAGACGGGTTTTCACCCGTCGTCTCCAGAGTCACATGCATCATCTTCACTGTCGCTAACTAACAACACCAATTGATCTTGCTTGACTCGCGGCCAGCGGACAGGCGGTGTGATCTTGGTTCTGACCGCCGTCGCCATACGCTTTAGCGCAGCATCTGCGGCTGCGTTTTCCGCGTCAAAAGTCCTGGTGTTAAATAACAAGAAAAGAAGGTCGAGAAAGATTACGAAGGGAATCAAAAGGCGAGGATGGGCAAGGCTGGTTACGCACCTCTGCGATAACCGAATATTGCTCATGACTTCGTCTTTCTCCGCCTTTGTCAAAGCCGAACCAAGCCGACCCATCAGCTGCCTCATGTCGACTATGTGCTGCTCTAGACGCTTCTGCTTATTTTGTAAAACCGTCTTCGAGTCAATCGGTACCCGTTCTGTTGTAGTACTTGAGGGGTCTGCGTCAGCTGCTGGAGAAGATTGGGCGGTGCCTATAATATCTTGAAGAAATGCCGTTGCCAGATTGTCGAAGTACGAGGCTGATTTGGGAATGGGCACGCTATCGGGTGTGGTGGACGGAGCCGAAGCAGATGAGATGCTCGAGTTCGAAGATAGTTTCAAAAATAAAGAGTCGGACGAGCCAAAGGAATTGGTAGACGAGGTGAGGGGAGTGGTAGATGCAACAGCAACGATATCCTTTGTGGAAGGGCGATTTTGGGAGGGTGGTAACGCTGAAGGGTTATTACCTGCACAAACGGACGCGGGAGGTGATTCTCTCCTCTTCTTCTTGCTCGCAAGTACGCGTTGACGAAGCTCTGATAGCCTGTCCGCTATGACGTCAGCTTTTGACGGCACTATTGGCGTATCAAAGCCAGCTTCCTGCACAACGGTGCTCGCATCGTCCCCTATCACACCGCGTCTCATTTTTGGACTTGTAGATGACATAACTCGGTCACCCCTCCCCATCGCCAATTCACCCTGTAAATGGGGCGGGACTTCGCGGGAAGTCGATAATGCATGCGTTCCTCGCAAGGGATCCGTTAGAATCGCAGGACCACTAGTTTGCTGAGTGTCCACATCCATGTTCACGTCGACTGCTAACGATGAGTAATCCTGTAGAGAAGATCCAACAGACTCAGACTGCGCTAAGGCTAATGATCCATCCATGGCGCCCGCGAAAAACTCCTCTTGACTTTCAAGCATCGGGAGGACATGTTCAGGTCTATGACTTGTAATCTCGTCTGCGCGAGGAGCCGCCAGCGGAGCGGGTGCACCCCCGGCCGCCACAGAAGACGAGCGCTCGTTCATCCATTGGTGAGATCGTTCCATCTGAATACTCGGAATTACACGGTTAGGTCCTGGCATCCACAGCGGTGCAGGCATGGTCGGGAGCCTCGGGGGACTGAAGGTGTCGCCCCACGGTTTCCTGCGAGAGGTCTGAACATTAGAGCCAGTGAAACGATTGTGTCCCCCGGAAGTTGATGAAACACTGCTTGATGCAAGGCCTCGCTTATTAGGATAAGCATGAGTATGACGTTCGTTCGACTCAGGAACTTCACTGATCTCCCCTTCCTCCATATCATCTTGCGCGTTTTCAGCTAAGCGCACATTATTGACAGGCAGATCGGGACTTGGCGGATGACGGGAAGTTTGTACAGACGGAGGTGGGGGTGGAATAGCTGGCGGCGCCTGGAGAGGTTGAGGGGGCTGAATAGGTAAAGAAAGGGATGGCTCTAAACCCCTCGGACGATACCAATACAAAGTAATCTGTTCGCGACCATCTTTATTGATTAGCTTTGGGCTATTGAACGCGCGGATCGCACGCTCGCGCGACTTGAACTCGATCAGAGCTTTGCCCAATTTGCGTGTCACATCAATATGCAGCGGCGGTGGATCGTCCTCCGTACCAGTATCCTTGCACCATTGCAGAACAAATTCAAGCGTACGAAATTTCTTGGGCATAGACTCCATGATGAGCGTGCATTCGGGAGCGTGTGGAACATATTGGTCGGGCGTGAGAGGGAAAAGTCCATGGCCAGAGCCAGCTGGAGCAAAACTACCAGCGACTCTGGACCTTGGCCCGAAGAGGTTCTTGCTAAAGTCTGCTGCTGGAGGTTTAGGCGGTTGAATGGGCACAGGCTCCGAATAATGCGGCCGAGAGGAAGCCTCTTGGAGACTAGGCTTTAATACGGAGGTATCAGCTACGGTATTCACGATATCCGTAGGCTGACGCATGAAACGCTCAGACAGCATCGAAAAAGAGAGAGGAGCTGGCTGAGGCTGTACTGAGGGACCAAGCAATGTAGCAGGACCGGTAAAAGAAGGGCCAGATCGGATGGATGCATCATTAAAAGTACTTTCTGCATAAGGACCGCTTGCACGATGCTGAGCGCTATAGCCTAAGATGGCCTCGGCGGGAAGCATAATTGTCTCTGACATCGGCACTGGCAGTAAACCCGCCCGAGAAACTGCTAACAACTCTTCAGCCCTTTGACGCTTGCGTAACTTCTTACGTTGTGTCTTCGATAGTCCAGTAAAGGGAACCGATCCAGGGAGCTGAACGGGGGTGCTGACTACAACAGGTCCACTCGCAGCAGCCTCGAACGCCCGCGGCATCTGGCAGCTGGTGCTCTCAATGTCTTCATCATTTCGCTTACGCTTGAGGGAAGGAGTGTTGCTCATGATCGAGCTACCTAGAGGCTGCGCTTGCGTTGCTCGAGGAAGTCCTAGAAACCCAACATCGTGTGAAGGTGCGAAAGAGAGGATCGCACAAGGCACTTACCAGTTTCGACCTGTATGTCAGCCCCTCCGTCGGCAGGTCCTGGCGGAAGAGGAGTCGAGCTGAGATTTGTAGAAACGCTGTGCCCCACCCAGCCGTTAGAAGCTGACATATTTGCCTTAAGATTGAGAGCGCTGCCCAGGACTTGTCCCGCCCGACCCTGTTCTGAAATATTGTTGGAATTTGCGCGGTACGGCTGTGGGACACTGTCGTCGTCGTCGTCGTCATCAATTACAATAGGCGTTTGTCGTGTGTAGCCAAGCTCAGCCATAAAAATTGTCGGTATGCGTGCGAGTTGGTTTGTGAGCGAGCTCCTGTTGATGATGCTCTGAAGAAAACTGAGTCGCCCTTTCCTCAAGGTGAAGTTGGACATAGCTGTACTGCCCCGATATGGAGAAAAAGTTTTACACGCCACCGAGAGCAGAGGATTGGAGTTTATCGCATTTGTAGTCCGCGGCAGGTCTCAAGTGAATGCAACAACGATCACTGCCGCAAATATTCACCATCGAATCTGAATTGAGCTTTTCTCGATTTCTCGGAGAACTGCTGGACGCCGTTGGACTACTGGCTTAAAACCCCCTTCGAAGACTGCAAGGCTGAGGCAGAACGCTGGCAGCCTAAGGAAATATTATCAAATAAGAATGGCCATTCCAAAATCCTCAACGGTCCCTTGTTCTGTAAACAAAGAAGAGACGTAAATTGCGTAGAAGCTAACGGCCGGAATCTCGGACGTTCGAGTCCGTGATGATGCTACGTCGACAGTTCGCAAACCCTCTTATGCCACTCCGAGTCTCCGCGCTGGTGCAACTAGTCCCGCTGGAACTCGAAGATTCACCGATAATTAACATCAAAGGGATCAGAGCTGCACAGGTGTTTATTAGTCTTGAACAGCTTCGCCTGTGGCATCCGACTCAGCGCGTCCAGACCTCCGACCTTGGTCTCGTGGCGACCTTAGCAGTCTCCGCACCTCCGACACTTATCCGTCTCTGAAGGATGCAGCAAGTAAAAATTCCTCAGCATATATAAGAGCCTCGATGTCCTGCTATTTCTTATTGAAGCCCGCTCGTCGATAATGCTCAGGAAATTCGCCATCGCTGCTGCGCTCTTGACAGGTGCTACCGCTCAAACCACTGCCCCGGACTGGGGCCAGGTGCGTGGAGCAGCTTTTTTTGTCAAAGGCGTTTACTTATTTCCATTATGGTCGTTAGTGCGGCGGTATAGGTTGGACCGGACCGACTACGTGTCCCTCAGGATGGGTGTGCACTGCCAACGGCGAATATTACAGCCAGGTAAACCCCGGTACACTGGTCAAATACATATACACCCCCACTAATGTTCACTAGTGTCTCCAAGGAACCGCTTCATCGTCCACGAGCCCACCGAGATCGGTACGTTTGCTCAAAAAGGACCTTTCCTTCAAACCTTGATAGCTTGCATAGACCACCAGCGCAACCTCCACTGGCGGTGGTGTGACTTCATCAATCCCGTCGGGGACCGCCACCGCAGGGCCGACAGGGGCTACCCTCCTTACGGATAATCTCTGGGTCCGCGCTGATGTGGGTTACTCATATTCTGTGTCCATATTTTGTTCCCTACATGCTGACAGAAGATTATGTCATTCAGGAAGAACCCAACTTCCATACGTACCTTCAATCTGCAGTATCTGGTACACCAGGCCCTGCTGTACTCGGCTCCTACACTATTGCCGCCCAGTTCCAGCTGAACAACGGGCAGGTCGAACAACAGCTTGCCGATGGAAGTGTCCTCTACCTAAACGGTAAGCATGGCTTGCCTCAATTCATAATATTTTCGTACTTATTATAAGTATACGTATATAAGTCAACACGACAACGGCCTCGACTGCCACGTACCTTCCGACATACTTTGCTACGACGCAGGAAGAAACGGGCACATGGGCCTTCCAGGGTGACGGACTCACCTGGACCGCCGCTAGCATCCCGCGTCAGGACATCGGCGCATTCCTCGCATGCGGAACAGGCGTTCCAGGCGTGTACATCAATCTTGGCGCGTAAGTTGAAAGCATTACCCTTCCTCATATGACGTCTCTGACATTGGCGGTCTCCGGCCAGGTATGATTACATGACGCCGGCCGGATGCGCAGACCAAACGCTCAACTACTACAACGGCGCGACTGCTGTCGACTAAAATTTAGCGTCTGCGAACTATACAGAACATATCTTCTATACTAACTGATGGTCACATGTTTACGAAAAGAACTTGAACAACGCTGTGTTCCTCAACTTTCTCTATTTGAGAATGCGTGGAAAACCTGAGATTCTTATTTAGCGCTACTGTAATAGGCAAAGGTGGGTACAAACGAGGAGGTCAATCAGACCCGAATATCAAGTTTAAGCACTTCAAGAGCTCCAGAGAATACACACAGACAGCCTACTGACTCCCACATGACCTCGATATAAACCTCCGTCGCTCAATAAGTTTGGATCGAGCCCTCCGTCAGACGCACGCTCAGCCAAACAAGCTCACAAATACCAGGAAAAAACAACAGAGCATTGACGAAAATATCCTTTTAATAGCTGGCCGACAGGACAACCGAGAGTACTATAGTGTAAGCCCAAAGACTACTATCCATGTAAGTATTGGCGGATGAAATCTCCAACAGGTTCGACTTCATGTACTACTATAAGAGGAGGGAGGAAAATGGCGGGAGGGTTCGAGCGTAAGTCGTAAAATATAATAGTCGGCTCGCGACGCAGCGTATGCTACATTAAAATACAACGCCACGGTAGAAAGGAAAAAAAGAGGACGGAGCCGGCTTCCCTTACAGTGCGGGGGTATAACATGTAGCAAACATGTGTACGGCCTGGGTCGGGCTCTGTGCGAAATCGTCGTTCATTGTACGCCTCCCGATCAAAACGTGTAGCAGCTCGTCTAGCATAAAGATAAAATCGTCAAGACCCAGTTCGTCAGGTAGCAGGACAGAAGGAGGGGAACCAGTAATAAAAAAGGAGCTCTATACGTCTGCGCGAGTTTCGTGATAAGCCGTGCCCGCTACACTGAGCTGGGGCCTCTGTGCCTCCTTTTTAGTCGTCATCCCTTTGGAAACGCTGCTCTGAGTTTTTCCGTGGATGGAGGTGTGGATGTGACGGGGATTCGATGCCTAATGCGCGGTCGTAGCGCCTAAGGAGGAGGCGCTCGACCCAACCGTTACGAGGGAAAGGCCTATGCCATTGGTTATGGAGGTGAACGGAGAAGACCTTCCCGAGTACCTGATCAAGTGGACCTCCCTCGTGCAAGCCAAACGTGCTTCCCCACGTCTTGCCATCCTTCGCAAACGGGTCTGGTAATCTGTTATCCAGTCTGCACGAGCGCCCGTCGGTGAAGCAGAACGGGAGCACCTTGAATGGCGCGATGCCCGCTGAGATGAGCCGCCGCCAGAGTTTGTAGTACAACAGCGAACCCCATTCCGTCGTCCCACTCCGCGGAGGGGGTGAACGTGCCATGATTTCGAAAGCCTCGCAGAGATAAGGGGAGTGTTGAAGAAAGTGCATGACTGCACCATTAAACGGCTGATAGATTTTATCTGGGTGCCGCAGAAACCGTTAGTGCAAGACCAGGTTAAGGGAAGAAACACATACCGTAGCAATCCCATTGAGTTACAAATTCATGTTCGATCAACGGCGACAAATCGCGCGTCAGTAGCGAGTCCATATCAACCCAAACGCCTCCATACGCCCATGTCACCAGCAACCGCACGAGGTCGCCGTCCACCCAAGCCTTGCTGTCCTTCGTATAAAGCAGCTCGCTCCCCTCGAGTGCCGTCCCCTTCGCCAGGCTCTCTACATCGACCACCCTGAGTTGGAACGCCTCGGGGTACCTGCGTACCCATTTACGCACAAACTCGTTGCCGCGCAAGTCGCCATTCGACCATAGGATGAGACGCGCGTGCGTGAGGTCCTGCGTCGCAAAGAAAGACTTGACCATCCACTCCTGGCGTTCACCGAACGGCACGAGATCCGAGCGCCAATACGTGTGAAAGTTCGTGCGTTCCGGGGGCGGCTCTCCCGGAAGCGGCGCACGGCGAGGCGCGGGCTGTACGGTGCTCGCAAAATCGTAGCAGTCCATACCCAGCCGCATGGACAGCCCGGCCTGTACCTCTGTGCGCTTCGGCATCCGCGCCCGGGTCATGTTGTACTTGGGCGACAGCCTCGAGGGCTCGAAACAGCCGGTGAGCGGCTCCACGGGGGCGACCTCGCTCGCGACCCAACTGCGTGCATAAAAAGCGACCTCGACGTGCAGCTCCCAGAACCAGTAGACGATGAGCAGTACAAAGGCAGAGACGGCAGCGAGCAATTTTACGCCCTGTCTGAGTGTGCGCGGGCGCCAGAGGCTGGAGTATTTTAACTGGTGCAAAAGCGTCGAGCGTTTTCGTCGCACTTTCGGCGGGGAGGCATTGCGAAGTCGAGGTGCGCGCTGCTCGTAGAGCGGGAGACGCACTGAGCCGGTGCGCGGCCGGGTCATGGCGAGCAGACCAGGGAACACTGAGACGATTCCGGTCGTGAACCTCGTGACGAGAGGTTTCTCTCTCTCAGTCTCGAGTTCGTCACCCAATAAACCCTCGATCGTGTCGAGTAGTGCGTCCTTTTCCTCGATCAAGTCAAGGGCGCTGCGCTCGTAGTTGTCGTGACGGGCGTTTCTGTGTAGAGCGAGTCCTTCATGCATCCATAAACGAGATTTTCTCGAACAGGGGGATGGGCACGATGGTCGACGAACTTGGCCAAAGACCGTTCCATACGTTCGAAATATTCCCGACGCTGTCGCGTAAAAGGCTCGGTTCCGCACGATCAATTCCAAATTAAAAATGGCAACTCAAATGAGACGGCCGAACTTTTCTTTTGGGGAGATATTCCTTGTTCCTTCACACTAGCTACGACAACGACGACAACGGGACACGAATACGAAAAGGAAGGGCGGTTGCGTAACGTTTAAGGCAACAATAAGGTAATAGGGTGCAGCGGGGAGGCCAAGAGTACGGTCAAAACTACGTAGAGCAAAATGGTTGGAAGGCCGATACCCAGCAGAAGCGGACTGGGGCTAGTTAATACACAAATATGAAAGCGCTGCAAACACGGTCAAAGTGCCACCCCCAAACGCACAAGGTTCCCATTAAGTCGGTGTTGAAGTATGTCGTGCTGTACTAAGGAATGAATCTCCTCTCCCCTCCCCTCCCCACCTCACTCTCCTGCCTCAAAACTCTCTCCCATCGAAACACATCACGCAGTAAGCTCCAGTCATCGGCGCACAGGTGGTGCTGCTCCACCACGTGGGGCGGCCATACCGGGGCCTACTGCGTAAGCCTGATACTGCTGGTTACGCGCCGCTGCGTACTGTTGCTGCTGTTGTGCCTGTTGCTGCTGCAGCTGCGCTACTGTCGGACCGTTCGGGACAGTCCGCGGCTGGGCCTGCCCATTGCTCTGATAGATAACCTGCTGTTGAGGTGCAGGTGCGACTGCCTGCGGACGAGCGGCCTGAGGTTGTCTTTGTTGCTGACTGCCATTCTGTTGGATTTGAGGGGGTTGTGATTGCTGCTGCTGAACCTGTTGAATCTTTTCCTTCTGAGGGGTGGGCGTCTGCCCGGCCGGTTCGTCCATGGCGGTCGGCGCAACATACAGGCTTCTATCAATCTGCTGCGGGATCGGCTGGATCTCGGTGCCCAGCTCCTGTTCGATCTTATAGAGGTTGAAGCGATCCTCGTACGTTATGAGGTTAATCGCGAGACCCAGGTGGCCAAAGCGCCCTGAGCGTCCGATACGATGAAGGTAGGTTTCGCTGTTCTTGGGGAAATCGAAGTTGATGACAACGTTGACGGCTTGAATATCGATACCGCGCGTGAGCAGATCGGAGCAAACGAGATTACGGCACACGCCATTGCGGAAATCGTGGAAAACTCGATTGCGATGCGACTGCAACATCTTCGCATGCGAGTAAAAACAGGAGTATCCCAGCTCGGTCACTTTTTTCGCGAGCAGCTCAACGCGGTTGGTCGAGTTGCAGAAAATGATTGATTGATTAATTTGGAGCTATTCGCTTTTTTAGAGGGCATCAAATATCAGATCACTTCTTTGCTCACCTTGGAGAAAAGCGTATTTAAGCAATGCACTTTCTGTCTTTCTTCAACAAAGGCATAATATTGTGTGACACCGCGTAATGTGAGCTCATCCATAAGATTAATTTCGTATGGTGAATCCATATGTTTGTCCTGACCAGCCAGCGATAAGTACAGAAAAAGCATCGAGACAGATAAGGTGACATACCTTAAAGTCTTTAACGATCATGGGGAATGTCGCGCTGAAAAGCATGACCTGACGAGTGTCGGGAAGGTACGAAAGTAGTTGCTCCATTACGGGAGTGAATTCGGGAGAGAGAAGTTTGTCTGCCTCGTCCATAACAAAGACGGGACATTCGCTAAGGTCTGCGACGCCCTTGCCAGCAAGATCAAGGATGCGTCCGGGGGTGCCAACAAGGACATGCACGGTTTCAGACAGACGAATAATATCGTCCTTGAGCGTTGTGCCGCCAGTGGTAACCATCACGTTTGCGCCCAGGTGTTTGCCGAGGATTTTACAGACCTGCGCCGTCTGGAGCGCAAGCTCACGAGTAGGCACGAGGAGGAGGGCCTGGATCTTATTCTTTGTTACGTCAATTTGCTGGAGGGTCGGGATGACGAACGCAGCGGTCTTGCCAGTGCCGTTCTTTGCGCGGGCGAGGATGTCGCGTTTGCTGAGTGCAACAGGGATGGCCTCCTCCTGTATAGGGGAGGGGCGCTCAAAACCGGCTTCGAAGATACCCATGAGAAGCTCGCGGCGGAGGAACATGTCCTCGAACTCCATGCCCTTCGTCGCCGTTACGTCCTCAGTTTGAGGCCGTTCATCTTTTGGCGGTGGGCGGAGGCCTGACCGCCAGTCCTGGCCACTGCCAACACCGGTTCTTGATAGGAGATTTCCTCAGCTATTTCCTCGCAAAATTATCTAGGGGTGACTCACGAAGAGGATGCAGATGGACTTGTTACAGCAGACATTCTGAATTGTGAAGAGTTTGAAGGGAAAAGCGAGTTGTGGTTTGCGACGAGTGTGCGTTTATCGGGTGCAAAAAGTAGTTTCCCAGACGCAGATAATTTCAGATATGAGTAGCGTCACAACAAGGAGCCTCGTCTATCTCTGCAGGATTTGTGTGATAGCGGATTTGCGGCGAAGAATTGCAAGTATGAGGGGAGGAGGAAGAGGGCAAGCAGCAATTGCGGCAACGAGCCCACTAAGGTTCACATCAGACGGGAATTTCCGATTGCTATAGCACGCGAAATACCCCTGCTTTTCTAAACGCCAACACGAGAAAGACAAACAGCCTGAATGGGCCAGGGGGAGATTATGAATACATAACAGCGGTAAGAAAGAGCTGGGAGTTCACAAAGCTAGGCTAGGGAAGAAAAGAAAGGGCAAGCGAAAAAGAATCAAGTCCGGGAGGCACTAATCAAAAACAAGAAAAACACGGAACAGTAGGAAGGGTAAGGAGGCTAGCTTCACGTATCCATCTCAACGTCTTTGTCCATAACGACAGAGTCTCCTTTGTCCCCCATGAAATTATCCAGCTCCGCGTCAAGACCCTCAGCCGTTATCACTTTGGGCTTCTCCGAACGACCTCCCCTGCGTCTCCCGGTACCACGGGTCCGAATTGGCCCAGCGTTAGAAGGGCCTTTTGGAGGGGCCCTTTTCCGTTATAAAAAGGTGATAAGCACCTCAGACAGCCAATACCATTGGCGAACGAAACTTACGTCGCATGGACGGCCTTCCTTGGACCAGTAGGAGTGGGCGTGTCAGAGGTAAGCCTTTCGAGTAAAGGACGTTTCGAAATTCTGTCCATCAAAGCTGGTGCGGTGGGGGTGCGTCTCGGTGGTCGCAGGGTCTCGAATACAATAGACATCGGTTGACCTGCAAGGAAATGCGCGAATCAAAACATAGAACGACGAGGAAGTAGGGTTGGGATAGGAAAAGCGAGAAAGCACGCAATAAAAATGTACCCTTAGCAAGTATCCCATGGAACTGATTTTTTGCCCTTGTTGCCTCGGTGGGGGTTTCATAGCTTACGTACGCTATACCGGTCGAGCGTCCGCTGCGATCGTACTGGGGACGAAGGCGCGATTAATCGGCGAGAAGATGTGGGGGTCGGTTCAGCGATTCAGATTCAGAGGACGCGCTCAGAAGCCACAAGAGCAGCGGTCCGTACTTTGATGGATGGGTCGCGCACAAGCGTACCAATTTGTCCAAAAATGGCCTGAAAATGAATAGCCGTGTGTAAGCATATTGTTTATATATAAGGCACACTTTCAGACGCACAATGAGGTCTTTTGCCGTGATGTCGTAGTGCAAGTTCGAGACGATGAGCCTGTTGCTGGGTGGCCCACCCTTCGGGCTGCTGTTCGCGACAGACGCAGGTACTTTTGTGCCTGGAGCCATGTCGTGCAGCCACTTCCCGTCGTCCGCATGCGGGCGTGCTTGAGGGCGCTGCAAAGAAGGAAAGCCAAGAATTAGCGTCGCTGGCCAGCAGTAGCAATAGTGTCTCAAAAGGAGGCTCACGTCGTAAGGCTTGGAGCGAGCGTTCCTTTCACCAGCGGCGTTCGACATTTTTTTGCTGTTGCGTTGGCGAGTACAGAAAGTTAAGAGTAGCGAAGGGTGTTGGTAGTCTGAGGACAGGAAGCGTTGAGGCGTCTTTAAGTGGACTCGATGTATGTGGCATAGACCCTGTGCCGATTGCCATAGCCGGCATATGCACGACTCCCTAATCGGGATGTACGCTGGTTCTGTCCGACCCTCTCGTTCCCCGACGACGACTCTGCCGTACCAAAATTTACAGAGAGGAGGGCTCTGGTCTCATTTTGCAAATGGCTTCGCGAGCTTGCCAACAAGTTTTCTCCAGGTCTCTGTTGTCTTATTCTCGACGACAGTTTTCCGCAAGCGCATTCCGTCAGAAGGACCCATGGCTACTTCCCAACACACCCGAACACGAAGCCACAACACGCTCTTCACCAGACTTACCTCCCCCTACACCCCTTTCTCGGCCAAATGAGTCTCTCGAGAACATGCGCGCGCGCCTTGTCTACCAGAGCAGGAAACGTGGGACACTCGAATCGGACCTCCTCCTAAGCACGTTCGCACAGGAGAACCTTAGAACGATGCAGGAAGCGGAACTTAGAGAATACGACAAGGTGCCTTATATTCGATTCCTATGTTCTTGTAACTTTCTCGTTTGCTAATCAATGTTCATATTCTCGCAGCTCTTAGACGAACCGGATTGGGATATATACTACTGGTCTACGGATAAGCGGCCACCTCCAGAACGCTGGGAAAACTCGTTTATCCTCGAGAAACTACGTCAGCATGCGCGTAACGAGGGGAAAGTCATCCGCCGCATGCCTGACCTATCACAACCTGCCTCTGGAAGATGAATTTAGAATGCTATGATTATAGCCCGATTTCCCCGGGCATGTTTAATGTCTCACCGCGCTCCCGCATCTAGACCTCGTGTCAAATGCTCCAGTGCTGGCGAAGTTCCTCATTCTCACAAAGGCTCCACTGGCCCCTTTAGTGATGAGTGAATTTCGGCGGCGTTTGTCTGTAGCTCAATCTGCATTATGGAATTGAACCACCGCTCCTCATACACTAACAAGTAAAGGAAATTAAGACACCAACGTTTTTCTCAATATGACTTTAATGACGCCAATGCGGCTGGGTCGGAGCCTCTTATCGGCAGTAATAGGAGCAACCTGCATACTTCGTCATGGCCCGAGATCATGGCGCCAACTCCTGAAGTCAAACCAGAGCTTGTTTTGAAGTTGTGAAGGGTCATCATCCCGAGCCGATCCTCTACTGCGGACGCCTGTTGATCGTCCCCCGAGCTGCCAGCACCGGTGACTGAGGAACCCGTACGCAGGCAGCTTCAGGGCCTCACTTCATATTATTTATAAATACCTCTAATCCTCTCAGATTAACATGCAACCACAGCTTGTTAAATCGTCTTGTGTAAACGAAGTTTCAAAATTTTTGCGAATGGAGTGTAACGAAGATCTGAAGAGTAGCTGTACGGCCGGGAAGGGTCTTCGAGTGATCATTTCGAAGAGTACTACAGTCTACATGTACAGTATGGCCCGGCACTGGCACGCTTTGAGCGCCGGGAGCTCAGTATTAGTAAACCATCATTCCATCGTGAAATCAGCTTTCCCTAACACCGAACACCTCGTTGCATGAAGAGACCATCGAGAAATCCTGATGCACAGGACACTGTTTAAAATGATTTAGCGCATCACTCTTCCCGTTTATTATGGTGCGAAACAGTTGGGGGTTAAATTAATCGATGACAATGACTACCAATACCGAATTAAATTAGGGTCATATATGCAACATTCAGCACACAACATGTGAGGTGATACATTTGAAAGAGATATCTAAAGCCGGACGCGAAATCCAAGGATAGGGAAAAGTCATACAACACTTCAGGAAGAAAACGAGCCGGCCGTGCTGATAAAACAACTGCTCAGCACGAACACGGTCGCACAAAAGCAAAAAGAGGGGAGAGTGGAGAGTTAGGAATGTTGTGCAGAGCGAAAGTTCACGGTAAAGGAGTGAGGGATCGTAAAAGGCACGAAATAGTGGCAATGTACATGGAAGAGAACACAGGAAAGATTATGATGCAAGAAGGGGGGAGACACATACAACGAATAGAGCGTATAGACATGATGAGAACGTACATGAAAAAATGCAGCTCGGATAAAACGATTTGTGCGCAATCGACATGGAACCATGAGTAAGCGTACGGACGGCGAGATGATCGGAAGTGGCAAAGCATGCAGTTCACCCTATCAAGGGCGAAGAAGAAAGGAAGCCTACGAAGTCGTTCCCGTCGGCCGATTGGCCGGAGGTTGCGCGCGACGTCGTCTTCGTCGTCTGGACAAATCCGCTGACTGTTAAATCGCGAGTCTGAATGTAGAGGTAAGAAACGAAGACATACCGAGGAAAGATCGGGCCTTTCGGCATTGGGCGCTCATCCAAATCAAGCGATACATTCGCAGCGGCCTGCAATCCCTATTAAATGCCGTGAGTCTTCCCTTCAATGAATATGAAAAGGCTCGTAGATCAATCACCTCAATCCATTCAACGACGGCTGCGACGTCTGTACACTGCAGTAAAAATTGCTCCCCTTCCATACGCACGCGCACGACGTTTCTCCGCTTCGTGTAATCGCTCGCAAGACCGCTCTCTGAGTGTTGTAGCGAATACACGCGCAGGGGAACTTCTCCTTCGCCGGGCTCCAACCGTGTGTTCATACTGATCTGGTCTTGAGTACGATTCAACGGCTGGGATTGGGAGCGGGAATGAGAGACTTTTGGTTGAGGCTGTAGGCCGCCCTCCGGTCGCATGTGCCGTCGGAAGTGTGAATTCGCGGCAGAGGACAAATTCGAAGCAGATGCGGAGGGAGAGAGGTCCGCGGATGGCCGTGCGGAGGTTGGTGCCGAGGACACCGAATTAGGGGGCAGATCTACGGACGAACGCGCGATCTGGAAAGACGAGCGCGGCGAAGCGAACGATGATGACGGTGAAGGCGCACGGGACGAAATGCGCGAACGAGTCGGATGGAGCAGGGCCGACGCAATGTTCCGTTTCGACCTGTTCATGTGGGGGTCTTGTTGTATGTCCATTGCGCCCATTTCCGACCCTCGTCCTAGACCCGACTCAGCATTCGCAACTGCGTTCCTTTCTTCCTCAGCTTGCAGCTCCTCCTCCCACTTCATACGCCTCTTTGGCCCCTTTTTGATAATCGATGCACTCGGCCCACCCGTCGCGTCATTGACACTGCCCGTCTGACTTAAGCTCACGTCGCCCGCGCCGACCTTGCGCTCCCACCAGCCGACGATCGCACCCACACCGCTGATGCGACGCGGTGCCTCGTACACCTTGAAAGCCGTGCCTTCAAGTACACAGTGCAGACGGCGCCACTTTCTGTCTTGTGCTTGCACACCGGGTGCAGTAAACTCCATCTTGCGAGGCAGCACCGCAGTGAGGCGGATGTCGTTGGTGTACGGCGGGAGCGCCTCCTTGCCTTCATCTTCGCGTGGCATTGGGAAGAAACGGTCGGGATTGTTTGGATGATGGGGGTCAGGACGCGAGAAGATAGGATATGGGGGTGGCGGACCCGATCCTGCGAATGAGGGCATTGAATGCTGCCGACGCAGGAGATGGGCTTGTGCAACACCCGCTGCCATTAACCTTCCGTTAGAGGATGTACAAAACGGACTTGTGCTGGCGTTGATAGAACTGTCGCCACTCCTTTTATTGTTCGCAGCCTTTCCGTTGCCAGACATGGTGTTTGAAATATGACCTTGCAAGTTCGTGTCCGCATCCGTCCTTTTCCCTTTGACATCCATTCCTACTGACCCGGACGCATAGCCATCTCTCGAAGGCGCCGTTGCCGAAGTGAATAGCTCTACCATGCTTTTTGAAGCCTGCTGATAGACCCCAGGACGCTTTGATAAGCTCGCGGTCGCCGCCGAAGAGTTTGCCATTGGCAAATGCGCTGTACCCGCGGCGTTTGCGGTCTTCGTCGGGTTTATTCCATTCTTGTTCATTTTAGTGTCGGAACCCGTCGGCAACGCCACGGGAAGCATATGTGGATTGTTCGACGCTTGTGAGTAGTCGCGGGCGGTGGGCGTACGAGGAGAGGGCGCGTTAAAATGTGGGCTCTCATAAACCCGATCCTTCGTGCGATCATCAGGAGCACCAGCAAATGAGAATGAGAAGTAGTCCCGGTTCCCATTGGCAGCTTTAGGCGTGGCGGCTTCGTCGCGTTGTAATTTGCCCGCTTGTTCGGAAGATGCCGGATATTGACCAGATTCCGCCGACGAAGGCGCAAGACCGACGCTACTTCCGAGTAGAGGAGAGAAGGTAGGCATCGGGAGCAAATTTGGGAGAAGCGGTGGGAGTCCCCGAGCCCTTCCGGGTTGGTCATCGTGCGTGGAGGAAGTTCGTGACGACGAAGTTGGTCGACCGCTCACATCATCGTCATCGTCGTCGCTATCCACAGTTGCCCCTGATATCTCCTCCTCGCTCTCCTCGTCCTCATCGACCTCGTCCTCCTCCAACCCATAGTCCTCGTGATCTGGATCGTTCTCGCGCTCATCCTGTCCTTCCATTGGGAGCATAGGCATTGAATTCAATCGTACTGCTGGGCGCATTCGAATATTCAATTGCGTCCGGGATGAGGAGGTAGACTCGGCAGCTGAGCCTGGTAGCGCTGGAAGTTCAAGTATGGGGAAGGGCGGCGGTCGGACGATCACAGATGGGGAAAGGCGCAACGTTCGCTGTTCCTGTCCGACTCCTCGCATGTTCAAGTTGAGTGGCGGAAGTGTCCTCAAGCGTGCAACAACGGGTCGTCTACTTGATGAAGGGGATTCTGAAGGAGTGTCGTAAATGGGACGCTGAACTGATTCTAGGTCAACAGTAGCAGCCACTGATCCCTGTAGTGATTCGGCTCTTGCGCCAACAGTTTGGGAATCATTAGAACGGGTGTTCGCATGAGTGCTCGAAGAATCCTTCCTTTCTTCGCTGCGTGCCCGGTTTACTACCCCGGCCGCACTTTGAATATCAGATCGCGGTCCCAAACCGGCCCCTGCAACCACGGTCGCTACGGTCAGACCTTGCGCAACGGTCCCACTCAGCGACGGCGTCTTAACGTGTACATAATCAATGTTGCTTGCGTGCAATTGCGAGTGTGGTTGAATCGAATCATCTACAGAACGTCGGTCTAGCGGCTGAGACTTGAAGTTTACGGCAAGCATGGGGGTAGATAGGTAAGGCTCGCTGCGCATGAGGTCCATTGAGCGTGTCCCCCGATACGGGTGTGTTTGTATGCACTCTTTTGTGTTGTCGTCAGTGCCTCTGGTACGACTACTCGCACCAAATTTGCTCGTCAGCAAGCCAAGTCTCTTGACGAGATTGTTAGCGCGGTTCTATCGGCAATGTCGTTAGCTCCCTCTGACCACTTGAGAATATAGATCGGGCTGGTGGTACGGACCTGAAAAGTGGACTGTCTTCCAGTAGAACTTGCCGATGGCTTGAACTGGTGGTGAGGGGAAGTGGGAGTATTCATGTCATATATTTTACAGACCCAGTACTGCCGAAACCTGGTCTGCGTCACTAGTCTGACTAAAAAAAGATTTCCCGCAGTCTCAGTTTTCAAGGCTCCAATGCAGCGCCTGCCGCATGCGTTCGGCAAGACCCACACTGGAAATTATCAGTGTAGCCACACAGAAAAAGGACGTCTGGAAACGAGCTCGCCGCACAGGACGCGTGAGGAAGGCGGGGGGAAGCAAGTCAGGTCTGAGGCATAAACTGAAGAGTGGTGATGGCCTTCGCGGACCAGTGAACATGACGTAATCTCCGCATACCCAGTTAACCGAACGGAGGTACTTATCATAGGCTGGAGATTAGCACTCCCCGCGTAGTCCTGTGCGACGATAACAAGCAGTCCAGTCCCCACGGTCGTGGCCTATGTCTACAACCGTGCCCGGAGCGTACTATGTCTGTTCCCAGGGACCAAGGACATCAGACGCAACAGACGACAGAATAAAGTATGATAGGACTACGAGTATTAGAGTACAGTCCGTGTCTTCGCTCAACAAAGGTAAAATGATTTGGAAAACGTTTGTTATTGAGAACGGGCTGTCGCTCCCGCCACGCGCGGATGGGCCGGGCGCACATACGCATTAGTCGTGCGCAGCAGCAGAAGGGGAGGGGAGGTGGGGACAATAAAGAAAACAGTGAAGAACAATGAAGAGAAAAAGACAACCGTAATAATATATCTCACTTCAACAAAAACAACCCGTAAACGTGACAAACACAGCGAAACGCCACCACTGCACACCATGACCCGGATGGGAGACATCCCCAGGCGTGCACACCGCCCCGTCATCCCTCCTCACGAAGTGCCCCTGTTCCTCATACATCTATAGCCGTGCGATACGACTCAGGCCCACATCCGCCCCGAAAGAGTAGACCATTGCCGCGCCACAGGGTAAAGACAAGAGAAAGTGCAGGTGCGCAGAGTGGCGACGGTGTCTCGTGCGCTTCAATCACTTGCTCTTTCCCCGTTTGCCACGAGGCGTTGGGCGCCCACCCATATTCATAGGACCATAGGCATATTTCGCTTTCTTTTCGGCAGGCTTCAAGATCTGTGCTAGACATTAGAAATGAAGTAGATCCCCGAACGTCAGAAAGACATGCCTGGAAGGAACAGAGTAAAGTCTCGTCCACGCTCATCATTGCCCCTGCATTATCGAATTCTCCGCAATAGTTCGGTGCAGAGAACAACGTCACCAGCTGTCGTTTTGCGAAGAATTCGTATCCATCCTCGACAACCTTGGGGACATCAACAACACGGATTAGTCCAGGTACAACGCGGTAATAATAGGCTTCTTAGAAAAACGCACCTGATGCGCTCGGCAAATGAGGTCCATGTCGTGTTTTTGTAAGAAGCGTGATACGACGTCTGGCCCAAACGTGAATGATACACCACGGTCATTCTCTGACCAGCCAGTTATGTCTTTATCAGGGTCAGACCACAGCAGATCGCACAAAAGACCTTGTGAAAGAATAAGCAAGTTAGTCTAATTCCCAACTAGTTGAAGTGCCTCAGTCACTCACCAGTGTCAGGGACATCCGTAGGTCTCATAACACGCCTGATCTGCTCCATGGACTGCAAATCCGGACTTAATCCACCGTGCATCGTAAAGATCTTCTCGTCAATAATAGCCGCGATCGGTAAGCAGTTGAAACAATCCGTGAATGTTTTCCATAGTTTGATGTTGTACCTGCGTTTGCCTTCACAAAAAGTCCGTGTTATATCGCACTATCGAAAGAATGTTTGAAGGGAACACTGTTGACGTACATTCGTCGTAGAACCCGTATATCCTATTGATACTGGCACATTCGTGGTTGCCACGGAGGATGAAAAAGTTTTCGGGGTATTTAATCTTGTATGCGAGGAGTAAACAAATAGTCTCTAGCGACTGCTTGCCACGGTCCACATAGTCCCCAAGGAAAAGGTAGTTAGCTTCGGGAGGAAAGCCGCCGTATTCGAACAATCGTAGGAGGTCGTAGTATTGTCCATGAATATCGCCTTCAAAACGCAGCCATCAAAGCAAGCATCAGTACTCATTGAATTTCGGATGTGTATATGTGACGAGACCAAGGCGTACCGCATATCTTTATAGGGGCTTCAAGCTCCAGTAGAATGGGTTGGTTGATGAAGATTTCGCGGGCTTTTGTACATAAGTATTTAATTTCGTATTCTTGTAATTGTACGGGCTTCCCGGGTCGGTTTCCTCGCACTATCACAAAGTCAGACGTCAGCCATATTGTCAAAAGAATAGAAAGCAAGGTCACGGCTGAATGAAAAAGACCGATTTTGCGCGGACAAGACAAGAGTCCATCCGTAGGCCTCAGTCGAACTTCACATAAGTAGACGTTAATGGCTCGGCTTGCAGAATCCGAGAGACATGCGATCCCTCTTTTCAACATGAGAATCTGCGGGCACCTTGTCCGAACGCCACCGAAGACGAGAGCGGTACTGTCACGACGCCAACAGTTGCCGCTCTTGTCATCAATGGCTCTGAACACCAAACAGACTCAACCTAATAGTCGCAGCCGTCGCGTCTTTCTGAAAAGGGGAATAGAGTCAGTGAAAACGAGCTCACCTTCCAACAGTCGGTCAATGACCGAGTCAAGATCGATCTCCGTCGCTGAATCCGCCATTGCTAACAGTCGCACCGGCGTACACCAATAATCTCAGCTCGTCAAGCTCGTAATTTCCTCCTCGATGGAATGAACGATGTACGGGGTGGATGCGTGAGAAAGGGTCACTGTCGAGTGTCGGCGTCCTGTCTGGGCTTTTCGGATAGCGGAAGTGCCGACCTGCAACGAGATGGATATGGTCAATGAGGAGCCCAACGCACGCCAACCAGCGGCGTGTGCACGAACTTGTGGGCCCGACACCGGCGAGAACTTTGAGATCGATGCGCGGAGGCTGTTGGAGACGACGAGCTCAGCGGTGGGACAACAAAACTGTCTGATTTGAAAAGGAGCCTGCGCGAAGAACCGGCAGGCAGGGTGGAAAAGTTTGTCCTAATTAAGACAAAAGCTGAGTCAAGACAATCGTGATCCACATTGCATCGCATGCTGCCTTAATACTTTTGAGCTTGTTCTTGTACTTTGACTCGCCTGTCGACGGAAAGGAGGTCAATAACACCCTTGGCGACGGTGAAATGTATTCAAACTCTGATGAGCCAGAAAACGATCGTGTCTATCGGTGACAATTCCGAGCTTGTGGTTGTCTGATCCGAGCTGTGTTGCTGAGGCCTGGCGAAGGCGTTCTAAATTTATATCGCGACACGCAGTCTTTGCAGACCAACATTCTTTTCAGAGGAAATCTAGCTGATCCTTCGAAGATTCGAGGCTTCCGATATAAGGAAATTAGACTTTCTGTATCGCTTTTTAAACCAGATCTTCTACTTTATCAATGCAAACGGGATGGACGGTCCCTCCCGTACAGAACCTCCGAGGCGTGCCAATCTTCCGTCTGGCTCTTAGGATAAGGCAATCCTATATAATTCTGAAGTTTCTTTTTTTTACCACAGGACACTTTATGGTTCTGTCTGTTCCTGCTCGTTATCCCTGAACATTTGCATCAGGTTCACTACTATTCCTTATCTCTTTCGCTGTCAAAGTACCAACCCACCTACTATAGAGGTTCGCGGAAAACGCAGGGACCCTTACGCCCGGGCTACGGCAACGTATTACTTACTTTCCCAAGCTTGCAAACAGCTTCTGTAGCAGATGACCTTCACACATTACCTCTATCGATGCAAGGATCGTCCCTCCCTCTTCTGATTTTGGATCTTATGCCGAATATTATTTTGGTGATGCACACAGAGCGTGCGCGTGGGGGATATGGACTATTATAGTTCTCAAATTCTCTTGTTGCCTAAGATTCAGAGATGTTTTTGCTAGCACGAAATTGGTGTGTGTCTTAAATTATGACAACCGGGAGGCATTCTAACTATGCCAGCCCAATTCAGCGGCAACGGCGACTCCCCATTACTGTCTTCCTTAAACCTCTGTCGACATGAAGAAGGTACTTTGTGGTCAAAGTGTGTTTGTTGACAAAATCAAGACGAGACGGGAACCTGAGGGTTCTTTGGAACTACAAAATCGCACCGCCCAATGGCACTTCGATGAACCAAGGATCGTCCTCTATTAACACATATTGACACAGAGAAGATGACGATCTTGACCAGGCGTAGAGTGTTTAGATATCTGATTCGGATTTTGGAATATTATGGTGTTAACAGCCAAGGCTGACTCGAGCCTTAAACAGTACACGTGTTTTGCGGGAACATCTCGGATTCGGCGTCATTCAATTTCACTGCTATACATGATGACAGGACACGGACAGCAAGGGTTGCATGCATCACTTGCTCCATGCTCATCGAATGGAAATTAAAATGAACAATCTGAAGATCTGTAGGAGAAATCAATTCAGTACAAAATCTGTCCACAGTCGAAGCTCTGTCATGGTCGTATTGGGATGGAACTCTAATTTTGAACCCCTGCGTTGAAAATAGATGAAACCAGAGATACGGTCTGCCCTGTTACCCAAACCAAAATGGGATTGATTCCTGGTTTCGATACGTACGTTCACTCAGTGAGCATCCTGGATTCCCCACGGGGATGCACACGACTAAAAGCCATTTCCCGCGCCAGTGGGAATCATCACCGCAAGCTGTGGTTATTGATCGAATCGCTTCTTCTTTTCAGGAAGGCCCAAACATAATGTGTCTGATATCTGGAGCCCGCAGGGAGACGCCTTGTTTACGGTGGCAGGGGATTGTTAGGAACACGTCCGGATCAATCAAAAGATGTATGGACTTTGCAGGTCATCTAATTATTTTTGTTACTAACTTCCTTTTCTTCCCTTCCCCCCCAATATATATAATCATTTCCCATAAATGATGGTCATACAAGACATGTATATCGTCCAGCTTCAATAATTCTGAATTGGCATGCAATGGAACTAGTCTTCCGATTCCAGAATATCGTTTACTTCAAATCAATTGTCTTTCGCGGGTAAAGATTCCGTACTCTTCAGTGATCTCGCCTTTTGTTTCCCGGCCTGGGCGGGATTTGGTTTTGCCAGGACTCGATATACTGTATTTCAACAAAGCTCAAGAATCATCTCGCGGATATTCATCTACCTTCCTATCTTCGCGCGGTTTTACGGCGACGGTGACTACATACACGTTCTTTCGATGCCGCTGGACCAGGCCAACGCGTCTTCTCGGCGTGGTCGTAATTTTATATGTCTGTATACAGACCCCTTCTGCCGCTGGTTAGGTCGACGCGTCTGCTCGGCGGGGTCGGCTGCAAATTCATATACATATCCCCGAGCGAAGCCGACTCAATGGTCGCATCACAGAAGAGGCTTAAAGAAAACCACTGTTTGGGAAGAACTATTGAGATTTCGGTAGGACTGGTGCACGGGGCGTTTGTGCTGTTACGTTGTATATTCTTACTGGCGGAATACAACATACTACTTATCTGCATATGGTAATAGAGATTTTACTAATGTTATCTTACTCTTCGTTAGTGAGTTCCAAGGTCTCCACTTTTGACCGGACTGCTCCACTAGCTTGGCAACCCCGACGTCGACAATTTCCGTCTAGCTGAACTTCTGACGGTATTCATGGTATGTAAGCCTACGTCAAGAAATGCATATAAGGGCGAGCCTGCAATTCAGGCAGAGGATTAAAAGAACCCGAATTGACTGGACTTTACCCACTGCCTACCTGAAATGTCTCAACCAAGTTCTCAAGTCGGTGGGCGTAGAACGACTATGCCCTATGGTACGCACCCTTTTTCGTTACTCCAAGTGGCATCTAGGCTCGGAGCATTGATTATTGCCTCTATGCTTACTGCTCTTGAAACAGTACGTCTGGGGAAATCTGGGCTGAAAGTCTCCCGGATCATCCTGGGTTGTATGTCCTACGGCGATCCTGGCTGGAACGAGTGGTTCCTTCCTGAGGAGGAGGGGCTGAAGCACATTAAAGCGGCGTCAGCTTTGTTTATTCTTCCACGTCTAGTCAGTTCGATGTCTGATAATCCTTTATGCCCGTTGTTCTTTAGGTATGACGCAGGCATCCAAACATTTGACACCGCAGACGTAAGCTTTAATCGCAATTCCACCGGCTTTGAGCTTCATCTTTATATGCTAACATATGTACTGGAAGATCTACTCAAATGGCCTATCAGAAATAATCCTCGGAAAGGCAATTAAGAAGTTTAACTTTCCTCGCGACGAGATTGTCATCATGACCAAGGCAAGCACCTGGGTCTATGCATATTGCATACGCTCCCCTAATTCCTCTGATATTTCCAGTGTTTTGGGGTAGTGTGCCGATCTTATGGAGACTCGATGTATAATGGGAAAGCAGATCGTAATCCCGAAGAAGAGGGATATGTCAATCAAAGTGGGCTGAGTCGTAAGGTGAAAGAAAACCATCGGTTATATTAAGTACTTCTATGTTCACCGTTTCCCCCCGCGAATTCTCTCCTCGTGCACTAGCATATATTCGACTCGGTGAAGCATAGCTTGGAGCGCCTTCAACTTGAGTACATCGACGTGCTGCAGTGTGCGTACCCGGCCTCTTTCAAACTGATATTTTACCTAAGCTCGACGTCTACTGCCCAGGCCATCGCTTCGACAACGACACACCCATTGAAGAGACGGTATGTCTTCGCAAAAAATAATATTAAGAGTTTGAGTCATCAAGCTATGGTGTGTAGATGCAAGCCCTCCACGATGTCGTTAAGGCAGGGTACGTTCGGTACGTCGGGATGTCCTCATGCTATGCTTGGCAATGTGAGTGTTCGACTTAACTCAAAATCAGTAACGTTCAGCTCAAGGCTCGTTTACCGCACCAGTTCACGCGATGCAGAGTAAGCATTTCATTTTCTCGTACTCATTTACGGAACTGTTCTAATCATACGTATAATAGACTACGCCATCGCAAACAATCTTACGCCTTTCATCTCGATGCAGAATCACTACAATGTGGTGTACCGTGAGGAGGAACGCGAGATGGTGCCGACATTGCAGTACTTCAATGTAGGGTCCATTCCATGGAGCCCTCTCGCGCGTGGTTACGTGTGTCGTCCACTCAACGAGCGCACGGTCAGAGCTGACACAGACTAGTAAGTGACGAAACAACGCACCATAACGTTCTATTTTTTAGAGTTGAGTTTCGACTCACGAGATTAATGTTAGCATGTTTAAAAGCTACGATAATGAGGAAAACCGGGAAGTCGTGCGCAGGTGCGTCCGTAGGTTTCTCACATCTACAGAAGCTGAAGGATAACGTGCCCGTAAATACAGAGTCGAAGAGATTGCGAAGAAGCGAGGCCTGTCCATGGCACAAATTTCTCTCCTCTGGGTTATGAACAAGGACAGTGAGTGTTTTGTCCGTTAGTCCTTCTCGGGCGAAGCCTGAATTATTATTCTCTCAAGCTGTATGTGCGCCTATAGTGGGAACAACGAAGCTTAAGAATTTAGAAGATCTCATTGGCGAGTATTTCTCATTTACATAACGAGCTTTCTGAGTCTGATGCATGTTTGCAGCTGTGATCCATGAAAAGCTTACGGACGAGGAGATGAAGTACCTTGAGGAACCGTACCGCCCCATGGCGGTATTTTTTCAATAAATGTTAAAATGCTGTTAAGGATAGAGAAATATGATTTAGTCTCAGTTGAACAAGTTTAAGAATCATAGCCTTCGTCCTGAGTGTGCGCGTACCGAAAAAGTGCGGTATCAAATTATTTCGAGGATACGTTAACATCATGGGCGATATTTACTCCCGTCTTAAAATGCAAGGGGCATCGCATTGCAAAAAATTCACAAGAGCCATGATATTGGATTTTATGCAAGTCAAGAGTTCAGCTTTGAACTTGCGGAGAGCGAATTGACGGCGATTTCCGTGTCGATCATGTTGCCGCACGTGAAGAAAAATCGACTCGAAGGGTTTCGCGACTCTGCGTCGCTGCAAGAGCCTGAGGCCAGCAATGTCGCCAGCGGTGCCCAAGATCATTCAGCGCTTTCGCACCCGTGAGGTGCATCGTCTCCTCATAGCGAGCACCCCTATTCAGAAACGTGGAAACCGCCCCTACCCCAGGAATGTCGACGTCGGTAAACTTCACATGAACATGCCTCTTCACAACCCCTTCCTTCCGCGCCCGCTTTTCAATCGTGTCCCGACACCAAAGGGCGCGCCAGAGGCACCTCAGGGGAGGAAGAAATGGGCTCAGCCGAAGTACTCGTTGCGCAGGCAGGCGGACCTCGTCAAAGCTGCGCGTGCGTCTGGCACGCTTCACTTGCTCCCGCCTGGCCCCAAGCTGAGCGTTATTGAGCTACAGGAGGCGAAGAGGGAGGCACGCAGAAGGGCTCGGGAGGTAAAGGCATCTCAGAAAGGAGCAGAAGAGAAGAGGAGTGCACAAATGAAGAGCCAGAACCCGGCTGTGAACTCAGGAAGGAACCGTGAGGCAGTTAAAACCGTGGCTTCGGATGCAGCAGAACCTGCCGCGTTAAAACCTGCCTCAACTCCCTCTTCTGCACTCGAGGGAGAGTCCTCGCCATTGTCTACTCGTCCAAGGCGACGTCGTTGGGTTATTCGAAGTAATGAAATGCTTGCAAGACGACGCAGGTCGATGACGGCGGGATACCCTGGTGTTGTGTTCCGCTGGACAGGCAAGGTTCCTCTGAAAACGCGCGAAAAAGGCAGCTTCACCGTGTACGCCGGCCGTCGGCGTATGTTCAAGGGTCACAAGTGGGAACGGCATCTCCAGAAACGCCGTGGCCAGATCGCTGTGCGCATGCGCGACATGCGCAAGCGTATCAGGCGGTTCAAGAATGTAAGTTCTCATTTATCTACCCCTCTAGGTCGGGAAACAGCCTTAATTGTATGATCTAATCTTCTCCTTCTATTCTTCCGCGTATAGGTCTACAAGAAGAGACAGGCCAAGCCGCTCTCGCGAGCTATCCCGCGCAAGAAGGAATCTTTACCGTTCTAATCCCAATATCGTATATCTCGCTTTGTCCTACTTACATACGCATTTTTTCTGCATAACTATCACCCGGATCTGGGTTGCTACATCCGTGGACCTGGCCGCACTCTGGATCTCTTGAGTACCCTAAGTCTACAGAAAGGTTACAATGTGCAACATGGTCCCTATTTTACAGGACGTCCTCACATTTTTGAAGATGATGTCGGATCACGAAATTTCCAAAAGTCCAATTCGACCTATTCAATGTCGTTTATGGTCTTGATTCCGATGAGTTTCAAGGCTTTTGAAAGTCGCCAGACTAGAGTATAAGTTGCGAAGACATGGTATATGGGCGGACACATTCTGAATGGAGAACAATGGCTGACTGACACTTGCAGAGTCGCAGTTGATTCTTGGTCGATGATCTCAGAATACCGCTGGTTCTATTACTGCACTGTTTCCAATCACCAACATATAGGTATTCGTTTATTTGAAAACATTTATTCGAAAACATAAGTAGTTGCCGACACGTAAGGAACCCATTGATGTGATATAAGTGTACTGAGGTAGCATCACTAAGTCCAGGAATCGTGAATGAGAAGAGTTGACTTCGAAATTAGCTGGCTGCAAATCCAGCCAATCAATTAGATCAAGTTTCAATTTATGGCTTGCCGTTACAAACGGGATGGTAACCGTGAAAGTTAAACTTTGTTGTTGGATAGCACGTCATATGAACTCTGCGAGTCCTTTTCGTCCACCTCGCGTACGTCGGAGGAGACGATGGCGGCGCCTGCGAGTTCTGCTGCATGCTTCCCGATCTGCTCCACTGCTTCCTTGCCGTCGAACAGCGCGGAGGTCTCCTCGAGGGTGAGATTTTTAGTCTCGATGATGAACAGGAAGCAGTAGACGAGCTCAAAGGCAATCCAACAGCAATACACGATCTGCAATTTCCATCTGAGTCATGTTATGTGAGGTTTCGAAGGAAGAGTACGAACGTAGTATTTCCACCCGAGTTTCCCAAGTGCGATTGGATTAACGTATTGGTTGAAGATCAGCGACAGAGAGACCGAAAAGCTGAATATTGTGAGTCCCTTTGCTCGGATTGCGTAGGGCAGGATTTCAACGGTATAGGAGACGATAAGAGGCGTAAATGCGATACTGACAACAACGTTAGAATCTTGTCTTTTATGCTGCAGTTGAGACACTCACTCGTAGGCAGCATAGAACAAGAAAATAAATGCTATAACGGCGTGCGCCGCTCCTGAAGCGCCGGATTCAGCAAAAAGTGCGGAGCACACAGTCTGCAGTGTGAAAAACACGAGCATGCCGACACATGAAGAGATAAATAACACCCTGCGGCCCATGCGATCGACAAGGAACGCTGCGATGGTTGAAACCAGCAAATTCCAGATTTGCAGTATGCCATTAATAAGAAGTTGGATAGTTGGGTCGGTGATACCGATGGAATCAAAGACCTTGTTCAGATAGAATGATACGAGCCCATTTCCAGACCATTGCGAGAAGAATGCAATTGCGACGATGATGCGAAGGCGTTTCATGTTGCCCTTTTTGGTGATAAAGGACTTCCAGCCAACATTGGAAGAGACTGTTCGATCAAAGTCAATTGCCGCTTTAATCTCTTGGAACTCGTATTGAACAAGCGGATCATGTCTAAGGATAGACTTAGCAAACGTCGTCAGTATTAAAAGGAGTAAAGGTACGGACTCGTTGCCATCAGCGTGGTAATACGCAAGCGTCTTGAGGGCTTGCGTATCGCGTCCTTTAGAGATGAGCCACCTTGGGGACTCCGGTGCGAACCAAACCAGGCAGACTTGCAATACTGACGGCAAGCCCTGAAGAATCGAAGGCAGGCGCCATGCCCATGAGGAGGCAATTCTAAAGCTGCCGAAGGTGGTCCATGCAGCTCTAATTAGAATAACTACCGTGAGTATCCGGAATCCACATGGAAAACGTAAAGAATAACCTACACAATGGAGCCTGCATACCACAGCGAATTATACATCGACGTCAACGGCGCACGATGAGGCGGATAGGCAATTTCCGAAACGAGCATCGGTGCGGAATTTGCTGCGAATGTCAAACCGAAGCCAATGAGGAAGCTCAAATGTGCGGACATTTAGCTTCGTTGTGAGTGCTTCGTGGACAATGCTCACCGGGCTCCAATAAACATTCGTACCGATGATGATGCAGTCTGTATGGCAGTGCCCCCGCACATTATCAATGCCCCGAGAAATATAGTCCGGCGACGACCTAAACCGTCGGATACATAAGGAGCGAAGGGGTATGCAGCCAAACAACCGATATTCTAGGATTCCGGTAAGTCGCAGCTTGTAACATTCGCAGTATGGAGCACTAACCTGGATAGCATTGAGTAAACCCAGCATCCCGCCTGTCGGATGGTTGAAATCATTCTCCCATTGCGTTAACGATTGCAGGCCATTCATCATGCTTCCGTCATAGCCATTGGTCGAAGATGTGATGAGACTGAAGGAAGAGGCAGGTTAGCCGTCACGTTTCTATCTTAATCGAAGGGCTAACTTACAATAATAAGATCCATGAATTCAAGCAAATAAGTCTTTCATCAGAGAAAAAAATTAGTTCTCCACTACATATAGCCTAAGATGATTAGCTCACCGCCAATTGTTGTGAAACTTGCGGTTTGGGTCAAGTAAGTGAACCCAACCGCCTTTCTCTCCACTGACAACGACGGCGCTGACACCCATAGCGGGGATACGTGTCAAAGGGAAGGGTAGGTACGAGGGACCTGTACGGAGTTTCCAGACGGCGAGGATCAAGCACCCGCCATATTTATGCTAGCTTTGGTGAGAGTAAGTCCCAGGATCGAAGAGTGTTTCGCCATAGTTTCTCCTTCAAGAAGAATTCACCCCCGGAGCAAAGTGCGGCATATTGCAGTCCGATCGACAAAGAAGCCAAAGTGTTCGCCATTGAGTACGACGGCATCTCTGTAAGTTTTTGTACGTCAGCGAAGATGTAGCTGGAGGGGATTAAGGTGGTGGCTACAGATCAAGGTGTACGAGAGTAAGCACACACCAAATTCATAAGTTACAGCTGAATTCTTTCTGAGACACTGATCCCGGGTTCGCGGGCCCGCTCCGCATCCCACCAAGAGTGTCAGCAGTACGAAGCCATAAGCTCTCGGTGCCTTTTGAAGCTCAGAGATCTGCCGAGGAATATGAGATGAAAGGCTTCTGAGAAAGTGATGGGACTACCGTTCACATGTGTCTCACCAACGGATGTCGACGGCACATTATTCGTGGAGATAAGAAAAAGGCATGTATGGGTACTACCGGTAAAGAGCAAGTAAATCCAAGGCGAAGAGCTCATAAACAAAAGATTTATTCATTAGCTGAACGCACATCTCCCCAGAGTAAGCGTGATCGAGCCTTATAGTAGATCCAGACTTTACTGCCAGAAAGATTCAGACAAGTCGATAAACGATGGCATAGCTCGGAACAAAGACACCCAGGCCGACCGGAGTACCCCAGTGAAATGATGGATATCAATTTAGAAAGCGCGGGAGTCAAGGCCGCTAATAAAACTTCGATGTTTACTCAGGACAAACGCGTTTCACGGGTTCTCTTTACGGCTTGCAATCTTGGTGATGTAATTGGGCGCAGAAAACAGCAAGCCAAGCCTTGCACTAGTGAGAGATCTCAATGGCTCTGGGAGATTGCGATACGGTTGTATGAAAGAACTTCCCGGGCATTTGCTCACGGAATTTTGTCGGGCTTTTCGAATGCTCTAATTAGTATTGAGATAAGTGAGATTTATGGGAGCGGAAGACGAGCAGACAAAGTTGTATGAGCTCACCTCTGCCATAATCCGAAGCGATCTTATCGTCCGTCCCCAATATGCTGACCGCTAGCATAGCTATAAGAATGGTTACATTTTGAATACTATAACATAATTAATACCCGCAGCGTCTAGGCGAGCGACAATGATGTGCAATAATGCCAATAAAGAGTAGGAAGTGCAGCAGAATTTGATGTTTGATGAAAGAGTGTGTACAATGGGAGAATCAATAGTGCCAAAGAGTGGATCATTGATAATCAGAACTTCTTAAGAAGGTGTGAAGCAGATGTGGAAGGAGCTGGGTCTGCTCCCGAGTCACTGGCGTCATTGGCCGGAAAATCTGGACCAGAGTTGGGATGGAACGCGTCCGAGCCGCCTGTACTACGTTCGGTTTTGTTTTGTTTGTCGGTACCAGGCTCTGCAGCCGTCTTTCTCCTAAGCCCGATTGACATGGACATCCCGAAAGTGCTGGCCAGGTTCGCAAGGGTACTTGTTGCTGATGGGCCCATGTTCGGACTCGCGATGAGGTTGACCGATTGTCGTTTGTTGAATCTGTTGTTAGCTGTAGCAGGAGGAGGAACATGTTCCGAGGTCGTCCGTCGTCTACTGAAAAGCATGTTAGACATTCCTTCCGAAGCCGACTGAGTAGGAGATGGCGTTGTTGAGCGAGTTGATCTGCTGTTTTGTCGTTCAATTTGCTTATCTCCATTGAGGGCATTCGTGGAACCGTTCCCTGCAGCACCCGACGTGCTAGGGGAGGTGGCCGGTGAGTTGACTGGGTGCTCAGAAGAAAGTGCAATAGTCGGTGCTGCTTTCGATGCCGTCGACGAGGTGCCTGCAGCGGAGCCTCTGGGAAATGGAGCTATGCGTCCGCCGCTAAATGACAAACGTGATGAAGAACTCGCGCGAGAGCCCGGTCGTAATGGCGAAGGCACGCTTGGCGAATGCGCATGTGCTGCAACACGTGTAGGCGATGGTGGAGGTGGCCCAGTAATTCTGGATGATGGTGAGGGTGTTCTACTCCGCGAAGGTAAAGGTGGAGTTGCAGGGATTACTTCAAGCGGACTTTCGGCCGAAGTCGCTTGTGCGAGGAGTCTCGACAATGAAGATGGCCCCGCGGATGCTGAATTCGACCGAGTCGGGAAGAGGTGTGACGTTGGGGACCGCGTCGGTCCCAATGGTTCAGCCGCGGTAGCTCCGGACTGCGGAACATCTGCTAATGGAGGACTTATAGGGCGCTCTAGGGGAGTTGGGCTTGGCGGTCTGTCCTGATTGGCTCTATTAGTTGTCGATTTTCTCCGTTTCGTGGTATCAACCCCGGGCCTCGTCCAGTCCTCAACTTCTAGCATATAATACTTTATTCCGTCTCCTAAACCATATGGATTGCTGCCTGGATCCTGAGTAAAATAATAGGTGAGATAAATAACAAAGTATAGTAGCACAAGTTCACACTGACCCTTGTGTCGGCTATCCTCTCAGTAATTGATGTGATGCGAGCGACTATCCATTCTCGCGACTTCAGTTGATCAGCTAGCCGTCCGGCAGCATTGAGGAAATAATGGGGAAAGGACACTACTCAATTGATTGATATGATACCGAGCCATTTGAACCATCAATCTTCGGAAGTTCATTGAGCATTAATAAAAACGTATACGCACCGTTAAACGCTGCCCATGGCTTAGACACCGAATTTCGGGTAGGCAAAAAAAGTGCGAGGTCTCCCTTAGCAAAATTCCGGAACGTAATCTTCCCTTTCGATCGCTCGCGGTATTCCTTGCACTGTTTCTGCCACTTGCGCACGACAGAACCGACTTTCGCGACGGTTTCCGAAAATGAATCCAGGTCGTACGCTCGGAGGATCTCCAGGGCGGCAGTAGGATCAGTCGGGTCTATTGGAACAGCCTCTTCGCGAAGCGGAGACATGGTCATCCTTGGTGGTGACAAAACAATGGATTCTGAAGGGTTAGCGCCATTTTTAAGAGCTGTCGCAGGATGAACCGACAAAGGCTGGAGAGTAGCGAGAGTCTTAGCGTGACAGTCTCGGAAGGCAATGGCAACGTCAAGGATTTGAGCGACTAGTCTGTCACGATCGCCTATTTTTTGCTCAAAGTCTGACTGAGATGCTCTCCCCTCTGACAGATCGTTTCGGAGGACACGTTCGACATGGCGTGCCTCCCGAAGCTCATGTTCCGTCCGTTGCAGTTCTTCTCGTAAGCCAGCTAAATCTGCATGTAAAACGTCGACTTCTGTCCGCGTCTCCTTCAACTGCGTCTCTTTCTGGTCCAGCTGGGCTTGCGCTTCAAAGAATCGTTGTTCGAGTACAGCTCTGTCCCCATCTGCCTCTGCAATATGGTCACGCATGATACGGTCGTGCTCAAGTGCTTGAGCGCGAAGAAGGCGCTCTTTCTGCTCTCCAGCTTCGCGCAACGCATTGCTTGCCTCCGCATTTTCCGTGCGAGCGGCTTCAATTTGCAAACGCAAATCCTCTCCGCGCAAGCGTGCTTCTTCGAGACTACGCAGTGTACCAGTTTGATCGGCGAGAAGCTGCGCGATCTTTGCTGTATGTTCAGCCTCGAGCTGCTTCGCTTCCTCATACTCTTCCCGGGTACGCGTCAATTCGAGTCGCAGCGCGTCGACCTCCTGGGCACGACCAATTGCGTCGCCTAGCGCATCAGTCTGTCCTTTGCGAAGCACCTCAACATCGGCTAGCAATTCATTATGACGTTGCACGAGAATCTTCCGTGCCTGAGACTCGGACTCGTTCTGTGCCTTCAAAGACTGTACTTCCTGTACGAGTGCTTCCATGCGTTCCCGGCCTTGGTTGATAGATTCTGAAGAATTTTGCAGCTCGGCCTTGAGTTGCGCGATCTCGGTCTCGTATTGTTCCCGATCATGCCTTATTGCGGTCTCACGTTCGTTCTTTTCCTTTTCCAAAGCAACGACCTTATCTGAGAGCTCCTGGAATGCGGCCTCGTCGGCCTCGGTAACTATCTGGACATCAGCCCTATGCACTAATTGAATGAAATAATGCCTTACTCCGCCGACGAGATAGGGATAGTCTTGAAGAAGATAGCACTGAGCGACAAAAAATCAGACGTTAGTTGAGTTCGCACTCCCAAGTTCGGACGAATCTGCTTACAAGAACGCTCCACGATGCGGTCAAAGGAAGATTCAATGCTATCCATCTTATCAATGAGCTTCTCTAATGCCCTGCGCGTTTCTTGCAAAGGCTGAGCAGGCATATTTGGGTCTGCCTGGACACTGCGCTCGAACGCATCAAGCATCTGCATGAATGCGTCGATATCACTGCGTTCCAACGAGTATTCGCCATCCTTGCCCCCAGTAGGTGAGAAATCAATTGCAGGCACGGCATCATCCATGCCCCTAGTGTCAAATGGAAGTTGACCATGTACATCACCACGATAAATTTGTCGGCGTTTGCGCTCAGCGGACGTCAGCTTTGCCATGACCTCCAGAATTGTTTGTGCACGCTGGTAGAAGAATCGTGCTACAAGGTACTCATGTTCACAAGGTTTGGTCGTGAGTATCAGCAATAAATTGCTTACCAAATTCCTTTCTTCGCACTATCTCGACGAGCGTTGCACCATACGCATAAGGCATGTTGTGTAAGCGCTGGATGTGCGCAAAGCTTGTCTTGATGCGAAGGTCCGCCTGGACAGAGCTCATCAAACCCGGTAGCTGCACTATATCAGCATTCTCAATGCTGATACGTCGAAGAGCTCCAACGCAAAGTTCCGTAGTCATATTCTGTAATTCAGAATGATTAGATTACGAACTAAGGAGTTTGAAGAGACGTTGACCTTGGTATCCGTTATACTCTCGACCTCTTTGCGTAAAACGGCATCCGCTTGTTTTAGCTCTAATATATGCCCGTCAGAAAGTTAATTGCAGTCACTGTAAGTATATATATGTTTGTATGTACCGAGTAGGAGACCCTCCGAGTTCAAGGCAGGACCTGATACGCTCTCAAGCCGCGAGGCGATGTCAGCAACCTTCTCATATGCGTCTCGCGTACGTCGCTCGCTTGATTCCACATTTTCTGGGATGCTAGATAGTGTCAGAATGAGAATATGGAACGCTGAATGCCCTTACCGAGTTGTTCTCAATGTCGTGCGAATCTGGTCAGCACCGTCAGTCAAGCGTTCCATGCACTCCTGGGACTGCTCGAAGCGCATATTTATACCCTCTATAGTGTTCATGAGAAACGGTGTGGTTTTATTCAACTATTCACGTACCGCTGACTTTCGCGCATCCATCTGCTACTTGACGCATCTTATCATTAGACACGTAGTCACCAAGCGTCCGCGCACGTCCCCCTGCTTCGATTGCCCCGCGAGCAGCAGGACTCAGGAATTCGGGATGGATGCGCACGGCGGCAACAGCAGCGATATCTGAGTTTAGAGCAGCAAGCAGCATTGCTTGTCCCCCGAGTGTGTGTCGAGCTCCTTGTGCGAAAGGTTCAAAGGCTTCGGAGAGGGAGAGTATGCTGAGATCAAGGCTGCGCGACGCGATGCTAAGCGCATCAAGCTGAACCCGCACAGAATCGGCGATATGCAAGACGGCATCACGATGCACGTGCGCAGCGCGGAGGTAAGCAGCGGCAAGTTGATGGGGACGGAAAGGTGGCGTAGATGAGATTGTATCTGCTGTATCTCAGCTTTTGGGCTTCACTATCACAAGACATGCTCACCTTCGATAGGGGGGTGTAGGGCGGGCTGCACACGCAATTCCCGGAGCACCTCGTGTAGGTCGTACTCCAAGTAGTATTTATTAAATACAAAAATGGACTGCAGAAACGTAAGGAAGGTTTCATGTAGGTAAACGCGTGCGTACATTGTCTGATGCTCCAGCCAAATCTCGCAGATTCTCGTTCATCAATCGGCGGCCATCCGAGAGGTACGCCAGGACGGCCTCTTGGTCAGTACCTATTTGGTCTTGAATCAACTTCTCTAAGCTGGTGGTCCTATTTAATGTTCAGCGCGTGTGTGCCACTGCGAGGACCAGGAAACGCACCGCTCGATGTCCCACAAAGATGTTTCGACCTGCTAGCATGAGCTCCTGGTGAGGGGTTCCAGTAGTCAATAACATACCTCGAATACCTCTCCATCTTCCGCGCGACAGATACGCAGCATAAAATCCCAATATATTCTCCAGTTCTAACGGGCTTGAATGCAAAAGAAAGAAAGCAATTGTCAAGGGGTAGTCGCTGAAAACAGTCTCAGTACCAAGTACAGGTGTGTCTCTGGGTCTGACGCATGGCGCTCGCGACTGGAAGTTCAGATCACGTGTTTGAGCGATCGCGGTGCTATGCAATTATGTCATTGTAATTGAGCCCTTATGGACAGTCTCAGGCAGCGAAGTACTAGTGGACAGGGACCACACCCGCCCCAAATAAGGTCCAGGGTGAGGATACCTCCGTAGAAGATATATTAGGTTATGGTCGGTGAAGCACACAATTGTCGTCAGTACCTCGATTATCCAAGTCATCGAAATTCACGACGACAGAAGTTACAGTGCGTTTTAAATGCGGACACATTAATTATACATAGTGTTACACTAGAGTGGACCAAATAATGGAAGGACTGCATCTAGAAATTGAGGACTTTAAGCTTGCATAGCATCGGCATCGACGTCTTCAGCGGCCTCTTTTGCTTTGGATTGGTCGATGAGAAACGACAGCGTGGCTGTGTTCTCATCGCATCTACGAGGTCGACACAGTATCAGTAGCGAAAAGTCATCGATTAACAGTCTTTTACTCACATCCGGGAGATATTTTGCTCGGCGTCCACTAAACCTTTCCATACCGCTCTGAAAACGCTTGCGAATTCCATGGACCTATCCCTTAGGTACCGACCATGCGCAAACAGCAACGCGCGCACCCACAGCAGGTCGAACTCGAGATGCGGCGAGCGTGACCCTCCCACGCCCGCACCACCAGCAGGATCCAGTCGGTCTGCAACAAATCGTAACATTTTCTCAAGATACACCGGCGGTAGTTGGCGCACGACGAGGGCGACATCCGCACGTGGAACCGCTTCGTACGCTTGCCGGATGAGCGGACGCTCGTTCAATCTAAATGACATTACGAGTGCAGTGAGGAATTCACGTTTCGCGATTGTTGCAACCACGGCCGCAGGCGTCAGTTCCATATCGAGATCGAACGGATCGAACGTGAGTGCCTCATCAAGTGCATACAGTAGAAGCCCCTCCGTCGATGCGGCGGCCCAGCTCGTACCCGTTGGCGAGAAACGTACACACTTTGTGCGGGCCTCTTGCCGATAACGACGCTTTGAAAGATCTCCACGCTGCGCACCCGGAAGTGAATGATCCAAACGGTCCTCTAGGTCGCTCTCGTCGCCGCGATCGTCAATGAGATCAATATTTCCCGCCTCTGTCACACGGCGACTGTCAAGAAATTCCTCTGTGCCATCCAGAGACAAATTTTGGCTGATCTGATATTTCTTGACCATCACGCCGTCTCTTACGTCGTACAGGACAACATACTTGCTGTTTCCACCTGCAAGCAAACACGAGCCATCGGCGGTATATGCGAGACTATTGAAGCACTTGCCCGAACTGCTGTTTGCTGCGGAGCGGCGGTCGTCTGCCTTCCGCCCACCGGAGATGTCCATGCGGCCTTCAATGAGCATCGTCTGCTTGCCTAGCCCAACGTCCCAGAAAGCGATCTGTCCGTCCAAAGAAGACGCTGAAAGCTCTTTACCATCCGGCCGGAATGCAAGAGCAAGCACGTCCGCGCTTAACTGGAAGGGCTCAACCGCGCGCGAACGGTCAAACACGTTCCATACACGGACAGTCTTATCCCACGATGCGCTCGCAAGAACGTTGCCAGTCGGAGAGAACGCAAGCGAACTCACAGGACCTTCATGTCCGCTCAAGATATCCAAAAGTTTCCCCGTCTGTACTGACCACATGAAAATTTGGAAGCTGTCTGTAGAGCCCGCAGCGACGACTTCGCCGCTGGGGTCGACCGCTAAAGCAGAGAACTGTACCGGCGAGGGAGAGGTAAACGTGCGAAAGTTTCGGTAACGGATGAGGTCGAAGGCGCGTACGGTTCCGTCAAGAGACGCAGAAAACAGGACTTGTCCTTGTTTTGCGAATTCGACGGCGGATACTGCTGCCGAATGTTCTGAAAAAGTAACGAAACAGAAGCCAGAGGAAGTATTCCAGACTTTTACTTTTCCGTCGTCCCCACCAGTTGCGATATGCTGTCCATCGGAAGTGTACGACAGAGTATTCATGTCGAAATAGTGACCCTGCTGTTTGAGAATGTACGATTCCGATTGCCATTCCCATACAAGAAGCTGTCCAAGCTTGGTTGTTCCGAATGCAAGCCACTCGCCGCTTGCATTAATCGCCACAGAAGTTATTTTTTCTTGCGAGATACTGAGAGTGTGGATATTTGCGAACCCGGGCATTTCCCACAAGCCGAAGACACCAGTTGAAAACCCAACGACAAGCATATTGGAGGGTGCATGGAAGGTACTGCAAACGACCCTTGTGCCAGGTTGGTTGAAATAGCCACGCTTTGAAACACCCCACCTCGTGCTTGCAATGACGTTTTCTGGTGACTCAATAGAGCTATCAGAATCTTCTTCAGAGTCCACATCCTTTGCTTTCGCCTTCCAAGTGAAAACGGCGCCGTCGCGACTGACTGTATATATCTGCATTTGTATCTGATTGAGCATGAGTTACATTGAAGAGATAAGTTGCATACCGTCTTGGAATCTGATGAGAAGTATGCATTTATAACTACGTCCCTATGGCCGGCAAATGTCTTCGGTCGAAACCCTTCCACAGGATCGAGTGTAAATAGACGAGCTGTCGTGTCCCGCGATGTTGTTATAAAGCACCTTTTCCGACGGTGAGGGATTTTTCGGCTGAGCGTTTGGGGCACTTACTTTGAGTCTGGCGACCATTCTATGCTTAATGCCTCGTCATGGTGCCCTGTATATGTCCTATGCAAGTTGAAAGGTGCGAACTCGCGCATAAGGTGGTTCGGCGTCCTCCACACCTGTATATGCGAATCATGCGTGACCGCGATAAACCGCCCGTCTGGCGAGAATTTCACTACGTTGACTGGCTTCTTGAAGTTGAAATGATGCAGGACCGTTCTCCTGCGGAAGTTGACAAGCAGCGCACGACCGTCCTCGTCGACACTAATGAGTACATTGCCGTCGGGGCTCAACGCGATGGCTGCTATGTTCTTCCGATTCTCGAATGAGAGCGTGTACGACTTGTTGCTTCGTGAGAATAAGAATGCGACGAATGGTCCAGATTTTTGGAAAGACGTACTTGACGAGGTCGAAGACAGAGACACGGTTTCCAACGGGACTCAACACAGAGTTTCCATCTGACGTGAAGGCAACGTTTCCTTGCTGATATACGGTACCGCAAAGGTTTGAAAACTGTAACAGATTGTGTTAGTAGACGGGATGGCAGGGACAAGCTTTACTTACTTTGTAATTGGACTTCATGAAGTTTTTGCAGAAAGCGGCACGGGCGATATTCAAGTTTTCAAGGTCACGAGCTGGAGATTAGATAAGATAAAAGGGCGATCATTACGACCTTCCCTTCACCTCAACCCAATGAACCAAGTACAAGTTGTTGAAACCAATAGCACGTAGGCTTTCCGTCTCATTAATATTACGGAAATCGTTTAACTTCGAATCCCTCTTTCTTCCAGCATAAATGGACGATGGAGCTACCAGCCTCGTGCTTTGAATCGAGGCCAGACAGTCAGTAGCGCTGATGCCACTGCTCTTCGCGGACTGACAGTGCTTGTGCATCGCCATCGGAAAAATGAGGGTCCCATTAAAATTGCCGTGTCTTTGGTACTGCCTTCCATCTAAGAGGAGTCACTCAACCACACTCGATAAATCGCACATGCCACAAAATCCAAGCGGACAGTCGCTTTTAGGGTTCTGCCGACGTGCCGGGCGCCTACTTTCCTTTTTTAGTGCTTTTGTTCCTTATCAATCGACTGTGGCTGGGAGGCGGTTGCCGGCTGTGATGGGCACTCAGCCACCAAGGCCCAAGAACAAGCCCGGAGAAGGCCATATCACAAATATGAGCGACAAAGAGGCTAAAGCGTAACTAACGTGATGGTGGCCGTAAAGCCACGTCCGGCCACCCATTTTCTGCTTTTAAAGAGGTCGGTATGTGTGGTTCTCTCCCCTTAATACACCTCTGGTCCCCCCTCTTCTGGGATGGGTCGAGGACACTCCCAGTTGTCGTATGTGTCGGCGAACTGTCTTGATGCATTCCACCCTTCTCGGGAGCCGGCCTGATGATGTCTTGCTCATGCTTTTCTCTGCTTCCCGTCAGTGACCCTGGACTTAAAAAAACTTATTTTCATTTGGTTCTGGGGGCATAGTCCAGGCGAGACGTGTGGTCTGAGGGAGGCGAGAATGGACAGAGTCTACGCATGGAGCTCGAGGAAGGAAGACCGGTACGTCATCTACGCCTCTCCCTCACCACCTCCGCTCTTTATCGGCGTCCGCCTGCTCTTCGCTCACTGAGCGAGCACGCGACGGTACTGTATAGTATTATACATCGCCCCGCGAATGCCGCCCCTACCTTAACCTGGATGGGGATCACGGTATGGCACTTGGGGGAGCCACGCGCCGACTCCCCCGGGCCCCGTCCTACGCCTGGCACCGCCAGAGGAACCCGCAGGCGCATAACACCAGGGGGCAGTCATTCACCGCCCGTCCGAGCAGACCCTAGCTGTTGAGACGGGCACGGATCTGGGGGCCAGCGAGACCTACCGCTACAAATAGTTGGTCCCGTGGTGAGGTCCGTCAGACCACGGAAAGAGAAGACGCCCTGGGGCAGACGGAGAGTTGCGAGAGCGCTCCTTTGCATATTGAAGACGGACTCTGGGGAGATCCCAATGCGGGTTTGAGTTTCACTTTGGGTTCTTACGACCTCGGGTGGGCTCCGTAAGCGGGGTCTGGACGTTATGAGGAGAGCACGAGACGAGATGAGAGGCGTGGATGGCCTGTTCCGGTTTGGAATTGCGATCTTCGCGAGTGGGATCCTCGCGCGGATAGGACTTTTTCGTCTTGATCCAACGAGCTGGGGATGGTCAATTTTTTCCTGCTTTTCGAAGCTCGTTCTGAGCGTTGTAATCGCCTGTTTGCTTTTTTCAGACCTAGTCACTCACGATCCTCGCAGCGTTACACGGGTAAATCGGTTTTTTCTATTTTCAATTTACTCGTTGACGCATTTACTCGTATGGTGTATCTAGAAGACAGTGCTAAAGTCGAGAGTGCAAGTATATAGGTGAGCCTCGCATTATTAATTAAACTGACCGGACATTGGCTTGAACACCCAAACACGGGCGTGCGTTTTTAGAACACACAATAGCCGCTTACTTCCTCTGACGACTTTAAGAGTATTCAAGACTAGTACCCCTTGAACAACTCGGTATAACTCGGACTAGAACTCTGCTAGTGAAATTTACGTCTCTCCTCTTTTGTCCCTTGTAAAACCAAGAATACTTCAAGAAATACTGTATACATGCAAGCACATTCAAAACTGGAATTTCTTCTTCTGTAACATTCTGGTCCTTTCTTAGCCTGGGCTCCTCAAACTGCTGGTATCTTCGCCTTTCTGCCAACATGCTTGCCTCGCTCCCTGCCGACTCTCACAGGCGGTACGCTGCGAGTAATCTCTACTCAGCCAGTCGTTACCCCTGTGAAATGACGCAGAGGGTAATCTGGAGGCCTATCAAGCACACTAATGGTATCATCCAGCAAATACTGCATACATTTCAGCGGCCGAGTTATCTGGACCCTGGTTGTGTGATTTACAAACCAAGCTACAACCAAAAAGAAAAGAAAAGAAAAACGCAGAAGACATCGACAGTACTAGTACCTTCCTTCAACCGCTCACCAAAATCGACCAAACGTACTTCCACGCCCGTCCACCTCGCCCACACCGTCCCCA
This sequence comes from Coniferiporia sulphurascens, assembly GCA_002794785.1. NCBI lineage: Eukaryota > Fungi > Basidiomycota > Agaricomycetes > Hymenochaetales > Hymenochaetaceae > Coniferiporia > Coniferiporia sulphurascens. The sequence goes on along the minus strand of NBBA01000010.1, from coordinate 738,985 downwards.
TCCCCATCCTCTCCACGTACACCCCCAACTCCAACTCCACCACCGTTCATCCCGAGCAACAGGCCCACGCTGCCCTGCAGCACCGCGCCCACGGGGCGCATCGACGCGCGATCGAGCACGTGCGGACAAGGACGCGGGAGCGGTCTCGGCCGCGGCGCAGGCTCCACCAGATCACGTTCAAAGACGGAAGGCACGCGTGCGCCGGGCATCGTCAGTGCGAGCTCTGTAGGCGATGCGTCGAACAGCGAGCGCGTCGTGCGGAGGCGTGCGAGCACCTTTTATTCGGGACGTGTTAGAGAATGCGCTAACACTGTGAGGGGACACGTTTCAAGCACACCTTTTCGTGGAACGCGATCTCAGAGTCCAGGTGAGCCTGGGTGATGCGCGCGAAGTCTTCCTGTTTCTGCGCGTGATAGACTTCGAATTCAGCCATTGTCGTGTTCAGGACGGTCTCGCAGCGCGTTGCGACGTCGTCCTCCGGGAGACCTTCTTTTTGCACGTCGTCTGAAGGGTTGGCCGGAGTTGACGCTTCTTTGTACCGCGAGAGCGTTGCGTTATGGATGTCGAGGACGGGCTGCGGGGGTTTTTATTTCGGGACTCGACTTATACGGTGTCCAGTGAAGTAACACACTTACGGCGTAGATAGTGCTAGGGTGAGCAACATCTTTTAGGGAGTCTTCCGTCGCCAGCATCGTCCGGCGTGCCTGCGAGCCACAAAAGCAAAAGAAAACGAAAAAACCGTCAGAGAATCATCAGAATCTTCACATAGTGGAAGGACTTCAACACGAAGGAAAGCGTAGTACTTACATGATCGTCATACAAATCCGCAACACCCTGGAGCGTCTCCGCCGTTTTCTGCATACACTTTGTCAAACGTAAGCAGTCTGAACAGTCAAAGGATGGAAAGTCCACAGTATGGTCCACACGTAGTCAAGCATCCAAAAAATGAAAGTCAATAAAGTCGACCAGAACGACACTAGATCAGACATAACATGCCTGTACAGTCCTCCCGCCAGCACCATGCGCCCTCTTCATTCATCAGCCCCCTTTTCCGTCTATATCCTTTTCTTGAACGGGCGGAGTTATTTGGACCTGACCGGGTTGTAGACTGAAAGTGGCTGGCGTCCTCATCGTTCTCGTCACTACCAGAGCCATCGTCCGACGGGGAGTCGGGAGAGGAGCGGCTCGCAAGCGGTGTGGAAGTTATGAGCGAGAGGATGGAATGGGATAGCAACCGCTCAGCGCTCGCCATCCCTTTCGATACTCGCTTTCAGTAAATAGCACGCAACATCCCATTTTGGAGTCCAAAAAAGAATAGTGTTACTTACCAACCCGCGCACTCCTTACTTTCGCGAAATTGCCGCGAAGCTGTTGTACACCTTCCCCGACGGCACGAGTGTGTTCAGCAAAGCGTGCGCCGGCATCTTCCGCGTCTTCTGCGTCGAAGTGGAATGCTGGGTGGAACACATGAGCGAAGAAGGACGCGCCTGCCGGTCGGCGGCGGATGAACTGCGGGAACTCGCGGTGCCATTCCTGTGCATTAAGACGCGTTAGTGATTCATACGCTGCGCAATTAACCATTGTCTTAAATATACACATAATTGAAAGAGTGTGTCGAATATTGCGGGGGATAAGACGGAATGGAAAACGTACAATATCACTTTCGCACCCGAGGAAAAACGTCAACACAGCTGCGTAGCGCGCGACAGGGTGTGCAACCAGACGGGTCATGTAGCGCTCGAGTTCCGTCCTGCGCGCCTCAACGAAGTCGGCATTGAAGCGACCCGCATACGCTTTCTCCGGGAGCGGCGGCAGCGCGAGCCCTGGGAGACGCGCGGATAGCGCGTTGTGCAGCTGGACGAAATGCGAGAACCGCCGCTGCACAGTGATATTGTGCGTTTGCGGGCTACGCAAGGGGGTATCTTCGGCGTCGGGATCCGCTTCATCTTCCGAGTCGGCAGCGTCAGATTCGGTCGTGAGGTCGGGAAACATCGAAGTGACGCTGTACACCACAAATGCTTCGGCGCCAGAGGGGCGGCGCGTCTCGGGTGAGTGCACGCTCACGGAGAACGGCGGAACCTTCGCGCGCCACGCGGGTCCGACATCGACGACATGCGTGTCAGGATCCGTCTCAATATCCTTCTTCCCAGAATCGCTAACGGTGGAACTGCTGCTTAAATCGCGCATATGAGCATGTTCGGGGTACATGTATGCGGAGAGACGCCAGTCGGGAGCAGGCGGAAGACCGCTATTATCATTCTTGTTCTCTGAGGTACTGGTGGATTGCGCAGAAGAGCCATGCAATACGAACTCCTCCGCGCCGCTTGTGACAAAGCGCGAAAAGCGGTTGAAACTACGTCCACCTAGTAGACTCCCGCCTAGGAAACTTCGGCGTAGCTGTGCTCGGAACCACTCGCCGGTTGTCTGTGAGGTGAGCGGGGATCGTTGCATTACCTGGCTTGGAGAAGCGGGAGGTAGATAAGAAGACTCGGCTGCCGAGGATGGGAACTCGGAGGCGCGCGGGGTCATGGTATTGCCAGAATCCACAGTCTCGGAAGGTCGGTGAGGGGTACACTCCGTTGTAAACTGTTTTCGTGCAATGTTTCCTTTAGGCGTAAGCAATATGAACGGACATTTATCTGCAAGCGCTCACAGCGTAGTACGCTCGAGGAACCAGTCCGATCTCCCCTCGACTCAGCTCGCTCTCGTCCACACCCTCTTCAGCATCTGCAACATCGACCAACGGGACTCGCGCAAGACTCCACCCTTCTGCGACGTCCTTTGACGAGTCCAGATGTTCTAATTCGAGGTTGAACGCGACACTCTCCTGCAGGATTTCGAGCGCCATGCCTGCACGCACGCAGAGCTCACCGTGTTCCCGCATGCCCATAAAGTCGAACAGCACATGCGCGGGTTGACCGCCTTCTGGCCATAGCTCTTCACTAGAGTGATGCAATCTGCCATCAGCATTTTCCGTCTCTTCGTCAGGTATGGATAACGCGTCAACATGGGGAAGACCATCTGCGCCGGGTGCACGCGCACGTCCGAGATACTCTGTCCATGCATTCGAACTGTTGAGACCCGCGTCAAATCCGAGGCTGGGGTCGAAGTTCAATGAAGTCGTTGGCGGTGCATCCGATGCTGGGCGTGGGGGACGCAGGGCAGACGTTGCAGTGTAATGGTCAACATCGACCCGGACATGGCGGGGAAATGTCGACATGGGTGATGAACAGGAGGAGGGGAATAGGGGCGTGAATCTGGAGTTCACAGGTCGCACCTCCCCTCTTCGAATTCAACTTATCGGAAATGCGCAGAGTGTATGCTACTAGGACCAGTGTACACCCTTTCGGATTTGCTCAAATACAAGGTGATCCCAAGGATGCTGAAGTCCCGTCACGACTCGTACGCCAACAGTTTAGACCACAACGGCCAACGACGATACACGCCTCGTATATCTCACACGCGTCCCTCTTCGCAATAAGTTCTGGGTTCGTCCCTACCACGATGCCCCTACAGTGAAGGCGAAGTAAACGGCGACGGTACGTTCGACGACTCGAACTGAGCGACTGGACGGACGACTGAACGGGACGCAGGCGAAAACGTCAGGTCACGTGGTCTCGACTCTGGCGTCTCCGATATATGCGCGTCATAACGAGCGTCAGTCCGAGTGTCAGTCCGAGACGGTGGTAGCGATATAATGGCAGAAGTAAAGGGAAAATTAAAATCCTCGTAATTCAACGCCAGCCATGAGCCACTACAGCGGCCACAATACTGCCAACTTCAAACCCAGCTCCCGCGTACGTGCTCGAGTACAGTGGCGCGTCTCGGGACCCGGCTTACATCTGGCATTAATCTTTAGGTTGCCTTCATCGGCGGGGGACTTCTTGCGACAAGCCTTCTCGGCTTCTTCTACTTCCTCGATTCCCGTCACAACCGCAAGAGGGCCCTTGACACCGCAGACGACGCCGGAAACCATCCCGGTGGCAGGATCTCCTCATGTGCGTCTTTACACTCCAAATCACCACTGACTACGGGGTGACTGACGCATGAGACATAAGGGGAGACACGTATGCTTCAACGTGCAACACCCAAGTCCACATCCTTCCCGACGACAGTGCGTTCCGCGAGCGTTGAAACGATAGGCGGTCATCCGCGTGCTATTGCCACGATACACGATGCGCACCACCGCACGTTCGCGGAGGAAAATTCCGCAAACGTCGCCAGCTCGGAAGGCCGTAGTCTCGCGGTGCCGACACCTCAGAGAGCGGGAACGGAAGGGCGCGTGTACACGAAGAGTCCAGACTGGCGCGATGCGGCGCACGCCGGTGCGGTGGGGACTGTCAGCTCGGGTATGGCTGGAGAAATGCCCAAATTGACTGGGGAAGACACGGACGGAGGTGAAGGTGCAAAAGATGACACCGGCTGGACGGCGGCTAGAGAGGTGGAGCGTGTCGCATCCGGGGCGCAGGGCGAGGCGCAGGGTATCGCGGATAAGATCAAGGGTGTGTTCAGTGGAAAGTGATCCCGCATAAGATTTTTTTCCGCCGGGCTGCCGCGCCTTTAATCCGTGCGCTATGTCTAAGTTCCTCCTTTTTATTCCTTTGTACTGATTCCGCTCCACTTTTTCCAAATGACGACCCCATTTTTTCTGGTACGCGAAGTCTGTACGATGTACGCCACGAAGCACGAAAACCTGTATTTTCTTAATATAGACTGTCCGTAAATGGACGGACGTGTTCCGTCCGGCTTCGGATCGATGATGCCGTTCAGTGGGCGATTAGCAATCTCGGGGATTGTCAGTGGCAGTGTGTGTGGCCAAAAGATGGCGCGTGAGCAGTTCGGGCCGAGGACGCACCGGTGTATAAATCCTTATGAACTTTCCCTGTTCGAAACTGCATACACCCACACCCTTATCGTTCCCCACCTTTTCCCCCACCCTCACACAAACACCAATGCCTGCCTCTACGACCATCAAGCTCAACACGGGCGCTGAGATGCCCACCGTCGGTCTCGGCACCTGGAAGTCCAAGCCGGGAGCCGTCGAGGGCGCCGTCGAGCACGCGCTCCGCCACGGATACCGCCACATCGACACCGCCGCTGCCTACGGTACGTACACATCGACGCTCTGTTTTATGCAGTCTGCAGTCTGCTAATCGCGCGCCGTAGCCAACGAAAAGGAGGTTGGCCAAGGTATCAAGGCCTCGGGCGTACCGCGCGAGTCGTTCTTCCTCACGACCAAACTGAACAACCCCGACCACAAGACGGCGGAGGAGGCGCTCCTTGCGTCCCTCGCTGCGCTGGACACGCCGTACATTGACCTCTGTGCGTCCTTCTTTCAAACGCTGCCTCTAATTTACGCAGCCTAACAAAAAAACGCGCGCTTTTTTTCAGGGCTTATGCACTGGCCTGCGCCGATGACGCCAGAGTACAAGGCGGACAAGTCACATGACTGGCTCGTGACCTGGAAAAGCATGGAAGAGATCTACGCCAAGCACCCTGACAAGGTCAAGGCCATCGGTGAGTCTGCTCGGGCATCCCGTTCGGCCAGCTATTTTTTTTCGCTAACTCCCCCTCCCCCCTTTGCTAAGGTGTTTCCAACTTCTCCGTCGAGTACCTCGAGCGCCTCCTCCCCGAGGCCAAAGTCGTGCCGGCCGTGAACCAGATCGAGCTTCACCCGTCCTGCCCGCAGCACGACGTCGTCGAGTTCTGTGTGAAGCGCGGCATCGTCCTCACGGCGTACTCGCCTCTGGGCTCGGACAACTCCCCGCTGCTCGCGAATGCGACCGTGCAGCGCATCGCCGAGGCACACGGTGTGCAGCCCGCGAACGTGCTCGTGAGCCTCCAGGCGAACCGTCCCGGCGTTTCCGTCCTCCCGAAGAGCGTCACCCCTGCACGGATTGAGAGCAACTTCACGATCATCGACCTCTCCCAGGAAGAGATCGACGAACTGCACAAGATTGACGAGACGCATCACTTCCGCGCGTGCAACCCTGACTGGACTGGTTGGGGACACCTTGGCTTCCCCGACTGCAAGTAAGGGGTTCCGTTCAGGATCGTACATAGATTGAAAGAAAAGCGGTTGTATCAGAAATAGAACCCCCTAGAAGTAGAACGTCCTCTATGTTGTGCACGCAATTTTTAGTACTGCAAAAAAAATTAGTACGTTATTTGATACCTAGGAATAAGCGCAGAGCGCTGCCACCAGCAGCAGCACTGAAAATACGACCATCGTCACCGCCCCGCACGCGTCCGGAATGGCATTCCCGAGATACATCTCCAGCACAACCCGCAGCCAGCCTGCACCATACGGCAGCGGCCGTCCACGCGCACGCCGGTGCATCGCGACGATGTGCCACGCCATGCCCACGCCAGCGCCGACGATGCATGGCCACCATGCAGGTGCACGCGGCTCTGGCGGAAGCTGCGTCTCCCAATGCCGGAGTGTTTGGTGCACTGACGCTAATGCTGACTCGGACAAATCGGACCCGGACACTGTGCCCAGCGAGACGCGAATGAGGTACGGCAGCGCGGGCTGTAACGTTGCGGGGCGCGCAAGCCCGAGGAGATGTGCGTGCCTGCGCTGAAGAGCACGCGCGAGCTGACCGCGTGTGCGGAGACCGCCAGTGAGCATGATTAACGGCCTAGGTCGGTTATCACTTTCACCGTTTGTACTTGGCGGCTGGACGGCCTCGACGGCTACGTGCGCGAAGGATTCGAAGAATGCCTGGCGCGGAGATGCCGCCTGCATGAACTCTTCCGGAATGCACGAAATCAAAACATACATGAGCCAGGCAAATTGCATTAGCATTGGGGCGTGAAGGCTGACTTACCGGGTGCCTCGTAATCGCCGCCGCTGATCTCGATGAAATCAACGCCCGCGCCGTCCCATTCCCAGCTCGCGATCGCAGCGAGGTGTGCGCGGCCTTCCGACTCGAGCATGCCGCCCGAGGCGTAGTCTGCCGAGTTTAATTTGATACCGACGACGAATTGCTTCGGGACGGCCGTGCGCACTGCACGCACGACGTCGTGAAGCAAGGCCAAGGGCTCTGCATACGCGTCGGTGCGGAGATTTGTTTTCCGCGAGATGAATTGTGCGATGAGGTCTAAGAAACGGCAGTAAGATGTATGAAAGAGAACTGGAAGTAAGGTAGAATGCGTACACCCATGTGCAGCATGTATCTGCGCGCCGTCGAACCCACTCGCAACCGCAACTCTGGCTCCACGCACGAAGCCGTCCACCACCTCATTAATGTCCGCCGCACTCATCGCACGCGCTTTCTGGAACAGCACCGCGTACGCGACGCGCGAGAGCAGATTTTCTGCACGCGCCGGGGACGCGCCCACGCGCGTGGCGCTTGCGGAAAGGGGCGGCTGGTACGGCCAGCGCCCGCCGAGACCGATAGGGGATTGGCGTCCGGTGTGGTTGAGCTGCATGATCGCAAGTGGGCGGACGCGCTCGGCATTTGCCCCTTCCGCACCCCCGTTCTCCCTGTCTCCGCAATTGCTGTCCTCGCCCCTCATCGCGCAAGCGAGTCGTCTGAACTTCTTAATACCCTCGTCTGAGACGTGCTCAGGGATAATCATGTCTGCACCGAGCGAGAGGTGCCGGCGCGAAACTTGCACGTTGCCCGTTATGACCATACCCCATTCACCTTTGCCCCATACGCCGTACAGTGCGCAGAGCGCTGCGGTCGGTGGGCCACCGAAGAAGGGCGCGAGATGCTCATACGTCGCTGCCTGCAGTTACGGGTGATGAAGGGAACGCACATGGTTTGATAACACATTCCTCACCTTGACAAGTCTGTTCGCGAGAGTTCTGCCGCAGGGCAGAGTGACCGATGACAAGACTTCACCTAGGTTAGGCTCTATCCCTTCATCATCCGGGTCTACATCGTCCTTGTCGGTCATGGCTGTAACAACCTGCGGAAAACGCGAGTGTCAGCATACGCAAGTCATTTCAGCAAGGGCTTGACCAGACCACTGACGGACCATTCCCTAGGAACACAGTCGTTTCACGAAATTTGATTTTCGTAACTTACGATGCAAAGACAGTGAGCATGGACGTTAAGCAACAGTCGGCAGTGGTAATTTAAAGAGTATTAATTTGACGCCTGCTTGTTGCTAACAGAACGGGTGTTCAGCAGGCGATCTTCATGGCGCGTCGCCGGGTTGTGGAAATTAGAAAAAGCAAGACGCGCGAGACCCGAGTAGTACAAATTTTAAATCCCGCAGAATTTGGGTGCCTCTATTTTAGCACTTCAGGCCACACAACTTTTAAGAGGCATTTGGCATGCCTACTAAATGGTTTCTCAAAAAGACTGGAAATATAGAAAAGCTGGTGGTGTGACTACTTTTATAGACGACGATTTCCGTGGAGTCCCACCCATTCCACCACGGCTTTCCTCCCAAACCGATGCTGACACCCGGAGGGCGCTTCCTCTTTCTAACTTGGACCTGGATTAGATCAAACTTAAGGATGGAGGAGCACGATTGGATGCTTTGGATCTTAAACAAAACTTGGTCCACAGAGACAAATTGCTTTGACGTTGAGTGTTCTGGTCTCGAGGCGTCAAAGTCATTATTAGCTCTGTGGAAGGTACCGATGTTGGGGCCGCCACTTGGTCGCGTAAATTTCGTACGCAAGTAGCCGCGCAGCTCAAGTCAAATCTCGCCCGGGGAAAATCTTGGAGGACCTCGGGCGAACTGAAACTTAGGGTCAGGATCGAATGGCTCGCCGACTAGGCTAGCTCCGATTTGGAGGCTCGAAAACTGTGTAGCCCCGAACTTTGCGTAAGAGTTCGTAGATTACAGTTAATCTACAATAATATCTAGTATCCACCTACGGGCATTTGAACTGAACGAGACGATGGCATTTTAAAACTTCAAGTTAAAGTCCTGCAGGAGTCCACGTGACCTCACACATGTAAAGCAAGTGTTGTCGTCCTTCCTCCGCGTCTGAGTTGCTACTCTTTCAAACACCTTTCGGCCGCTCCATACACTTCGGCGTCTCAGCAGTACTCCGAAGGATTCGAGGAACGAATGGCAACGCGTACTGCGACTCGTACGACTGCTTACCACGGTGGTGCAAAAGGGCAAGTCGTCGGACCACGGAATGCCGCCCGACCTGCACCTGCGTGGCGTGCGCGTAACATTCCTACGGACAACGGCACCGGAAGCGATACTGGGAGCAAGGTTTTGCTCAGCAACCTGCCTATAGATGTCGCAGAAGTAGAGATCATTGTGAGTCTCCAGTACGCGCTTCTTTGTAACGGACATAGTATGCTAGATGGCAAAGGATCGATGGACAATGGGTTTTAGTCATTGTTTCTTGGTCGCACGGGACAGAAATGCTTCTGGGAAAATTCTGCTAACTCCGTCGTGATATCTTTGTGTAACGCAGGACCTTATGAAAAAAACAATTGGGCCCGTAAATGTGCGCGACTCGCTCATGATCTACAATGTGAAGGGATTCCCGCGCGGGATGGCTCTCATTGCGTTCACTCGTGGGGGAGATGCGGGGAGAGCGCGGGAAAGGTACAACGGGAAGGTCATCGATGGAAGTACGCGTTTTGTCCATTCCTTATAATGGGATGTCTGACCCATGTTTTGTGTTCATCGCTTTCAATCGCTCTCATGCATTATTTAATGCCGTTTACCTACGATTTGTCGTCGGACTCAAGAGCGCGCAATCAAACTTGAGATCGTTCTCGACCATTCCGCTACATCTTCGATCGCCGTGGCACCTCCGAGCGCACCTAAAGGGCAAAGGTCACTCTTTGAGCGTCTCGAACCACGACAGCAGAAGCAACTGCCTCAGAAGCCTGTTGCTGCACCCTCACGTCCCCCGAACCCTGCAGGCACGAAGTAAGCAGAGTTTTCCCGAAAATTTAAGCATGTCGCAATCGATTTGTCCTCACGCTCTGCAGACGCCCTGTTGTATTACCTGCGCCGTACCAACGGCCGCAACAGCCACAACGTGTGAAAACTTCAATCCCGTCCGTATCAGCGCCAATGCGGAAGCGCCAGAAGAAAGGCCCAAGGCGCGTCAAGAAAAGCGTGGCAGACCTTGACCGCGAAATGGAGGAGTATTCCGCCGCGCGCGAAGAAGCTATGGAAGGGCTGATGCAGGCTATCTGACACCTTCCTAACTTTCCCTTCTGTAATGGTCCCTTCTCTGATGTCACTTACGTGCTTTTGCTGTGTTTATTCCATCATGCACTACGCTGGAATTGTTTTTACTACCATCTCACGTTTTTCTCGGTATCGTTGCTTTCCCTACGCATTCTAAATTCTATACATCCTGCAATTGAAGTAGAAAAATCCTAATTTTCTCGGTCTTGTCTACGTCCCCGATTTTGGTCTACCCGGTCTTTTCTCAGCTCACGCACATTTGCACTTTGACGCCACGCACACGTATACACGTATGCGTGTGGTCGTTCGTCAGTTGGTATATTTGATATATCTCAATTTGATCGTCAACTAACAAATACTGCCGGATGGACATCTCAGGACATTATGTGATTCATTCCTGCCAAAGGACGGGACTTATGTATGACGAGGGTCCTGCTCGAAGAAAGGACCGGAGAGAAGGTTCATTATGAACTAGGATGAATACAACCGCACGTACACTACGCACTGAAGGGCCGTTAGTAGCGGGTCCTAATTCAACGAGCGTCAATTGGCCTCTTTTCACCTCTTCACAAATACCCATCGAAATCCTGGAATACTGGGGCTTCTGCAAGTTTCACTTCAGCGCCGTTCTCGTCTTCCTGTTTTGATTTGGCATCATTCGCCTTTTAATTTGGTGCTTATTTAGCAATCCCGTTTTATCCTCGTGCCCGACTGCCGCTCCCACCGCTTTACCAACATGATGGGAGTCTCTGGGGCGTTTGAGGGTGCGTAAATTTGTGCTCGTTGTATCTCCATTCAGTAGGACTGACGATCAAGCAACGGAGACTAAAGCGTCGCCGCCCTTTTGCCACTCGGCCCACAGGATGTTGGCTTTATTCTAATCACCGGTGCTGCATATTCAGAATGCCCAAACAATCATGAATGCTCCAAGTTACCATCTCATCATGAGCGATTCGGTTCCGACGGGCTGTGCGTACCCCAGAGATTATGTAGTACGTCTTTGAGCTCTTGGCGCACTTTGCCGACGGAAATGATGCTTCTGAAAGGCACTGGAAGCCTGCCTGATGCACAAGCATTATTATTACATATAGTGTGTGGATTTCTCTTACTACCAGGCATCGGACACGCTCTTTCCAGAATTCTGTATCATGACGATGGCGACTCTTGGGACAGTAGTTCACAGCCGTGGGATTATTCGTTACTTTTATTACTCGTTAGGTCGTACATCATTTAGTCGAACATGCTGATACTTAAGCTGATGCGTGCTATTGGGGGGAGGTGTTTCAAGAGGTTACTGGAAAGAAAAGGCACCATCGCATTTCACGTTACATTTAAAGCTCTTTTTGCGATTTTTTTGAATGTCCTTTCTACAGATAATGCCAATGTCGACATTCAGTCAGCAGCTAGTCCAAAGCTAACAGTCCACTAATGGTTTCCGAATCGCGGACGAAAAGATAACATTATATGCTAGATAAAAGAAACTGACTCAGTTCACTGACATCGTTTCGGGTACGTCCTACGGTCCGCTCTTCATAGCACACATATCACATATGGGCTTAAACAGTTCCATTCACAGTCATTCTGTTTGCTTCTTCTCATACTTGTTTGAAATATATTATTTACATGCTCGATAGCCATTAATTATCTAGCTTATGGACTCAGAGTGTCTCCTGGGAGGTTTGAAGGGCCCGAGCTTCTCAGCGTTTCGAGGTCAACCATTGCTTGTATAAGCACTGGTAGTACATCTTGTGAAATAAAAGTGTGTTACGACGTAGAAGCGCCCTCAAAAGTTGAAGTATACATACCGAATGTCTCGGAACTAATTATTAAGTCTGAGCATACTACCTTTGTGGTGCTAAAATTAACGATGATAGAAGATCGCCTTCACGTGATGATCGACGCGACGCGTACATACACGTTTGTTCGCGCGCGCTACAATGACGTCAGAACCACAGCCCTTCCCCGCATTCTCAGACCATGTGTTCTGAAAATGCACAGCGTCGATTAATCCTACTGCTACAGGGTACATAACGACTGCAATAAATATATGAAGAGTAGGGACGACATAGGTGGGGGTGGACTGATAAAAGTGAGATGGAAAAAACGTGCCTGATCAATCGATCAGGCGATTCATTGTAAACGTAAACAAGCTCCGATGGACGGTGACCATTACCAGGGTCGTGAAGATGAGACAACCAAAATCGAGACAAACAGAGACGTTCCAACAAATCAAGACAGAGTGGAAAATTTGCGTGGGACTTTCGATGCATATGGTGGAAGACAAGAGAATGAGAATGCGTGTGGAAGTGGTGTGTAAAGCAGAATATAAGAGATGTATACATAGAAGGGGGATAAACGGGAGGCGAAAGTAAAATGACGAAAAGCGAAACACAAGTCGTTGCACGGAACGGCACTTGATGATGGTAATGCGCGTGTACGGGGTTGCTCAGACGGGTCGTCCACACCGATATACTCCAGGCTTGCTAAGGTATGTGGTACGGTATCGGTTTTATCCATTACGGTGGCGCCAATTGCGATGGAAATTTGATGTGCTTGTAAGTAGGTTCGCTGGACTAAACAGGGGTAGCCTTGTTTGAAGTGGTAATAAGATCCCGAAGACGTAACCTCGACAATTTAACAATGGTGACATGAAGTCGTCGGAAATAGGGATCATTTCTTCTTCGGATGTCGTGTAGTTCATTTCAGGGATTCACTTGGAGCGCACAGGAGATGACTTTGGGGTCGTGAACGTGAAAGTGGCGTACAACTCTTTGCGCTCAGGCGTGGACAACACAGGACCAATCGACGCACGTGCCTCCTCTTTTTCAGATGGAGTGCCTGGAAGGGAGGAGCTGCGCTTGAGCTTCTTCGGTGTCGACGGAACACCATGGCTGCTTTCACTCTGGAAGAGGGGAAAGCCCGAAGCGTGGATCTCAAGTGCATCGGCAGGACCAAAGAATGAAGATGAGATGCTTGTCGAGCTCGGAACTGATAAGATCGAGTCCGAGCGCGAACCTTCGGGTGAGAAATAATCCCGGATCTGCGTCTCGAAACAGGACTTCTGCGGTGACGAAAAAGACATCAGAACGCCGAGCCCTATCATTACAGACTCGATGTACTGACCTCCTTCACTGTACGGTACTCAGGAAGATCCTCGTCCTTCACCTCCTCAATCTTTTTGGGCTCCGATGACTGAAGGTATGCATCAGTAACATCAGCGAGAGGTGACACTGTCAATTCGTAGCAGCGTGCATCAATTAATGCCTGAGTGATCGATTTGCGCTTGGGCGATGAAGCGACCGGCATCTTGTCCTCGGTTTCCTCCGAAACGGGCTCGAGGGCCTTCGTGGGTCTACGAGACAGCGACAATGATGGCAACTTCTGAACCGAAGATGATGCAGTATCACCACCTGCGGTGACCTTCCTCACTTCCGTACCCTTCTTCGCTGGTTCTCTTTTGGATTTGGCCTTCCCAGAGACCGATGCCTTGCGCTTGAATTCCGAACGTTTGAACTTGGATGCTCCCGGCTCGCCAGAGGCAATGGCAAGCACCTTCGTGGCCAGCACGCTACCAGACTCGGACGCCTTGCGCTTCTTGCTTGCAGATGCGGGTCCAACGCCGAGACCAGTTGTTGGATGCAAATTCTCCTTTTCGGGAACCTGTGCAAGAAGCGTAGAGCGCTCGGACAAATGAGCGTTCTCCACGCGGGATGTGCGTGGACCCATGAGGACTGCAGCCGCCGAGGCAGATCTCCCAAGCGGGAGAGGACGTTTCAGTGAAGGCTCATCCTGGAAGACAGTGAAGTTTCGGGTGGCCATGATGGGACGAAATGCGTGACGACGTGGACGTAGAGTGTGTTGAGATAGCGCTGTGGGACGGAAAAGATATAGAGCGTGAAAAGAGGAGAAGAGAGATGTCGTCCGACGCGGGCAGCCGAGAGCACCGTGGATGTCGTGGTCGCTTGAAGTGGAGGTGGTGGGGGTAGAGGTCTCGATGCAGAAGCCACGCTTGAAATGCCTGCAGCGGAGTTCGATTAAGTAAGCACAGCGCGAACCAACAGACCACGCGAACGCGACTCGCCCACACTGCACGTGCCGTGACTCGTAACTGTCACGTGCTTCGATTTTTTTCTACTTTAACTTCGCAAGGGATGCTCCAGTATTTGGCCGTTGCAGTCAATCTCCAACTCTTTATGAGGGACTAACAGGTCTCAAAATAATGTATTTTGCGTGTGATTATGATAATAGATGAAAAGAAATGAGGGCAAATGACAGTAAATGCAGGGATTACCACGTTCGCCCATCCACCAGCTTCCGCCCCCGATCCCGCTCAACAGCCTCCTTGCTCCGCATGCCTACACCTGCTTCCAATCGTTTCCCCTTCCCACCGATACCATTACCCATGGAGAGTGGTGCATTTCCAGACTGAATGAGCATGCACGTCGCCTTAATCACGTTTATTGGGTTTCTGCTCCCCCACACCTTCGCGCTGACGTCTTTGATGCCTGCGGCCTTGAGCACTTGATGGATGTTCGGGTTGCAATGCAGACCAAAACCAACAGGTCGCGGGCGCATGAGGATGCGTGTCGAACCGAGCTTTATCGACATGTCCGTCCAGATCGTGCGGTGCTCGAAACGCTCGACAGCATCCATGTTGCGCACGGCTTCAATATGCGCCTTGTTGTGTGCTTCGCTCATCTCGTCGTGCTTGCCTTCACCGTAGCCGACGAGCCCGTCCCCATTGCCGACGACGACAAGTTGGTACATTCGGTGCTTCTTGCCTTTCCCCGTCTGTTGTGTCACCCTCCGCTTCACAAGAGGGTATTTGTGCAGCGCGCTGCCCTTGCGGTTATCTATCATCATGCTCGCATCCTTCTCTTCGTTCATTTCAACGTTCCCGTCCTCCTTGATCATTTCGTTAAGCTCCTGGTCGACGACCATGTAAGACGGGTCGTTTCGGACGTGCACCTGACCTTGGTGCCGTGCACCGCGCCTGTGGTAGCGGGTGGTATGTACGGAGTCAAAGAGGACGTCGGACTCCATCACATTGGGAAATTTAAATGGACGGGTGTCTTCCTTGACGGAGGTTTGTGGCAAGTCGGATGATGACGGAGAGCCAGAGAAATTGCGGAGGGTTTGCCTAGGTAAGCAAAATGGAGATGGAGAGCATGCAAACCGCACGGAGCGGGTATGCACGAGGAGAGACGAGCATCTGCTCATGGTCGTTGCTTGACCGACTGCAGTGGCCGCTGTTGGCAAGAAAGAGTACTTTGAGTACGGGGTCCTGGCAGACAAAATTCCCAAACGAAAGGTTAGTGCTCGGGGTCTTGCCTAATCAAGCATTTGTAATCAAGAACGCCGACGCGTCCTAACTCTATGCTCACCAACAGACTTTGAGTGGGTTGTCATGTCTGGTCATTACGGCGAGGCTGTAAATTCCAACCAAGAGGAACTCTCGGGGCCGGAGACAGCAAATTTGTACAATGTTATTGACCGCGACAAGTGAGTTGCGTTATGCATTCCCTCAGTCGCTCATTGAATAATGGCAGGCGACATTACGGTATGAAGCGTACACGGACTGAATCTTAGCGTTCCTGAGGATGCACGGGAAGTTATAAAGGCATGGAACGACCGTGAAGATACTTCCCGATTTGCCGACTCTGGTGTGGACGACCAGCTCGTAATACATGTGCCATTCACACAGAACATCAGAGTGCGGTCTATTCTCCTTAAACTAGGTATGCAACTTTGAGCTTCGTTTGTCGGTGCTACGGTCGAATAATGCAATGTCGTAGGTCGCGGAGAACTGACGCCCAAGCATCTGCGGATATACGCAAACCATGTCAACATCGTGGATTTCAGTGAAGCGGAGTCCACGAAGCCTCAGCTCAATATAAGCCTGCTTGAAGGCGAGATTAATGTCACTGAATACCCTTTGCGTGCGGCAGCCTTTGCGAACATCCACTCTCTGTCCTTACACTTCGTAAGACCGCGTTCAATGCAACGGGTTTCTACTGAATTCACTGAGTTATCCAGGGGGAGGCAGTCGGCGAGGAGAGGTCCCGGATCTATTACATCGGGTTCAGAGGAGATACAAGAAGGGTACAGAGGGAGGGAACGCAGAAGCTAGAGGTTCCCACCGCAAATGCTGCAGACGCACCGCTTGTCGACTCGGTGAGGAACAAGACCGCAAGCCAACAAAGCTTGGCACGATAATCTTATAGTATTGTGCACTCGTGCACTCACGCAGACCCATCTTACTGTTTTATTCATGAAATATTGGAGTTTTGTATATTAGCACAATCCGGTCTGTCGCAAACTAGAAGGCAATAAATACATTTCGCGTTCATGCCAGTATCCAATTACTGTAATATGCGTGACATCAATGTGACACGCGGGTATTGGAATGTCGTCGTGGCATTCCCGCTGTCCACACCTCACCGCACCTTCTTCATTTTCCTACATACGATGGCGTCTCCAGCCCAGCAACTTCCTCAAGGCTGGACAGCGGAATGGCACGTGGTTGTGTTGCTGAATCTTATTCGAGGTACTGACATTAATCGCAGGGACAACACGAACCAGAGATACCTGTTCATTGGTGAGCCCGCCTTGTGTTCCCCGGTGAGCACTCCGAACGCTGACACGCCTTGCAGATGCGTCTACAGGACGTACACAGTGGGAGGTTCCAGGGCAGGCCGCAGCGGGCGGCGCACAGATGGCTGGCGCAGCGGCTCAGGCGCACCAGCCAAAAAGGCGGCAGTATGCAGCTGGCGCGACGGCGGCGTACTATGGCGGCGGCGACGGGTACGCTGCAGACCCTTCATATGGCGCCGGAATGCCTCCTGCACCTGGAATGGTTCCTGGTGCAGGTGCACAGCCTACTCAAGCCCCGCAGCTGTTTACACCTGGCCTAGCTGCTGAAAACCAGTTTGCCAACCAGCAGCAGTTCCCTCAGCAGCCGGAGTACATCAACGCGCCTGGATTTGGCGGTTCGCCAGCGCCAATGCCTGCTCAGCCTGGTTATCAGCAGCAGATGGGTGCCGTGACAGATCAGTTCTCGCAGATGGGGCTCGCCGCGGGGCAGAAGCCGTTCTCCCTGTACACTACGAACCTACTTACGACACCTCCCGACCCGCGGGCGTTACACGCGCCGCCACCTGAGATCCGTTTGCCACCGAATGCAAGCGTCTCTCCATCTCCATTTGCGAATGCAGACCCCTCATATCAGCGCTGCACGATCAACGCGGTCCCAACGACGTCTGCGCTACTTAACAAATCCAAACTCCCTTTCGGTCTCGTGTTGACACCATACCGCTCGATTAAGGAGGGTGATCAGCCTGTTCCCCTTGTAACTGACACAGTCATCGCGCGTTGCCGTCGCTGCAGGACATATATCAACCCATTCGTACAGTTCATCGACGGTGGAAACAGATGGCGTTGTACGCTCTGCATGATGTCTAACGAGGTGCCGCAAATGTTTGATTGGGATCAAGAGCGGAATCAGCCTGGTGACAGATGGGCCCGCGCGGAACTGAACCATGCCGTTGTTGAATTTGTTGCGCCAACGGAGTACATGGTTCGCCCTCCGCAGCCTGTATTTTACTGTTTCCTCATCGATGTGAGCCACGCCGCCGTTTCGTCGGGCATGGTTGCGACGGCCTGCCGGACACTGCTGGAATCTCTTGACAGAATTCCGAATGACGATAATAGGACAAAGATTGCGATTATCGCATACGATGTTGCGCTGTACTTCTTTTCAATACCGGTTAGCATCCCAATTCCCTAATAGTCTTCAGCAGACTCACCTCAATCCGCTAGCCTGGATCAACAGATTCGACCATGATGGTTGTGTCCGATTTGGACGACGTTTTCCTCCCTAAACCAAACGATCTCCTTGTAAACCTGACGGAAGCTCGTGCATCTATCGAGGCACTCCTTGGGCGCCTGAGTGACATGTTCCAGGAATCCCATACCGTCGGAAGCGCTTTAGGACCCGCCATGCAGGCTGGCTTCAAACTAATGGTTAGTCCCGGATTTTGCGTCATACCTGCAGATATGCTGACGATTATTATTATTTCAGTCTGCTGTCGGTGGAAAACTCGTGGTTCTTTCCTCAAGTATCCCCAGCCTCGGTGCCGGTGCTCTGAAGAACAGAGAGGATCCGAAAATTTTGGACACAGCGAAGGCATGCTTCCTTCAATATTAAAATATCAATTATTCACCTTATGCTTATCACAGGAGTCAAGTCTTTTACAACCAGCTTCATCGTTTTACAAGACTTTTGCTATTGACTGCTCCCGAGCACAAGTCTCGGTGGACATGTTCCTCTTTAGTGCTTCTTACCAGGACGTGGCAACGTTGGGTGAGTGCGCCGTGAAATTTGCTGTGTTTAGTTTGAGTGACCTGTCCGCCCTCTAGCGTGCCTACCGCACTACACGTCCGGCCAGACTTACTTCTACCCTGCGTTCAATGCTGCTAAGTCAGAGGATGCCATTAAGTTTGCACATGAATTCGGTGAAGTCATCGCCATGCCCATCATGGTCGAAGCAGTCATGCGTGTGCGTGCAACGAAAGGTCAGATTTCTGTCCAACTCTACATCGATGGTTGTGCGTCTGCAGAGAAAACGAAACTCACCCTTTTTTTGTCGTGGCTAAAACTTCAGGTTTGCGCATGTCCTCGTTCCACGGTAACTTCTTCGTCCGCTCCACGGATCTTTTGGCTATGCCTGCTGTGCCGCAAGACCAGTCGTATGCAATCGAGATCCAAATCGAAGACACAATCACGCAGCCATTTGTCGTACTCCAAACTGCGATCCTTCACAGCACTTGTACCGGTGCGCTAAAGTTCGTATCAAAGGCCGGGTTTACAATTCTAAGCCACCATACCTGACTTTCCAGGGGAGCGCAGAATCCGCGTTGTTACACTTGCTTTGCCGACGACGACGAACCTGTCAGAGGTTTACGCTTCGGCGGATCAAGTCGCTATTGCGACTCTCCTCGCAAATAAAGCTATCGAGCGCTCGCTCTCTCACAAGCTTGAGGATGCGCGCGATGCGGTGGTGAACAAGATGGTTGAGATCCTGACCACTTACAAGAGCAGCATGACTGCTGCTGGCACGGGCGCCAGCGCCCAGCTGTCTATTTCTGAAAACATGAAAATGCTCCCTGTGCTTCTGCTCGGGCTGCTGAAAAATGTGAATTTCCAATTTCACATGGCAAATCAACCCACTCCGCTTGTAGCTGATCAATGCTCTCTATTCGTCTGTTGCAGGTCGGAATCAGGCAGAGCGCCCAGATTCCCCCAGACTTGCGCGCCTACGCTCAGTCTTTACTAACTTCAATGCCGTCTCAGCTTTTAATACCCTATATCCATCCGTCTTTCTATTCGCTGCATAATATGCCGCCTGAGGTTCGTCCGTCAGGTCCGACACTCAGAGCTTTCTTAACACAAAGCCGATTTACAGGCCGGAATAATGGGGGAGAACGGGCTAGTTTTGCCCCCTCTTCTCCCGCCCACGTCGGAGCGCCTGGAGCGTCACGGCCTTTACTTGATAGAAGACGGGCAAACGATATTCTTGTGGGTCGGCCGCGACGCAGTCCCACAACTCGTTATGGATGTGTTCAATCTTCCTTCGTACGATCAGCTCCGCGGTGGCAAGGTACCGAATAGCAAAGATACATTGACCGTTTCAATTCTGATGAGCGCTTCGACGTGCACCCACAGACTACACTGCCACTGCTTGAGAACCCCTTCTCGCAGCGCGTTAATGCGATCATCGCGAAGACGCGTGAGATGCGTCGTGGGCCGTACTATCCCCACCTATATGTCGTAAAAGAAGATGGTGAGCCGCCGCTGCGCCTCTGGGCGCTGAGTTGCCTCGTGCAGGACCGCGCGGACGTCATGCCAAGCTACCAGCAGTTCATTACTCAGCTCAAGGACAAGGTATGAACGTACCCTGCTTTGTCGCAGAACGTGTGGCTGACTAGGATTGTTATACCATAGGTTAACGGGTCGAATTATTAAAACGAGTAAACCTATTTTTTCCGTTGTCATCCTTCTCTTCTGGTTGAGTTGGAACAGGTGTATTTTCTTCGTTATTATTTCCTGTTATATGAACGTGCGATACGTGCAGTTTCCAACTACGGAATACACTTGTTGCTCTAGAAATCATTACATTGCCCTGCAAGCCACAGTGTTTTGGAAAAATGCCAGTGAATCCGACGAACTCAAAGCCGATGGTAGAAACTAGGGAAAAAATGGCAAGTCATCTGGAACCAGGCTGTAATTGCTCTATATAATATTGCCCTTATGCCACATGAAAGAAGAGCGTTAATCTTATTCCCGATACCTTTAGGTAGAGGGTTCTGTACCAGACTTCTTCAGGGATCCGTTCTGCCTTATAAATTTCTTATAAATCGTCCGGGCATCGGACAATTACTTCCTTTAGAAATAACTTGCGTTGCCGGTGTGCCGCTTTAGCTGTTTCCCTTCTATCGGGTCATTTTCTTCCCCGTTATGGTAAAGCGTTCTTTTGAAAAACCACCTTTTTAGTCTATGACATGACTGTAATTACGTGTGTCCTCCATCCCCATACTCTTACTTTGACTGTACAGTTTTATGTCAGTTCACTATATCGCTTACGCGCATGGTGCCCTGCCACGCTGGTTGAGGAACGCGCTAAAGGACGGGTCCATACTTGGGTACAGTGTCGACGCGGGGGGGGAGCCTCGAGTCTGTCAGCGCGCCGTTGTTGTACGCGTACATCTGCATCTGCATACGTAGCTGCTCCTGCACGATGCTTGGGTCGTACACAGACGATGTGATGCGCCCGCCCGATGCGGGGTACACAAACCCACGTCACATATGTGCAAGAATGGATAAGGGTACTGTGTGCCTGGGGCGGGATTATACCCCCAGTTTAATTAGTGAGTAAAGACAGAAAGGTTGTAGCGCAATTTCCGATTGACTGTCTTTGTGTTACTTGCAGTCGTGCTACCAAGGTGTTGGCCGAGAAGGGTTTCTACGTACGTGTCATGTCTTCGCCATTGGGTTGGGCATCCGGACTGAAATTATCTTTTAGGAGTTTTGGAATTGGTTCGATCCTACGACATGGTACCCCCTCGGTTGTGTTGTTGGTGGAACCATCTACCCTGGTTTAATGGCGACGAGTGGCGTTATCTTCAACGTCCTCCATGCACTTAGTCTTCCTGTTGACATCCGCAATATTTGCGTGATGCTTGCTCCGGGTTTCAGTGCTCTAACAGCCTGGTCAACGAATATGTTCACGAAGGAGATGAAAGACGAGAGTGCTGGTCTTCTTGCTGCCGCTTTCATCGGCATCGCTCCCGATTACATTTCGCGCTCGGCGGTCATGGGCTCGGATGATAACGAAGCGATCGCCATCTTGCTCATATTCACCTTCTTTTTGTGGATCAATGCTCTCAAGCAACGGAGTGTGTTCTTCGGAACGGGTGCCAGTCTCTTCTACTTCTACATGGTAATCGCTTGGGGAGGCTATGCATTCATTACCAACACGATTCCTTCATACTCGTTAGTTCTCCTGCTCATGGGCCGCAACTCTAATCGCCTCTACGTGGCCTATTCCTCTTGGTATGCCGTTGGTACTCTTACGGGTATGCAAGTCCCTTTCGTTGGCTTTCAACCCGTCCGCACAAGTGAGCATATGGCTGCGCTCGGAGTCCTTGGCCTCTTTCAGCTCGTCGCTTTCACGGATCTCGTCCGCTCGCACGTCTCCCCGAAGCCTTGAAACAGTCCCAGGCATTACTCCGCGTGTCTGTCGTTGTGCTCGGCGTAGCTGGCGCGTTGGTTTTCGGTGCCCTTACTATGAACGGATCGATTGCACCTTGGACAGGTCGCTTCTACTCCCTATAGGACACAGGCTATGCGAAGAAATACAATCCTATCATTGCCTCCGTGTCAGAGTACCAGCCGACTGCCTGGCCGTCGTTCTTCATGGGCTTGCACTTCCTTATTGTACTCTTCCCCGCGGGTGTTTATCTCTGCTTTAACGAATTGCGTGATAAATATGTCTTTGTGATAATTTGCGCACTCGAGGCAAGCTACTTCGCTGGCGTCATGGTTAGGCTTATGCCCACACTCACGCCCTGTGTATGTGTCACTGCCGCAGTCGCGCTTTCGAGTCTACTCGAACGGTACATGGACTCCGTTGAGCCGGATAGTGAGGTATCTGAGGAGGAGACGAAGAGCCCGTCCCTGATTCCGGCGAGTCATCGGCCGTTGCCCCACTACTCCGTCCAAAAAGACCAAGAAATCTGAAATGTGTTGGCAAACTTTTTTCTTTAAACCCGCAAACCTCCTCCCGGGCAAGGGAGACAAACAAAGGGGCATTTTTGGCCTCGACACACGCTTGGTTGTGATCACGAATGCGCTTACGATGCTCTATACATTTGTTCTACATTGTACGTGGGTAATTGCTGATGCATACTTGTCACCGTCCGTTGTACTTTCCTTGAACAATCCCAATGGATCGAGGCACATCATCGATGATTACCGCGAGGCGTACCACTACCTTAGGCAGAATACTCCGGAGACAACGTCCATCATGAGCTGGTGGGACTATGGCTACCAGATTGCAGGTTTTGCAGGCAGGCCAACACTTGTTGGAAGCAATATGTGGAACAATACTAGTAGTAAGTTTTGTCTTTTTCCTGTTCCATGGACTTACACTTTCCTGTGCAAATATGACGTTGATTACATGCTTGTTATCTTCGTTGGCTGCTAGGTTACAGTCAACCACCATTCCTTTAGACACCACCCATCCTTTAGACACCAGTCTTTTTCTCCTTCATTTCCATCTCTTTTCATTTAAAAATATTCGTGTAGATACAGGCTGGCTCTAGCTATATATATAATAATTTTGGTGCAGAGTGCTGTCCCAGTTCTTTCGCAAAAAAAAGAAAGGTGTCGAAAAGTAGGATTTGCTCTATTCAATGCAATCATAAACCCACTCTTAAAATTTGGCTTTGTCATATTTGCCCATGAAATCTATGTACAAGCATGCAGGAGATCTAGTTATATGTGTTTGGCTTTGGGCTAAAACAATTAAACAAGAACTGTGGGCAGAATAAGCAAAATACCATTCTGAAGGCACTGAGTGTGATATTGGGCCACATTCTCAATTCCCACGCCTGAAGCTTCCAGACCTTTGGTTATGCAGACGAGACACCGGCCTGCGTGGGAATGTAGACCCCTGATTGACACATTTATCACGCTGTCACGGGTGTCCAAAGGACCCGGATCTGTGACAAAACTCTTGATTTCACTAAAGAATTCACTATAATTGATTATTTGCATCTGCATTGCTGAGGATTTCACAGAGTGCCCTTAGCACTTTGTGGATCATCCATGGTTGGTTTTGAAAGAGCAAACAATTCAGAAAAAATAGCAAATAATATTATTTGATTGGGTGTCTAAAGGAAAGGTGGTTGACTGTACCTGTTATATAAGCCCATCCTCGATTTAAAAATGTAACAAATTTTATTAGAAGATTAAATTCATTAATTTTGTCCCTAACAAAGGTATCGGGCCCTGCCAGCGCAGCTGGCCCTGTCATTATTTTGATAGTACTAGTGTAAGGGGACGCGTCTTATTCGTGACGCTAAGCGAGGTAATTATAACTCCGCTGATGACATAAGCGATCGACGCACGCGCTTAGGAAACCTTGAATTCGAGTGTCGTGGAGGCCTGAGGCTTGAGGAATCTCCCATGCACACGCACCGTGCTGAACTTAGGTTCGTCATCAGAGCTCCTACTCGTGCATTTATTTAGGGAAATTACTAGGGCAGAACACAGCTCGGAAGCTCCCTGTTTTTATTTCGCACTCCGTGTTCGTGCTGACCTCCAGCAGCGGCCTCCTCACTGGTAAATGCTGGTAGTCCAGGCCACATTCCTTGCTCCGCTCAGACTGATAAATATACATAATTGGCATAGGCCTTTTCTCTGCTCCGTAATTGAACATGCCCACTGGACACGAATTTGACGAGGCGGTAAATGTTGTTACCGAAACACACCAAACTGGTGTACTAGTACCGTGTAGAGGCTGCATACGGGACAGAGCGGTCCGAGAACCCGGCAGAAAAAACCAAGGATGGCGATATCACACTGAAAGACCCGAAGTCGATAGATCCCGAAACGACTGTAGATAGTGCTTTCAATGTTTCCCCCGATGGATTTCTGGACTCGCCGAGGAAGAGCACCGCTATGAAGCGGAAAGCTAACATTCAATTCTTTGCTGTGTGCTTTGTACTGTTCCTAGGTGGATGGGACGCCGGGACGTTGGGCCCGTTGCTCCCCCGGATCCAAACGTATTATCATGTCCGTTGGCACCCACAACCTTATACTTTTCTGCCTATCTTAATCTGAGTCATGGACGGTCACGGTTTGTAGGCCAATTACACGATAGTCTCACTCACTTTCGTGTTGAACTGTATCGTAAGTGATCGGCTTCTTAAATCTCTCTCCATATCCTGACGACTCTTACTGCCTGTTTCTGGCATGAAGGGATTTCTCTCAGGGGAAACCATGCAAATTTACACGACAGATAGATGGGGATTCGGAAAGGTACAGCATCCTCCTCCTCTTGGAACTATTTTGGGATCTAGAAATTATTGTTATTATTACAGGTCATAGTAATAGGTTTAGTGTCCCGTTGCAACTAGGCTGCTGAGTACCGACTAACGGCTGAATAGGCTCCATTGGGCAATTGATTGGCTATGTAATAATGGCCACGGCGCCGCTCTTCCCACTGTTTTGCGTCGCATATTTCGTAAACGGATGGGGCATAGCCCTTCAAGTACCTATCTGGTTTCTATGGCATGCCGTCACCTGGACTGATGCTCCTCCCCCTAGGATTCTTTGGCGAATGACTACGTTGCTGGTTTGTCCAAAAACTCCTCCGTGAAGATGGGTCTCATGCACGCGATATTTGGTGTGTTTTCCACAGAATCAATACTAGACATAGCCTAATCAGGACTTGTGATAAGGTCTCGGTGCAGTATGCTCTCATTTTCAGCAACGCAGTTTGCCACAATGCCTCGCTTTTGGCATTATCATTTTATTGTCTCTCTTGGTGTATCCGCAATGAACACGGCGTTCCTCACGCTTGTCTTCCGGAGTAAAACACAAGATGGTTCGTATCTTCAAATATTTTTCCTACCTGATCTCAAGTACTCTACGCTGAGCCAACTTCCACCCTTAGATTGTATGTTAGAAATTGGGGAGGCTGCTGTAGAGCACGGAACGAGCGAGGATAGCAAATACAAGCAAATTTTAAGCCAAAAGGTGGTCCATCTCCTGGCATTATTCAGTCTGCTCTATGTTGGCGTCGAGCTAGCAATCGGAGGTAGGGAATCTTGTTTACTACTCGCAGGTTAAAGAAAGAAACACTCAGCATTTGATCTTGACAGGCTGGAAAGTTAGTTACATCGTCGGCGACCGCAACGGCGGCTCATCTTCTGGGTACATCACAACGGGATTCTACGGTGGTGAGTCGCGATTAACGCAAACCATGTTTATACCCCCACAACTAAAGCTGGGTATTTCGGAAGGACTCACTCTTGGGCGGGCCGGTCTTATATGGATCAACCAAATGGTAGTGTATATGCGGAGCAATTTCATCAACTGCCTTGCTTATTCCTTGAGTCTTCAGGCTGGCGAATATCGTATCATTTTCGTCTATATATTACTGTCTCTTGGGTGCGCTTATGCAGAGGGCGCGAGCTCCATTCTTGACCGGACACACTGATCCTGATGAATGACTTTTTTCTCTCTACCAGCCTCGAACTAGTCGTTTGGCGTGTTCCCTCCCTAATCGGCGACGCAGTCGCCGTGTCATTCATTGGGTTGTTCATCGGCCCCATGTACCCGATCCTCGTGAACGTGACAGGTCGATTAATACCGCCTTGACTCCTCAATGGTTCCATTGGGTGGATCTCGAGCTTCGGATATGCGGGTTCTGCGCTATTCCCATTTATCACCGGTGCGCTATCATCGAGATTCGGGATAGTGAGCTTACAGCCTGTGTGAGTCACTCGTTTTACTCCGTGAAAGCCGGATAAATATTCTGATAGGAATTAATACAGTCTAGTCACTCTATTGGCGTCGATGCTCGTCATCTGGGCCTTGATACCGAGTGGAAGTCGGGGAGGGCGACGGCTCGATGCTGCGTGTATCAGATGCTTTTTTTTTTACAATTTAAGAGGTCTACCAGATGTCCCGTCTTGAGTGTTGAAGGAAGAAAGAGTTTTTGTACTTCTATAATATTGCGCCCTTTCACCCTCATCCCTCGAAAATTGGAAATCCGATGACAATGTCGCACCAAGCGGTGACTCGAAACATCCTCACTCCTTGCACACGGGAGTCCATTGAGAGTGTCGAATTGGTAGTATCGGACTCTAAATTTAGATATTACATGTAATTGGCGCGTCCCAAGGATCTGTTCGCCGTACATTCGCCGAGAAGAAGTCATGCGGCGATGGGCGTCAACTGTGTCCACGCTGCTAATTTGCGCTTCGGGACGGAGTCCTTCGGACTTCTTCCCCACCACCGCGATCGCACCAAACCCCAACATTCCTTCAATCCCCAACGTTGAGCAGGAAATACTTGGCAATTACTGCTTGTCTCTTTGGTAATCTTATCTGTGGCCGCCGTAAGAGGCGCCATGATTGTGGCTAAGGTCCAATGAGTTGAGACGATCAGCAGACGGTTCTTAAGCCGAAAGACCGACGCGTGAACTTGCAACATCGTGTATGTCTTCCACCTCCTTATGCACACGCGTCCAGCCTATACTAGTCGCGTCTGGGCCAGATAGCCGAGGTTTTTCCGCTGTATAAATTTACTTATTCACCTGGTACGGCTCTGAGTGCTCTGGGTCTTAAGTTGCTCTGCAGGGTTCCAGTCATATCTCACGACTTACGTCCACGAAGAAGTCGCAAAAGTTCTCGCGGCCATTCCTTATCACGTCAACAATCACGCAAAACATCTCTTCTTCTACAGTCATTCAAGTACTAACTTCGTGATCGAGAATGGCGGCCGTCCTTCAAATTGATGAAGCCATAGGCGCTCCTACCGAAATTCGCCCGGCGGACGCTGAGGCCTCGCCTGCGACACACCAGCTCAAGCGTTCAGTGGAGAAGACACGAAGCGATGACGACGTTGTTGAAGACTCGAAGTCAATAGAGCTCGAGATGTCTGTAGACAGCCCAGGTAATCTCACCCTCGCTGCGGCAGAAGGCAGTCCAGACAAGCCAAAGAAAAGTGCCGCGATGACGCGAAAAGCTAGAATACAGTTCTCTACACTATGCTTCGTATTGTTCCTGGCTGGATGGGATGGTGGGACGTCAGGCCCGTTAATTCCGAGGATGCAAGCATATTATCATGTTTGTCGACCATAGGAATTCTAGGCGCACCTACCGAACCTAAACAATGGTGCATATTCCAGGTCAATTACACTATAGTCTCTCTTACTTTCGTAATGAACTGCATCGTAAGTGAATAATACTCTTCTGCCCTCCTTACCGAACTTCGAGACGCGTGTCTTTCTTTCCCACTCAAGGTTTCCTTCTAGGAGCAACTATGAATGTTTACATGACGGATAGATGGGGTTTTGGGAAGGTAATATACTTTCTAGCTGCACGCAAAGACTATATAGCCAATATTCGATATGCCTATCCACAGGTCATAACCATGGGTATGTATCGTCCCTGGCCGCGTTCGTGCGAATCTAATCATCAGCCTGAGTAGGTTCCATTGGTCAACTAATAGGGTACGCGATGATGGCCCCGGCGCCTCCATTTCCGGTGTTTTGTCTCGCATATCTTATAAATGGTTGGGGCATAGCCCTTCAGGTAACTATTCGCCTTGTCCAACTCGCACTTTCTTGATCTTCCATACTTAGGACGCTCAATCGAACGGATTCGTTGCTAGCTTGTCCGAAAACTCCGCCTCAAAAATGGGCCTTATGCACGCACTTTACGGTACGCGTACTTACTAAATTATAGGGTTGAATGTTACTCATATATACTTGGCTCCGATAAGGTTTCGGCGCTGTATGCTCTCCCTTTTCTGCGACGCAGTTCGCGGAGATGCCAAAACTTTGGCACTACCATTACATCGTTTCACTCGGGATAGCCGCGATAAATACAGCATTCCTCATAATCGTCTTCCGAGGGAAAACGCAAGATGGTCCGTGGATTCTTCGTCTGTATATGTGACGTTCGTAGTGTCGCTAACACACCATTACTATATAGAATGCCTACAAGAAATTGGAGAGGCCACTGGAGAACTCGGAACAAGTGAAGACAGCAAATACAAGCAAATATTGAGCCAGAAAGTAGTTCATCTTCTGGCTTTCTTCAGCCTGGTTTATGTCGGCATAGAGATAACGATCGGAGGTTAGAATTCGACTTGTTAGTATGCTTGAAAAGGAGGCCTTACCTCTTGTCTTCACAGGCTGGACGGTCACCTATATTATTAACGACCGCCATGGCGGTGCATCCTCTGGATACGTCTCGACAGGCTTTTTCGGTGGTACGTCTCTGTTACCTTCAATTTACCCCCAGTTTGGAATTAATCCGACGTTTTAAAAGGGCTCACCCTTGGACGGGTTGCCCTTCTGTGGGTTAACAAGAAGGTGGAATTTCTGCACGTCTCCTCCCAGTCATTCATATAACCGAATTCCATAGGTTGGAGAACATTTTATCATCTTCATCTACACCGCACTAGCTCTCGGGTGAGGTTTTGGCAAAATATCGAACTTTCTTTGCTACTCCACTAATAATCTTCACATCTACTCCGGTTCCTCGTTAGCCTCGAGCTGATTGTCTGGCTCGTGCCATCTCTCATCGGCGACGCCGTCGCCGTCTCCTTTGTCGGCTTCGTGCTGGGACCTATGTACCCCATCCTGATGAACGAGACTGGGCGCTTGATCCCACCATGGCTACTCACTGGATCCATTGGCTGGATCGCAAGCTTTGGATTTGCAGGCTCCGCACTGTTCCCCTTCATTACTGGCACGCTCGCTTCGCGGTTCGGCATTGTTAGCCTACAGCCTGTGTGAGTCCCTCCATTTCCTGTCCAGTCCCCCGTCTTTCAGTCATGCGGTTATGCTATTCGAGAGGTGTGACAAGTTCAGCTAACAAGTGTGGTTTATAGTCTTATCATCTTGATGGCCTTAATGTTCATCATGTGGGCGCTGGTGCCGAACGGGAGTCGTCGAATCGTGGCTACGTGATAGACTAGATTTCGATTCCAACTTAGAGAAGCTTCAACGTTATTTAACTTATGTTCAGTACTGCCATTTCTGCAAATGTATCTCTATAGAATGATCTCCGCTCCGGGTCCCTGACTTACGATGCGTGTATGTACCGTAAAGCTTCAGGCTCTTAAGGCTCAAGATTTTGCAAGTATTCGGGGTTTCCGAAACGCGCATGCGCTCTCAGAGTTTTACGAGAAACTCAACATATCCGAGTCCCCCATTGGTACCCTTTGGAGGTACAAGAGGATCCGGGGGTCCCCGCAATTTTGTGGGGAATGTTTTTCCTTGTGTAATTTAATACGTAACGGATCAGCGTGAAATACCGGCCCAATTAGACACAGGCCACTTGTCGTTATTCAAAGTGTATTTCTCTCCTTTCGCTTGATGCCGCCCTCTGATTTTTCCGCTATGTCTTTTCCGATGTCCTCTCTTCAAGGGAAAAGAGAGTCGCCCCTTAAGTCCCTAACATCGGCATGCTGCACGAGCCGAATGGTACTACGGGGCCAGGCGCCGAGGTTTTTCCGCCGTATGAATGTATGTACTTTTCGCCTTCAAGTTGGGATAGTTCCAAGGTCAAAACGCACGAGACGATCTTCAGGAGGACCTTCGCCTCTTTTAGCACATGCGCCTTAAAGTTTGATGCCGAGGTTTTTCCGTATACTTATTATCCTGGACAGTTCAAAGGGTGACTCCGAGTCTGTGTCTGAGAGCTAGGCTACAGCTGCACCTCACGTTTAACTCGCAGAGCTTTAGGCTTGCACGAAATCACGCGAACAGCCCACGGCACAAAAACCCACGCAAAACATCACTTTTCCTACAGCCACTGATAGTCTGAAATGACTGCAGTTCCCCAGGTCGGCGAAGCATTGGGCACCGCTACCGAGATTCACCCAGCTGACCTCGAGGCTTCAACCGGGATGCAGCGACTCAGACGTCCGGCAGAGAAGACGTCCAGCAGTGATGTCGCCATCGAGTCGATAGCGCTCGAGACACTGCCTATGGACAGTTCCGATAGCAATGCCGTACGAGTTGTGGCAGAAGGAAGCTCGGATATGCCAGAGAAGACCCCCACAATGAAGCGGAGAGAAAGAATACAGTTCATTGCACTATGCTTCGTGTTGTTCCTGAATGGATGGGACAGCGGGACAGCGGGTCCGTTGATCCCTCGGATTCAAGCATACTATCATGTTTGTCAACTATCAAACTTATATGTGTCCTTTGTATTTGATCTAAAGAACGAATGCACATTTTAGGTCAATTACACGATAGTCTCGCTTATCTTCGTAATGAATTGCATCGTAAGTTATCAAATTTTCCCTATTTCTTTCCGCTACAGTTGCCCTTATGACATTTATTTTTTCATGAAGGGGTTTCTCTTGGGAGCAACTATGAATGTTTACATGTCAGATAAATGGGGCTTTGGAAAGGTATACCTTCTTTGCTACAAGTATAAGCTGCATAGCTGATATACAACTTGTAACTACAGGTTATAGCTATAGGTACTTCCACCTCTGACTTAGTTGTGGCTACATGAATCTAACCACTAAATTGACAAGGTTCCATTGCCCAGATGGCAGGATATGCAATGATGGCGCCGGGTCCTCCTTTTCCGGTTTATTGTATCGCATTTCTCATTAATGGGTGGGGCATAGCCCTTCAGGTATTTATTGGTCTTCTTTGGCCATCGGTTTACTTGATCGTCCACGTATTTAGGATGCTCAGTCGAGTGGTTTCATAGCTGGCTTACCCAAAAATTCAGCCTCAAAGATGGGTCTCATGCATGCGCTATATGGTACGTATGTCCACATAAGATATGGGAATAGTTATAATCTACAGTCAATTTTATAAGGGTTCGGGGCTGTATGTTCTCCCTTTTCGGCAACGCAGTTCGCGGGTATGCCAAAACTTTGGCACTACCATTATCTCGTCTCGCTCGGATTAGCCGCGATGAATACTGCATCTCTCCTTATTGTATTCCGAGGAAAGACACACGATGGTCCGTTGACCCCAGTTCCTAGCTTCTTTGTAATACTCAACTGTGGCTCACGCATTTCACAATCTTTAGAGTGCTTATTGGAAACAGGGGAGGCAGCCAGGGAAGCCGGGACGAGTAATGACAGCAAATACAAGCAGATATTGAGCCAGAAAGTGGTCCATCTTCTAGCCTTCTTCATTCTAGTTTACGTCGGCAGTGGGATAACAATTGGAGGTTAGGATCTAGCTATGACGTGCTTGGGGATATCCTTACAATCTTATTTTCACAGGTTGGACGGTCACTTACATGGTCAACAAACGCCATGGCGGCGCATCCGCCGGATACGTCTCGACTGGTTTCTTTGGTGGTACGCTTCTATTCGTCTCAAATTTATCCCCACTTGGGCTGATAGTTCAATTATCGAAAGGGCTTGCTCTCGGACGAGTTGCCCTCCTGTGGGTCAATAAAAAGGTAGGTCAACTCGTACTTGTTCTTCAGCTGCGTCTATAACCAAACATTGTAGGTCGGCGCGCACCATATCATCTTCATCTATACCGCACTGGCTATCGGGTACGTTCCCGGAGAAAAAAATGTACTCGAATTTGTTTCCTTATAATTGATATTCCGGTCTAATTCATCCACCAGCTTCGAACTAGTCGTCTGGCTTGTGCCTTCCCTCATCGGGGATGCCATTGCCGTTTCCTTCGTCGGCTTCTTCCTGGGGCCCATGTATCCTATCGTGATGAACGAGACTGGACGCCTGGTTCCGCCGTGGCTGCTCACTGGGTCCATTGGCTGGATCGCAAGCTTCGGGTTTGCAGGCTCTGCCCTGTTCCCCTTCGTCACTGGCACGCTTGCCTCGCGGTTCGGCATTGTCAGCCTGCAGCCTTTGTGAGTTCCTCCGTTTCACCCTCATTTCTCGGTCATATGGCTATGCTGTGAGAGATATGTCAAGGCCTGCTAACGAGTGTGATTAATAGGCTTATCATCCTGATGGCCTCAATGTTCATCATGTGGGCGCTGGTGCCTAACGGGAGGAAAGCGCCGGCTTAAAACTCTGAGTTTGACATGAGCAGGAGAATTGTCGACCTCGTCGTTTTCTCGGTACCGCCATTTTCGTGAATGTAGTATATGACAGAGTGTCTCCCTCCGGCTCTTGATGTGACTTTAGACGAAGACCGCTCTAAAACGCGTCCGCTTTCAGAGGCCCGACCGATCGCTGTCGACTTGCCCGCTCTTTATCACCTAAAACGACATTTCTCAATCTTTCACCAGCCTTTTTAAATAACAGCACCCCCTTGATCACGGACGACAGACGGTACATATGCGTGCTTTGAAAAACGTAATTGCGATCTTGACAACATAGCGAACTCTAAAGATATGTGATATGTGCAAAAAGTGCGCGGGCGAGTGAGGCGTACGGGGCGGAAGCTGGTCGCCAAAAGATATGCAAAGGAGAGCCTACTTGAACAGAGCAGATCGTAACTAGTATACGCCTGATGTGGAAGAAAAAAAGACTAGGCAGAGGGGAAAATGTGAAACGAAAGAAGAAAAATAAAACGAACAACATGGCTTTTCGTATCCCTACGTCTTGCAAGTCGGCACTATCGTCTCTTCGTTGCACCCTTCCCTGTCGCTGTTGCCCCGGCACCCGCCGTCCGTGTGCTCTTTCGCGGCCGCGGGTTCTTCTTTTCAGCCTTCTCCGCCTTCGGTGATAACGACGTGGTCGACAGCCGCGATGAGCGACGCACAGCCTTCCCGGATGCCGCTACATTTATGCCATCCTCGGGTTCTGCGCTGTCACGCGACGCACGCAAGCGAGTTTTCATTGACTTTCCGACTGGAGTTTGCGGAACCTTGCGCCGTGAGCGCTGCGACGGAAGCGGTGCAAGCTCATCAGCTTCTTCGCTCCCGCGACTGTTCTCCCGCGACCGAGCGTGTCCATTGGCACGCACCGAACTGACATCTGCGTCATCCTCTTCGCCATCCTCAAACAGAGTTCCAGGAATGCTCATCCGCAGATCAATGTTGTCCGCGCTCTCGTCGGGGCTTGCGACGCGCTTGCGCGACGAACGCCGACCTCTGCCCGCGCTGATGCTTGTCTGTGGAGCGGCCCTGCGCGAGTCTAGTAAAAACTCTCCGCCCCCTGCTGCACTTGCTGGACTTAACAGATCAATCTCATCATCCGAGACGAATGCGCCAGGCACAGATACCCTCAGTGCCATCCGCACACTCCGCTCATCGTCGCTTTGTTCTTGACCCCGGTCATTCCCGATCGTGATGTCAGCGAGCCTTGATGACCTCCGCTTTCCCTTCGGAGACACCGTACCTGAAGGTGGCGTAAGACGTGTAGCGGATGCGGAGGTAGCAGAGCCGAATAGCGAGAAGCCAAAGTCTTCGCGCTCACTCGCAATCGAACTATCATCTCCATCGACGTGTCCATCAACTGAGTTCGCAATGTCTTCCCCATGCGAGTCGCCATCCTCCTGCATTCTTGGCCCAGGCTCATCCTGCGGAGGTGTAGGTAAGCGTGTCTCCGATCGCGGCTGCATGCGCTTCGATTGTGATAAGTTCGTCGAACCATTGATCGGAAATACTTCGGGACTGGGGCTACGTGGCTCTGGGGGCTCGAAGAACGCGTTACGTGACATGAAGGCGTTTACTTTTGGAGTGCCATTGGCGCTTCCATTGAGGCTACTGACGACGTTTTTGGGGTTTGCAACACCTGCAGAACGCTGTGTCGGTAGGGGTGCGGACGTCGGCTGCGAAGCGACAGAACTGAATAAAGACGTTGTGCCCGTTTGTGACACAAGTGTCGGGTGGGCAGAAAGCGGTTGAGGGTGATGTGATGTTGATGTAGAGGCGCCGGGCGTAAATAGTGACGATTTTGCAGCAGTACCATTTGGCAGCGAGGTCCTTGGGACTCTAGAGGATAGGGGACGGCCGCCCATGCTCACCCGTGACGTCCCAGACGTATGCCTTCCGATATCCTCCCATGATGCACCAAGATCTGTAGAGCCGCTAGCACCAAGGTTTGACCATGAGTTCTCCGTAGACGAGGTCCTAAGGCGTGCCCTCTCCCCGAGCGCCTCTAGTTCCGATTCTAGGAACCCACGCTCCACAACGGGCATGACGGATAACACTTCCTTCATGATGCGCTCGCGTTCTGCACCCCAAGTGCCGCGAGCACTCGCGCCAGTGCCAAAATACTGTCTATCGAACTTAACAGCAGTGACGTACTTGCAGCTCTGGATGAGGCGGACGCTAACCATTTCGCGCACGATTGCCTTTGATGCGGCGGCAAGCTCCTCGGGAGGGTGCGTGGCAAAGTCTTGAACTGTCAACTCTTCGTACTTGGAGAATGGTACAGACAAGAGCTGCGTGAGCGGTTGGGGCTTAGGTTTGGCTGCGGAACATGCGTTATGTGTTATATCATCCACAGGAGAAGCGAACAAACGTACGAGCCAACGTCCACAACAAAAGTTTGTGTATAAGGTCCTTTCTTATAGTAGAGTCATCGGGGAACCTCCGCTGATACTGCCAAGCTTCTACGAAGCTGAACTCTGCAGTAGCAATTAAATAACGTTCCAAGTCTTCTGGTTCCCGCAACGCGGGATTGCATGTCCGCACGAATTTGCGTATCAAAGGGCTGGAGTCCGGGTGTAGCGCTAGCGTCTCCATGATTTTTGTCGTGTAGTCTTTGACTATCCGGGCATCAGAGAACTTCGTGAGTACGCCCTGCCTCATTTGATGAGCAGACGAAAAACAGAACAAGACGGTTGAATACACACATCGAGATTGAGACCAGTGTCGAGTAACCAGTACGCATCCGCGAGCGCAGCGTAGTGAGGAGAGATGACCTTTTCATCCGCGTAGCCCACCTCGCGGCCGTCCATCTGCCATTTGAGAAGGTAGTATACGAGACAGTCGCGTTTCATAGAGTCGTAAGAGGCATGTTCGATGATGTCGAGCAGACGCTTCAGGGCACGAATGTCTGCGGGAGGATACAGGTCCTGCGGGTCGCGGATGCCACCGAGCTGGAGGAGGATGTCGAAGAAGAGGACGCCAGACATGGCGGCACGACGCGCGCGCACCTGGTCGCAGGCGTCGCCGTTCCATGCGAACTCGTCGGCGCGTAACGCGAAATAGGAGATGAGCTCGTGCGCTACGTCCTGGTGAAGAGGTGAGCTGGATGCCGGCGGGAACGACGAGGACGGGAGAACTTACGACGTCCATGGTCTGGGGACTGTTGTTGTGGTCTGACGCGACAAGGAAGGAGAAACTCTGCCATTTGTGGTTGACCCGGCAGTTGCCGGCCGCGCTCTTATTCTCATACCCGCAACGAGTAGTGGCAACACAGAGTGCTGCTAGTGGCTTGCGAAATAGCTGGAAAATGGTATTAAAGGCGCGTTTGCTGCGGGCCGTCTCCCTCGGAGGCCCGGGGGGCAAAGGGGCTGCATTTTATTTTATTTTTGCTACTATTGGCATATTTCCGGCTTGTCGTCAAGTCCGGAGCAAGCCTAGAGAGTCTAGACTATCCGATCGACCGCAGCTGGCTCGGACGAGTCGTCCCCCCAAATCTTCGACCAACTCCGACCGCTACCATCACCATCCTCCACGGCATCGACTAGCAGCGTCTGCGCCAGTGCCAGCGTCGACCTGCTCCCCTCCTGCTCCCGCTTTTGTTTTTTCAGAAACACATCGAAACCTGAATCGCCCGGGATCGCTCGGCC
The DNA here is from genome assembly GCA_002794785.1 of Coniferiporia sulphurascens. Taxonomy (NCBI): domain Eukaryota; kingdom Fungi; phylum Basidiomycota; class Agaricomycetes; order Hymenochaetales; family Hymenochaetaceae; genus Coniferiporia; species Coniferiporia sulphurascens. The sequence continues at coordinate 702,851 of NBBA01000010.1, read as the reverse complement.
CTCGCCTTCCACCGGCGGTGCACCGAGTCCCAAATTCGCACTATGTCCTTTTTACCGATGTGCGTTCGACCTTTTCTTTGCAACTCCGTGTAGGAACATGACGTATGCTTTTCTTTTATAGTGGCACTATGATCGGACCAGGCTCCCTTACTAAGGTAGAGCTCGATGACCTCGAGGCATTGTCTTCTCAGTTCGGCAAAGCTGTTCCAATCCTTGCTGAACTCGTCGAAGACAACAAACGTCATGAAAAAATAGTAGAGGCGAGCTGCATTCGAAAGGGAGTGAAGAGTCTCCCCGACGACCTACTTCTTCGTATCTTTAAACGCGCGTACCAATCACTCGGAAGCAAGCACATAAATATTCCATCCGTACGCTCGAACAGCTTCGCAAGGCGAGTCTCGCAGGTCTGCAGACACTTCCGCTCCCTTGCCTTTTCCTGTCCCGAGCTATGGTCGACGATACACTCATCACAGTCCAAGGAGGAAGTTGCCGTTTTCGTCGAGCGCTCCGGCATGGACTCCCTCACTATCTTGATATACGGCAAGGACCATACACGTTTTGGGAGCGACATGTCTGAAGAAGACCTGCGTGAGTTCATGGAGGTCCTCTCGCCGTGCCAGGATCGTTGGAAGGAAATACGCATTACCTCGACGCCCAGTCGCACTATCTCGCAGCTTATCCGCGAGGTGCAAATACATGTTGTCTCCCTTCCTCGCCTTGAGCGACTGTACCTCCATCGATACAAATGGGACACTGACTTTGATGATCATTGCGACATCGCTGCGTGGCACGCGCCGAGCCTACGGCTCTTCCAGGGGTCCGGCGTCGTTCCGATCAACTTCCAGACGAGCAAAGTCTCCCATTTCAGACTAACGTGTCAGGTCAACACTATCCCGGAGATGTTTACTTGGGCAGTACCCCCGTCTGTTACACACCTCTCATTGAAAATGCTTAATGTAGCGGACCGTGAAGTCGTTGCAATGGGACCGGCAGACGAACCAACGCGTCTCCCCGGGCTCGAGACACTGGAGGTTGTCAGCAGCAGTCCGGGTACGTACACGACCTTCTGGGTCTGCATCCTGCCGAAACTCGAATTCCCGTGCCTCGAGCGGTTGCACGTCCGCGTCGCCGGCGACAGGATCATGGATCTTTTTGCGCGGCTCGGTACCCACCAATTCGCAAAGTTGCGCGAGCTACGCTTCGTATGCGAGGACTTCGCAACTGTGCTTGTCGCGATGCGCTCGCTCGCGAAGTTCCCGCTTCTTCGACATGTAATCGTCGATGACTGTTGTTACTCATCATACAAGGATACGGAACTCGCTCTTTCTGCGTTACCCCCACTACGCACGCTGAAGTTCGCGCGGTGTCGCTTCAACAACATGCGTGGCGCAGAGGCTATGGCACAGTGCTTGAGAAAAGTGCTTGACCTCACGACCTTCGAGTGCCTGTTGTTTGACTGTTACGACTTCGACGAACTCCGCAGCGACCGTGCGGATGCCCTCTGTTGCTATCTCAATGGAAAGGTCGAGATCGTGGATTGTATCGACTGATAAGCCTTTTTATTGCTTTGATAGTGGCAACAACCTCTAGTGAGGTCAGATACATATTACACATTCCCCTTGGTTAGTCTTGTCAGTGTATTTCCCGTGTTTTGTCGTCTTGTTCTACTTTGCTATGTTTCGCTTTCACACTGTTTATTTTTCAGGATTTTTTCTTTATTGCTCTGGTACCGTTTTATCCCCTTGACGCTGTGGTTGAGAGGGCTTGCAACGGTGGGTCGTTGCAGTCAGATGTATGCTTATGGTCCGCTTTTCAGATAGGACGCTCTGAGGGTAGATATGTCGATATATGTACTTTGTATATGTTTTCGTTCTCGGGTTCTGGTTCTGTGTTATTCTTTTGTCTCTCATTTCTTCTGTGGTGTCTCCGAATCTGTGATGGTGGTAATGGGCTAAAGAAACACGAAGGCTCGGGTAGTTTGGTGGGACCTGATGTTTCGACACCAAAAGGCACGAAGGACTGGTAGGTCATTCCCTATGAAGGTCATAGGAAAGTCGAATTTTGTTTCCGCTAACGGCGTGTCGATCCGTCGCCGATCGGGATAGAAGATCGCGCGATCAAATGCTTTGCTTCGCAGCGATCCCCCGACTTCAACTTGGACGGTGGCTAACGACAGAAACGGGTGTTTGGCGTGCGGGGTCGATGCTGCTCAAGTTTACGAGGGGGACATTGCTTTTATTTCAGATGAATTGATGTGCAAGAAAATCGATGTAGTCCCCCCTCGTTGGGTGTACCTGGCTCACAGGCCTTCCGCGTGCTGGTCTCCCTCCGTCCTGCCTGTACCGTACTTGATGAATGAACTCGCTTGTTTGTCACTTCGGGGCCGTGCCAATCAATAAAATCTAGACCCAGCTCGCTATGAAGGGGAAACAGGCACAATGAAAACGTAGCATTACAATGAATGGCATAGGGACCGTGGATGTGGTAAAGCAATACACAATACATCGGCGTTCGGGGACACAGCGCATACAAGCTCGCTACCTCGTTTAGGGCGATCATACACCGGAGATGCGAAGTGAAGGAGGACCTGAGCGGTGCCGTGTATTACAACTAATATTGGACTTGGCTGTGTATTGGCTTGCCAGTTTGGGGGAGCGAGTATCTGTACCATTCAGCCGAGTGAGTCATTTAGTCACTTTCGGGTCGGAAATGAACTTAATTATTTACATAGTACGAGGAGGGAGTGCAGCCAGACATTTCGGCATTTCGTCCCTTTTCGTTGTCCACAACAATGCAGGTGTCATTGAACAGCACATAACAAAAATCTGAGAAATCTATCAATCAAGGAAATAAGGGTCGAAGTTTTGAGTACAGCGACATAACAGGTGTACGTTGTGAATGTAAGTTTTAGGGTCTACCCTGGGAAGGGAGGGATGAATCCCACCAAAAGGCTCTCATTCAGATAACGGTAAGGTTCCCATGCTCGAGAAGTAGTACGTTGAAGACTTGCCTTCCCTTGCCTTCCCTACAGAAACGGGCTCTTCGGTACACGTGGGCGCGTAAACAGCCACATGGCGGAACCGCCCAAGGACGCGGGCATAAAAATGACAGAACGGATCAAAAGCTGTACAATGGTTTCAACTCCGAATGCATCGCTCCCTTGGACAAGTATCTCATAATACCCAAGCACTCTATACATGTACACTATACGTGGCTATTTTTCTGTCTCGTTCTTCAAAGTATCACGCCACCTCTTTTTCGTAGCAGACTCGGTCCGAAGAACCCCATTCTTCAGCCCGGTCCAAAGTACTTTCAGTATGGAAGCACAAAAGGCCGCTCTTTCCGCTCAAAAAACGAGGCACTTAGGAAGCGGAAGTAGTCACAGTTAACGGGAAGTGGAGGGCTCTGTGGGGATCAGAGGAATTGTCCGGAACTTAGCAAGCAACCATAGTCCGTGAAGTTTTAACATTCCGATGATGACGCATCAGAGAATCTTTTTTTCACCTCCATAGACTTCGCCTCCGGAAATAATGTCGCCGAGCTTCCCCACATGACTGGGAGCTTCGTCACGGAGCATTCAAGCCGAATATTCGAACGTGGAGTACTGAGGATTAATTGGCTTCTTATGTCTGAAATTCAGCGAAAATGTTCCTCAGATAATGTGTCGATTCTTTTGCGCCACTGGGGAGCACCATAATGATGGTGGAAAGGTGTGCCTGGCTCGCGTCCTGCCACAGTCTTCTGCCTCTTGATCTTGGGGCCTCGACCTGAGGCGCTGCTTAACGTCTATTCGCATAGGTATCTTAGTATCGAAGGACATACTGGGGATATGAACGTACTTGGTTTCACAGTAAAGGGGAGGACGAGGAAGGGGATATGAGGGAGGGGCGTTGGTGTACGATCCAGCACCCCTTGCATTGCACTCGTATCGACACGCTGTCCGCGTCCAGTGGATCGTAACGGGATAATCGGCTAAAACATTCAAAAAAGGGACAAGATCCGTTTCGCAAGTGCTGTGATAGATGGAAGTTGTCCGCCGCAGCATCTTAATAATGGAATGTTGTAATAGCACACGACGTTGCTGGGAGGAATGTGCGTTCATGATGTCTTGAACTGGTAAACTCCCGAATGGAGGCTTTTTTTTGCTTCCTTTTGAATTTGCCTCTCCCGGGAAAACGTCCGCATACTTCACTTCATCTAACCTTGGATTTATTCGCCCGAGTACAGCGAGCAGCGTAGGAGACACTGTAGCTCGATGCACGCGAGGCTGGCTTGCCAGAGCTTCATGGCTTCAAGTATTAAAAATTGGCGTGATACAGTCGTACGTCGGATCAGGGTCGTTTAATTCCGTCGGGCGCGCCAACAACGCGGTCCACGTGTAAAATCGCTCGCAAAGCACGTGCCTTGCGGACTGTACTCGAAGACACCACAATAGTGGTCACTTACGTTTGAGCTCTCTGCCAATCCTTTCTCTTGGTTTGTCCTACATATCTGCAAAGCGAAGGATTCCGTCCGTGACTCGTCATTGGACTAAGTTATTCTTGGTGAAACTATTGCAATCACAGTAGATGGAACATACCAGTAATGTTGAGCGCCACCTGTGCGTATCAGTCTGCCGAGCTCGAGGCCAAATTCACCTCGCTCGTCACCATATTAATCCTGGGTTGCCCAGAGCCCTGACGCTTTAGTCAGATATGCCCTATCCACCTGTGTATACCCGTCCACTCGAAGCTTTCACACTTTGCCATATTGAGATATAGGTGGTGGTATTTGCCCTGTGATCGTCAAATGTCGTCAGCACCAGCGATGGCTATCGTCGTCCATACGGCTTCCGGGGATACCATTGACCAAACATGACGCTCCAGTTGCCTTCTGCGGCTGATGCCGCGGATAGGTTACCCCAGGCTAGTGCCAAAGCTGGAGGCGCCTTGGCTTCTTCCCCGAAAACAAAGCGGGGAGGACCTGAGTTCCATGGGAGCGCCAACTGGCTAGCTAGGAAGACGCCTATCATAACAACCTATTCGGTGGGCGACTCACCGCGTAATTTCCCACCGGGGTTACTCCAAGACGGGGCCCGAGTTCTTTGGCTGCTTCTTTGGGGCGAAGGTCAGATTCAGAGCTATTCCTATTACTACTACGGTTCAATGATAGGGAGATGTTCGAATGTGAAGAACTGGAGAAGCAACGAAAAGAGGGCCCTCGCAGGACTTGCGATAGAGGCTTCGCTTATCGACCCCAAGTATAGGCTCAGGAACGGTAAGTTGCAGGGCCTTTTGGGAATAACCAAGCGGTCACGAGAAATCATAGAGGAATCGGATACTTAATGTCTGACTCTGCGGGAAGCCATCGGAGCCTGAAGTTCGCGGTCAATGAAACCCACTCTTGAACATCTTAAATCGGATAGAAGGGCTATTTGCAAAAGAAAACTTCTAGTCCGCGTGGAAGCTGCTTGGAGGATTCAGGTCAAAAGCTGGACGAAGTATTCCCCCCGAACTTGGAAGGAAGACATGAGGCCGTCTGAGATTGTAAGTTCAATGCTTATGGCAGCCGCACCGCGGACCGTGCGGGGGGTCGTCACGCGCGTGACTTGAATTGCCAATTCGGGATGTGCGGGTGGCTATGGGTCAAGCGACTGTCGAGGCGAACCCAACCCCCTTGCTTCACAACTGACGCTCCTCCTCAACATCATGAGCCTCCGTGAAGTGTTCAGTAGAAGATTTATAGGCTTCTTCTAGTACCTTGCTATCGGGGCCGTGGACGAGCCCGCTGCTTCTGATAATTCATTGTCCCGTTATTGAATGAACTCTCTGTGCCTACCGTGAACTTGGATGAACTCCTCAGAACTCGGCACGGACCACCGAGAAGCAAATTTTGCTTTTCCAACGGGAAACACACGTTCCAAGGCTCAAGTTCCGGGGCTGACCTATCGAGATCTCATCCGATACGCGACGCGACATTATACGCCATGGCCGCTTGGTAGTCCGAGCGCGGACGGCGCCCAGCGTCCAACAGAGGCAAACGACGCACAATTCCAGGGTTTACAAGACGGATACAAGCTGTATAGGGGCCCGTATGTGCCCTTTCGCAACGTGATCTTACGAGATCGGCGCGTTTTTTCAGGTTCTCCAAGACTAAAAGGCTGTGTATTGGGTGACTGCCGGCCCGTGAGAACCTTGTGCGCCTCGTTGCACCGGCATTTCTGGAGGCGTTGTGATGAATTCACAACGCCTAAGCCTCATTTCAAGGTTCAAACTGTCCTTATTAACTAGCCTCGGTCACCCAGAATGGTCCCCTCAGCTGCTTTCAGTGCCAGTCCAAGTGCCAGAGCTCCTCCCCAGCGCAAGTCGCGGAATTTTTATCCAGGAGCTTGCACCAGTCAATCGCGATGCCTTCCAACACGAACGTACAGGGCGGCGCGAGCACGGCAACACCAACCCCCACCCCTCCGCCTCTGGGCACGCTTATCGACGATGGCACAAATGCCGGTGCTCTTCAGCTCTCCGCTGTCCTTGGTTACGGCGGCTACGGCGTCGTGTATCGCGCTGTCGCATCCTCCGGTGGACTCTTTGCTGTGAAGTGCCTGCTTCGCACTTCTAACCCGAACAACCCTAAGCAGGCGCAGCGGCAACGTCGCCTTCACATGCGAGAGATCGCACTCCATCGCTTGGCTGGCGCAGGCGCACATCCAGGCATTGTTCGCCTTCAACGTATTATTGAGCCGGCTCTCACTGCGGAAGACGGGACACTATCGCTCCCCTCCCCTTATACATTTCTTGTGATGGATTACGCACCTTGTGGCGATCTCTTCACTCTTATCCTGCACAAGCAGGTCTATCTGGGCCGGACTGGTCTCGTCGCCCAAGTATTTGCGCAGCTAGCTGACGCAGTTTCTCATTGCCACTCCCTCGGCATCTTCCACAGGGATCTTAAGCCCGAAAATGTTCTTTGCTGGGACGGCGGCGCCACGGTGCGTCTCGCCGATTTTGGTCTTGCTACGACCGAGCGTCGAAGCAGGGAGTGGCGGACTGGAAGTGTTTACCATATGAGCCCTGGTAGGCTGTTTTATTACGTGATTAATTGTAATTTTACTGAGTAATTGTTTATCAACAGAGTGCCAGAACGGTAACCCTTCTTCCCCACCCTACTCGCCTCTCGCCAACGATATCTGGTCGCTTGCGATCTTACTCCTCAATCTCCTGACGGCTCGCAACCCGTGGGCACGTGCATCGCCGTCAGACCCCACGTTTTCCGCATACCTCTCGTCACCACGCAACTTTTTACCCCAAGTTCTGCCCATATCAAGCGGCCTGAATGAAGTGCTTGTACACGCGTTGGACGTGCGGTGGGAGCAACGCGAGGCTTTTGGTGTCAGCGGACTTTCGGAAGGCGTCGCGCGCCTTATTGCCGATCCCGAGGAGCTTGATTCGCGTAGAAGCCACACGGTTAGCAGGCAGCGAATGGGAATGTACGCTCCCGACGTCGTTTTCGAGGGTGGTATGGCACGTTGCCCTTGGGAGGTTGGCATGCACATTCCCTCAGGCTCGAGCGGTAGCGAGGAAGCGACATCGAACCAGATCCGTATTCCTGAGGAACTTGTCAACCCCCCGACCCCACAAGCAAAGCCGGAATCGAATGTCGTGAGGAAGCGCTCGTCAAGTGCATCGTTTGTCCCCTCTGTGGTTCAGACTCCTTCACCGTCCTTCATAATTGAGGCTTCAGACGTCCCACCCGAAACTCCGGATAAGGAGCCGACGGTAAGCATATACTCTGTAACCTGTGATTATTCGTCTGATCTTCGTTTTGCGTCGTGTAGGCGACCTCCCGTTGGAGCAGCAACTCTTCTGCCAGTCCCGGAGACTCCACTGTGTCGGAAATCCGCTTCGCAAACGCATCGGATGCGGACGAGTTAACCTCCTCCGCTTCGGGATACAGCACATCCTCTTCCGAAGTGTCAAGCGTGGGCTCATCGTACTCAGTGACTAGGACCCCAGGCATAAAGCACAGTGTGCCGGAACCCCGGGTGTCGGATGCAGATTTGACTCTGACTGACGACGCGGAGGTTTACGCATATGCATACGCTGCAAGTCCCGATACTCCCATTGAGCCCGGAATGGAAAACTCGAAAACCCCGTACACGGACGTCTACACGCAGCGGAGCTACACTCCTACGCGGCGAAGTCGGTATCGCGGACGCAGCCAGGCGCGCCAGCCCTACCCTCAACTCGCTTCGTATGCACAACGAGACATTGCCACGCGCCGTGCGAGGTTTCAGCCCCGGAAGCACAAGCCAGAACTTCGACTTAACATCGATCTGCCGGCGTTTCTTCCTCTCCATGTTGACGCTTCCAGGGCTAATGGTTCTGAGACGGCCCGCACGCACTCCCACTCGCGTTCACGCTCCCCGCAGCGCTCCGTCCTCGACCTCCGGAGGCGCGCGCAAGAAGAGTCTGTTTCGAGCTGTCCTTTCGCATATAGCGTGTCTCAGTCGGCCAGCTTCATTCCTGGGCCGAATATGGACGTCGATGAAGAGCGTGAAGGATTTGATGAGTTGGGGAGTGAGCCGGACTTCGACGTCCACATGATTAGCCCCAGCGGTGCCGCAGAAGGGGACGATGAAGACGATTTTGACGAACGTGATGTGCGGAGGTTTTCTCGCCCGACCGTTGACTCAGAGTCATTTCACACGAGCTTCGACGGATTCTCCATTTCTCCTTCACCTATCAGTTGCACTTCTCCTGCCGGTGCTACGGAAGATGGACGAGTAGACAACAGGTTTCGTGTGTCTACATCCGGAGGCACGCTCACATCGCCTACTTCTCCAGGTTTTGTGGCAGTGGATGCCGATGAACGGAGCAGCATGGTGAAGATCGAGCGGAGTACCGTGGCCACCACTTCACCAACCGATGTTGCCTCCCCTCAGTCTGGCGACGATGATGTCAGTTCAAGTCGGCGCCGATCGGCTACATCTGAATACGATTATGAATACGACTTTGCCCGTTCGTCAAGTCCATCTGCTTCATCTTCCCGGTATCAGGCGAATAACCGCGTCACGAGCAGGTCTGATGCAGGTTTTGTCGGTATGATGGGTGAGTTGATGGATACGGATGAGTTCAGAGGGGGTTTCGCGGAAGGCTATAGCAGGCGACCGAGCGAGGCGGGTCGGAGCGAAGGTTCGTGGGTTGATGAGCTGCATCGTGTGGCTGGTACGGGAGCAGGGCGTCCAATGATGGATACGGATGACTTCGACGAGCTTCCAGGTCTTCCTGGATCGTTCCCCACTTCACCTGCATCTTTGAAAGACGTAGCCCGCCAATCTATGGACGCAGGATGTAGCGTGGATTCCTCTGCTATCTTGAACTCCGAGGATGTGCAAGGCCTCGGACTCGACTTGTTCTCATATTCCCCTGCGCCTCACCAGCTCTCGTCTCACGACGACGAAGTTGAGAAGGTTACCGTCAACCGGACTTCCGTGCGGTACAGCGTTCCGCCACCTAGTATTCGCCCACGTATGGATTCGGCGGACGAGGCATTGCGCGAATTGCATGCCATTGCTGTCGAGACTCCCGTCCCTTGGTCAGACGTAGTCGGCGCGTCCAACTGGAATCGCACATCTCAAAGCCGGTCTTCAGTGTCGACGCGCGGTGCACAGACATTCGTAGCGATCACGACGGATATGAATACAAATTCTATGCTGGCTGATGGAAATGCAACGGCAAACGCGACGGTCGAGGACTTTCGAGAATACGTTCCATACTTGCGCTACGCCGAATCGACTCCGATTGCCGGAAGCAGCAGAATGGGGAATAATGCCCCACCCGTCACTTCGGATGGTTCCTTTCGTGCCCAAAAATCAACGGACAACACGGCAGTCGTCGGGTCTTCCTTTCGTGCCCCATCAGTACAATGCGGGGAGACATCCGATTCTCAGACCCAGCAACGACAGGATTCGGGCCCAACACGACGGCGTTCACGTCCACGGTCCCTACTCAAGTTCGTCAGTCGGCGGCCGTTCTCAGCCTCCGGTGCCGGATTTGTCCCATCACGCGCTTCCCGATCTCCCACAACCGCGCCGTTTCATACCGACTCTGGCCTCGAGGCTGGTGCTGACGCTGCGTCGCGTTTTTCGGCTGCCGGCGCGAGTAAGGACGGTGGACGAATTGCCGCGACGATGAGCGATGGACAAGGCGAGAAATCGTCCGCTTCTGGAAGCACTACGCAGTCTTCACGCCCTCGCTCTTCGAGCTCTCCGCCACTTAACGAGCAGATCAAGGCTCAACGCATCGAATCTCCATCTCCTCCCGTTAGCCCCGTCACACAGAGCCTATCGCACAGGTTCTCGTCGAACACCTCCAAGTCTCGGTCGTGGTCATTCACACGTTCTCGCTCTCAGTCGCGTCGACGCTCGCGTTCGCTGTCGCCCGCTCCGATGAAGGGCTCCCCGAGGGATGTCCTTTTGAAATTGCGGAATGCACGGAACTGGTTCTGGTACGCATTATCGAGTATGACATCGCGCTCCTCGTCGGGCTCCGGGGCGCGTTCAAAAAAAGGCACGACGGCTGACTGGGTAACGCCATACGTTGGGGTCGCCGCATAGTCCACTTTTTCCACTGTTTCTTCTTCGCCTCAGCGGGGTCACCGATAGCATATCAACCACCTTTTTCTCAAAAACCATTTTGTTTTCTTCTTCAATGGGTTGATCCTCCTTTTTGTTCTACCTTTCTCCGAGCAAGTTCCACTCGCATATTTTGCTTTTATTTTTCCGGTCTCCACAAGCAACCGATATTTATCCCATTCAAACACCCTGATTATCACTGCGTGTAAAAATCACTGTAAATTTACTCATCCTCCACTTATGCGTTATGCCCCATATGCAAACGACCAGTATGCCGATTATGAATACGCGTTTCTTGTACTTGACTACATAAAATCATTTTCTTCAACGGAGGCCTTCTTGGCATGTGTGCGCGAAATATAGCGAGAAAAGTGGAGTTGCGAACAAATAAGTACACTTGATAATATTCCCTGAAAAACCTTCAAAACACGCAGAAAGTATCAATAATGGTCGGACTTTCGGTTGAATCTGTAAATACACTCGATAATAGTAAAGGTTCAGCGCTGCCAAAACTTTCAGATTAGAAGAACATAAACAACAAACAGAGAATTACAATAATGTCATTAGATACAAAGTACAGCATACGATACATCCGAACAGAGCGAGAAAAGAGACAAGAAAGAGAAGAAAACGGAGTAGCGGTAAGAAAAGCACAGGTATATTCTACAACTCATCTCCTTCGGTTTCACGGTGGTTATCGCCGAAGAAAGCGTACATTCATCGGCAGTACTCTTTGCCCCCAAGTCCGTCTCTTCCCGTCTACTGAGCCTTCACTGCAATCCCCGACGTTCTCGCGATCTGCCGTTTCGGTGGTGTTGGCAGCGGCTGCTCGCGCATCCTCTTCACGGCGGCGCTGGCGTCCGCGGAAAAGGAAAATGCACATCGTCGTTGCGAAGATAGTGATGCCGTTGAATATGAGCGCACGGTGCATGTTCCTCGGCGGGGAAGCGCTTTCCGGAGCGCGCAGGGCAGACATCACTGTGATCGGATCGAGGAACGTGAGACAGAAAGGACGGGTTGATATAGATCTGCGAATCCGAAAGAGTGTTTGAGACTTACCAAGGATGAAGATGATATTGAAAAGATTTCCACTATACGCAAGGAGTCGGGAAAAAAGGTATTTTTGAACATTATCAAGATACAAAGGAGGAGAAAGAGGATCAAAGACGTACCTGAACCACAAGATTGCAGAGCTCGCGCCGCTATTGCGCGTGAGTTCACAGCCGAGCTCAAGGCCGACCGGGAGGACACTCAACGAGCACACACCAATAACGACGAAAATTGCGTACAACGCGCCAGCATTATTTGGACGCGCGACCCAGATCAGCGCGAGCCATGCTGCGGCGATGGGCGGTGCAAAGATCCGCACTGCGAGCCCGAGGTGGTGCGTGAGCACGCGGTCGAACAGGGGCGAGGTGGCGAACGCGGCAACGAGACCTGATAGTAGGAGCGCTGCGCCCTACATGATGTGAGTTGAATTGAGTTGGTTAGCGATTGACCAGCAACGCATATAGGGGGCTTGAAGTGAACGCGGGACCACAGTCTTGTAAACTTACCATGAATCCGGCAGTATTCGCCGAGTACCCATACGGCTCGAGAAGTTCGTTAGAAAGCAGTGAAAACGTGTTGACACTGGCACGGGTCTCAACAATCGATTGCAGCCCATCACATAACTTCGTCCACTCACCCCGCTTCGAGGACCCCAAAAACCAAAAACAGAATAAAGAAATCTACCCGTTCGCGTAGGGTCATGTATGCATCCGCCACCTGCCCGACTTCTTTCTTTGAATCGTGATATGTTGTCCGGTGTTGACCCACACTTTCCGCATCCGCGTCTTTGCTGAGCCTTCGAACCTGAACGTCGGCTCCATCCTGTGTGGACTCGGGCTTTGAGACCGGTGTTACCGGGGACCCCAGCTCTAATTCGAGCTTTAGGTCGCGTTCGTGGTTGATCACAGTGCGGGGCGGGGTGTACGGGTGCGGAGCATCCACAGAACCGTCGGCTTCTGGGTGTTGCACCGAGAGGAGACCAAAAATGGCGCGGAGGGTCGTAAAGAAGTGAGGGGAGGGCTGCGAGCCAGAATACGCTGTTGTGATATTCACAATGCGGGGCTTAAGGAAGGGATCTCCATTACATTAAAAGTCTTTGGATGGACACGCACAAGGAGGTGTGGGAGGCCTTGAACCGACGAGAAGCACAAAGGGGGAGACGGCCGTTGAAATGATTCCCAGAATTAGGACCTTATTAAAAAGTATATTAGGGAATTACACAGACGAAAGTCCAGAAGAACAAAATGGCCTTCGGAGGGTCTCTTTCACTCACAGAACCGCGCGGATCGGTCACTATAGGCGAAATGAGCTGACCAACTGCGGCACCTATCGGGTTGGCTACGGGAGAGGCACGACAACGCGTTATGCACGCGTGGTTAATAAAGCACGGAAATAGTTCGACCCCGCAATTATCCAGACTGGGGTGAGAGAAATGAGACGCACATATAGACATGACCATTGTCGCCGTCGTGCGTCCTTGCAAGTTAAACCAAGTCTCGGAGAACTTGGGCGCGAGGACCTGAAAAATCACCTGCGGGAAGGCGCTTAAGAACTGCGCGCGTAGAAATGAAAATTAACGGGGTGAGTGTGTATTTTAACCTTCATAGGTGATAAAGACAAACCTGTCCGATGATTAGCAGCGTATAAGCTCCACGTGGGGTCAGAGAGCGGATAGTGCCTGCATAGCGAACCCATGCTGAGATGATAAGGAAGACGGTGCCGATGAGAAACTGTGTAATAATGAAGCATCACATTAATTAATAGGTCAGTTAATTCCTTGAGGCTTGCGTGGGTCTTTAACCGATGGAGCTGACAGGAGATACTGATGGGGGAAAATGGGAATATCAAGCGAGGATAAAATACTAACACATGCACGTAAACCGTATCGGGAGCAGAAAATCGGAACGAAGGGCGCAACGACGAGATAAGTAACACCGATGATATTACCGAGCCAGTTGACTTGATCGAGGGATATTCCAAAGGCATCAGACGCTATAAACACAGACGCCAAACATCAAATTTTGCTTAAAGTAAAACAAGCTAGTTTAACAGCCGGGAAGAGAAGATTCCGGCGGTGAAGATATCTGCAACTCACTCTCATTGGCGATAGGCCCAAACCACGTAAGATTTGCGCCTGCGATGACGTTTAACGCGATGATGCCCGTCACGCCGGCGTACCGCATCTTGTACAGCTTATAAGGCGGCTGGGTGAGGTCTCTGTCAACGACGGCTGCTAATCCATTATCGTCCAACCCCCGTATGTGTCGTCCTATAGAAACCGATGGGCGTGCATTGGTGACAACTGCTTCGTGATCGAAAGGACTTGAAGCCACTGGCAGTTGAGAGCCGGTCGAATCACTGGCAAGGTCGCGTAGTTGTATATCCGCGCCCGGCTCAGCGACCAGCATCCTTCCACTCGTCAAGTTCCTGCCGTGGGCACCGAGCGTCTTCAAAATTATCAGGCCACGACGGCCACGACAGATAGGAGAGAGGACAAAGAAGTCGGAGACACAATTTGAGCCATGTGTTTGTCTATCATTGAAGTACAAGCCCCCAATCCCTGGCTTCGCCAGGGACTCACCTTTTTAGGAAGGGACGGGAAGAAATTACTTAAAAAGGAGAGAAAAGTGATTAGTAAAATTATTAGTAAGATTCTTATGGAAGCAGGTAGTGAGCATTTTTATTATATAGGATACTATGTCGGCTGAAAGCGGCAAGAATGTTAATTCTGCCTCCGTGCTACGTAATTCGATATTTTCCACGTAATCAAAACCAAAAAAGGCAAAAAAGCCAGTTGTTCCCCAATAGCCACTTCCATCACTTCAGAATCCAGACAACTGTACTTTCACCCGTCAGGGCCCCGAGACCCGGGTAGTAGCTCCATCATCTGCCGCGGTTTTCATCTCGACACTGTCGGTAGTATGTATGCAGAGGCTTGAAAAAGCAGGAACTTTGAGTCAGCCGGAAAATTAATTGTACGTAGAGGGACAAATAAGCAACGGTTGGTACGGGAAAGACTGTATAATAATAAAGTGACAAGACAGTAATCAGCACGCATTCCGGTTTATTCTCCGTTTCGAAACATCATGATATTATCGAAGTAATATGAAAAATCACGGCATTCTGCTTGGGGTTCGACCTACAGGTAGTAGAAATGCTGGAGAATGCAAACAAAAAAATGCCCCACACACGTTCGCATCAAAGTGGGAAAAAGATGCTATCTGAGGTCCCCCAAGCTGCGGATACTTCGATGCAGCCAAAGACGTTCTCCGTGAAATTCTGGATATGATAGGATCTTCAACAGGCACATATGGAAGGGAAAATGCTTACATACGAACACTCGGAATAACGCAGGTTTTACAAGCCACGAAAGCAGAGTTACAAGACATGCTCTCTCATGAAAGTGGAAAAGTTCAAACTAGTTGGGAAGCACGTCCAATTCCAATGCCGTAAATTGCGAGCGCGCAGAGCGAAATGACCGCGCGGACCGACCCGAGTATGTGCTAACTTTATTAGTCTCAGGTTCTGTATTCGTCCCATCCTCCGCGACCTCCTCGTCCGTACTGCGCCCCCGCCATTCCTGCCAAGCTCCTTGCGGATAGCGAACGAAGGCAGACATGAGCGGCCGGAACCTTCGCCAAGAATTCCGTGGGTGGAGAACGAAGACAGGCAAGAACGATCCCCAGTCTTTTTTGTGGTTTACCTCCCAGGTGACGAGCATCGTTCTGCCGATGGAGAGCGTAACAAGGATCCACACGACTCCATAGACCAAGCGTGTAGCGGTGGTGGCATCGCCTAATGCATTGTAGAAGCACAAGATTGCAACGGAGGCAAGGAATGTTACTAGACTTTTCCATTTCATAAAGTAGAGTTCTGGAGGTCAGTAGATAATTTCTGGTATTACGAAAGGACGAAGAGACCGCCACTCACCCCCACATGAGTAGTGAATACGGTAAGCTATAAAGAACAGCCAAAGTCTCAAAACCGGATTGCACCCCCAAGATTCGAGTATTAACGAAAATTGTCTATGCAATTGTCCAGGGGTAATGGCGTAACACATGAAAAGATGCTCACTGGTGAAAGATTTTCAGCTTACCGCATCGTTTGATTCGCTATTTGCCCCTAAGGGTGATAATCGAATAAGTATTAGACCAGTGATAATACTCCCTAGACTCGCGATGATGGACACTTGACTGGCAACTGCGGCCGGAGAAATCCATAGCACGTTGTTGCTAGAGATTACGGTTGGAATAGCTAGGAACGCAACATTGGCGTTCAAGAGTACAGTGGACTGGGCGCAATCAAGAGACAGCATTAGAAAATATTGCTGGCAGGAGCATCTCGGAGCCTGAGCTAAGGAGTAGGAACGAGGTACACGTACATAAAGCACGAAACCCTCCCAGTCACGCTCAAGTTTCGTCTGTAATGGCTTCCAAAGTTGAGGCCGTGTCAAGCCGTCGGAACAGACTTCTTCCAGCCTTGCGAGTTGCGTTTCGGGAGAGTAAAACAATACCGGAGATAGTAACTTAATGAACCATGAATGCGGTCGAGGACCTTTGCCGTGTACATTTTGTTTGAGCGAAAGGCGTGCTCCATGGAATCCGTGGAAATCCAAAGAATTCTTGTACGCTAGTGCAGGTGAAATTTAGAATCCACACGACCTTCGACTTCCTGGAGTTTTGAGAGAGCGCACCGACTTGGGACAACAAATTGGCTAATGAACCAGTCAAAGTGTGAACAGGATATCAAGTCAACACACTTGCCCGAGGCCGCGACGGCATAGGGAGTAGCACCCCCCACTCCCTGTATCTCTGCAAAAAGATAGCGGTCAAGATCACTTGATTTGTGGGGAATTTGCAGCTTACTAACCTCGCAAGCAACTTATAGATTTAAGACACGTCTCTGTCCCTTGTTTGTCGAATGGTACCGTAGAGCTTGGGAGGCCCGGGGTTCCAGCGTCTGAATAGTCTAGCATTGAGTATAATATTTGTTTGGTACACCCGGACGCACCGACTTGCGAATATGTAAGAATGCCTAGTAATTTTTCCAGCGCTCCATGTAATAGCGGGCGGTGGCTGGGAAAAAGGCTAACGTGCTCCCAAAACTCACTATCGAAAAGGTGCCCTACAATATGGTGCTCAAGCATTAAATCCAAATAATGATGGACATCTCAGGTTACGCACGAAGTTGTTCCTTCTTTTCAACATAATAAATAAACAAAGGGAAGGATTCATCAATGGCAACTGCGTCAATCCAGAACAAGCATCGACGATCAAAATCCACCATGTAGTAAGACCAGCACCCGTCGTCGATCTGTAGAACTACTTCTACGTCGGAGGGAAGCTGTCCAAGGTTGGCGGTTTGAGACTTCCTCTCGAAAGCGACGATAAATTGTGTAATTTCCTCCCGGATTTGTTCGTCATAAAGATGGGCTTCGGTAAGATAACGCAACTTAAGTGTCAAAGACGTATTCAAGAAATACAGTTGTCCCTTTGGGTGCACGTAAGGTGTCCAGTCTGGGATGTGTTCATCCCTGATCATGGTGTCAGAAACCCAAATTATGGCGGGTATATACATAGGTTGATTTACTTGTGAATGTTGAGAGTTTCTAACGGTTCAAAGTTCCAAGGTCCAGGTTTGCTTCGACTGCCAGAATAAAAATGAACACAGGATAAAACTCGATTGAAATTTAAGGAAACGCACATGACGATACTTTGGTCGTACCGAGCCGAGCCGGATGGAAAAGTGCACGTTATTTGTTTATCTGGGAGGTGAGGAGGTTGCTCCGATGGGGTAACTGTTTCTAATGGCTGAAAAGTACCCAGTATTGATGTTTCCGTCTCAACTTTCTCAATCCGAGGTGCCGGTGCGTGTGAAGGCGCGTCTGGCAGCGAAGACTGGGCCTCGGAGTATGAAACGACAGGCGGCTCAATTGAAGCGATATGAACCCCCTCGGGAAGACCTCCAGGGACTTTCGGATCAGCACTTTTGTCGACATACGTGTTTTCATCTCCAATACGAGGGAAACATGGATCAGCATCTTTGAACCTGAGGAGCACAGAGTAGAGATGAAGCAGAAAATGCAGTGATCGGCGCCCACAGCGTTGGCACAGAGAGAGCAGCTTTTGAAGCAGGGCCGTAACCATACGAACCACCATATCTCCGTTGTTTACAGTAGCAAGGTTACTTTCTACGATGGTGCTAAAGTCTGTACTTGAGCTTGTAGAGGAGGAAGAGGACGAGAGCAACACGTCTCTGAGGGCAGTGGGTGAATCTCAGTCAAAACAGGCCTACAATATGGAAGCCCTCTGTGACTATGCCCGGTGTCTCGCGCCATAAACGGAGCTTCAGGGACATAACCAGAAGGCCTGTGCTGATTGGAGTTTAATGCAGCTGAATCTGGAGTGTGGCAGGGAAGTAAAGCTGTTCAAGCCGAAAATGGTGCCGGAGCGGCAGGAGAGATAATGGCCGCGGGAAAAGCCGAGTTGCCAGTGAAGTCCGCCATTTCGTAATTCCGGTGCCACTTAGGAAGATGTGCCACTGGACTTGAAGCGTGTCGTCCTCAGGCTGTCTGTGATGGGGAAAAATCCGAGTAACAAACACAAAATTTTAGGCAGGTAAGTCGATTCAAGCCCATTTTATGGATCTCCTCTATACCTGTAAACAGTAGACTGTAGACACGTAGAAGTTGGTACTATATGTAGAGCTCTGCGCCGTACTGTACACAGATATGGCCATAGAAATATAGCATACATACGGACGCGGGCCTTGTGACTACTGTAGGCCATAATTTGAGTTATCGGACACATGGTTTCCGGTAAGGTGAGCATTTCGGCCATGTATACAGCAGACAAAACAATACAGTAAGTTAGTACTCGATCAATCAATATCCTCCAAGTCATTGTCTCCCTCTGCCCGAAGCCATTGCTGAACAGCCGTGAGTGTATGAATGTTGTCGGCTTTCAAGCTTGCATACTGAACTTGAGTAACCTATCAATGCCATCTGAAAAAAAAAAACTCGTTTTACTGCAACGGAAGAACCTGTAGTATAATCATTTCGCAGTACACAAAAAACAGTTTTTTTTACCAATATACCCCCGCTTGAAGCATATGAACGTCTAAAACCAGTTAAGAGAGAACATCCAATTCTAACGTTGTGAACCGCGAACGCGCCGATTGGAACGACCGCGTGGACCGAGCTGAGTGTGTGCTAATTCTATCGGATTCTAAATCTGTATGCGCTTGAGTTTCCGCGACCTCTTCATCTGTACCACGCTTCCGCCACTCGAATAAATCCCTCCATGGGCGGAAACCGAAGGCAGGAATCAGTGATCTCCAGGATTTTTCTTCACCAACCTCCCAGCTAATGAGTGCCGTCCACGCTATGAGCAAGGCAACAAAGACCCAGAGGACTCCGTAGATCAAGAGTTTGAAGGTGGTTGCGTCCCCGGATACATTATAGAAACACAGGATCCCGACGGAGACGAAAAATGCCAGTAAACTTTTCCAACCACGAAATAAATGTAGGACATTATTGAAGCCCGAAGATGATTATTAACGGTGCTAAAAGAACAGAGAATGTATGACTTACCTCCACATAAGCATTGCATATGGTAAGCTATACAGAATGGCCAGGGTCTCCATGCCGATTTGCGGGTGTATCCGACTTCCCAGGTATCTTACCTACTCGGTATCACGGAGTATACGACCAGGAGGTGTCATTAAGGCATATGAGAGAATGTCCACTACTCAGGTAAGTTTCCAGCTTACCGTATCTTCTAATTTTCCCTTTGCACCTGCAGGCGACTGTCGGATAAGGAATAGCCCGATACTAATGCTCCCTAGACTCACAATGATGGACACTTGACTAGCAACTGCAGCTGGTGATGACCACAACATGTTATTATCGGAAATCACTGTTGGGATGGCCAAAAGTGCGACATTGGCATTCTCTTAAAATCTATGCACGTTGTGGTAGACAATGAGGTGCAGTGGTGAAGTTGAGGCAAAGGTGGGTTATCAGCGTAAACCGATGTATTTCATGGTAGAGACCAGCTCTCCTTATATACATCTACCATGAGCTACATATACTATAACTATCATAGCTCCTATTCGTATGGCGTTATCGTTGCATTATCATTTACTTAGTAAGGTGGTTGTTCATATGACCACCTTTATATTTAGTACGTTCGTTATATTTATTTAATACGTTCAAGAGGACAGTCGACTTTAGGTGGACGGTGGATCAGTACAACTATATAAAAACGTTGAAACAAGAGAGATAAGACCACCAGTACACGCACAATAATCACAAAACCCTCCCAATCACGCTCAATCTTCGACAGAAACTCCTTCCACTTCCTCCACTTAATTAATACATCGATATGTAGCTCTTTTAAATCAGATAGATGTGTCCAGGGGGCGTAGGACATGACTGGAGAGAGCGACCTGATGAACCATGAGTTTGAATCATCGTTTTCCCCTCGCACACTTTGATTTATCGAAAGACGCGCCCCATGGAAGCCGTAGAAGTTATAAATTTTTTCGTTTGCTTAATCGTGTACGGCATCCGAGTCAGAACCCAAGAGACCCCCTTGTGTCGTTGAAAAGCCGTACCAAATAAAGCCATCAGACGAGCTATGGGATTGGTCAGATAATGAACGGAGAAACAAGCCAGCTTTGCTCACCTGATGCTGTAACAACATAGCTAGCAGCATTATCTGCTCCTTGCAGCGCTGTGGAAAATAGGGCCATTATTTCTTGCTTGTTGAAGGAATAATACTGGTCTGACATTGTAAGTATCTTACAGATCTGATGAGTGCCTGCAATTCTTGTTCACCGTATGGTGCTGTGGATGTCGGGACGTCATCGAGTCTAGAGAATACGTTGTGTAACTGATGAAATGCTGGACATGTTCATACGCACCTATGTGGCTGTGTGTGAGGATGCCCAACAGTTTCTCTAATACTCCACTCAGTAGTTGACGGTGACTAGGGAAATACTCGATGTGCTGCCAAAACTCGAAGTCAAGGAGGTTTCCTGGTATACCATGATTAAATACCAGGTCTCATCCTTAATATGTCCCAACGTACAAAGCTGCTCTGCGTGTTCCACACCGAAATATGACGGAATGGTGTACCCATTGAAAAGATATGAATCAATCCAAAATATGCATCGAAGATCCAAATCCACCATGTAGTAAGACCAATCTCCGCCATCAATCACAAGAACCACCTCTGTATTGGAGGGAAGCTTGCCGGGGTCCATATCCCGAGACTTCCGTTCAAAAGCATTAACAAAAAGTTCAATTTCCTTCAGGGTCTTACCATCATAAAGATGTGCTTCGGTGAGATAGCGGAACCCTAGCGTCGAAGATGTATTCGAGAAATATGGCTGTCCTTCCGGTTGTACATAACGAGTCCAGTTCGGCACGGATTTATTCCTAACAACGATGTCAGAGCCCGAATGGCAGTTGTAAGCATTGATAAATCTACTTGCGGATGGTCAGGGTCTCCAATGGTCCAAAATCTCAAGGCCCCATACAATTCTTACTGTCAAGATGTGAGCAGACCGAGTACTTCTCGAACTTAGGAATGAGGGAGAACACACATGGCGATTTTTCTATCATACCGAAGCATGAAAGATGGAAATGTACACTCTATGGATTTGGTAGGTACCTCTGAACAAAGAGAGGATCCTAATGGCACTGCGAATGAGAGCGGTGGTGATCGAGAAGTGTCAGGTGAGGATACTCCCAGTCTAGACAGTTGATGGCTTTGTCCCTCGCCTCCCTCGGTCTGGGATATTGGGGTGAACGTAGGCGCGCCTGGTGTAGATAACAAACATGGGACAACTGGGAGCCCAATCGAAGTGTTTTCGACGCCCTCCGGGAAACTACCGCCAAAGACCTTTGGATCGGTACATTTGTCGATGTGCGTACTCTCATCGTCGAAACGAGGAGCGGGCGTCTCAGTATCTTTGCGTCTGAGGAGCGAGTAGAGATAGAGCAAAAAGCGTAAAGATTGGCGCCCATAGCGTCGGCATAGGGTAAGCAGCTTTCGGAGTAGGCCCGCAACGATGCGGTCCACCATCTTTTTGTTTCTTGGAGAGGATGCTCTTCGCTACGGCCCGGGCAGGATTTCACTGTTTGACGTTCTTGTCTGTAGTGGGAGAGGCCGACTAACTTGGACCACGAGTTAGAGCACTTCTTTATATCTATAACTTATGCCTCATGCTTTGTGCGTGGATTTCATAAATAAATCCTGTAGGCGCTTGTGATCCAATAATACAACTTGAAGGGAAGACCAAATTGAAGAGTCCAAGCGCTAACATGTCACATGATTTTAAAATCACGTGAAGCAATACTAAGTTACGCTACATAATTGTGACAGTGCCGCCTGCGTAACGCGTCGGGTGATGAGGGGAGGTGCCAGATGACGTTTGCCATGGGGCTTACCGCTCCAGAGTGCTGCGTCATTTGAGGACCGGTCGTGGCACCTTTTCCTCAGCGCCATGTTCCTAGAATCCAAACAAATAAAGTACTGGGTATAAATACACAGCGGTGATTTCAATTTGGTTAAGAACTTGCCAGCATACACATACACCACACACAAGCTTTCAAATAACTACTCTAAAAACGCAATCAGAAATGGGTCTCTTTGGAAAACATAACGTATGCTCACTTTTCTGACAATCAAGTGGTCGGGATACTAATTTTCGCGACTTGTGGAATACGAACGACGCGGCGCACGCAGACGGTGGTAACCTTGCCGGCCCCGGTGCGGGCGCAGCGCCGAACACAGGCGGGAACCGTCTTCAGAAGAGTGGACGTCCCGCCGGAGACCCGCTCCACTCTCAGCAGAACGCTCCGGGGAGCAATGTCGCCCCAGGTGCAGGAGTAGGCACGGGTGCAGGAACGGGCGGGAACACGTTCGACGAGAATGTAGGCAGCGGCCACGGCAACCAACAGTACGGCGGTCGAGGCTTGGGTGGCCAAGATTATGGCAACCAAGGCTATGGCAACGAACCGAACTACGGTGCTGGTGGAGGCGGTAGCTACCCCGGCGGCGGAAGCCAGGGCGCTCCGGCGCAGCATGCGATGCCTCCCCGTACGGACGCGACCGGAAACCCCGCAAAGCCGACAGGAGGCGGCGGTTCGGGCCAGCGTTTCGTGGGACGCGTTGAGTCCGCCGTTGGTACCATGATCGGAAGCCAGAGCCTCAGAGCGAAGGGTGAGCAGAAGGAGCAGTACGTCAATTCATTTCGCTCTGTTCTGCGGGAAGTCTGATTATTCTTTTCGTCTTGTAGGGAGTCAGCTGCATTGAAAGTGCAGGCGGCTGAAATCGGCGAAGCAGAGCGCCTGGAGTCGGCTGCCCTTGCGCGACGCGAGCGCGCAGTCGCACACGGTGCTCATCCGCAGCACAAGCACCTCGGGGGTCATAATCCCGCAGCAAACCAGAATGACATCGGAGGTGGTGCAAACTACGGCGCGGCTGGGGCCGGCGGTGCGCAGGGAGGGTATTGAGT
The DNA here is from genome assembly GCA_002794785.1 of Coniferiporia sulphurascens. NCBI lineage: Eukaryota > Fungi > Basidiomycota > Agaricomycetes > Hymenochaetales > Hymenochaetaceae > Coniferiporia > Coniferiporia sulphurascens. The sequence goes on along the minus strand of NBBA01000010.1, from coordinate 679,663 downwards.
AATCTTGGAGCAGTTATTAGCCTTGAACAGGCTTTTCTTTCTGCAAAAGGATAATACCATGAGCGAAAGTCTCAGTAATATTGTAACAATGTATTAATGACTGTACCTTGATATTAATAGCAAAGCTCCAAGGGAGACGTTAGTAGTGGATGAAGCCGTAAGCGCGTCACTGAGACTGTCATAATCCCTGGCGTTCATGGAGCCGACTGTGGTGACGTATTACCCGGACTAAACATGACACGCGGATTTATGTGCAGCTCAAGTATAAGAGAACCAAGGTGCTTACACTTTAAGTAAAGAAAAATCAATTAGCCCTCACATACTCATACAATCTTCGAAAAATAATGTCGAACTCACAATACGACCAACAGGTATGTGCTATTTCGTTCTCTACTCTCACTCTTCATTCTGAGAAATCATTGGTAGCATCACGACAACTCGGACATGCGCCCGACTAACGCACAGACTGGCGGACCCGGTGCCATGGGTAAACAGTCAGGCGGACCAGGAATGCGCAACGAGTACGATAACGAGTTCGGCAACAACGCGCAGCGCGGGCCCGCAGGCCACTCCAACACTGGCGTTCCCGGAAACATGCAGTCCACAGGACCCGGCGCAGGGTACGAGCATGCGCCGCCACCAGTACACCCCGATCGCGGAGATGCTACCGGGCGTGGCCAGGGCCAGCGCTTCCAGGGCTCAGACCCGAATGCTCATGCCGCTGGGGCTGGAGCAGGACACGAGGGCGAGCGGCAACACACGCACGGCTCCCACGGCCAGCAAGGCCAGTATGACCAACAAGGTCAGCGTGGCCAACAAGACCAGCATGGCCAACAAAGCCAGCATAACCAACAGGGCCAGTATGACCAACATCCGGGCTCCGGCCAGGGCGCTTTACGGGACGCTGCAGGAGCCGGAGCAAGCTATGAAGGCGAACGTCATACCGGAGGCCAGCATGAACGTTTCGGCGGTGGCGGTGGCGGCGGCGGCGCGGGTAACGCCGGTAATCAGGCCGGCTACGGGGCCGTGCCAAATACTCAACACGGTGCCGGCCAAGGTGGCTACAACCAGGATAATCAGGGGGCCGGCGGATACGAAGCCGGCCAAGGTGGTTACGAAGCCGGCGGAGGCGGCCAGAATCAGGCCAGCCAGGGTCCTGGTGCAGGCCACAACTACGGAGCTGGCCGGGATGGTTTTAACGAATTCGGTCGCGGGGCCGAAGGAGGTGCCGGATTGGGTGCCGCCGCCGGTAGGGGAGGAAACAACAATGCAGGTTATGGAGGCGGAGCGGACAATCAATACGGGGCAGGCCCTGAAGGCATGAACGCCGGACAAGGGGTAGGTGGTGGCGGGGTTGGAGCGGGACAGCAGCCTCAGCACGGCCATTTCGGCGGGACTAATCAGGGCGCCGGCGCCGGGACCGGTAATTATGGCGCACAACCTGGTAATGGACCGACGGGGGCGCAGGGTGGAGCAGCATTGGGAGGAGTAGGGACGCAAGGAGGAGCGGGAGCGCAAGGAGGAACAGGTGCGCAGGGAGGAGCGCAGGGTGCACAGGGAGGAGCGGGGGGTGCGCAGGGAGGAGCAGGAGCCCAACATGGGGCCGCAGGGAAAGGCGTTGGCGCGGGGTCGGGGACATCAGATATTCTAACTGGCAAGTTGCAGCAAGCGGCCGGCATGCTGTTCAGCCATGAGCCCATGAGGGCGAAGGGCCTGGAGCGAGAGAGCCGTGGCGTCGCGCAGCGCGACCTTCAAGATGCGCAACAACTAGAACAAACAGCGGGGTCACGTCGGGAGAACGCAGGCATGGGCGCATATACTGGGCGTCAGTGATGGGTGTGTGTGAAGATTTTACGATAGTGAAGGAATTCAAAGATGATGATTCTGTATTCGAAATCGACTGTAATATGCTTTAATTAGGACGCGCTTTGGCCATTCTTGATTTTTTCCTAATTACTGACCTGAACGGTGCGAATGCGAATGCGAATAGGATGCCGGTTAAGCGCATCAAGATCGTCATTGCGCCCACAAATAAACCGAAAGATCAGCTCATGGCCCGCAGAAGAACGCAATGAATTGCAAAAATGACCCTTATTTGGATCGTCTTCTCTATCAGATCCGGTTGGATCAGTTCTAGTAGTCGAACCATCGGACCATTGGACTTGCCCATTGAAAAAACGAGGCCGAATAGTGAAAGTGTGACCTTTCGCGGCCAAAGAAGGCCGCCATGTTTTCTCAGGTACCTCCTGGCCCTTCGTGATATGGAATAGCGAGCTTCGTACGGGGGTATTTCAGAACGATGGAGAGGTCTACCCTGCATTAGGTGATAGACACGAGGCGGGAGCCCCCTTTGTGGGCTTGAAGGCTTGTTCGCTTTTGTCGTCTGCCTTGAGGCTCGCCCGTGGCCGGGGGGTTAAAAGCGTGATGGATGGGGCTGGATTGCGAGCAAGATAGTACCAATCTACCGCCGAAGAGAAAGCCCCGAGCTCACTGGCACTGCCGCCACGGTCGGTCGTCGTCAATCTGCAAATTCGTCCACCATTTAGACGCTGCGGTCCGTAGGTGGGAGAGGGTAACGTTGTCATCGTTACGTAAACACATACGCGACATGCCCGCGAAAACGGCTACGATCGCCAGCACAAAGCAGCGCACCACGAACAAACTTCGTCGCCGCCGTCGTCCTTCTCCGTTGCGCGTCATGTCCCTCGTTGCCAACGGCATCGACCCCGGTAATATGACGCCCCCTGTGAGCGTCGCTGCAAGTAGCTCTCCCACCCTCCTCGACAGACACGACGACAAGGACGTACTTGATGATGCCCAGGCGCAGGTCATCACCTCTCTGCGTGCGCAGATTCAGGATCTAATTTCGCAGGTCACCCAACTGAATGGCAAGCTCGTCAAGTCGTACGATCGTGTCTCCGACCTTGAGGATGAATTGCACATCTCGTCGTCCGCTGCACGCACAAGCTCACTCAAAATCTCGCACCTCGAGATCGAACGCGCACAACATCTTGCTGCACTCAACACGGGTCTCTATGTCGAGAAGGCGCATGTCACCGCCGAGCTCACGCGCCTCATGGAACGTGCGACTGATGAAGCCGCTGCGCGTGGTCAAGCAGAGTCCGCGCGGCAAAACATCGAGCAGGAGCTCGATGACCTCAGCGCGAACCTGTTTGATCAGGCGAACAAAATGGTTGCAGAGGCGCGTTTCGGGCGTGCAATGAGCGAGCGCAAGGTCGTCGATGCAGAGATGGCCCTTAAAAGCGCGGAAGAGGCCGTCGGCATGATGCAGACCCAAATGCAAACTATACGCGATGAAAAAGACCGTACCGCAGACGAGAACGTCAGGCTCCGGGCTCTAATGGAAAAGGGAAAGTTTGTAGAGCATGCTCCGATTGCCTCTCCGATGTCCCTTAAGCTCCTCAGCTCGCATGCACCGTATCAGGAGTTCTTGCTGTTTGTTGCCCATTTGCGTTCCATACGGCCGTCTTCACTCAGTCCGCCCCATATATCGACAATCATGCCGCTTCCCTTCCTAGCGCGGATACAGACGGAAGATTCGTAAGTTATATAGTCGCTACTTGAGTACCTCAGTGCTAATAGACTATTCAGGGATCCGACCGTACGGCTTGATCTCGCTCCTTCTCTGAACTGGTTGTCGCGTCGGTCCGTACTTGCAGCAATTTACAGTGGTCAACTTGTCATCGAACCTGTACCCACGTCTACACTTTTCATCGACTCTTCATCTACACTGCAATCCATGATACCAGGATCTCATACAGGTCCATCCTGCGCTCTCTGCGGCACGCATCTCTTCCCAGCGAAGCAAGAACATGGCCTACCTCCACCACCGCCATCGCACCCACTATCCTCGCTTTCCCTCACGCGAAATACCAGCAACTGGTCGACATCGCTTTTTAAAAACCCGCTGTCAAGCAACGGTGTATCCGCGGCGCCCTCTCCACCGCTCACACCACCTCCATACGCTTCCTCCAACCCCGGCTCTCCCGCGAGTCCGCCCACAGTGTACATCTTCCGACTCGCACAGCCGCAGGCACCAGCAAACCCTAACCAAGGCGCGCAAAAGCCAACTTGTTATCCGCTTTGTACCTCAGGCTGGTGTCTCTCGCGCCTACGCACGACATGCTCGCTGTGGGCGTACGTTCGTGCCGGTGTGATCGATCGCGTCTGGGATGAGAGTGCGCCTACTCTCGGGCATGCGCCTTCTGTCTCATCTGCGAGCGTTTACTCAGTGAACAGCACCAGCACGCTGCAGCTCAGTCACCCTGTGCCCCCGCAGAAGCCGCAAGCAGAGAGAGAGAAGGCTCCACCTCTCCCGCCACGGCGTCGCTCGAAAATGAGCAGCGTCGGAGCGAGTGTCGGTAGCTTGTGGGGCATGGCGAGTGGCGCGCTGAGGAGCCAGCCTGTTTCTCCTGTACGCCCTGCAGAGAAGGAAAAAGAGGCCGCTACTGCACCAGTCGAACCCCTTCCGAAGCTCGAACTGGATCCGAAGCCGTCCCCGTCGGAGGGCTTGCGCGTTGTTGTGCCCCCGCCCCTGCCCCGACGCAGTAACGACCGGGGCGCCGGAGCACGCGCGAACACAAACGAGAGTAGCGAGGAGAAAGTCGCTAAGCCTGACGAAAACGTCTCGGATTCGCCCATGGATGCCAACAAGTCCGAGTCGAGCGAAATGACACCAGTCGCACCGCCCGTCAAGGCCACTCTAGCGCCTGCTAATCGCATGTCGGTCTCCGTCAGCCAGTCTTCTTCTGCACTGAGTGGGGCTGGCGACGAATTTACCACTCCTGTAGAGGAGTTCATTCACCTCCCACCGTCGCAGCCAAGCTCTCCAACGATGGCAGCGAACGCCAGCGCCTCGGGCTCTACACCTCCTCGTTCGCCCCGTTCTCCGCGTTCTCCACGTTCACCGCGCTCCCCTACCGCCCCACTGTCTCCTACGGCCCCGCTCTCCCCGCGCACATCTCGCTCTTTGCCTCCACGTGCGACGCGGGCCGGCTCGCCGCCACCGCCGCGTTCCCCGCCCCCTCACTCACCGCCGCTTCCGCGTTCTCCGCGTACTGTCCCGCTGCCCGACTCGCGCCCGAGCACGCCACACTACAGGACTCACTCGCGGTCAGGCTCGCTCGGCGCAATCGTGCCGCTGAATCTCGCAGCACACTCACCGCAGTCAGGGTCACCTGCACCCCCGCCTGTTCCACGCCGCGCAGCCGCCCGCATGGTTGTATCGACTCCCCCACCGCCGCCTGTGTTTGAGAAAGATCCTATGGATGCGCACAAGACCGTGGAAGAGGTCGGGTCGAAGTCTACGCCGGAAGAAAAACCACGCATAAGCAGCGACGCGGCGCGTTCGCCTCCGCCGCCGCCACCGCGTCGCGCGGACCACGCAGTGCGGCCCTCCGTGTCAGACTACGGGGACGCGGAAGGCAACGGAAGAATGGATGAGATGGACGAGAAGCAGACGCGACAACGCGACGAAAAATGGGGGCGCGATTCCGACCTTGACGCTAATGCGCACTTCGTCGGCGACGCGACGTGGGAGGAGCGCACATGGAAGGAGATCGTGCGGCTGCGCGAGGACATGTACTGGGCACGCGTAGGTGGGGTACGCGCGTGATTTATTTCTCTTAGGCTTTCTTCCAGGACTTGCTCGAACTTTTTTTTCTTTCTCCGTAGTATAATTACACGATGCCTCGATAACCTGAGCCCTCTAGGACTTCTAATTTGTTGGTTGCGTTTCTCGATTGGCGTGCATGTATTCGTGTTGCTTGATGGAGATTTGTCAGGAGGGTGGAAGTACGTATATACGGATTTATAACAACGATTGGACGTTCATACTGCAAATTTACACGTAGTGGGCTGGCTATATGCACTACGTACAATCTGGACCCCTTTGCATCTGAATTTCAACTCTTACCTTCCATATTAAGGAATATGCCTGCCTATCTGGGATCGCACGCAGATCACACCCGACACGGATCACGCTCCATCGCGATCGCAGCACCGAGTCCGCAGCTTTCAATCCTTAGCCTTCATCTTGACTATCTAGCTTCAAACTCGTCTCTCGCGTTACCAAAAACTATTTGCTACTTCCCGGATCCCTCAACGCAAGCTTCAGATTGGCTCGAATTGAGCTGGGACACCCATAACGCTGATTCCGAACGATGGCGTCTCCCGCACCTTTCACTCAGACTGCTCTCTTCCCTTCTAACCCTAATACCGCCAGAGGCGTATCCACAAAGCTCCACATCAGCAAAGACAACAAGCTCGTATACGCCAATGGCTCAACAGTTATCGTACGTCCTCAACTCCAAGCTTTGTCCTATTGTATGCAGTTGCTTAACTCCAATATGATTAATCTTAGATTCACGACTTAAAGGTTTGAGAGCAATAACGGAGGTTTCTACATCACGCACTCATCCGGCTGAATCCACCAAAAGGGTAAATCAATAACGAAGGCCTACTCAGGTCACTCGCGGAGTGTTACTGTCGCGAGGTTCTCGCCCACCGGCTATTACTGCGCGTCTGCGGACGTTGAAGGAACGGGTAAGTCTGATACGGTCTCTGAATTTAGTTTTGTTCATTTATTAGCGTTATCTTTTGAGTGAGGGTATGGGACACGGTCGGCGAGGAGAACATCCTCAAAGGAGAATATCGAGCAATCAGCGGCAGAGTGTAGGCTTTCATCATTACAAGTGATCTAGCTGAAATCCTGAGATAATATGCACTGATAAGGAACGATCTTGCATGGGATGGGGAAAGTAAACGCATAATAGCCGTAGGAGACGGTCGGGAAACGTACTACTTTAAGTCCGAAGTCTGTTCTTTTTTACTAACCGTACTATACGTAGCTTTGGGAAGGCATTTATGTTCGATACCGGAACGTCCTCTGGGGAGATATCTGGGCACACAAAGGTACGAAGGAGTAGTATTGCATGTCTATGCAGGGTTGACTGATAATGTAAAGATGATAAATGCGGTTTCCATCCGCCACCAACGGCCTTTTAAAGCGGCAACCGCCTCAGATGACAGCACCATTGTTTTCCATACAGGTGAATGTATGCTCTCCAAAACTCAGTGGATTAGTACTTACTCATCCCATTCACTAGGTGTTCCCTTCAAATTCGAGAAAGTAACATATTCTGCCCGCTCGATAGAGGGAATCTGCAATTTATATGTCCTGTCTCTCTTCAGATCATCAAGACCCATGGCAAGTTTGTGCAGGATGTAAAATTCTCACCATCTGGAGACCATTTCGCAAGTGCCGGATCCGACAGCAAAGTTTTCTTGTATGACGGGAAGACGGGGGAGACCGTCGGCGAGTTCACCGGCGATTTGCACAAGGGCAGCGTTGTAAGTAACGTTGGCCACCCTATGAGATCCTCTTGCCTAACTGTCATCATAGATGTCAGCTAATTGGAGTCCGGACGGCAAGACGATAGCAACGTCTTCTATGGATGGGACCGTTAAGCTTTGTAAGATTCTCCTCAAGTCTCATTAAACGGCCCGTCCTTAGCTGAAGCCAATTTTTGATAATTGCGTCAAGGGGATATCGAGCGCAAACAGACAATACAGACATGGACCGTTGGAACGGGCGTTGCAAACCAACAAGTTGGGAACGCCTGGGGCGCGGATGGAGACATTGTCTCTCTGTCCATGTCGGGCGTCGTCAACGTCTTCGACCAGCGCAAGGGCGACAAACCTGCACGGTACATTATCGTTCGTATTATCGTCTTCTCCCATCATTAGCTCTCTCCGAAGCTTACGGCTCCAGGGACCGCAAAAAGCCATTACTGCGGCGACAGTCGCACCCTCCGGGACGTTCTTCGCCGGCACAGCTGATGGACGTATCGTCTCGTACGACACTTCAGGCGGGGCGGCTGACTTCGTATCCGGCGTTGGACACACCAGTTTTGTGAAAGGCCTCGTGAGCGCAAATGAGAACATCTTGAGCGTCGGCTTTGACGATACACTGCGTGAAATCAGTAGTGACGCAAAGAGTATGACGTACGTCGACGTCCCCTTCCCCTCTAATAACTGATGGTTTCCGATACTGTTAATAACGTTAAGATTAGCGAGGCCTCGACAAAGCTCCAATCTCAGCCGAAGGGACTGGCATTCTCGAGTGAGGGAACTGTATTCGTTTCGGAGATCAACGCAATCGAGGCCTTCCGCTCGAACCAGCGAGTCGCACAACTCTCGGTAAGCTATCAGCCTGACGGAATAGCAACTACCGGTAAAATTGTTGCAGTCGGAGGGGATGTGAGTTCATTTCCTTGTGACATCTACTGCCCAGATGTATCAGTCTCGCGTCTACTTCCCCAAAAATTGAGAGTCTCGCTTATTGATCTACTACGTCGTACAGGACAAGAAGGTTCACCTCTATTCCTGGGACGGAGCTGCGCTAAAAGAGGCGAGCACGCTTGATACACCCAGGGGGACCGTCAGCGCCCTCGCCTTTTCCATCGACGGGAAGCTTCTCGTCGCGGGCGACGTAAGTGCTTCAGTTCATGTATTCAACCCGGCTATGAATTCCGGAATTCTAAATTTTCCCATGTCTTCAGGTCTTAGGGAAAATCACCCTGTTTAATGTAGAAGAAAAGAAGGTCGGCCTCTCGTTTTTCATTTTTTTCTTTCAACTATCCCAACTCTAACTCTGTCGGGTCAACATCAGGCCGTCGAGACACGTTGGACTAACCACGCATCGCGCATTAACTCGCTCGCGTGGGCACCGACAGGCACGCACATTGCATCTGGTTCGCTCGACGCAAGCGTTATCATATGGAACGTCGCCGCGCCACTCAAGAATGTGCCCATCCGGCATGCGGGCCCGGGCGGCGTGAACAGCGTTGTGTGGCTTGGTGCGGGTAAGGACAAAGGTATCGAACGACTGGCGTCCGCGGGTGCGGACGGATGCGTACGCGTGTGGGAAGTGAAGCTGTAGGCTGCCTAGAGTTTTCCAGTCCCAGCTGGGATGACGCACGTACACGGGCGTTAGGGGACGTGAGGTCAGGTGCGGGGTGCGGGGGTGTTTCCCGCGTTTTAGGGATCTTGATGAAATCGCGAATTTGTTCGGAAGGGTGTAAGTCGTCGGAATTCTGAGTAGCACGGACATGTTGTAGAACCGATAAATTGCATCTAACAAGCCTAGAATACTTGCGCACGCTGCAAGAACACGTACGCATACAGTCAGTAAGCAAGACTTTGCTGCAACGAGGCCTAGACTGTATTAAACTTCGATACCGCGTCGGTCGTGAAAGAAGATACCGCACGCGTTCGCATAAAATGAGGTTCTGGAACCTAAAAGCTGATGTAAGCATGGAATTCGCGTGTTCGCCGCCGGCTTCCCCAGCTATTTTCTTTCGTCCCGGGAGTTTTAAATAACAACATCAGAGCGGTGGGCGGCTGGGGCCTTGATGAAAGATTGCCCCAAGATTTTTAAAAAGCACAAGAGGGTGGAAGAATGGGTTCTTCTATAAAACTTTGAAGTCTGGCGGGGCGACTATTGCGGTTCGGCCCCCAATTATTCGATGGCACGCCCCGAATAGCATAAGACCACTCGGCTCACAATCGGCGTCGCGGACGGAAGACAGACGTAATTCATCCAATCACAAACTAGTTCGAGAGCCAGAATAGCGTCTTGGCATGCCGAGTACTCCGAGCTTTTCCAGGTCTTCGGCAAAACAAGAACGTTCGTGAAGCGTATAAGAGGAAAGCACGTTCCCTCGCCGAGTGCTTTGAGTGCACGGCTTTCTCAAAAATGGAGCGCATAAACCGCCTATCAGCGCTTGGCCAGAAGACGGAATTGAGCGTCGATGGTGGAAGGTGTGGGCGGGTTTCAGATTTAGATTTAGTATAGGTGTAGATTCGCTCGGGTGGAAACCAGCGCCGTCATGTTCTCGGCGATTGATGACCGTTTTTGCTAGTCGGTGAGATCAGCTTGAAGCAAAGTAAAGATAGAACCATTAGACGTTCTCAGATCGGCCCAAACGCATCCCAGAGGAGCTCGTACGGCAAGGAAAGACCGCGGATTAGCAGTAATCTTGACCAGCCACGTATTCACAAATAGACCTCGTCCAACCAAGCGAACTCGGGCTTGCACAGCGCCGCTAATCATGCAGCGGTGCACACGGCAGAAAGCAGGAGCAGAAGAAAGCGAGTGCTGTGCGTGCGCCGCCGCAGTCGCGGTGCAGCAGTGCAGGGTCCAGGGCGAGCGAGTAACGCATCCGTCACGCGTCGTCACGGCGCCCTCCCTATAATTAGCGAGGTTGCTCGTGCTGTAGACCGCACCTCTATTCCCTTCGTCCCCTCCGTTAACGCAGGTGTGTTCTTGAGAAAGCAGCGAGCGAGCGAGCGAGGCGAACACGAGAGCTGATGCTGGCGCTAGATCTTACTTCACGATGTGCGGAATCTTCGCGTACGCAAGCTACCTCGTCGAGAAGGTGTGGCGCATATTACAACCTATTGTGCGGAAGTTGAGCTAACGCGTCCGTCTGTAGGACCGCAAATGCATCTGTGAGACGCTTTGCAATGGCTTGTCGCGCCTCGAGTACAGAGGATACGATTCAGCTGGTATCGGCATCGATGGCGACAAGCCCAATGAGGTCTTCCTCTACAAGGAGGTTGGCAAGGTTGCTGGCCTCCGCAAGCGTATCGCCGAGTCCAACATGGACACCTCCAAGACTTTCCTCACGCAGGTCTCTATCGCCCACACCCGCTGGGCGACACACGGTGTGCCGTCCATCGTTAACTGTCACCCTCTCCGTTCGGACCCCACCGCCGAGTTCGCGCTCGTCCACAACGGTATCGTTACCAACTCTGCCGAGTTGCGTCTTGTCCTTCAAAAGCGCGGGTACAAGTTTGAAAGTGAAACCGACACCGAGGCTGTCGCGATTCTCACAAAGTACGTTTACGACTCGCAGCCGGATAAGCGTATTAGCTTCACCGAGCTCGTCAAGACCGTTTTGAAGGAGCTTGAGGGTTCTTTCGCGTTTGTCTTCAAGTCTGTGCATTATCCCAATGAGATTGTGACCGCACGTCGTGGCTCCCCCCTGCTCATTGGCGTAAAGACAGAGAGGAAGCTCAAAGTGGACTTCGTCGATGTGGAGTTCGCAGGTGACCCGACAGAGGCTAAGCCCGACCTTCGTGAGTGAAAACATTTTTATTTGACTAATCGATTCTCATGTCGGATTCAGTCGCTCCTGCACCTCCTGCAAGTCTTCTTGCCCCGCCTTCGTCCTCCCACATCTTCCGCTCGCAATCACGTGCTTTCATGTCGGAGGATGGCCTTCCGCGGCCCATTGAGTTCTTTGTCGCGTCTGATGCATCCGCAATTGTTGAGCACACCAAGCGTGTACTTTATCTTGAAGATGATGACATTGCACACATCGCCGCGGGTGAATTGCACATTCACCGTCTCCGCCGACGTGAAGATGGACAGCAGACGCCTTCGCAGGCTTCGGCAACGCGTTCGATTGAGACGCTCGAGATTGAAATTGCAGAAATCATGAAGGGAAAGTTCGATCATTTCATGCAAAAGGAGATCTATGAGCAGCCCGATTCTGTTGTCAACACGATGCGTGGACGCGTCAACTTCGACTCTCATGAGATCACGCTCGGAGGCTTGCGTCAATACCTTCCAATCATCCGTCGCGGTCGTCGCATCGTGTTCATCGCATGCGGGACAAGCTACCATTCTTGCGTCGCGACGCGTTCAATCTTCGAAGAGCTTTCTGAAATTCCTGTGTCTGTTGAACTCGCTTCCGATTTCTTGGACCGCAAGACTCCCATCTTCCGTGATGACGTGTGTGTGTTCCTGAGTCAAAGTGGCGAGACTGCGGATACAATTCTGTCGCTGCGCTATTGCCTTGAACGTGGGGCACTGTGTGTTGGCGTTGTTAACACGGTCGGCTCTACTATCTCACGTGAAACGCATTGCGGTGTGCACATCAATGCTGGCCCCGAGATTGGTGTCGCTTCGACAAAGGTATGATATGGACGTTTTCATCGCCTTATATGCGTTGTTAAAACGTTATTTGCTTGACAGGCATACACGTCACAGTACATCGTGCTCCTGATGATGGCTATTCAGCTCTCAGCGGATCGCATTTCGCTCACTGAACGGCGTAAACAGATCATTGACGGCCTGCACGCTCTTCCCGGACAGATTAAGCAGGTGCTCGAGGGTGACAAGGCTCTACAACAACTTGCGACGACGACGCTCGCGAACTCGCGGTCGCTGCTCATTCTTGGACGTGGATTGCAATACGCGACGTGTCTCGAGGGTGCGCTCAAGATCAAGGAGATTAGTTATATGCACTCGGAAGGTATCCTTGCTGGCGAACTTAAGCACGGCCCGCTCGCGCTCATTGACGAGAACATGCCTGTCATCATCATCATGACGCGCGATTCGCTGTACCCGAAGGTACAGAGCGCTCTCGCCCAGATTACCGCGCGTAAAGCACAGCCGATCATCATCTGCAATGAAGATGACACGAACGTGCCTGAGGGTGCGCGTACGATCCGCGTGCCGAGCACCGCCGATTGTCTCCAGGGTATCATCAATATCATCCCGCTCCAGCTACTCAGTTACCACCTTGCGGTTAAGAACGGGTTCGATGTTGATTTCCCGAGGAACTTGTGCGTATTATCTCACTTTACATCTTGACTCCCGGGGTTTCTTTCGTACCAACGCTGACATGTTGTCCACAGGGCCAAGTCTGTGACGACTGAGTAAACGTTCGAATGAGTTGATACTGTGGACTCTTTATGGACACACTTCATACTCTGAATTTCGTTGTCTTTGGTCACGCCATCCTTTCCTCACGGACGCCTCCTCACGCCCTTTCCTCAAATCTTATCTGCAACATCGACTTGATTCGCTATCCCTCGTGCTTCTAAAGGCGCACACGCCTTTTCTTCCCATCCTGCTTAAAACCTTTCCTATCCCTTGATATAGTATAGCTCATGTCTCCCCAGTTGTGAAGTCTGAACCGGTCTGTGTGTATAATGCTAGCGTAGAATTCAAAAAGAATGGACAATCCCAGGTTTTCGTCTTGTAAAAAGAAAGGTTCGAAGTCGCACGGGCACTTACCATCTGTTCGTTGGTGTCCGCCGTCGTAAGGCATTAAATCTGCCAGTGAGTGGTGAACCCGGCCTGACGTCAGTGTGACGGGTTTCCGTGACTTTTAGTAACATAAATGTTCTCTGCCGCCGGTCCGCTGTGCGCAACACGGACTGCGGACGACCGCCTCCGTATTCACGATGTCGCGCCCATCGTCGAGCAGAAAAACTCCTGGACCTGGTCTGCTATCACGCTCAGGGCGCCCTGTCTTATCCACAATCCCAGAGTCGGGTGTGTCCGCCCGACGGCCGAGCGGTGGCGTCGGCAGCGGTGCTCACCCGGGCCTGGACGGCGCACCCAAAGCACAGCGCACGTCGAAGACGTCGACGAAGCTCGTCGTGCTGCCTTCCGAGCCGCAGACGAAGCCGCTCCTTGGTGAGCTCGAGGATGAGAGCAGCGAGACGCTCGTCACGCTCAAGGGCCGCCTCGACTACAAGAGCGCGGGAGAACGCATGAGCAAGGTCGAGCGCAACCGCTCGGGTTACCGCCGTCTCACTGCGTACTGTGTTGCGGAGGGGATACGTATGAAGCTTCTCTCTGCGTTTTTGAAGCGCGAGCACAATGTTGCCCCTCGCGTGTTTGATGAGGCGCTGTATGTCGTAAGTGCTGTCGTTCTCTAAGAATAGGATTGTGGCTTTACAGGGTTGAATAGGTGTATCATCTGCCTCTCCTTCATGGTTACGACCCAAATGTAAATGTGCGCTCATCAGCACCCGCGAAATCGCCTGGAGTCAAGTCTCTCTTGACACGGTTATCAGAAGCGGAAGAAAACGGCTACGAGGGTACCTACTTCACATCAGACGACGGAAACGAGGACTATTCATTCGATGGATTCATCCCTTCAAGTTCTCCAGAAGATACGCGCCGACCTATTGCCGCGAGCGCTGCAGAGCAGAGACAGCCAAGAGTTAAACCAATGTCGGATGAAAATATTGCGGAAGTCATCTTTTTCGCGTATGGCGTCGTCGTGTTCTTGGGGCTTCAAGAAAGTCAGGAGCGGGCAGTCATTGACGATATCGATACCGCGGGAACGTTGACGCGCAGGATAGAAGAAGATGATTGGGAAGTGGAGGAATGCCACTACACAGTCAGTCTCTCGCACACTGGGCATGTGTTGAATGAGAATTAAATCGTTTCTTTAGTATGACCCTAATGCGGCCTATCCCCGGATCTATAACGACCTTTTCAGTGCGTTACCATACTTTTCCTCTTTCCTTCACGAACTCAAAATAATAAACTACAGCTTTCAAATCACCTTCACATTTGCTCAAGCTCTCTATCGCCCACGCGCTCGCGCAGTCGACCCTACTCGCAAGATACGAATCAAAAGCAGCGCAAGTGCTCGCCGACCCGCGTACAGTCGCGATCCCACGGACGCTCGCAAGTACAGGTGAACTGCGTTTGCGGCGACGCGACGCGCTGCGGCTCACAGGGCGTCTCTTCCAATTACGTCGTGACGTGAACCTCGTGTCGAACGTGCTTGACGTACCCGAGCTCTTCTGGAGCGAGGCGAGCCTGAAGGACCTCTACGATGCCGTACGCGAGTACATGGAAATCGGGCCTAGGGTACAAGTCCTCAACGAGAAGCTCGCGGTCGCGTCGGACTTGGTAGGTTCTATCATTGTTAATTACCTCGCACTAAACGCGATTTTCTGATCATCGAATAGCTTGACCTCATACACAACCATCTGAATGGCTCTGCGATGGAGCGCATCACGTGGATTATTATATGGTGTGTTGCTTCCTCATACTAGAAGTTTAAGTTGCTCACTAGAAGTTGATACACAAGGCTGATTGTCGCCGCCTGCCTTGTTGAGCTGGGCGAGGTGATCGCACGTCTCGTCGTTCATGCCACGATGTCCAACGGAGGTGACGTCTCGCCGGCACGACTCCCACTATCCAGAGAAGAGGCGTTCATCGCGCTTGAGAACATCATGCGGAGTACACAGAAATAACCTTAATGGACGGACCTTTCTCCTCGCTTGCCGCTTTTTCCTTATTACGATACTTAGTCCTTATCGCATCTGCTCTGTTTCAATAGATCTTACAACAGCACCTGTACTATTATTAACTTCACCATTTTCCCTGTCAATCAACTACATACTCTCACTTTCACTTGCC
Source organism: Coniferiporia sulphurascens (assembly GCA_002794785.1). Classification (NCBI taxonomy): domain Eukaryota; kingdom Fungi; phylum Basidiomycota; class Agaricomycetes; order Hymenochaetales; family Hymenochaetaceae; genus Coniferiporia; species Coniferiporia sulphurascens. The sequence goes on along the minus strand of NBBA01000010.1, from coordinate 664,401 downwards.
CTACCCCGAGCTGGAGCTGGAGCCGCTACCCTTCAGACGCTCCGCCCACCACTCTCCGAATATGGAGCACTCGAGGCTCCCTGGTCCGCCGAGCAGCGCTTCGGACTCGGTGGTGTCGAGTTGACAGTTACGGGGCGGCCAGTCGCTGCAGCGCCCGTCGGCACCTCCGCATCTGCGATGATATGCGTATGCGGCAGCCCAAGAATCTGCGCGAAGACGAGACACATTTCGTACTTCGTGAACGGCTCCGGCGCGGAGTAGTGCAAGATCGGCGGGAGTGGGGTGGATAGTGCTAATCAGAGTCAGTCGTTTGTTTGTCAGTTCTCTTCGAAGATGGGAACAAGAAATATTGTATGTAAGAAAATCCTCACCGGCGAGGCGTACAAGAAAAGCGGCGATGTCGACGACGTTGGTCGGGAAGCGCGTCGCGTAGTGGTCCATCTTGTACTGCTTGCCAGACTGGTCCTCGACGACGTCGATCAGGATATTGACCGCCGTGTCAGAGTTCTTCGGGGCCGGTCCGTACCTGGACCATTACCATTACCACTCATTCAAATGAGCGCATATCGTGAACGCAGCTGGACGTACAGCACAGGTACGCGCAGAACGACAGCGTCCGCACCCTCCGTACGGGCCGCCAGCACCGCGACTTCGCCCTCGCGCTTCGTACGGCCGTACAAGTTCACGGGGTTCGTCTGCGCGGCGGGTCCATACGGCGCGGCGGTACCATCGAACACGTAGTCCGTCGAGATGTACACGAGGCGAAAGCGGAGCGTCTGTGCGAGACGCGCGAGGTGAGCCGGCAAGGCGGCGTTGAGCTGTTAGACGGCGCTCGAACGGTAATTAGAAACAAAGAATAAGTACCACCATTTTGTTGTGTTGAAGCAGCGACGAAGGACTAGGAAATGTGGACGAACCTTCTGAGCGCCCTCCGGATCCTTTTTAGATTCGGAAAATTACACAAATGAGGAAGGATCGGGTGAGTATATGCGCCTGAACACAAAAAAAACTTGCCGGCGATAGTGAGAAACATACCTTTTCAGTAACATCAGGCCTGCGCTCTGCCGCACAGTGAATCACCACTAGATATTTGCGTATATGTGCGTGTGAAGGTCACGGTGAAGAACATGCGCGTACAGTCAGGCCCGAAGTCAGCAAACACCTTCTCAACCGCTGGCTGGTCGAGCAGATCCAGCTTCGTAAACCCGGACCCAGGACGCGAGTGCGCGAGGCCGAGCACGTCGTGGTCCGCAGCTTTGAACGCAGCATACACTGCGCTGCCGAGGACGCCGGACGCTCCTGTGATAATGGCCTTCATGGTCGCAAAACAAAGGTGGGTGTGAATAACAAGCTCGAAATTATTGTTTAAGATTCTGAGATTACGTAACAAAGCCTCTATGAGTATTAATATGCTACCCGAAACGCCCAATCTTAGCCTCCTATAGTATGGAATGGGCCACGTGTGCGACCCGCTATAAAGACCCAGGCTACAAAGCGCCCGCTCGAAGACAACCGTCAGTGCCCCATGCCGTCCTACCAGCGTCTACAGCAGTATGCGCTCGCCATCAGCGTCGTCAGCATCTTCTACTGCAGCGCAGAGGGCGCCGTCTCCATCGCCTTCGGCTCCGAGTCCTCTTCCCGCGCCCTCATCTTCTTCGGCATCCAGTCGGGGATAGAGGTCGCCTCCGCCGCCATCGTCTTTTGGCGCTTCAGGCACATCGCAAAACCCGGCGAAGAGAGCGCTATCTTACTATCTGACGCGAACCTCCGGTGCTGCACCATATTCCCTTTGACTTTGCCGCCTATGCTTACCCCAGAGTCTCACGGACAGCGTTGAGAAAATCGGCACATGGAGTATCGGCATCCTCATTGCCATTCTTTCCATCGCTGCAGAGGTCTCGGCAATAGTCAGCCTCGCGCAACACACCGAGCCAGATGCGTCCAACGCGTCGCTCATTATCTCCGCTAGCGCACTCGTACTCATGATCCTCCTCTGGCTTCCGAAGCGCTGGCTTGCACACGCGCTGGATAGCAGTACGGTAAGCCGCCGGGGGTCCTGTCGGAACCGAGGACTTAAAAGGTGGAAGCGGAAGCTAACATCTTCCGCCTTAGATGGCCGGCGAGGCAACATGCTCGCTTTCGTGCATTCAAATCACCATCGTCCTCTTTACCGGCTCCCTGGTGTTCCGTCTCTGGCGAGGTGGCTGGTGGGTTGACAGCGCGACAACCATAGTTCTCGGTCTACTCTTTGCGCGCGAGGCATGGAAGATGCTCGCGTGGGTAAGTAGCTCGTCATTTAATGGCGGCTGCTGTTCAGGCTGTGTGCACCCCCCACGCCTCGAGGTAGACGCCGAACTCGGCGAACAGTACCGTGATCTGTGTGGGTGCTGCGGGGAAAAAGAGGAATGCAAAGACGCGGACTCGTGCAAGTGTGAGACGACTTCGGAAGAATCGGTGCGTCTACCGGCTGTTAATTCGGCCGGCGTCATTTAACGGGTGTTAATACTAATTTCTACCCGCACTTAATGACCAAAGGAACCGTGCTGCGTGCCCGTCAATCCTGATGGAGCAAAGTGCTGCTCGCGTGAGCTGGTGAAGGGACCTCGTCCGCAGAGTCTGAACGCCCGCGTCGAACCTGATGCTGCCAAGTGTATAGACAGGTGTTGCGCCGACGAATCCTGTGCGAAGGATATAACCACATCCTCAGACGCGGACTCGTGCTGCAGGCAGGAACGTAGTGCAGTTGCGAGCCCGGCACCCATCCAGGAGGTTTCCTGCCAGAAGAAATGTTGCAGCGGGAATTCCTAAGCATGCGTTGAGACGATTTGTGCAGGAACCAGGGGCATGGACCACAGGGGGTTATTAGATGTGACATCGTCAGGACATTGCGAGTGTCGAAGAACTGCAATAACAAACAGTAGAGGGTTGTACGATTTCCGAAGATGCGCCGTCCACGTCAATGCAAATCGATTGCATTAGATAGCTGTGACACCTTGCCCTTCCGTGTAGTTGGTACAGAAATAGAAGGACTTGAAATTCCTGTCTGAGTTTCAGTACGATGCCGACAATAGACAGTGCCTCGTTGCGAGGGAATAAAAGGAAGCCTTACGTTCTAAAGCGCGCATCCCTGCGGCAAATCGGGAAAGAGAGAACATACGCATAGACGCCAGCCTCATGCGCACCAGGCTCTCAGTTGACGTCCATGTCGTCCAATCGCCGCTTCTTCGACGACAACACGACCTCCCTCCCCGAGTCCTCCTTGTGCGCCCTCAAAGTAGAGAGCGCATCGCTCAAATCCGGAAGATCTTCTACACACATACTTGTTCAGTAACAAGAAAGGAAAAAAGACGGGAGAAGCGGGTGTAGGGTAAGGCGACCACGCACCTGTGTTGGGAGCGAGCGACGATGCGACGACAAGGCTCTCGAGCAGCGCGATGCGCTGCCGCAGATTCCGCTCCGTCGATTCGTGCTCCGCTTGCGCGGACGCCAGATGCGCGCGCAGCGAGGCGTTCTCCTGCGCCAGCTCCTCGTATCGCACTGCAATAGAGTTCTGATTGTGCAGATCAGACACATCCTGAGTAGGTATCGAGTCCACTGGGACCATATAGCCTCCCATACAGCCACCATCGGTACCACTGTAAGGCGGGGGTTCAGAGGACGCAGCGTGCGCAACACCCGACGAGCCAACACCGCACGTATGCGCCTGCAAAGTCAAAGTCCCCTCCGCAGCCGTAGACCCAGTCCGTACAGGATGTTGCGCAAATTGCTGCACGACCAGAGACAGCGTCTTCGCAGAATCGTCATGCGCCCTCTTGAAACCGTCGCGCTCGGCCCTGAGCATATGCAACTCTGCCCCTTTCTCCTCCATGACGCGCTGCAGCTCCGCGCGGGCCTTGGCGAGCTCTGCATGCGCCTGTGTGGCCTGCGTCTGCGCGTTGCGGGCGTAAGCTTCAGCGTCCTTCACGGCAAGCGCACGCTGTTCTGCGATGAGGCGCATGAAATGATGGGCATGCACGTTGATCGAGTTAGACTTGACTTCTGCGCTGGGTGTAGTTGTACCAGATAGCGACGCCAAGGGCGTCGGCGGCGGCGGTGGCCTGGTGGCCGGCATTGGAAATTAAACAGTGAAGACTGGAGACGATGGTTGCATTTATGCCGCGTTTATGAGAAAAAACCCCTTATTTATCTTAGTTTATCAGCAGGCCGGAATTCAAAGTTTATTATGTAAACACGTCCTTACGTCATGAGCCTCCTCTACAGCCATTAGCATTCTATTACTTACTGTATCTTTGACAGCTTTACAACCAAGTCAATCGCTCTTGACGTACAGATACAACGGGGAAGCCATATCGCATTAAAGTTCGACTTGTAAACGGGAAGGTTTCATTACAGGCATTTCGTTGATATGTAATTAGCACATGCAGTCTGGATTCTGGGTGACAGACCAGTATGTTGATACAGGCGGAAGGGTCTTCGTTTTGTTCGATCTAGAGAACAAGGCATAGCCGGCCCGATTGCTTCAAGAATCGGGATGAAAAGCTGGAAGAAAGAAAAAATGAAAGGGTTGCACAAGACACCGGGCAGACAGAAAAGGGAACAGCAATGAAGCAGCTTGAGTCTGTTACATGAAGAGTCGAAGAAAATGGGGACGCAATGTGGTGGCCCCGATGCTTAGGTTAGAAGAGAAATCGCGTGCAGCAGAATTTTACGGAGTGACAAGATCCGGGAGCCAACAAAAGGAACGACGGAAGAAAAGAATGAAAGGAATAATGAAAGAAGTATAAAGTGGCAGAGGATAAAACACGATAGAATGCGGACCCGGGCCGAGATGTAGCAGTTCCGCGAAGTCTGTCCCGAAAATCGAATGATCGTTCCGGTGTCGGAAGCGAACACCTGTGCCGACGGGAAACCCACATGAAATCAACACGCGTAGAAAGGCACGGACCGACGGCGGCTCTAATATGGCGGACGCTTGAATTCATTACTGATTACCTGGCTCTCCGGGTCCGGCATGTAATTTTCGCCTTTCACCTTCCCACTCGCATCATATTCGACAGACGGCCGGTCCCCAGAATCCGCAAGTGTCGTAATTGTATCCATCTGAAAGTAGCAAAATGAGTAGAGCCGAACAATGATAATGGGATTCCGTATTAATGTGTATTAATTGAAGAAACGAGTCAGACAGGTAAGATGCCATGAGACCCACCTGAATGTGAACGCCATCGCCCTTTTTGGATACTGAAGCCGACCTGTACGGGCCCGCCCCGCGAAACGCGAGTGTCGAGCTTGCCTGGCCACCACTGCGAATCATTCAAATAAATTTCGTCACCTCGTTTTTAGAAACTATTTTAAAAAAAACTTACCGCGATGAGAACACCTCAGGCCCCCTGTTTGTGAACTTGGTGAGGCGACGCACAGCACGTGAAGCGACGATTGTAGAAGCTACCGCCGCGGGGACATTGAAAATGATTGACATCACGGCATTCAGATTGAGTAGCATAAATACGGTTGCGAGAAGATTCGCAAGGAAACTGGAGTAGAGCACGTCAAACCTTTAGAAGTTGATATTGACGGAAAGAACTTACGCAACAATGAAGAAAATGAGTCCATCACTGAATATCATATTCACAAGCCTGCTGCGGCCGTTCCATGGGAATAATAGCTTGTACGCCGTGAGGCACAGCACAAGGAAATCGAAACACATAGAATAGATGAATGTGGCCGCAAGGATTGTGTTATCCGTCTTCGTTATAGCACACCCAACCCCATCAATCCAGGCTGCGCTAATAAGAAGCCCATGCAAGAGGAGCGACCAGTGACCGAGGATAATGAGCACAAGCGGGACGACAATGTAGAGTGATTGCGACCAGACTGCAATAGTCCGCAAGGAAAGATTGATAGATGCGAGCCCGATCGCAGCGTTTCCAAATACCTGGTTGAAGATGTAGAGACCTTGACAGTCAATCTCGCTATACAGAAGACGGCAAAGGACACATTTTGAAATTCAGTAGCAAACCAGGGGATGATATGGTTTACGTACGTAGTCACATTTAGTGCAATTGCTCTGAAACAAGAATTCAGCGGATCAGCAATCATTCTCCTCGCACAAAAGGTTAGACATGAGTGGGAGTTTGCTCACATTCCCATGAGGGCAAAGAGGAGCGAGTAGCGGCCAGCAAAGTAGAACACCTGCCATGTCGGAGTAAGACCAGGCTAGCCAAAAATGAGTCGAACTACTCAAGAGCCTCGAACTCACCAAGGGCCACTTGAACGCCTTGCGCCCGAGGACGAAATCAAAGTCGAATGGAAGCGAGATGAAGAATTCCCATCTGGATGATAAACGAAAATCATGAGTCAACAGATATCCGACGAGGACGGGGATGAATCTACGAGATTTGTACGCACAGGTATACACCGAGGAGACAGTGCATGAACTTGGAGAATACATCTGAATAGTGGACGTATGCGTTAGATTCACGGATTCTGAAGGCAGGTGGGTGGCAACAGATGCATGGCGCGCAAAGGCGTGTTGTGCCACCCGGAACAAGAGGCAACACTCACTGCCGTCCTTCACGATTTCTGCTGCTGATTGCCAGTCGACCATTGTGAGCAATTTGAAAGGAGATGTCGCGAGCGAGGGGTGTGATAGGGCGCCAGCGACGAGGGACGGCGGCGGGAGGATGGGCGCGGGGTGCGGACAGGAGAGAGTGGAGGACGGAGGCAAGTTATAAGCTGTATGACAAGCTTGTTGCAACCGGGCAGAAGCGCGGAGCTGAGGTAAAATTAGAGCGCAGACATGAAGGTGGGAAGCACAACCCCGATCGCTTATGGTATTAAAAATAATACTGCTGGCACTTACTGCTAGTGATACCGCAAGCACCGGTGTGATTGAAAGGCCCCGTCAAACAAGACCTGGCAGCCTGCACACCATAGCAAGATATCAGATAGCCCAATGTGTTTCGCAAGACTTGGCCAAGACATTGGAATTGGAGTTTTCCCAGGCACCGATGGACGGTTAAGAGCTGCAGCAACCGGCAGTCACAGTCTACGTAGTGTGAAGCCCTCGAGGAAGCCCCGAGGGTCCATATCTGCTTCCGGGATTGGCTTCCATTTATAGAAATACTCTTGTTTAGCTTTCTGTCAAGCGTTTCCTAAAACGAGGTGCACACCAAAACCGTTCGGAAACAGGCACCTCTTTTGGAAGCTTGACTCGGAGAAGGGAATACGCCTGCCAGGGATTGACTGACTTAAGGAGGCCCCCATCTTCCTCTCCTGTACAGCTTAAATTTTAGCGAACCTCTCGCTACTCTTCGATTTTGATTGCGCGCACGCTTTCTCCGCCTTCTCCGCTCGCTTACTGTATCCTATCCCACCGAACTATATGCGTCATGAATCGCTACTCGCCTCGTTTTATCATTCATCCTGTAGCGACCAGGAGCGCTGGCTTCAGAATCTCAGAGTCACCGATTTCTTAAACGACTTCAAAAACTCTATTGGCCATAGCCGCGGGTAAGCTTTTATTCCCACCCTTCCATACAATCCTATTTCAAGTACATCGCCTCCTTTTCTTGATCTCGGATCTATTTATTTCCCCCTTTTCTCTCTCCGGCGTGTTCATTATTGCACGAGGCCTTATTCTTGTATCCCGCCTAGAAAAAGCACACGACGAGATCAGCACCGTATCCATTCCGCGGAAACCATACCACAGCCCGAGTCAGATAGTACGAGCACATACCAGCATTGGTGTGAGGCGGGTTATGACCGTAGATCCACCAGCCGCTCGCATCCATATCCGAACACCCAATTCCGCACGAGGCGCGCCGACGGTTCCCCGCCTAGTTGTAATTTCGAAGATCGAGTCAGGACTCAGATCCAGACGAAATTGCGCGTCTCAACGAGTCCATCCTTCACGTGCGTAGCATAGCAGCATGCCCGGATATTAAACCTTCGACTTCCGGATGCACCTCGCGTAGAGGCCGTCGGTCGCACTTAAGACGATCTCTTTGCCCTCGAAGAGGAATCTCAGGCAACCACGTTGGCGAACGCGAGTCCGGTGCTCGGGAAGAAGTTAAGGCGGACATATGTACATACGATGCTCTATGGAAACTTTTCAAGCTTCAGTCGCTGATCAGAGCTTCTTGCCGGGCAATGGCGAACTCGAGCGCACGTCCGAAGATTCCGACTAGGCACGCTTTACAGATCGATCAAGGCAGATGGCAAGAACCCCCATATCCACCCAAAATAAATGTAACGCCCACTCTCGGAACTCTATCTGTCTCAGCGATTGGTTGACACTCGTAAAAGATTATCCTCAGGCGTTAAGTTGTGGTATCGCTTAGTACTACGATCAAAGTACTCATATACACTACCCGTAACATGTCTCTTTCAAGGTTATACCACATGAGTGTGGCTACATATCGGTGGCAACCATATACAAGCGCCCACAACTCCATGTCGGCGCTGCCAACGGGCCAGAAGAACGTAAGTGGAGTGAAGCTTCTATGGGACACTAGTAGTAAAGAAAAGGAAGTATTGATGATCCGACCGGGTTCACTTCGACAGAGCAATTGAAAAAAGGCACTAGCTCCGTAAGAAAAACTCTGCGTTATCACGGCCCCGATTTACTAGACCCCACCCGTATAAGCTAAGTAGACTCAGATCATTTAACTCTGACTAGAGGGTTTAAACCGGACCCTCAGACTAAACTTCTAGTCTCGACAACCTGTGTCCCATTGTCAGTTGAATTGAACACCCTCGTTATTAGAACTTTTATGATTATATTGAAGTGGTAAGAAGATTTATCGGGGGTAATGCCGTATATATATTGCGCAAGGTAACGACATCGGCATTATCCCAAATGGGATCCCGCGCTAGTAGATTTGTACTTATTTGTACCACTGGCGCTCAATCAAGTTTACTACAAACTCGAGCACTGGCAGTTTTCTTTGCGCGCGTTGCACACGAAACATTCCCCGCCATTTATATTGCGTTCATGTGAATCACGTCAATTGCGCTGGCAAGTTGAACATGAGTAAACGCGCGACATTTGGGCGAAGTATCACCTGCTGGCACGACATTTACAACACGGAGTCGGGTCGGGTCGAGGTAACGACAGTTTTGACATGGCATCCACCGTCCTCGCGGGATCAATATTTTTCGATCCCAACGGATTTGCCGCTATAAACCATCAACAAGATGTATGACTTGTACAGATGTGCTGCCGAGCAAGATTCAGACAACGTCAGCCCGTATTTTTGAGGACTTATTCCAGTCATTCCATGGAGATAAGGGCGGCTCTAATTCATGCCTGAAGAGCACGAATAATTGTAGCGAAAATGAAAACTCATCGGCGGCAAAGTTCACTGCATAAACTTGGATTCCCCCTTGTATAGACCTCTACAGTAGGAGGCGTACCCAAACACAAAAAGGTCGGCTGTCCCGACACTGCGATCGTGCCATCCAAACGACGCTCGTTTTGTGGCCAGCAAAGCTGCCAACAGTCACGCGAATGTCTCTCGCTAAGTAGAATCGCCTGCAAGGACCTTCTTTTGTTGAAAGGTGTAATCGTTCGAATAGCTTAGGTACGCGCGCATCAGCCGTTTGCTTACAACCCGTTTTCTGAATAAGGATTTGCGGTTTAACTCGAATCTCAATTTTCGATTATTTCGACATTCACAGCGTAAACAAAAACACAACGTACATACTTTTAGAGGGTTCTGTATGCAATATGCAGATGTTTTTTTTGCCGTCCATGGCGAACGATAAGCGCGCGATAGGTCGATAGGTCGATAAGTCATAGAGGAGAAATCCGCAATTTTTAGACGATCTAACCGCAAGTGAGATTGAGTCGACATTAGGGCGGTACGCATACTATCGACCTCAATAACGGATCGGTGCAATCGGCTCTGCACGGACTGTGTCTAGATCGACAGCTTTGTCGAGTGCCTCGTCCAGCTCTCCTACGAGTAAACTTGACGGAGTAAATGATGCGAGAACATTTATAGAAATACCTGCCGCTTACATTTGGTCTCCTTTAACCAGATATAATCCCAGAGGGACTTCTTCAACACCTTCGTCGATACTGTAAATCCGCTCCTTCGATTCGGAGAGGACGATATCCGACCGTTGGTCGAATCCGCCAAAACGCCCTACGCTTGCATCAGCTACTCTGGATGTAGTTTATTGAGATGGCCGGACATACGACTATAGTGCGTCCGTCCTGAAGAACAAGAAGGACTCGACCTGTTGATGTGATGATCAGTCAAGCACGACTTTTAGGTCCGACTGCGAGATGCACGCACGATCGACATAGCCCTGAAGACTGGACATAGTGAGCCTGTGGCTCGTCGTCTATTTCGTCCTCGTTGTCGACAACGTCGATAACCGTCGGGCGAAGGGCGCTCGGCGCTGTCCACGGCATCGCCCAAGCGGACGAGAGTTCATAGTATACGTAATCAACGCGAATCGTCACAGCAGCAGTCACCCCTCCCCCCTCCGCGCATAACTTACCACCATGGCTCCCCTTCCACAGTCGCAGCGCACACCCCTCCGCAGGCTGTCGCAGGGCTCTCTTCGTGCGCTTTCTCGATCCGGCTCGTTTCCAGATGCACCTGTGGGTTTGGGCTTCCTTGAGCCTGCCATGGCCGAGCTTGCAGATGAAGCCGAGACGCTGCACGGCAATCTCGCCGGCCTTCAAGCGCTGAGTGGCTCGTTACAGGCATTCAACGAAAGCTTTGCTAGCTATCTGTATGTGATGGAAATGAATGCGTTGACGACGGACTGGCCACAAGTGAGTATTTAGGGCGTTCAATTTCGTTACATATAATTGAGTACGCTGTTATGTCGGGAAGGCTCCGACAGATGCGTCGTACGAACTGGCAAAGAAGCGCGCAGGTACGCCCTAAATATTCTTACAAAATAAGCATATAACTAATATATTAATGTTCTTGTGATCAGAGGATGATGCGCGCGCCGCCCAAGCTGCGCTCCGGGCAGCCGCCGAAGCAGCTATAGTTGCAGAAAGATCGGCGGCGGCGGCATCAGAGGAGGCGTTAGAAGCCAACGAGACGGCCATCGGAAACACTACATCTACCACCGCACATGGCGGTGGGACGAGGATTCCTGGTGGTATATTGAAAGGCTCAGCCTTACCGAAGAAGAAAGGCAAACCAAAGATGACCCCGAAGGAGAGGCGCGAACGAAGTGTACGCCCCGTCTTTTACGCGTTCGCCTTTCCAAACTGATTATATGCACAAATGAAGCTTGCAATTGACAAGGCAGTGTCAAATTTACCCCTTGAATTCAGAGGCCAGGACCCAGTGAGTCGAATGCGAGAAAATCACAATATTTAAACTGAGCTTTCTATCAGAATCTCAGACGGAACGTCGAATCCGTCATTGAGTCGTTGATGGACAATCCAAACGGTCTAGAAAGTACGCTTTTACGCTTTATTTGTGTAATCGTTTTGACTGAAGGTCTCATTCGCCCGGATAGTCCTGAATTTTGTGAAGCCACCCGAACTCAACCAGGCACGAGCTAACAAGTGCCTCCTTGCTCTCATCAATAGGAAGATCGTTTCCAAAGATAATACCTCAGTAGGTGATTGCGTGTATGATTTACGCACTGCGTTCTCATCCGTCTTCAAATTCAGGGCCGGATACTTTACCTATGGAATGGTGTACCGAATTAAACCGGGCCTTTATGTGGGAATACGCGGACGCCATTTTCTCCGACCAGATTTACGATTTAATTTATTTTCCTTCCGTATCATTGCATCTGTAATCCAAGCACTCATGATACACATGTAATACACACCAGATATTTTTCACTGCTCCTTCTTTCATTTCCCCTGATTTTCTACTTCTCCACATGCTTCAGCATCTGCTCTGGGTAGCGCGTTCCGCCTGCCGTGAAACTGTCGACTGCGGTGCGGATCTCTGCAAGTTCCTCCGACGTGAATACGACGTCTCGCGACGCCCAGTTCTCCTCGAGGCGTGCAGTGGTTTTCGTCCCTGGGATGGGGATAATGTCCGGGCCCTGTGCAGCGACCCATGCAAGCGAGAGCTGAGCGGGCGTGATGTTCTTTTTGGATGCGATAGCGGTAAGCTTCTCAACGATCTGTGCGGTTTTATTGACGTTAGCTAAAGAGTAGATCCAGTGACTAGGTTGCTCTGTTATTCTCACCGCCAAGTTGTTTTGGAAATGCTCCTTCGAGAAGCGCGGGTGAATGCGTCGTCGGTCGTTCGGTTCAAAGTCTTCATGCGATTTGTAGCGCCCCTGGAATCGCCGCAATAGGACAGGCCTCAGCAAAACATGCGTGGAGGTACAAGAATCCTGCACTCACCGTGAGGAAACCACGGCCCAGAGGCGAGTACGCGACAATGGGGATGCCAAGCTCCCTGGCAGCCTGTAATACACCGTCTATAACGAGAAGAAAGAAGGATTCAAAATAAGGGAGCTTGAGAAAGCTCGGAGAAGCTCACTTCGCTCAATGTCCGTTGTCCAAGGTGAGTATTCGATTTGAAGTGCCGAAATCTTAGCTATCTGTAATTGAAAAAATATTTTAGTTTGCATACTTGAGGGAAGGCTTAAAAGTTACCTTTGCCGCTTTTCTGAGTGTCTCTGCGCTTGGCTCGGAAATACCGATATGCTTGAATTTCCCCGCGTTACGGAGCTCCTCCAGAGTTCCATATGTCTCCTCGAGGCTTCTATAACCGTATTTGGGAGTTAAGATACGAAGTTGACTGATATTCCATGGTACGCACACATTTGGGTCAACGCGATGTTGATAAACGAGGTCTGGAGTTGTTCCAAGACGCTTAATGGAATTATCAACGGCTTGACGGATGTAAGCAGCATCGCCTGTTGAGAATCGATCGGATTGCATGAGTTTGCCTTGCAATTTCTAACTTCTAATTAATTCATCGCAGCACTGACCCCGTATTTTTCCCGAGCTCTGCCTGGTCTCGGGATCAAATTCGTGGCCGAACTTCGTCGCAAGGAAGACTTTGGAGCGGTTATCACCTTCCGCAAGAACAGAGCCTGATCATTCCAGAAAATATTAGAGAAAATGCATCTCGAAAAGCCTTCTTATATGTATGACTTGCCGATAAGCTCCTCACTGACGATAAAGGCTCCGTCAATGACTATCAATACGTCCGGCGAGTGCGTAGACTCAACTTGTGGCCATTTCCGTAGATGTCAGCGCTGCAGCAAGATGGTGAACCCCCGGAAGTAAACTTAGAAGTGAGGGGCCCGACATTGTGAACAAACTCACGTGTCCCAAAAGGTCTGGTGTTTAAAGTCAGCACTTCGGAATGAAAGAAACAAGAGGCATATATATGCTCACCATGCCTACACTGATAGCATGCCTAAGGAGTTTCCTGCTTTCCTCGTCATTCGCAATGCCGTAGGCGCTGCTGAGGCCCATAGCACCAAAGCCTACCGATAGACTCAGATTAGTCACTGATCTTCCAGATACAGTACAGCACATCTCGCCACGCACCGGGCGAGGGGGCCTTGATATCGCCGACAACGCGGAAGTGGAGATCGGTCGCAGAAGTCATCGTGTAGTAGTAATGCTTCTACTCTGCTAGTTCTGCCTAAGAGCGACGACTGCTAGCTGCTAGCTGCTTTAATAAGAGAGCCGCATGTAGTGTCTTTGTGTGATTCGTAATCGTATTACGCCATGGCGCGAACTTGCGGGGTTTGTACGCGATCGCGGACCAATCGGGACCAACGGCCCGGAGATGACTACCGCAGACTCCGGGCCCCATTCGAAAACTTAGAATAATCAGGCTGCGCGGCCTGTCTCTTCTACTACATCTGTAGCGGCAGGTCAGTAAATCCGTTTAAAGATACTTTGGCCTCCGCTCCTGTACTATGCAGTGAGTCTACAGGCATATAAAAAAACTCGAGATCTGACAGGATCTGACTACGAATATAATGCGGACTCGGATCGGAGCGTCCTAAGACCAGCGCATGTAAGGCGGCGTGCTTTAATTCTTTTAATAACGGCTTCAATTTTCCGGGACTTGTAATCCACCCTCCCTAACCTTTCCCCATTTGAAAAGGATGAGATTGTGCGGAAACCAGATCCACGCATTGACGCAAACTTCCATAATTACTTTGAAAGTTCAGAGGGCCACAATCAGTGCCTCCTCCCCGTTCCACTCTGACCACGCCGAGATTTAATTATACTCACACCAGGCCCAATCTTACATGTTCCTTACATCCAGATATCCCGCAAATCCCAACATCTAGGTCGTCCCTAGTGGAACAAACCTCAACACCTACGATTCATTCCGAGAATGAGTCCGATCAGAGTGGCGCCGTACTAACTCATTAATAATGTCTTCCTCGACCTCCCTTCCCGTGTTCGCTTCCCGCTCGTCGATACGGAGCCACGTCTCTTCGATCTCCACCGGTGGTTCCGTTATTGAGTCGCTGATGGACAATCCGAATTTGTGTAATCGTTTTGACTGATGGTCTCATTCGCCTAGGTAGTCCTGAATTTCGTGAAGCCACCCGAACTCAATCAGGCACGAGCTAACAAGTGCCTCCTTGCTCTCATCAATAGGAAGATCATTTCCAAAGATAATACCTCAGTGGTGTCTGCGTGTATAATCCATGCATTGCGATCTCAACCATCTTCATGTAATCAGGGCCGAATACTTTACCTATGGAACGGTGTACCAATTAAACCGGACCTTTACTGTATATCGGACTGTGCGGATGCCACTTTCTTCCGGTAAAATTTACAACCTAATTTATTTCCCTTTCGTATCATTGCATTTGTAATTCAAGCACTCACGATACGCATGCATGTAATACATATCAAATATTCTTAACTACTCCTTGTTTCCTTTCCCCTGATTTTCTACTTCTCCAAATGCTTCATCGTCTGCTCCGGGTAACGCGTTCCGCCCGCCGTGAAACTGTCGACTGCAGCACGTATCTCTGCAAGTTCCTCCGGCGTGAATACGACGTCTCGCGACGCCCAGTTCTCCTCGAGGCGTGCAGTGGTTTTCGTCCCTGGGATGGGGATAATGTCCGGGCCCTGTGCAGCGACCCATGCAAGCGAGAGCTGAGCGGGCGTGATGTTCTTTTTGGATGCGATAGCGGTAAGCTTCTCAACGATCTGTGTGGTTTTATTGACGTTAGCTTAGGAAAGGAGTTCGTGATTAAGTTGCTCTGTTAATCTCACCGCCAGGTTGTTTTGGAAATGCTCCTTCGAGAAGCGCGGGTGAACGCGCCGTCGGTCATTCGGTTCAAAATCTTCATGCGATTTGTAGCGCCCCTGCAATTGCCCATGTCTCAGCAAAACACGTACAGAGCCACAGGATTCCCGTACCCACCGTGAGGAAGCCACGGCCCAGAGGCGAGTACGCGACAATGGGGATGCCAAGCTCCCTGGCAGCCTGTAATACACCGTCTATAATGAGAAGAAAGAAGGGTTCAAAGTGGGGGAGCTTGGGAAAGCTCAGAGAAGCTCACTTCGCTCAATGTCCGTTGTCCAAGGTGAGTATTCAATTTGAAGTGCCGAAATTTTAGCTATCTGTAATCGAAAAATATTTTAGTTTGCATACTTGAGGGAAGGCTTAAAAGTTACCTTTGCTGCCTTTCTGAGTGTTTCTGCGTTTGGCTCGGAGATACCAATATGCTTGAATTTCCCTGCCTCACGGAGCTCCTCCAGGGTTCCGTATGTCTCCTCGAGGCTTCTATAATCGTATTTGGGAGTTGAGATGCGAAGTTGAATGATACTCTATGGTACGCACACATTTGGGTCAACGCGATGTTGATAAACGAGGTCTGGGGTTGTTCCAAGACGCTTAATGGAATTCTCAACGGCCTGACGGATGTAAGCCGCATCGCCTGTCGAGAATTCAATCGAATTGCATTAGTTTGTCTGCATTTTTTAACTAATTCATCGCAATACTGACCCCGGATTTTTCCCGTGCTTTGCCTGGTCTCGGGATCAAATTCGTGGCCGAACTTTGTCGCAAGGAAAACTTTGGAGCGGTTATCACCTTCCGCGAGGACGGAGCCTGGTTGTTCCGAGAAACGTTAGAATATGAAGTCCGAGAGGCATCTCATAAATGACTCGCCGATAAGTTCCTCACTAACGATAAAAGACTGTGTCAATGACTATCAATACATTATGCGAGTGCGTAAACTCAACTTGTGGCCATTTCCGTAGGCGTCGGCACTACAACAAGAGTATGAGCGCCGCGAACAAACTTAGGAATGGGGACCTAGCAATGCGAACAAACTCACGTGTCCCAAAAGGTCTAATGTTCAAAGTGAGCACGTTGGGATGAAAAAAACAGGTGCATATATGCTCACCATGCCTACACTGATAGCATGCCTAAGGAGCTTCCTGCTCTCTTCGTCACTCGCAGCGCCGTAGGTGCTACTGAGGCCCATTAGCACCAAAGCCTACCGATAGACACATACATGTATTAGTCACTGATCTTCCGGATACAGTACAATACAACCTGTACGCACCGGGCGAGGGGGCCTTGATACCGCCGACGGCGCGAAAGTGGAGATCGGTTGCAGAAGTCATCGTAGTAGTAGGTGTATCTACTTTGCTAGTTTTGCTTAAGTGCGATAATGCCAGCTGCTTTATAAAAAGAACCGCATATCGCGTCCTTGAATGATTCGTAATTGTATTACGCCATGACGCGCACTTACGGAGCCTGAACGTGATCGCGGACCAATCGGGACCAACGGGATGACTCTGCCGGGCTCGGACAGAGACACCGGACCCACTGCGACCTCGCTCCGAGTCGGGGCCTCATTAGAAAACTTAGCATAATCAGCCTGCGCAGTCTGTCTCTTCAGCACTTATGAGGAAAAGAAAGACCTCGATCGGCGACTCGCTCCCTTATAGAAAAGTGAAGGGAGTCCCGGGAGCAAGAGAAAGAGAGGGGAAAAGAGAAGTGAGGGTGGGGAAAGAAAGACGAGAAGGCCAGATCCCTCGCTGTAGGCTACTTGTCGGGGTCTGCAAAGATGATGGTCGGGAGAAAGCCTTCTCGGCTTCTCCGCCCACTCCGCCACAGACCTCACTCTGTGGTCCGTCTCCTTCCTCAACGGGCCTCAGATCACACTCTCCAGTCCGAATAAAGATGCTTGAGCCTCCGCCTTTACACCTATGCAGCCAGTCTGTAAGCATCAAGGAAAACTCGAGATCTGGTAAGATTTGACCACGAATATAATGCGGATCGGAGCGTCCTAAGCCCAACGAATGTAAGGCGGCGTGCTTTGAAACCTTTTTAGAACGGCTTTAATTTTCCGAGCCTTGTATCCACCCTTCCTAACCTTTCCCCATTTGAAAAGGATGAGATTGTGCGGAAACCAGATCCACGCATTGACGCACTTCCATAATTAATTGAGGAGCTCAGAGGGCCACAATTAGAGCCTCTCCGTTCCACTCTGACCACGCCGAAATTTAATTATTCTCATACCAGATCCAGCCTCACATGTTCCTTACATCCATCAGAGCTAGAGAAATATACAAAGTAAGCAGATATCCCGCAAAGCCCAACATCTAGGTCGTCTCCAGTGGAACGAACCTCACCTACGATTCATTCCGAGAATGAGTCCAATCAGAGTGGCGCCGTACTAACTCATTAATAATGTCTTCCTCGATCTCCCTTCCCGCGTTCGCTTCTCGCTCGTCAATACGGAGCCACGTCTCTTCGATCTCCACCGGTGCTTCCTCACCCCCCTCGGCTGCCGCCCCAGACTTCGCACGATCCTGGGGTGCGGCCGCTCGTTCTGCACCAGTGGCACAGAAGGTGAACCCTGAAGAGCGTGCGACGAAGACAACTTCGAACTTGCGTCGATGAAGCTCGTTACCGATAACGACTTGATGCCCGTAGCGCTCGAGTGCGGCATGTGCCTTGGGTATTAAAAGTGCTATGTCCGTCTCAAGCTGCGTGGCATCATTAGATGATGTACTTAATTAAAGAGAAGCTCGGGGGCCGGTCGGACACGCGGGCGGAAAAGGCCGCCACTAACCTTGAACGAAACGATAAACCCCTCCGGTGTCCACTCATCAACCATCGTCTTCAAAATCTTCGGTACTTGGTCCATTTCAATTATGAGGCTCCCCTTTCCAGATTGGATCTTGTGTTCGCTCTACCAAAATCGATTTTTTTTAAATTATAGCAGTGCAATGCGAAAAATGAAACAATTTTGCACACCATTTTCTCTCTGGGAAGGAAGAAGTCGCTTACGGCCGCAGCGAGATAATACATTGCATTGCGCCCGAGCACGTTCAATTCTTTCGACACAGCGCGTAATAACCAAAGATATTCGTTAACTGTCACAAACGTCATAGTATGCAGCGTGCCAGCCCGTTGGACGGCCTTATAAGCGTGGAGTACACTGCGTAAATGCGCAGGATCGGACGAGCGTACGGTTATTGCCGGAGGGAGGGTTTGTGACGACGATGTGGCAAGCTCAGAGGAACCAGCTTCCGCTTCTGACGCGTCCTCGAGCTCTAGGAAGTCGAGGAAAGGGTTCGTAGAGTGAGAATAATGTCGGCTGTAGGGTTGCAGACTGTGTTGCCGGTGCATGAATATAACTGCGTAGCCAGCGCGGAGGAAGTACTCCGCGGAGGTCGCCCCGCGCGTTCCTGTAGCAATAAAACCCAAATTCAGGTCCGTTGCTCAACAAAGATAGACCATTTACGCACCTGCGCTGAAGTTATCGAGAAAACGGACACTGCGGACCACCATGAGGCTCGACGGCTCTCCATCATGTGAATGAGAGCGCTGACTCACACGTTGAGCTCGAGAGGTACCGTCGTGCCACCGCTCTGCAGCAACGCCAGGGCTTAGTTCAAACCATAAGCTTGCCAAACAAAAGTATACGCACCGTAACGAGTACGACCTTTCGACCCGCGCCTGTTTGGCGCGCAATGAATGCACGCACATTCGTCACATCGGTGTCAAGTGTCGACGGAGGTGGTTGTGTCGCAAAATATGACTCGGAAGAAAACAACGGATCAGAAGACGACGATGCAGAATCTCCCGCCGGCGCCATCTTAACTTCCTTTCTGCAAGCTTTCGAGCGGGCCTTAAGTGTGTTGCGGACACTGACGACGACGACGACACCGCTGAGCTGTAGTAGAAGCTGCACTCCTATATTAGCACATACGTATATGCTGACTTGGATGCGGTTATCAAGCGGCTTAGACATACACAATTACATAATCCTTGGATAAGAAAGGCACAAAGTGATAGTCCAATTCTTGGTATTTCAGAAGAAACAGACTTCAGCAAGTCTTACGGAAATTTGTGCTTTAATACTGATGTAATCTCAGAAGGACCTCCTTGCTGTGGCATCACTTATCTCCTCGTACTTCGGACCTGTTTGAACGAATATTATATTTGAAGTCCGAGCCGTGCCTTCAAATGAGTCAAGTCCCAGGTCCCTTTGACAATGACGTCTCAAGGCTGCGTACCCACCCCCAGGAATGCAAACAGGCTATCACTTTTTTAAAAGACTTTCTGAGCTGAACAAACCGGACTAATCTATCTATACAAGGGGCGATTCTGTAAATGTGAGAAACATGATGTAGCTACGTAGTAAGCATTGATCTTGCCAGTGTGGAATGGAGAGGCTAGGGCTATGTCTGTGGAAAGGGATGGTAATGTTTTGGGGAGCACAATTACAAATGTCAACATAAGTTCCAGGAGGTAGACACAAGTGCTGATACACGCGGTGTGTCTGAAACCCGAAAGCTGCAGCTGCGCTCGGTACATGGTAAGGAGTTTAGAATGGTCCATTAAGTCGCCGTATACTCTCCGTCCTTGAGGGAGCATACAACTCATTAAAGTTCAACCATCCATTTTTTTGGCAGTTCATCATAGTTTAGGACTCCAAATCTCGTTAAATAGCTCATCCAAATGGGACAAGTAGTACGAACTCGTGCTCGAGACGGCGGGTGAGCTACACTGCGAGATATGATACAGCTGTTGATTCTCCGCCGAGCTCAATGCTTCAGACGGAGTAGGCTCCAATCCGAGGTATAACTGCCCTTTGTGCTGGTATTGCTGATACATAGGGACACCACCGGTGTTCAAGCCCTGCTCTGAGATATTTGTGTACCCAGAGGATGTGTGTGACCACACATTCTTAAAGCTGCCAATATATGAAGCGTCGATTCCCTGCCGAATATGGCTCTGGTAATTTGCATAAAGCTCGTCCCTGGTTGCAGATCCTTGCGCTGCAAAGCCAGCATTGACTTGCTCACGTCCTTGATAGGTATTAAAGGCATCCGTTGTGGAGACTCTCCCGGACCGCTCTAAGGAGAGATTCTCCTGCCTGTCGTCGATCAGGGCTCGGAGCTGTTGAGAAAGCACATCGAGTCCGTGCACTTTATCAAAGCTAGTTGCTACTGGAGCACTGCGACCTGAAAGTGAGTTGACTCCAGCGTACGGAATGAAATGCTGAGGGATAGCTTGGGATGCCTGAGGAGCCACTATGCTCTGTGAACCATTTGAGAAAGTATGATAGTCCGTCGGAGTCAGGGAAAAGAAAGGTGCGTTTGGCTGCCATCCTTCATTATAGCCAGTGCTGAGGGCCGATTCGGTGGCCCCCGTGGGGTACAACTGTTGGATTGGCCGCGAAGCGGGGATATACTGTAAGTAAATGAAGCAAGTGTGGTGAATGAATAATGGCTTACGTTCTGTTGGCTTTCCCTTACTGCCTGGCAAAAAGGCTCGTAGATAAATGTCAGCTGTTGTCCTGGAGATGCTGGCGTTCCGTGCACGCCCAGTGAATTGTGCGTGGAAGGATGTGGGGAATTCCGTGAGACCTCTTGCTTGTGTATGACTCTAGAGAACCTAGTACTTCCATTGTAAGCAGCAGGAACAACAGCTTGGAATAACGATGACTCGGCGACTGGCATACGCTGCTGCTGCTGTTGCTCCGCAGGCGTAGATGAGCTGTGGATATCAAAGTGTGTGTATGTCGCGAGCTCGTAGCTGCTCCCTTCAGCTAGTGAATCGCTGTAGTTCGATGACTCTGAGTCACGGTGAGGGGACGTAGGAGTGGGTGGATGTGTTCCATCCGCCTGTATCCGAGGATGGGACTGCCGCTTTGGCTTTTGAACGGCTTCCTTAGGCTTGACTTCCAGCCTCTCCTCCCCAGTCCCCTGATACCTCCGGCCCTTTCTCTTGGGTCTGTAAACATAGTCGGGATAGTTCTTCATATGTTCGATCTTCTCGGCGTTCGCACGCACTTCGTACGGCATCTTGTCCTCTTTTGACATAGACCTCCAAATAGCTCCAGCCATCTGCGAGACGTTACTTTGCAAGATTTTTGACACAACGTTCGTCTCTGCCAGCGAACGGGCATAGTCCCTACGGAATATCATGAAGCTGTTTGGGGGGCGGGGAATATTAATGCGAACAGGAGCCTTTGTCTGTCCCTCATCCTGAGGGGATGGTGTTACAGAAATTTCGGTCATAAGTCACGAGAGTGAAAGGAGGAGGAGTGGACGTGGAAAGAAGAGGGTCCCGGGTGAACCAGGTGAAGTTAAGGAGGACGCAGTAAAGTGGCCTGCGTAGCGCAGGCGGATGCTTTGTGGTATTGATTTCAAACTCCGCTTACATGATGTTGTGGCTTGTGAGTTGGTCTTCGCTGACGACCGCGACTTGATGCACGTATTCAGTTCAAAGGCATCAAATTCGGTGTGGAGGATATAATTACATTTTAAGATACTGTTAAACAGTAGCAATTGCGGAAGGGTATAGGAGCGTGCCTGTACAGCGTGCAACGAGTATATCTGAGTATTTTAAACCCCGATATACTAAAATGGTAAACGCCACACCAAGCTCGTACTACTGTAAGAAAAAAACTAAGAACACTCCCCTACTATCGTATGACCCCTATTACAAAATCACTCCGAAAACAAAAAATTGTCTCAAACGGAAAGCATCTCTAGAATTTGCCGAAGAAAGATTTATTACTGTACAACAGTTCAGAAGGATTTTTTTCGATCCTAAACTCACGGTGTGGAGGCTGGAAACCCAAGTTTCGTCTGAAAATGTGACTTTGTAATAGGGGTCATACGATAGTAATAAGGTTCCATAAGTGTGTGCTTAAACAGTATAGGTTCATTAGCTTTGTTTCATTCTGCTTCCTACATATATGTGTATGCGTGTTGCACAGAGTTACTTGTAGTTCGAATCCCCAAGCGAGTTCAGAGGTTCGTATTTGTCCCGACGGTAAGATACCGAGTAGTTTGTAAATGTTGATGTCGGAGCATACGCGTGGTCGTGCGCAGCGGAGAGGCACCTTTGCTTGTCTTTTTGTCTTAAGATGGAAAATAGCCAAAGCTTATGATAGAAGCCTAGCTCGAAAAACTAACAGTGACTATTTCCGAGACGTTTGCCATAACAAAGCAATACGAAAACACACGTCGCACGAAGTCTTCCAGTATGCATCGATCCCGATGCAACCGTACTGTATATCAAAGCAAACGCCAGTCGCCATTTTTATTTCCCCACTCTGAACACTAACTAGGTTGTACAACACATCGAAGCTCAATAAATTTTACCAGGAAACCACAGAAAAGAACAAGATCAAAAGCACATAACGACAGCCACGAACGATCGAGGTGGCGCTCACTCGGTGGCCCAGACCCACGAACGCTTGTGCTCAAGCTCCTCGCCGAGGGACTTGCGAACTTTAAGACCACGAGCGAGACGAGTACCCTGCATTAAAATGTCTCAAGTCAGCTTCCAACGGCACATTAGAAAATACAGAGGACAACGCACAGCAGCCTTAGCCTTCTGGTGTTTGTGCTTCGGAACTTTTGCTCCCGCAGCCAAGGTATCGGTTCCCGCGGCCGCTGCTCCTGTCGCCGTAGTTGTCGAGTTTCCAGCGGCGGCAACGGTACCAGCGGCACCAGTAGTATCAGTGCCGTTTCCGGCAGCAGCGGTACTTCCGGCAGCGGTAGTGCTGTTCCGGCGGTACGGTGCTGTTCCCTGCGGCACCAGCAACGGCACCGGCAGCGGCCCCGGTGCCTTGCGAGATCAGTACACAGTTGCCGAAGCCGCCCGCGGTCGTGAAGCTCACAAGACAGCTCGCGCCGTCGTTCCCGCCCGTGCATTTCGTGCCCGAGGGGAGCGTGCCCGAAACGCTTACGGAGCCGGTCGTTGCAGGTGACGCAACGCCGTTAGTGGTGATCGTGGCGGAGCCGCCCGTGAACGAAGTGCCCTTGCCGGTCGGATCAATCGACGTGCTTTTAATTTCCGTCGAGCCATCGGTACCTCTGCACAATTAAGAAAAAGAGCTTAGAATACCGCTCGTAGTAATCAAGAGGACAATAATCACCCATTGAAGTTGGTCACGGTGACTGTGAACGCGTCTCCCTTAGCCTGAACAGCCGTCGAGCCGGCGATAACGCTTGCGACATTGACGCCACTGCCGCACGGCGAGGCCGTCGAGGGCTGCGTCACGTCGGAACGCGCAGGGGTGCCAGTGACACCAATTGCTGGGGTGATGATCGCATGCCCAAACGCCTGGTATGGCAGCGACAGAGAGAACGCGAGGAGCGCAAGTGCAGAGAGCGACTTTGAGAACATGTCTGTTTTGATAATGAAGCTCGGAAAGTGGTGTAAAGTCGAATGAGCGAGGACAAAGATGGAAGTTGAGATAATGATCAAGTGGAGGGACCGGCCTCTCGAAAGTTTGGGAGAGGGAAAAAGCGACTGGGTTTGCTTTGAAGGTGAAGAACGGGGGGATGCCTGATCCTGGGGGAAGTCAGAGGCTATTGTGCTGTCTTTTAAGCAAAGAAATGGATGTTACGTAATGCGTAGAATTGATGCCTGTACCCGGTAACCCGGAGTTTTGGGCCAATAATTTAATTTGTGATTGGCGAGACCCATGACAACGGAAAGCACACGTTTCCTTCCTATCGGCTCAATTATAATAGTACCGACTGGTGCCACATTCATGATTGAAAATAAACAAAACATCTCTGAACCTTGTTGAGGTCGGCATGTTTCCAGTCTCAAATTGTTTACTTAGCCGCCTCAGCGATCAGGGCTGAAGTCCTGCGAGGTCGGAAGTCGTCGTGCATCAGCCTCGTTATTATCCCGGGTAAGTGCCTTTCTGATTATTTGCCAACTGACGTGATAGGACAGGCGGAAAGTGCGTTTTTATTCGACCAATTGGAAATTGCGATCGGTCACAATTAAATGTGAATAGGCAAGGCAACCGCCACTGTGGGCCCACACAACAGTTCCCATGTAGCCATCGGGATTTAGGAGAAAGTCCATTTTCCCAAATGAGCAGCGTCATGCTTCAAACCTTCTTGGTCATGAATGAATGTAATTCTTCTCGGTGCGAGAGAATGTCCAGTGTATTGCGCTTCGTGCCTTTCCCAAGGGCTGAATGCCGCGGCCTTGCTTATACAGCGCACGGTCCACACGGAGCATGATGCAGGCGCAGGACAGGAGCTATTGTAGGTTCGAACAGACGCGATGCTGGCGATGCGATGGGACATTAGTTGCGCAGTTCCCTTTGCGGTCTTTCGCCGTTTTTACTGTCCTACAATAACTAAACATATCAGTCCCGAAGCCGTCTGCAAGAACAGGCACGGAAATTATATTGAATTGAAATTGACTCATACACCTCGCGGTGGTCGTGCATAAGACTCGTGTGGTCTCTCTTTGGGCCCTTACTTCACGATGTAGGTAGCTCCCGCATTGCCAGCTCATCAGGTTTACGAAGATCTCCTACTCCTAGTCCTAAGTTACGGGTCCGCGAAGCGTCTCGCTCACCAGCAACGATATTCACCGTTCGGGAAAATGCTGAATACGCGCAATCACATCGGGCGCTGCGTCCATCCGTGTAGTTAAGAAGTTTCAAAAGAGCCCTGAGTCAGGTGGTTTGAATCAAGCAGCGAGCAAGTCACAGCTCAAGATCCCAAGGTCGCTTTCTAATCAATCGCAAAGAAGTGGCCATCGGCATAGAGACATCAGATGGGCATGAGTGAGTGGAGCAACGACTCCAAGTCGAGCCTCATGACATGACCAAAAGGATTTCGACAGAAGATGCCTATATCCATGGAGGGGGAGGGAGATCAGACCGCGTCCCTTTCGCGTTGCTTCTTTTAGAAGTTGCAAATGTTAGGCATCCCAGATCTCCAAAAGGAATGTTTGGAAATAAGCATTGGATAGCTCCAGCCGACATCAAGATGTTCATTTGCCAATGGAGATGGACGGAAGATGTCGGATCATGAACAGGTTAAGGCCGGAAAAGGCGTACGATTGGTGACATGCGTTCGATTCCTAAGTTTTCAGCCGATACGTCTCCTAAGTGCCATTTGAAGGCTGCAGGACTGTCTGTTATACTATTGTAGCCACTCGGCAGAAGGGATCGAGAAAAAAAAAGAAATCGCCATAGCTTGAGATCTATGCGGTTATCAAAACCGTCTGCCAATGGCCTCCGTTCCTTGAGCGACATCACATCAACCGCGCTAGATCAATTATACGGGACATAGGCTCCACTTCCAGTGCATTTAAACATTGAAACACAATGGATTTGCTGAAAAAGCCGCCGAGTAGATGAGCGTTTGTAAAGCAGCAGCAGCGCCATGATGTTTGCTGCAAAGATGTCAGGTAGCCTAGGTAGGCCATCGTGATCGTATCTTCAAAACATTTGCGATCCAATCAAATCCGCCGGGGTATGCCCAACCAATCAAGTCAACAATCACGATAGTCCGACTTACATCAAACGTCCCAACGACAGGTTGCTACCCCACGACGCAAACTGTTCTGAGTCTCAACCCCCTCCCCCCGATACGGCGATACATCGCTGGCTTAGCGGGGAAAGGCATTCGGAGGGCGATTGGAAGCGACAGACATACACTAGCATGAGTCAAATCAAGGGACATACAGACGGGAACCAAGGGAACTGGTCGACCAGCTTAGAGCTATACAATTGACTATCGACGGGGTTTTCCGAGTTGATGTCATTCGGCTCCTCGGCATATTCCACGATCGCTTTCAACGATCCCTTGTAGACTCGAGAGTATGTCCCACACTGACGAAAAACAATAGTTTACCCCTCATCCTCTTCTCTGCTAAAATATTTGCAATTCCCCTGTCGCTAATAATTGGGGGGAAGCAGTATTTCCGTGGTCTGGGCTCGTTCCAGCTTCCAAACGCCCGAGGTGCCGGAGAAGAGAGAATCCGCCAACGAAGGTGGCGACATACTTGAAGGATTCGCCTCCGGGGAAGCTGCTTGTTGTTTAAAAGAGACAACACGATGGTCTTGCAATTTTCTAGATTTTACCTGCAGAGTTTGAAGAATCAACGGACACCTGGACGTAATACAATTTATACACTTTTCGTATTCACTTGGTTCCTGAAGTCATGAGAGAGAATAAGTAATAACTCGCTTTGCAAGCTCGTCCTGTTGCAGCTCGTGAAGATTGAAGTAATGATTCTTTGACAACGCTCATCATAAAGCAGCACCCTGTGTATGCTCAATAAACCATTAGCTAGTTCTGCCAGTTGAAGGAAGATCTGAGTCCCTGAGGTATAGACCTCAGCAAAGGTCGCTCAGCCTACAATAATACAAATATACACAAGTAATATAAGAGACAAATTATAGTATATCCTCCCAGTGCGCACTTACCCCAGACCCCCTTACGAGGCGCCCCATTAAGACACCATAGCCTCCGATCTTCAGGACTACCCATCCCTTCGCGATATACTGTATGTACTGTATAGCGTCAATCGTGCTCATCCAATGTACGTCTTCCGAGTCCGACTCACTCCCGCATAACCTCCTTTGAATATTTGCGATATCGTTCCTTCAGTCCTGCCTAAAAATATTCCATACTTTGTCATAAGTGACATGCCCGCCTAGCGTCTCATAATCGAAAGATGCTCCACGATGGCGATTCCACCGGGCTCTGTATCCGTCACGAAAAATAACTATGAGGGGCCAGAGCCAAAGGGCGACAAGCGGCTTGAAATGATCGGTAATTTGGTCGAAAAGGAAGCTCGACAGAAGAGCCGACTTTGTAACACGTAGGTACCTGAGATCGTGCTCTAGCCAGTGATCCAGAGCTGTGGTCTTGATTTTATGACCATCAGAATAATGACAACAAATCCAAATGAGGACGTAGAAGATCGATTCCCAATCAAATCTCTCAATATGTCTTGGGGGGTCCGCGTTGAGGAGATCTATAGCCACGAATGGTCGAGTGCCCATCCGCGTCCCTTTGGCATCCCTCTCATCGGAGCCTCCCACTTCTGCAAGGTCCCAGTCATGCAACACTCCTCGTAGAGTCCCGTCCGGCATAATACGATACATCACAGTAAATAGACCAATGTCACAGTGCTTGATGGCTGGCGAGGAAGTGAATAAGAAATGATGACCTACAAGTTGAATAGTGTTAGAAAAGGACGTGATCGGGCGTCTGCAAAAGCTGACGTACCTTGTACAACCTCGCGGAAAAGCTGTTTGAACACGCCCAAGTCCTTGACCTCGTAAACTGGGAGAAGCACCTCGAAGACAATCGTTCTAAAAATCCGGTTATCCTCGAATACCGCTCCGAGTCTCTTCCTAAACCCGCTATCTCCTAGATTCTCCAAGTCATCGCACGCGAGCACTTTTGGAAGGCAGTCGCTGAGCTTTCTTCCTAGTTCTATCTCGTGCTTTTCCCGAAACGCAGTATCCATGTCGAATCCATGTAATACGTCCCTCGCCCGCCTTATAATGTGTACTTCCGACATCCATCTTGCCGCAGGCCAGCTAGTCTTTATCATCATAATCTGATTTGGCTTCGTAGGATTTGGGCTTACACACGTCGCTCCATAGACTCTCTTCGCTGTACCAAGGATTCTGTATGGACACCTTATGCCTGGAGAGCCGTGTACCAGGATTTTGTGTCTCCCGACCTCGACTCGCCATTGTGGAGCGCCTATCTCCAGATCCAAGTATGGTGAATCATCATAAGGTAAGGAGGTTAGATTAGAGGAGGCTGCGTTCGACTCAACATCCTCATCGGACGGACAAGTCTCATCGACGTCATTCCCCGGGATTATCCTTCTCATCCTTTTCATGATACCGCGGTCTTCAGGGCTTAGCTCCGTCAAGGCCTTGATCAAGAGTACGAAGCGGTACAAGTCGTCAACAAAGCGAAATCCACGTGAGCACACAATCCCAGCACAATCATAATAGCACATCCGCAGGTCACCGTCATCTATGAGGCCAGAAATCGTATGACGCAGATTTCGGTCAAACCACAGCTTGTCAACCGCACATCGAGCTGCTTGCTTCATTAAATCTCTTCTGGGCCCTCGTCTTCGCGCCTTCTTGCCGCTGTTCGGATTTTCCATGTCCGGGTCGTCGTCATCCCGCATATGTTTCCTTTCCGATGAGGCGTGTAAAGAAGTTTGAGGTTCGTCCATCGCAGCTTCAAACCGCTCGACGTCCGTCCGGGGCCTAGGGGTTATGGTAGGTGCGACGAAGGATACGGTCGCTAGGCACGACGGGGAGGAAATATTGACTTGCGAACCAGCGTTTGCTTTACCACCAGGCACCGCGTCCGACGGCAACAGCACATTGACGTCCTTATAATTAATCGCACTTCTTCTGGTTTTAAATTCAAAAACGTGCAGGACGTCAGTCCATGTCCATCCGGTACCTTGAGGGCCTTTTAAGTTGCGTTCTCTCCACTTCCCATTTGCGACCGCGGGGTCTTCACCTTTGAGCACGACTACGTCTGATTTGCGATCATCACTGAAGACGCCCTTAATGTAGTGAGGATCGTTTCTGCAAAAGGCAATAGGTTGACTTTGTGATGGAAGCTGTGCGATTATGTGGTTGGCCAGCTCGCAGAAAGGGCCGTAACGTTGCGTCTTCTGCTTTATGCCCATACAGTACTCATTGCGCAGCTGCAGCGTCGTCTTGTCACTGGCAATCTTCCAAATGGTCTCATCGTCCTTCTGGTATAGTTCTGGATCGACCCCGAGAGCGCGCAGGAAGTCGTCGAAGCCGCAATATTTAGTTGAGCTGAGGTCTGCACCGATGTACCTATGCTTCTTGGCCATGGTACTCATAAAAGTTGGCTTCGTGGACGCGACGTGGTTAGGATGAGAAGAGGACGATATATTCGAAGTTGAGCAGGCGATAGATATGGCGGGCTAGGTTCCAGACGCCATGTAGGGAGAACGGTAGTGGTTGAACTAAAGAGTCCGACGAACATTCGCTTGCGACACGGTCACGTGACACGCGAAACTAAGGTAGATCCAGAGTCAGTGTTGCAGTGGGACATATCAATGGTGGTGAGTCACTTCCGAGTCTCTAACCACGGCAAGTTTGTCGATGTATTTGCACCTAGTCTGACATCCCTTCAACAAGGAACTCTGGACCGAATTCCGTCAACACGATCTCGGGAACGAGCATGGCCGCTTCCTGTTGAATGCGATTAGTCAAGTAGTTACCATTCTAGGACAGCGCCTATAGTCATGATAAAATTTTCCTTTGCACCTCCGAGTCAGTCACACCCCCCCGCTTCTTCGAAGGCTGGGGGCCACAAGGTCAAGTGGTGGGATGCCTCCTGTCGTGCTCACATGGTCGCTTTGTGTGGAGCTACTCCGGCGACCTGTATCGCGCTCCGACGAGAGTCGGCCGGTATCTTTCGCCGCGCTAAACGCGCGTGGGCTGACTCGTTTACCGCCTCCGTCAAACCGGACAAGATCTGGCCAATGGCGAAGTGGGCGATGGGTGCGAGATGCGCCCCTATCCCCTCTCTGGTTATGGGACACTCCACCGCGAACTCCCCTGCGGAGAAGGCTTCGGCCTTCCGGTCTAAGTACTTCGGTACTCAACCTTCCGCCGCCTCCCCTCCGACCTATTCATTTGTCGGCGCCCGCCCTATGCGTAATCACCCAATCCTCATGGAGGAACTTGATCACGCCCTCAACCTCACTTCTAATTCAAGTGCCCTGGGCATTACAGGGGTTGGCTACCAGGCCCTCAAAAGCTTGCACGCCGCCCATAGCGTTCCACTTCTGGCACTTTATAACGAATGCCTGAATGCTGGACACCACCCCCGCCCTTGGAAGGATGCTAAGGTGGTGATGCTCCGCAAACTCAATAAGAAGGACCCTACTGCACTTAATGCATACCACCCTATCATGCTCGAAGAAACAATGGGCAAATTACTCGAGAAGATCATCGCTAACCGCATCCAGTTCATCGCCAATGAACTAGGCGCTCTCCCCCCCTCCCAATTCGGTACCCGCCAAAAGTCGGGCGTTTTGGATGCCACCTCTGACCTCGTAAACGAAATTGAGTCTGCCTGGGCCAAACACCAGGTCACGTCGGCTTTAGCCGTCGACGTGGCTGGGTTTTTCCCCTCAGTCCAACATCCCCACTTACTCGTGGTCCTCTCCGAACTAGGGCTACCCCCTCTCCTCGTTGCATGGGTCCTTTCCTTTGTATCCGACCGCCGCGTTGCCTTGTCTTTTGACGGGTATACCGACGAGTTAACACCCATACCTAATATGGGCGTTCCTCAAGGCTCACCCATCTCACCCATCCTGTCCGCTCTCTTCGCGACAAGCCTTCTCACCTCACTCCAGGTTTCGGATCCCCTCGTCTTCATCCGCGCCTACATGGACAATCACCTCCTTTCCACCTCTTCAAGTTCCATCGCAACTAACGTTACGAGGCTCGAACAGGCTTACATCTCCTTCTCCGCAGCATGCCATGCCCTCGGCCTTTCCCTGGATGACGACAAAACTGAGCTCATTCACTTCAACCGACGGTTCGCCCTACGCGAAGACTCCCTCATTCACCCTATTCATCTGCCGCGACGGGGCTTAACCCCCCTTCGGATCGTCCCCTCCCGGCCTTTTCGCTGGTTGGGGATTTTCTTCGATGCGCAATTATCGTTTACGGTCCACGTTCAGCGCATGTGCTTCAAAGCCATGTCTTCCCTCCGTGCCCTGGAACTACTCGGCAACACTCTCCGTGGCCTCGACCCACTCCACCTCCGACGTCTCTACATTGGGTGTATATTGCCAGTTCTACTATGGGGATCCCCCCTCTGGTTCACTGGCATACGACAAAAGAGTAAATGTGATAAAATGACCTTAGTACAATCCGCGGTGTGCTGTTGCATCCTTGGATCCTGGCGCACGTCTCCATGCGGCCCCTCTGAGGTCCTCGCTTCCATCTTACCGATCCCATTACGTTTAGAATGTACTAAATCTCGTGCGGCCATCCGTTATCTTACCACCACGCACACCCTCCTACCCATACACACTACGCGTAAAGGCACCATCACTACCTCCTTTGTCAACCGGGTTCCGCCTGGCTGCGAACGAGTTCCCCGATACACTCGCCCGCCTTGGCTCGCTTTACCGGTCTTACGACACATAAGCATCGACCGCGCGATTGACCACTCTCAAGAAGCCCAGGAGGCACTCATCCAGTCTTTTTTTTTTTTTTTTTTTAAATCAGCATTTATATACCGCTACATTACATAGTAAAAGACGCGGATGTGAAACCATTTGAAGTGTCGTGTCAGAGGAGATTAACAAGGTATAAAGTTTCTGGGTTTAAGGCGGTTAAAAGGTATGAGGTTTTGTTGTCGGAGGTTTCTAAATGGTTTTGTCAGGAGGGATATGAATCGGAAGAGCAAATTGTGAAGGGGGAGGTGGCGGTTTTATGGATTCTATGATGACTAATACTGATTGTGAAAGATGAGAAAAACTACTGAATTTTTTATGTTGTGTATGTGGGTGTGGTTTGAATTGTTTTATGTCCGATATTTGTGACTCTGAGAGTGGTGATGTGATAGCGCTTGGAGCGGCATGTGTGCGTGAGGCTATGGACAGGTTGCCATGAGGTGTGAAGGTGTTAGCACTTGGAGCGGCAGGTGTGCGTGAGGCTAGGGCCAGGTTGCCATGAGGTGTGGAGTTGACTGCGAATTGTATGAGGACTGATGTTAAGTCTATGCATGGGCCATAACGGCTGAGGTGTTCTCGGTAGAGGAAGATATGTCGTGAATTGTGTGGTTGCCCACTAATGCTGATGACCTGTAGTTTGTACTGGCATATGGCCCAGTCTAGTATGTGCTGGTTGTCGTTAACAAGGTTGAAGGGTTCATATGTGGTGTTGGTTTCGAAGTTTGGCACCGGGAGGTGAAGGAATAGAAGGGGGCATGGGGAAATGGGGGAAAGGGGGAGTGGAATGGTGAACAAGGCCGTAAAACAGCTCGACGGATGTCTACTGTGAGTGAGAACTGGTGTGGGTGGTTAACCCAGGGAATTTAGGGGTGGTGCGAGTCGGTTTGCGCTGGGTGAGATGATGGTGGTTAGAGGTCAAGGGGTTGACTCATCCAGTCACACCATGGTCTTATAGACTGGCTGAAAAACGTCCCCTCACGCCTTCTCATCTACACTGACGGTTCCCATAAGGGCACGTCCCCATCCTCCTTCTCTGGCGGTGCTGCCGGAGTCTGGTTTTACCGCGGGGAGGCTATTCTCACCCGTGAAACATACTTAGGTTCCTCCGTCCATGCTATGGATTGTGAACTTGCTGCCCTTGCCGATGCTGCTTGGCTCCTGGCATACTCTTACAATCTCCACCCTGCGGTCATGCAGGTGGAAATCTACACGGACTGCGAAGTTGCCCTTACGCTTCTCGCTGACCCTCGTCCGGCCCCAGGCGTTAATGTCGCCCTTCTCATTCGTAAGTGGCTTAAAACTGCCACAAAGCGGTTTCCCGGTGTATTTTTTCACCTACACTGGGTTCCTGGCCACTCTGATGTGGAAGGCAACGAATTTGCTGACGTCCTCGCCTCCGGTATCACGGACAACCCCCCCCCGGACACCTCACCGTTTCCGCCCACCATCCGCTTCCTCCGAGAAGCTGCTTCCATTACGGCGCTATCACAATGGAAAACCGACTGGGCCTCCGCCTGTCGCAAATCCTGAGGGACTTCGGACGCCCATTCTATGGGCGCCACCCTTACTCCTTCTACTAAGCCGTCCACCCTCATGCAGAACCTCACCCTTGGCCATCGCACCAAGTGCAAAGTTTTCCGGACCCTCCTCAGTCACGCCGGCTTTGGCGTGTACTTTGGACGAATTCCGGGATGCGACCCTATGTGCCCCTTCTGCCATGTTATGGAGACACGAGCCCACCTCCTGCTCTCCTGCCCTAACACACTCCCCGCCCGACGTGCGGTGTGGAAAACCCCCTTACCTTCCACAGAAGCCCAATGGTTTTCCAAGGACGGCCTCCCAATTCTGGCATCTTTCCTCGACTCTCACCCCGCCTTCGAGGCGGAGCCCATCCTCGTCTTTGACCCGGGTGGCCCCACAGTGGTTCACATTTCTGACTTAGGTTTTGCCACTGGCAACTAGTCTAGATACCACCCCCCCCATTTTTACTGGTATATACACAGTCCCCATCTCTGCTTATGGCGCCCCACCACTATTGTTCCCTCTATACCAACTACCATCTCACTCAATACAGGGGCCTAAAGGCCCCTGGAGCGTATTTTGTACTAGATAGTCATGACGTGCTATAGAAATGCATTCAAAAAAAAACCTCCAAGTCAGTCCCATATTTCTACTTCAGGACTGAGGTGAGTAACTTAGGTCTTCTTTATAGGTTTATATCTGGATAGTATCTACAGGTGGATATAATTAGTTACGCCGCACCCCAAAATGGAAGGTGTTTTTCATTGCCCATTCTACCATTGAAAATTTAGTGGAAGTGCTTGCTATTAGTAACAATGCTTCTTATACCATATCTATGGAGTTTATGTGTATTCAAGACATTGTGAGTGTTCAATTTTGTAGCATATGAGCTTGTCAAATAAATTCACAATCACGTTTTGGGTGATGGGAAACTCTTTCCATTTATAAGTGTGGCATGACTAATTATATCCACCTGTAGCATATCTAATCAGGTAGTTTTTATTCAAATGAGTCCCATATTTTTACTTCAGGACTGAGCATACACTGGCATCTCTTTTTTTTTTTTTTTTTTTTTTTTTTTTTTTTTTTTTAATTCAGCATTTGTATACCGCTACATTACAGAGTAAAAGACGCGGATATGAGACCATATGAAGTATCGTGCCAGAGGAGATTAACAAGGTATAAAGTTTCTGGTTTTAAGGCTATGAAATGGTAGGATGTTTTTGGTTCGGAATTTGTTAATGGTAAATTTATGGCGGAAAAAATCTAGAAATAGGAATTGGATCATGAACTGTGAAGGCTTTGGTGAATGCGTTCGACGAATTGAAAAAGGAGGCGAGTTTTTGAAGGTAAGATTCTTTTGTGAACAAAATGTGGTCCGGAGGTGGTATGACATTCCCGAAGGCTTGGATGCGTGCGGATTTGAGAAGAGGGCATCGACGGATAAGATGGTCTCTCGATTGTATGGGTTCTCTGCAAGGGCAAGATATTGCTTCGGTTGGTACGAATCACCTGTAGTAATCTCCAAAGTGGCCGTGTCCAGTGATAGCATGGAATAAGCACGATGAAATGTCCCGAGAGTAGTAAAATTTTTTCCAAAATTGAGGTAATTTCGAAGATGGTATTCTGGTAATAGTGTTGAATGACGCGGACTCCGATATGTTTTTGGTATTTTGGATTAGGTGGGACCATGACGTGATAGCGCAAAGGTTAATATCTTCCTTTTCTCCTGCGTATGTTTTTAGGATGAATGGACGGCCAATTGGTGAGAAGTGAGTGAGTTTGTCAGCGATGACGTTTCCGGGAATGTCGAGATGACCTGGAGACCAATGAAGATGAATGTGGTGTTTTGTGTTAGAAGTGAAAGTATCGGAAAAATTGCGAAATATTTTAGAGGAGCATTGGGCAGCGTGAGGAGATAAATCAATGATGGTAGGAATGCATGATGATGAGTCTGAAAAGAAATGAATGTTGTAGATGTGAACAGATGAGAGAATATGACGTTGTCGGAATAGAGTAATGCGTTCGGTACATTTAGCGAGGGCATACATTTCTGCGTCGAATGATGATCCAGAGGGAGAGCAATAAAAATGGCCAAGATCGACTACTAGTCCTTTATGATAGATGACGAAAGAAGATATGGTGACGGATTTGTTGTTTTTGTAGTTTTTTGAACCGTCTGTATAAATTATTAAATTGTGAATATTTTTTGATAAAGAATCGTGTAAAAGAAGAATTTTGTTTTTTTGGATATTTTTTCGATCAATGGATGATGTTCCGGATTCGAGATGATAAGATAAAGCTTTGTAATGATATTGAGAAGGATTAGATGGAAGGTGTTGAGACGGATGAGCGAGGTATGGATTGATGTGTTCAGTACGTGGGTCTGCGAGGAAGGCGAGGCGATGAAGTTGTGTTTTTGGTTTTGATGATGTGGATAGGTGGCGTGATGTAATTGGTGGTTTCGATGACAGTAGACGTGACCATGATGCTGGAAGACGGTTAAGGAGTTGAGAATTAAGAGGTAATCTGTTGAGGTGGAGGGCGGTGGATTGATTGTATTTCTGAAGGAGGATTGGTATTGGGAGAATGTGTGCGATTCGGTGTAGTGCGTGCGATGGTGTAGTACGAAAGGTGCCGGTAAGAAGGCGAATACTTTGGTTTTGAGCGATGGACATTTTGTTTATTTTGGATTGTTGACGAATACCGGTGAACCAAAGTTGGAATCCATATGTAAGAACGGGAAGGATGTTGGCGAAATGTAAAGTTCGAAAATTTGCGAAAGATAGACCGCGAATTGTATTGCCGAGGATGCGAAGAGCCATGGTGGTTGAACGTGCTCTCATGCACATGCGATGGATGTGGTCGTTGAAATTGAGTCGCTGGTCGAGGTAGAAGCCAAGCCATTGAATGACTGGTGACGGTTTAATAGTAACGGGAGGGGCATGGATATTGGAAAGAGTGATAGAGGGAAATGACGTTGGAGAAAACCCATGTCTAATAAAATGAATGAGATCGGATTTTAAATGATCGATAGAAAGTTGTATGTCGTTAAGTTTGTTGGAAATGATGTTATAGGCTTTTTTAAGAAGACGGATATTTTCTTGGTATGATTCGGAATAAACTAGGATAAGTTGGTCGTCGACGTATGCTTTAAGACAGGTGTCGGAAGAGGAGATGAATGAATCGAGAATGAAGGCGGTATAAATTGTAGACAAAATTGGTGAAATGGGTGATCCTTGAGGGATGCCGACATTATGAATGTGTTTTTGTTCAGAAGTAAAATTGTCAATTTTAAATGATATATGACGATCAGAAAGAAAAGCTTGCATCCAAAGAATAATTTTTTGATCGAATCCTAGTAAATGTAATGAATGAAGGAGTCGTGCGTGATTGACGTTGTCGAAATAGCCTTTGATGTCGATGGCGAGTGCTGATACCACGAGTTTCTTTTTATGTGCGATTTGAATATCGTGGATGAGTGAAAGGCCTGCGTCGATTGTGCACGAATTGGAACGACCACCAAATTGAATAGTTGGAACTAGGTTGTAGCGTCTGACGTCCCAGGTGAGGCGTTTAGCGATGATTTTCTCTAAAACTTTTCCTATACATTCAAGGAGAGCAATTGGTCGGTAAGATCGAGGATTGCTCAAGTCAGTTTTGTTAGGTTTTGGAATTAGAATGATGTTAGCATTTTTCCACGGATGAATATGGCAAGAGAAACATTCGTTGAATAAATCAAATAAAATCGTTGGATGAACTGAATTAACCCATTTAATATATGCGTATGATATGTTTGAGATGCCGGGTGCTGAGTTGTTGTGAGTGAGATTGAGGCACGCGTCGATTTCATTCTGAGTAATACGAGGTGAAGATCTGGTGGGTTTTTTTGGCGGGTCGTAAGGAAGGTCGGTGATGTCCGGTTGTCGAGAATTTGAAAAGAAAGATTGGTGAAATACATGCGCTTGCTGGTCTGGTGTGTGAACGAATTGATCTTGATAAAGAATGGGTGGAGTCCGTGTTTTTCGTTTTCCGGATGACCATTTGGCATAGCGATAGATGTCGTAAGATGACGCTCCTTCAAGAACGGAGGTGGCCCAAGATTGTTTTGCTTTTTTGAAAATAATACGTGCTTCTTTGTGAAGATGTTCTTTTTCGAAATTTTCGGAGCAGTCCCTGAATGCACGTATTGCTTTGGCGCATTCGTCGTTCCACCAGTAGGAGTAGGAAAAAGTTGTTGACAATGTCTGTGGCATGATTTCTGATGTTGTTAGTAATATTTTTTCCGAGAGTTTTTTAGCATAATCATAAATGGAATCGTCATCTGAAAATTGGGGAAGCGGTTGGTTATCTAAATGAAAACTAAATTTTTTAATCACACTGGCATCTCATCACTTCCCCTCACACTGCGAGTCTCCTTGCATAGCTACTCTCTATTTACCTTCGCACCCACGGGACTTTACGCACCGAAGCATGTTATAAAATAAAATAAAATAAAATAATTACATCTGAACAACTGATTTACTTGTACTGACTAGTAGAATGTTTGGATGTTGTGTCCACACTGGCACGACCTCAGCTCAGCACCTCCGCAGAATTGAATCCGCCCTCCTCTTCTTTCACTCCCCGTTTCCGCATCAACCACTTCATGCTGCGTGCCTTTCTGCTGACCTGGTGGACCTTCACCTTGTACGGAGGCGAGGCCATGAGCCCCATTGCTGTCAAGTCGCTGGGCGATGGCGGTGGTGTTGAGCTTTTTTTTCACGGGGCTCTTCTCTGGTGCGGGACCGGGTGGTCGAAGCCAGTTTTGATGCCAAGCAGGTTCTCACATGGTGAGCGACTCAGGGCCCTGAATCAGATCCTTCACTGGGTCTATTTTTTGCGAGATGAAGTATGTGTGAGCGTGATTAATCAACGAAGTGGTGTATGATTTTTCCGCAGATAAGTATGATATGGATGTGGATATGAATATGAATACACTATGTGGATTGTACAAACAATAGCGCTGAAATTGGACTTCTATTTAATAGAATTGGGTCGGACTCTAATGGACTCGGACCTCGATATGAAGTCAATCAGCGGCCAATATTTGTGGAACACCGAGACTTGACAAGCAAGGTCTTGTATAACTCACTCAAAGCAACACATCAACAGCCTTCCCTAGCTCCTCCCACCCCTCTCCTCCCTCCTCCCAATACTGTCCAAACGCCTTCGCAAGCCTCTGCGCGTTGGCCCACTTCTCCGCACCGTCCTCGCCGCGCGCCTTCGTGAATACCTCTGCTGCCTCGCGGCGCACGGCCGCGATCGTGCCCTCGGGCGCGCGCCCTCCGAGGCGGTGTAGAGGCCGCAGCCCGTGCCCAGTACGTACCTCGAGCAGC
Source organism: Coniferiporia sulphurascens (assembly GCA_002794785.1). Classification (NCBI taxonomy): domain Eukaryota; kingdom Fungi; phylum Basidiomycota; class Agaricomycetes; order Hymenochaetales; family Hymenochaetaceae; genus Coniferiporia; species Coniferiporia sulphurascens. The sequence continues at coordinate 626,042 of NBBA01000010.1, read as the reverse complement.
TCGTACCCAGCATTGTGCGTCAGGGAGATGTTCGCGGCGTTGATGGGCTGGTCGGCCTCGAATGGCCAACAAATCCTGAAAGTGAGGAGAGAGTAAGATGTTAGTAGGGTATTTCCGCATTCGCGGAGGAGGAACGGAGACGTACATAGGAATGCCCTCTGTCAGGGCCTCCATGACAGAGTTATGGCCGCAATGCGTCACGAACCATCCACAAGCCTGTAATTTTAAATTAAGGTGCCAGTTTCGGAGAAGGAAGAGAGAATAGTAAGAGACGTACCTCATGATGGAAAATAATCTGCTGTGGAAGCCAGGCCGACATAAAGCCCAGTCCAGAGGTTTTCACTTTTACTTCAACCTCTTCCGGAACGATGGCGAAAGGAGATGCATGGCTGAAGAGCTGCGGGTCAATGGAACTTTGAGACGACTCACGCGGCACAATAACAAGGCAGGGAGGCTTACAAATGGGATCTGTAGCTCTATGAGGACGTCAAGGACCGCCCAAATCTTCTCGGGCTCGCTGGACCACCAGGTACTACCAAATGACCCTGTTCGGGTGGAACGCAATGAAAAAAATTAACTCTTAAACCTTCCTCTTCATTAATATTCAGAAGAAAACAGTTGGCACTCACATAAATAACTGACTGTTTCCCGAACTTTTCCAGTGCATTGTCCAAGAACTCGCTCACCTCGCCCGCAAGCGGAGACTGGGCCTTCTCCCTTTCGAGCGACGCCGCGTCTGCGGAAGGGGACAATGGCCCTACACCTATTACCGGGCGCGATCCATACCATTCCTGCCACACGTCAAATATGGGACCCTCGTAGAGTCGATTGCTCGCTGCGATCATACCGTCGCATTCGGAGAACATCCTTCGAGGCGCAGAGGAGAGATGTATTGTTAAATACCCCCGTTTTAGCAAGAGGAACGTTGAACGCACTTACCTGTGAAAGTATTGGGTAAGTCCGGCTAGATCCACGGGGTGTGACATCTAGTTAGGTTTACCGGACCATTAAAATAAACACTTCCGGACATCTTGAAGGAAAACCTATAGACGTACAGTTTGCGGTGAGAACTCATAGTCATAAATCGGTGGGATCCCGGGGAACTCAATGAGTTCTCCCTTAATCCTGCGGTAAAGCTAAGCCGATCAACTAAGAATGAGCACCTTTAGTACGCGTAAGAGGAATGGTCAACCCATCTCCCTTTCTTTTTTGATGGTTTCTTCGTCCACAGCAGTGATCGCCGCAATTTTCGCTGATAAATCACCATTGCCGCCATATCGCTCGGGACCGAAGAGGAAGAGGCCGCCGCCGACCGCGCCGGGTTGCCAGGCGTAAATCGGGACGGATGTTCCGCTTATGGAGCGTATGTCCAGGCACCTCAGGAGAATGGATTGATCCAATGCCGTCACTGACAGGGATCCGATCATAGCCAGAAGTAGTGATCAGATCACTTCATTAGTAATAGTCTTATTAGACTAGTAACTTTCAATAGTTACAACGACTCCTTATTAGGTGTTAAGATCAGATCCATAACAGTGATCGGATCACTTTCAAGCAAGACACAGGCTATAGATCCGATCATTTGAGTTCAAGCACAGAGAGTACGATCAGATCATTTCTTATGATCGGATCACTTGTCATTTGTTGGTTGAATGGATCCGACCTTCTATTATGTAAGAATATCATACATAGCATAATGGGAACCAATCTTCAGTTACGGAAAGTATTGGATCAGATCATCAGCACGGATCCGATCCTAATTACATTAGGAAAATTAGGAAAAGTATTACAGCTGTTAGCACTAGCTTTGTAATGTAGCTTTGTAACTTGAATATTAATGTAGCAAAGCGTCCGATCGGATCTGCAGTGATCTGATCAATAACAGCAAATGAAATAGTACTAAATTTGGGCAAGCTGAGTACATAACAATTCAAAACACCTTCAGATCTCGTCAGCTTGACTAATACTGCGCTAGTCCGAGGATTTTGCATTCACTACCAGCAGCTGCCGCCATAGAAAGGTAAATTGCACTTTTCCGAGAGGCAAAGGTGGCACTGCCCGGACTCTTTATATGGATCACTGACAGTTTTGCCCATACCTGAGCGAGCTTGGAGTATCCACGGTACAGGCGTTGCAGCTCTTCTTCAGACAGTTCAAGCTCCTCCTGCCAATGGTCCTTGTATGCACGTCGTCGGAACCAAAGGACCCTGTCATCTGTAAATACCAGTGAAATCTTATGAGATTAGACACAACATCTTGAAATAAACTTATCTGACCTTCTTGCTTGTATTTCTTCACTTCATCTTTGGACCCATTCTGGAGCAATGGTCCAGTCAACATTGTCCACACCCAGCCCAAACACTTCTTACCAGACCCCAATTCATGAGGTACTGTTACAATTTTTCCTTACTCTTCCCCTTACTGCGCTGACTCACTTCCTATTTGTCATCATCAGTCAGCGCAACTCCCCCATTTCTCTGCCTTACTCATCCTTATTCACCTTGCGACATAAGACGCCATGATGACGCCTTACTGCACCATCATGACGTGCTTTGCTTACTGATAGCCCTACTTGTATTACCAAGGCCTTCCCTGAGTTTCCATGACCTTCCATAGTCTGGTAAACACACCTAACCAAGTCGCTACAGTAGCAAACACATAGAGTAGCATATAAGCATGTAACTTCAGTAGCACAAGCCCTAAGCTTGTGCTCTTTGTTCATACAAGCCCATTATCTGCTACCACCAGTCTACCGAGTGCCACTTGGCCATTAGTCGCTTTGTCGTAACCCGACTCGCCACCAGAAGCCTACCATGTCCACATTGTCGATCAGGAAGCCCCTCGACGATCCCCCCTCGACTTACGACATCTAGGAAGCCCCGTTGCCGTACCATCAGTTCTGACGATCAGGAAGCACCAATGTCGATCACCACATAACCGTTGAGCTTAACAGGTACAACATTTGACGGATGGTAGAAATCACTGTCATTCAGAGGCCGAAAAATGTTGTCGTCTTCTTGCATGCCCAATGCACACAATGCCACATGAATGGTGCGATACTTGTTTGCCCAAAAAGCTCATCGCGAGTGAGCCTTCTTGATGGCTTTGGCTGACCGAGTCTTCGAGACCTTGCTGCGTGTGTACTTGTCAGCTACACACTCGAGAGCAGTCACTTCCCTTATGGCATTCTTCAAGTTTTGAATTGCATCATATCCCTCCCCTCTTCTGAGCTCGAACTCATGGTGCACAATATCTTCCAGACCAAATTTAGCGCGCTGTGGGATGGTAAAGTCCGAAGGGAGGTAAAGAACTTCGCAATCAGCTTCTTCTGAGATATCGAGGTCAGACAGTAGCCCATGGAGACCAGGCATCAACTGATACTGGTGCAAGCACCATACGGCTATATCCGATCGCAGGGAAGATCATGATGAAGTCCGACCCTCGATTTCGGTATCGGACTTAATCTGTTGTCTAATGTAATCATGAGAACCATATGTGAATAAAAGTTATGTGCACAAACTGATGTTGTTGCAGCAGTATCCCCATATTGATAACATGGGCGATCCTCCCCTGCTTTCCAATAGTCCCATTGTTTTTGTTATCCTTGGACAGTGTTAGTAAATTGATGAAAATCGTGATCACCGGATCAATGGATTAGCAAGATCGACATGGCAAGACCCATAACTTTAATTGATACAAGGAATCTGTGCCAACACTGTAAAGATGCAGATCAAGTGGCATGGAAAGCATTTAACATTGCATGTGCAACAGTAGGACAGAATGCAGGATATGACAACTGTCAAATTACATTTGATCATACTACAAGGGAACAACAAGTGGCAGAAAGGCTAGAAGTAATAATCGAACATAGAGCAACTATGTTCTTGTATCAATTGAATAGATATGTAATCAGCGCTTATACAAGAACCAAGATTTATAATCAGCCACATAATGAATTATGTTATCAAAGGGCAGTTATTACATCAACCGATTATGCAGAAGCAGCACACCAAATAGTCTATACTATCAATAAACAATTACGAGAACAACTATTCGCATACAAGGCCAACTTCATAGCCAAAGGACACACAACAGTAGATCAAAAGGAACCAAATCTAAGACAGGAGTTAGTACCAATAGATAAAGAAATTATAATACGGTGGTTCAATGATGAACCTTCGTACAGAGTCACACCAGGATATAGCAGGATAACAAATATAAATGCTATAGGACCTGAAGTGCTCTTTATGCCAGTAGACGATAGAACACCAGAACGAACCCCTTCTAATGATATTATGGAAGGTATGACTCAATACTAGTCTACGGTAATAAGTAACAAGCCACAACAAGATAAGATTAAGAAGACTAGCATAATCGCTAAGCCACACAAGTATATCTAAGCGTTCGGCTAAGAATAGCCGATGGGAGCATGGCAATCAATTAGAAGATGCAATTGATGGGAGCCAAGTATAGCACATTGTACAGCAGAACCAATTAGGAAATAAGGAGAAGCATCATAGGTATAGTAGTATCTGAGAATGGTTACCTTAGGTAGTATACTATATGACTTGATGGAAACTCAAGGAAGGTTCTGGCATAAGATAAAGATAGCACGGTAGGCTGTAGAATGTACCGGAATATATGACTGACTCATAGGAAGCTAAGAATAGTAAATAGCATGTACAGGACTGTACCAGAATATTCCTATGACTTATAAAGCAAGAGTAGTATGTTGTAGTATCTACCAGAACATAGTAAATAGCATACAACATGTAGGGTATAAAAGCCCAACGTAAAATTGCGGTAAAAAGCAGTTTAATTCATCTCTTGTCTCTTACCACTGTTAAGCTCAATGGTTATGCGGTGATCAACGTCGGGGCTTCCTGATTGTCGGGACTGATGGTACGGCAATGGGGCTTCCTAGATGTCATAAGTCAAGGGTGATTGTCGAGGGGGCTTCCTGATCGACGATGTGGACGCAGTATGCTTCGGAGGTGAGTCGGGTTACGACAAAGTGACTAATGGCCAGTAGGCACACAGTAGACTGGTGGTAGCAGATAATGGGCTTGTATGAACAAAGAGCACAAGCTTAGGGCTTGTGCTACTGAAGTTACATGCTTATATGCTACTCTAGGTGTTTGTTACTGTAGTGGCCTGTGTAGGGTAGTTTACCAGACTATGGAAGGTCATGGAAACCCAAGGAATGCCTTGGTAATACAAGTAGGGCTATCAGTAAGCAAAGCACGTCATGATGGTGCAATAAGGCGTCATCATGGCATCTTATGGTGCAAGGTGAATAAGGATGAGTAAGGTAGAGAAATGGGGGAGTTGCGCTGACTGATGATGACGAAGGGGAAGTGAGTCAGCACAATAAGGAAAAGTAAAGGAAAATTGTAACAACCACCATCATCAGCTCTAACACTCTAGCGAGTGAAGGGTATCAAGCCTGCCCTAAACTAACTAGTAACATTGTGTGAATCTGTTATCACTTGTTTCTAACCCTTAATCAGGGAGCGAATCTAACAGACAGGTCACACAGAGTGCGTTTAAGAGTTGGAACTGCAAACTGGTCAATGAAAACACAATACGGTTTGTGAAAATGAGTGCATACAAGCAATTGTGGAACGATAGACACAATCCCATTCGCCCTTTTCGTTAACATATGGGGCGATGCTCACCTTTGCCCATTCGTTCACCACGGCATCTCCATACTGCTGGCGCATGGATTGGTCAGTGTCATAAAACTTGTTAGCCTTGGCTTTTGCCTCTGGTTGGATAGTCTTGATCAGTTTTTGAGAAATCACCCTCGCTGGGAGGCCATTAGTTGCACTGTGAAAGGAAAATGGAGCGACCCACCCTGATTTTGCGACTTTCGTCTGTTCCAGTCACTTATGCAGTCATCCAGAGTGTCATTTCTGTGTCCTGGATTCATCTGTTTCGTACTCCCCACAATCTGGTTCACCTCAGCCCACCACCGCTCGGTCTCCTCACCATCCATTCGCCCCACCCCTTCCATGTAGTTCAGGGAGAACCTCCATTGACATTTGTCTATGTGATTCTGCAAATGCATCTTACCCATGGCTATCTGTAGGTTGTCAATACTAACCTGGGGAAATTGAACTTGGAAGTGGCTCTTGAGATTAATGCAGTACTGGCATCCAATGTCGTAGGCAAGGAGTTTTCTTGGTATACCCTCAGTGTTACAATTTTCCTTTACTTTCCACCACTGCACTGACTCACTTCCTCTTCGTCATCATCAGTCAGCGCAACTCCCCCATTTCTCTGCCTTACTCATCCTTATTCACCTTGCACCATAAGACGCCATGATGACACCTTATTGCACCATCATGACGTGCTTTGCTTACTGATCATCGTACTTGTATTACCAAGGACTTCCTTGAGTTTCCATGACCTTCCATAGTCTGGTAAACACACCTAACCAAGTCGCTACAGTAACAAACACATAGAGTAGCATATAAGCATGTAACTTCAGTAGCACAAGCCCTAAGCTTGTGCTCTTTGTTCATACAAGCCCATTATCTGCTACCACCAGTCTACTGTGTGCCTACTGGCCATTAGTCACTTTGTCGTAACCCGACTCACCTCCGAAGCATACTGCGTCCACATCGTTGATCAGGAAGCCCCATCGACAATCATCTTCGACTTACGACATCTAGGAAGCCCCGTTGCCATAACCACTAGTCCTGACGATCAGGAAGCCCTGATGTCGATCACCGTGTAACTGTTGAGCTTAACACTCAGTCGTTTGCAAAGCACCTTGCAGTGAGCAATCCCCCATTATGAATCTGATTTAAGCGGTCAATGCAGATACGGAATATGAAAGCAGTTGTGAGACACTCACTTTTCCCCCTTTGTAAGGTTGACGGCACAATCGGGTCGAATGAGACCATGGCGACATATGGTCATGATGACTCCGGAAACCGTTTGCTTGTCATATTTTAAAGAATTCCAATTCTCCATTGTGGTAAACTCTTTGCATTTTCCTTTCTACAGGAGACTTAGTTAATGGCAACACACATATGTCGAGATAAATAGGCACACCTCAACCTTAATATTCACATGCTTCTTTACATGCACGTCCAAGGGCTCTTTGGCACATAGGTAACCCCTACCATTCCTGTTAGATTTGCTCCCTGAAGAAGGGATTGAAACAAGTGATAACAGATTCACACAATAATACTAGTTAGTTTAGGGTAAGCTTGTTACCCTTCACTTGCTAGAGTGTTAGAGCTGATGATGGTGGTAAGAGACAAGAGATGAATTAAACTGCTTTTTACTGCAATTTTACATTGGGCTTTTATACCCTACATGTTGTAATCTATTTACTATGTTCCGGTAGTTACTACAACATACTACTCTTGATTTATAAGTCATAAGAATGTTCTGGTACAATCCTGTACATGCTATTTACTATTCTTAGCTTCTTATGAGTCAGTTACATATTCCGGTACATTCTACAGCCTACCATGCTATCTTTATCTTATGCCAGAACCTTCCCTGAGTTTCCATTGAGTCATACAGTATAATATCTAAGTTAACCATTCTTGGATACTACTATACCTATGATGCTTCTCCTTATTTCCTAATTGGTCCTGCTGTGCGATGTGCTATACTTGGCTCCCATCAATCACATCTTTAATTGATCACCCTGCTTCCATTGGCTATTCTTAGCCAAACACTTAGATATACTTGTGTGGCTCAGTGATTATGCTAGCCTTCTTAATCTTATCTTATTGTGGCTTGTTACTTATTACTGTTAGGACCAAGGGTAACCGTGGTTAGCCAATGGAACAAGTAGTTGAGATAGAGTTGAGGTGTGTGATTGAGTCAAGAATAAGTCAGTAGATGTTGGTACTTTGCTCAGGAGAAGTCTGAGAGAATTGAGAAGGTGAATTAAACTGGGGGTCTAGGCTGGTCTAGGCCCTCCTTATATACATGAAGAAGAAGCTCCGCTTGAAAGTGGATGCTCCACAAGGCTCTGCAGTTGGAGCTATGACATCTCACAGTGTCATCATAAGTGTTAAGCTCAACGGTTATGCGGTGATTGACGTCGGGGCTTCCTGATCATCGAGACTGGTAGTTACGGCAACGGGGCTTCCTAGATGTCATAAGTCGGAGATGATCATCGAGGGGACTTCCTGATCGACAATGTGGATGTGGTAGGCTTCTGAGAGTAAGTCGGGTTATGACGAAGCGACTGGTGGCACACTGGCGCACAGTAGACTGGTGGTAGCAGATAATGGGCTTGTATGAACAAAGAGCACAAGCTTAGGGCTTGTGCTACTGAAGTTACATGCTTATATGCTACTCTATGTGTTTACTACTGTAGCGGCCTGTGTAGGGTAGTTTACCAGACTATGGAAGGTCATGGAAACCCAAGGAATGCCTTGGTAATACAAGTAGGGCTATCAGTAAGCAAAGCACGTCATGATGGTGCAATAAGGCGTCATCATGGCATCTTATGGCACAAGGCAAATGAGAATGAGTAAGGCAGAGAAATGGGGGAGTTGCGCTGACTGATGATGATGAAGAGGAAGTGAGTCAGCGCAGTAAGGTAAAAGTAAAGGAAAATTGTAACAATAAGCTCCACTGACTTGGAGCTGCATACCAGTGCAAATGACCTCATTAGAGGATCATATGAGAAATAACTATCTACGATTGGCCGTTGGTGCTCCACTGAGCTCCACTGCATGTCATGCGCTCCACTACACTCCACTTGGCTCCACTGAGCTCATAGTGAAGTCATAGGTGTCATAATGACTTCACCATGATGCTTAGGCTGTGCATGTCGCCCCACTGTTCTGCATGCTACCCTGTAGTCTTATGTGCCAGTGGCTTCTTGTTAAGATGCTGCCTAACAGCTTGATGATTGGTAAGTCATTGACTTGTCTTGTTGGTCTCCTGTACTGGTTCCTCCATGTTATCCTGTCGACTTGGACAATTGTCTTTTTAGAGTTTGTGGCTGGCTTCGGTAAGCGCTTTGGTTCCTGCCGAGTGTGGCTTAATCACGTAATGCGATATCGGCTAAAGGTCCATAGGTGGGTACCTTTCAGTTGGTGTCCTGTCGTCGATCATGTTATCCAGTGGTTCGTTAATGTGGTTTATCCTAGCGATACATCGCATGTATCCTGGAGGTGGCGCCAGGGGTGATCCATTTGATAACCATAGTGTTATCATGTAAAGATTAACATTGCCGATCTGTTGATTGGCGGTCGTCGATCCCTTTGCTGATAGATTCTCGAAGAGGGTGATTACTTTTGTGCGTAATTGGTGAGCGTTAGCTAGGAATGTGTTGTCCTGCAATGTCCTGTACGGGAAGGATCCTGAGACCACTTGTAGGTCACATTCCTTGTCATGTATGTGTGGGTTCACTATCATCTGGACATGGATGTTGTGCAAAAACTCCTGTATATCAAAGATGTACATTTGTATCATGTGCATTACCCTGACCTCCGTGCCATCGCCTATAGGGTCTACAGCGTGATCTGTAGTTACCTGGCAGTTCATGTACCCTGCCATGTAAAAGCATTCAGTTATTACCATGTTAAATGCTTCCCATGATTGATTGTATGTGGTCCAGCATTGGTGGCAGAGTCTTGATGTGTCAAGAGTCTTTAGCGGTCGCTTGAGCATCATGATTGGCCTGATGTTCCCAAGAAGTCCTGGTTTTCTAGTTAGTTCTGTCCCCATGTTGAATGATCGCTGGATGGTGTCTGTGGGAGTCCCTTCCTGTATTGGTAGTTGCTGGTATCATTGTCTAAGCTTGTAAACAAGCTTATTCATCAATTCCTAACAATTACCGTAGACTAAGATTGAGTCATACCTTCCATAGTATCATTAAAAGGGGTTTGTTCTGGTGTCCTATCGTCTACTGGCATAAAGAGTGCTTCGGGTCCTATAGCGTTTATATTTGTTATCCTGCTATACCCTGGTGTGACTCTATATGAAGGTTCATCATTGAACCACCATATTATAATCTCTTTGTCTATTGGTACTAACTCCTGTCTTAGATTTGGTTCCTTTTGATCTACTGTTGTGTGTCCTTTGGCTATGAAGTTGGCTTTGTATGCGAATAGTTGTTCTCATAATTGTTTATTGATAGTATAGACTATTTGGTGTGCTGCTTCTGCATAATCAGTTGATGTAATAACTGCCCTTTGATAACATAATTCATTATGTGGCTGATTATAAATCTTGGTTCTTGTGTAAGCGCTGATTACATATCTATTCAATTGGTATGAGAACATAGTTGCTCTATGTTCGATTATTACTTCTAGCCTTTCTGCCACTTGTTGTTCCCTTGTAGTATGATCAAATGTAATTTGACAGTTGTCATATCCTGCATTCTGTCCTACTGTTGCACATGCAATGTTAAATGCTTTCCATGCCACTTGATCTGCATCTTTACAGTGTTGGCACAGGTTCCTGGTATCAATTAAAGTTACGGGTCTTGCCATGTCAATCTTGATAATCCGTTGATCTGGTGATCACGATTTTCATCAATTTACTAACAATTCCAGAGCATGGTCTCATACAAATTATTATTTTTTTCAAGGTTAATGAGCTTGAAATTACCATCCATGCACAAGTATAGAGTGTCCAGATGCCTGTAAACATGTATTAAATGCAGAGAATTACCATTGATAATAAAACAGAATGTACGGCTTGTCCTGTACTAATGCACCGCAAGGCTCCGGTATTGGATCCGCCAAACTCTCAGAGGAGACCAGCGTCGGAATATCCTCACTTTCAGGAATTGACATTGTCCGAGGCATATTTACTTCATAAATAGGACAGGCCATGCAAACCTCAGCAAACGAACCCTCAGGCCTAAAGTGGATATGACCATCAATACCAAGTGACTGTCCGCTTTCATGCTCTGCAGATAGATAATGCCATAAATGCGCGATATGTGTAAATTGTGTTATTGCCGTCTTGACAACATAATAAGCCTCAAGGCAATACAGGAGTGTGGCAAAAGGGACTTACCGAAACTGATGATGGATCGTCATCGTTGGTCAGGTGCTCGATTGCCTTCATGTAATCAAAAGCGGACTTCCGAGACGAATTAGTATGGATATGAAATTCATGAAGACAGCGAAAAGTGAAGGCCAACTCAGGCACATTCACAGATGCTGGGAACAATCCCCATTGGATTAACTGAATATATTCAGCTCCTTGTCTGGGACATTCACAATACACGACCTTAGCCTCATGTATGCCATTCACGTCCACTACACACAGTGCCTTTGCTGCTAGGAGACTTGTCCATTTGCAACAGTCGCCTTCGTGACCCAGACAGACAAAAAGACCCAATTCAGACAGATCCACCTTTACAAAATGTGAATCTGTCCAGCGCTGCACCCAGTGGAAGAGACTACATGTGTGGTCAATTAAAATGCATGCCTTACACATGACCTTTCTAACATCACAATCAACGCATTGGAATAGCCATGTGTGTCCACTCCCACACAGACACGGGCTACCTACCCCCATGCTGAACTCCTGGGATAAGATAGCCTCTTGGATAGTCGACTTCTTTGGCAGAAAGTCCTCCAGCAACTCTTCTGAAGTCTATAAAGAGTTAAGAGAGCTATCAAGCTTAAACTTATAAAACCCACTTGAGAACACATAACATGAAACTCCTCCTCACCTTCGCATATGTTCTCAGCAAGTACACCGTCTTCTCCGACATCTCCATCTTCCGCAATGTCTTCATCCTAAGATGAAGGACGTTAATAAACACTGGCAACAGTAAAGTAGATGGAAGCCTGTAATACATCGGTAAAAGCAGACCTGGACTTCTTGAACGGACGTGCATCCACTATATCGCTATGTCGTGATACGTGAACAGATCCATTATCTGGAACTCCGATTGTAAGATGCGAGCATCTTAGTATATCATGGCGTTTGGTAGTGCCAGTTACTATATGCGCATTTGGCGAAAGGCCAATGGCTCTTACGCCACCTATGTCAGTCCTGGAAGGACCACCAGTAACAGAGTCCCTCAAGACATCTACGCCTTTTCGAGAGGATCGCCTGTATGTGTATACCCGATGTCAAGGCAATGAAAATATGCTTTAAATTAGCACTCACTTTCCCATACCACATTGAGTTTCTCCCCTTTTCAATGTGGGGTTTTCAATCCTCGCACTGGAAACGCCTTGTTATATACGAGGTTTTTTGCCCTGATCGCTATCGCTCACCACACAGGTCGAAGTGAAACACACAAATCAGAACATGTATTACAAAAAATAACAAACTAAACTAAATTGGACTATATTTGCCTGGAAAGTTAGACTGTTTTGGCTAATATTTAAGATCGCTTTGAGTATCTAGATCTGCTGTCCTCTAATATCCAAGGAAATTAGCACACATCGTTTTCTGGGGCCTCTCGGAATTTGAGCCCATACGAAGCCTCTTAAGTCCGAACTTAGACTTCGGAGCGCCATTGCCAGCAACACGTGTAATGTTGATGACAGACACATCATCGCTCGACATATCATCGCCAGAGGGAACCTCTATGGCGGTCTCTATCGACTTGCCTAGTTCGCTCCCCTCCATACCGATCTGTAACAGATATATTGTAACCTCAGTAAGGATCCCGATGAATGTAAATATTCTGTTCCCTCACCACCTTTAGAGGTGCCTGAACTACAGAACTCTGTGATTGCGGAATGTGCATATTATACTTTGATACAAAAGTCAGCCTTGAAAGAGAAATACATCGAGCTACTGCTTACATTCGTAGTAGACGTGGTTGGCAATGACGGAACATCGCTTGACAGGGCGGCGCTAGACTCCGGCAAGGACTTGTAATTATGTCAGTCTTAGGCAGACAATATGAAGCTTGTGTACTCACTGATACGGAAGAGCGGCGCGATGGCATACTGAACATTGCCTTCGGCAAGCTTAAGATTCCAGCCGCAGTGTATGGGAACCATGTATCACTGGACGGAGGATCCAATTCAAAGGTCCCTGCTGAAGGTGTCAAGACCTTGCTTGGAGATGGGGTCGGTGTGCTTCTGATTTGCCACAAGTCGAGTTTCGCATTTGACTCCGCAAGTTGGGTGTCGTTTTGCTGTCGAACCAGCCTTGCAATTTCCGCTTTCTTGATCCCCAGCGTCTCAGTATGCTCAACCTTTTCAGCATCCCTGTGGGGCGGGTCGAGCACCCTGTGCAAAGCCGACACGATGGTGAGCTCGCCTCTAGCGATCCTCAGTGCGGTAGAGAGGGCATCCAACATAGCCTTCCTAGATGTCACAATGTCCTTGAGGCGAGCTATCTCGACCTTGCACACTTTGCGCTCCATGGTTGCCGGATCATGGAGCTGGCTAGCCTCAAGCTGCATCTCGTCAACGACATGAGGCGGCAATTGATATGACAATGCCCTGCTTTTAACAGGCTCGCCACACCTCATACCGTAACACGTGTCATCTTCAAGGCACTTAAGGATGAAATCAGCACTGTATGTTCAACTCTGTGATGATGGGACATACCAATGAGTATGCCCTTCCAAAAGTTGAAGGGTGCTTTACACCCAAACTGATTTGAAGCTTGTGTATACCACGTCTGTCCTTGCAGCACGATTCTTGGAGATGCTTTTTGAGGAGTGCAGCATAACTCTTGGCATGTTTGTTGACGATGTCGGCAGGTCTGGAATCGGCTTTTTGACGAGGCATGAGGACTGAGGATGGAGTGCCTGATGATCCTGGTATGCACTCATACCTACTTATACTCAATGAACGCCTGCAAACCAAGTGACCAAAAATGAATAAGTCCCTCACCTTTTGCTGAGCAGCTGCAAAGAAAGACTCTTATACATACGCCCATCCATGGAATGACAAAGTCTGAATGGAATAATTTTAGTGAGCACCCCAGATCGAGATATGCATCAAGTGATATGTTCGGACGAATTTCCTAGCGGTATCGCTTCTTCGTTAGGCCCCAGGCAGCCCCAGTGGACCATAGCGAGCACTATACCACAAACAGTCAGCCCGACCTGAACAGAAAGAAAATCGGCAAGAAAGAAAAAAAGTTGTACTCGTGAGACCAATGTTGTTTCATCTGCCTACCCCATTCCACTTAGGACAGACAGGGTGCATTGTCCTTCCGCAGTACATTAGCATGAGATCTAGATTAGATATAGATTTCACTTATCCCATATAATGAGGACTGAGTTGAATGAACTTACATGCAAAGCTCCCTTATCTTAAGGGCCTTCTAATTGTGAAGGCAATCAACTAACGTCCTGGCAAAATAATGTCACTGGCACATCATGAATTGTCATCAAGACGATGAGTGTGTAACTAAGCACCATTAGAAAGACACTCTGACTTTCTATTCAGTATTATTATTTTTATTACTACTTTACATTGCTAGGCCATATGCTAAACTATGCATGGACGAGATGGTGATGGTTAATGAGAAAGAATGAAGCAAGTTCCTAATTTGGAAGGGGGCTATTTCCACTCACAGCCCACCGTGGGAATTAGTTTTGACGCGGCACCATGCTACGTGGGGATTATCCTCCCATGTACTAAGGGTCTATTGGACCGGCTCGCTATGAATTGAGCTACATACTGTTACAATTTTCCTTTACTTTCCTCTTATTTGTGCTGACTCACTTCCTCTTCATCATCATCAGTCAGCACACATCCCCCATTTCTCTTCCTTACTCATCCTTGTTCGCCTTACACCATAAGATGCCATGATGACGCCTTATCACATCACCATGGCATGCTTTGCTTACTGACCAGCCCACTTGCATTACCAAGATATTCCTTGGGTTTCCATGACCTTCCATAGCCATGTAAACACACCTAGACAAGCCGCTACAGTAGTAAACACATAGAGTAGCATATAAGCATGTAACATTGGTAGCACAAGCCCTAAGCTTGTGCTCTTTGTTCATACAAGCCCATTATCTGCTACCACCAGTTTACTGTGTGTCTACCAAGTCACCAGCTGCTTTGTTGTAACCCGACTCCGCTAAGAAGCCTACCGCGTCCACATCATCGATCAGGAAGCCCTGCCGATGATCACCTTCGACTTATGACATCTAGGAAGCCCTGTTGTCATCACCACCAGTCCCAACAATCAGGAAGCCCCAACGTTGATCATTGCATAACCATTGAGCTTAACACATACATATTGTAGCTCCAAGTGCAATTAGAAAGTAAATGCAAGCATTATTTATTCAGAGTTTTTTTATTACCTTTTTATTGCTAATTTAAGAGACTAATCTACGGATGGCGGGATGCATGGTGATGGTTAATGGGAAAGGAGTAAGTTATTTCCCATTCTGGAACGAGGCTATTTCCACTCACAGCCTGCATGGGATTTAGCTTTGACGTGGGATGCGGGGCATGAGATATATGCGCCCATTAGAGTCAATAAGGTCATGAATAAAGTTAGTCGGTATTACATAGCGGACTCCACGGCTACTCTCACGAGGCGTGCTCTTCTTACTTACATCGAATTCGACCAAGTTGGTCAGAGTGTATATGCACTTGGCATGAACAGAACCCCATTGGAATTTCGGCAGAGTAGCAGAAGGACGTCATTAACCATACATTCAATTTGATCACAAAGCACAACCACGGCAAGGTGTCGAAGGGCAGCGTTTCTCCATGGTCCGAAATGAGCAAGGAAGGTGTAGACATGATGCTGGAGAGGCACGTCGAGTATGGTACACCTTCGAACCTCAACACCTACTAAAAAATATCTCACACTTACTGTGCTTGGAAGACCATTCACACACTGCACATGAGTAAGCGTCTTAAACTGTGGAAACGGAAAGAGTTGTAAACTGACCCAAGTTCCCAAGCATATTACCTCCACGATGGGGATATCTGGCCAGAGATCGACTACACCCAGAAGGCAGGTACCTAGATGAAGCCATTGGTGCGAGTGCAGGAGACACTGGCAGGTCTGGTTGAAGTCCCGGCAAACTGGTAGGCTATTGAACGGATAACTCTTGGAAAACTTCGATCTGAAAGCGCAACAAAGGAAGGTGTAGACATGATGCTGGAGAGGCGCATCGAGTATGGTTCGCTTTCGAACCTAAACTTCTACTGACAATATCTCGCGTTTATTGTGCTTGAGAGACCATTCACATATTGCACACGAGTAAGCGCCTTAAACTCTGGAGACAGAAAGAAGTCGTAAACTGACCCGAGTTCCCGTTTGAACTTAAAGTTACCAAGCATATTACCTCCACGGTGGGGATATCTGGCCAGAGATCGACTACACCCAGAAGGCAGGTACCTGGATGAAGCCATTGGTGCGAGTATGGGAGACACTGGCAGGTTTGGTTGAAGTCCCGGCAAACTGGTAGGCTATTGAACGAATAACTCTTGGTAAACTTCGATCTGA
The DNA here is from genome assembly GCA_002794785.1 of Coniferiporia sulphurascens. Taxonomy (NCBI): domain Eukaryota; kingdom Fungi; phylum Basidiomycota; class Agaricomycetes; order Hymenochaetales; family Hymenochaetaceae; genus Coniferiporia; species Coniferiporia sulphurascens. The sequence goes on along the minus strand of NBBA01000010.1, from coordinate 609,644 downwards.
ATGCGTTGACTGAAGGTACCTGGAAGACATGCCCTCCTTGACTCGGATGTACGAGCCCTCTACCAGTGAAGTGTAATCGAGCCGTCTGCAGGCGTTTAGATGGAACGAAGAGCGAGATGGGAAGAGACTCCCTGAACGCTTACACAGTGTGATCATCTGGCTGAAGTTAAATCTAGGTTCTTCCTGATCGCTTTTCCTAAAGGCAAATCTGGGCTCTGTGTGAAAAGTCATGTCAATAAATTAAACCTGATCTGCCAATTTGAGGTACCGTCTGCTCACTAGGCTCGTCAACAGGGGGCCTGACTGCCATCTTTCCCAGCGACGTGTCGAGCCCAAGAGTCTGCATAATGAACCATGTTCGTTTCCACATGGATATTCCCACCCCAGTTTCCGTGAATTTAGGAGCGGGTTCATATGAGTCAATATGAATGTCGCTACAGTACTTGTTCAAGACCACTGCTAACGCAGGGCCTCCTGGTCCTCTGCCGCTGAATATGATCACACCAGTAAGTACACACCGCATTGACCGGAAAGATGAGGTACATGTGATGCACCATATGGCCAGCCTGATATGTGGTATTGACTGCATTAAAGGATGGTTATTGGGTTGGAATGACTATAACAGCTTAGTAGGAGCGGGACTGTGAGCTTATCAGGTACACACCCAGGGGAAAGGAATTACCTATATACTGTATCACCGAGCCCCAATTGTAATGTGTGTTAGTTTACGAAAAGGCCGGACGCAGTACATAGCATATATGCGTGTCCAAACTCACGGCAGCATGAGTCGGCCACAGCTAATATTTAGACAGTGTGGCGGGCGCGTGTTTGTACAGGGTTGAATAAAAAAAAGATTCTCACGGGGGTCTGCGAGTTTATTATGTCGCCTTCCAAACTTGGGACACACTTCCTCCTTTTCCGCTGACCATTACCCTCTCCACCGTACCTCTGGTAAGTGTAATAATAAAAATTCGTTCTCACGGGGGTCTGCAAGCTTATTATGTTGCCTTCCAAACTTGTCAGGCACTTCCTCCTTCTTCACTGACCACTACCTTCTCCACCATACCCCCGGTAAGTGTGGGGCTTATTTGCGCAGCTTCAGTTCACTCTAACCATGAACTAAGGGACTCGAGAATACAAATCTTTACATTAATAATTTCTTTAGAGTAATTAAAGTATTAGACACTGAGAAATAATACGAAAGTGGAAGTAAAGTGTGAACAAAGAACTAAGTAACTCAAATAAGGAAAACTTGATAACACTTACATAGTAAGTACAGATCCGATTGCCTCACTGCATTGTTTATGAGATTTCAGATGTCAGGAAAATGGCAACGCCTGTTCGATGTATCGACCTTCTTCGATGTCGAAGCTGCGGAGTTAGACCTCGATGAAGATGACCTATCAGAAGAGGAGGATATTGCCGGTCCATAACTGTATCTTCGCAGGTGTCCCTGCTGCGTCTAACACTAAATCCAAGACAGCTTTATTGACAACTCTACCAAGGGGGCCCTCGCACAAGCAGGGCCATCAAGGCCCCAGTTCTGCTCACATCGGTTGACACTAGTCGACGACAATGATGATTTGGACCAACTAGTGGCTCGATACTGTAAGCGATGCAAGCGCATTCCTTCCTCTGAGGAGGATGCAGGCCTGTCAGTCGTGCTATGGATGATCTATTTGCTGGTAAGTTCATCTTGCCCTTCAACTGAAACACCGATCTAAGCGCCTGCGATGCTTAGACTAGACATCAGTTCTTGAATGCTGAGTGTGTGAACGATAAGCTTCCAGATCCATGGTCCGCCTTTGCGGTTAAGGCACTCCCTGGTAGATTCTATGTTCAAGCTCCTGATGCTGTGATGGTGCATAATGCATGCTCCAGTCTGTATGGCCTGGAGCATGTGCATATAAGCTTCATTCTCCCTGAGGAAAGGTCCATTGTACTTGGTCTCCATGATGGCAAGAGCCTACTTGGAAGCAATCGTCCTTGTCCCGGTAATTGGGTTACCGTGCATTGTGGAAAGTACAGAGGCAACCTGGCATTAGTCCATGAGATAAGTGATGGTGACACACTGCCTTTGGCGGTTGTCCCGCACATTTCCCTGAGGAACGGCAAGTCTGTTGAGCGAGCCGAGCCTCGTCTCTTTAAATATGAAGAAATATCTGTTTTATGCGATGGCGAACTGATAGAGATTCTTGCTGAGGTGAAATTTAAATTTCGGGGGCATGTATACCTTCGGGGCTTGCGCCTCATGTATGTCCCGAGTCTTCATGCTGTAGAGAAGGCCTCGCTGAGCTTTGATGACATGACCCTTTTCACGCTTGGTGGATGTAGTTTGGGTGACATTGAACACAGGGAATTTCTTTTGCGATGTGGGGATAAAGTGCAAGTGATTTCTGGGACGTACATTTCCCTCACTGGTCATGTCTCATCAATGGACAGTGACATAGTCTGGATCGGGGACATCTATAACGTTTTGGGAAAAACTGTAGATGATGTTGTTTCTGACCATCGTGATGATTTGCGCCGTGTTTTGGAGGCAGGCACTAATGTTCGAGTTCGTATCGGCCCTCTACAGGGGGTATGCGGGTTGATCCTCCTCGTGGAGGAAGATGTTTTGACCCTTCACATCTCAGATGAGAGGGTCTTGACTTCAGAGGTATTTCATTCATATCCAGCAAATGCATGTACCTCTCGTTAATTCCGATTTACTCTAATTCAATAGATAAGAATTCGGCCCAAGTGGGTCAAATCATGCGATGTGCTTGTCGAGGCACCTGGAACTGTTGTCAGTGCAGGGACCCAGCCGCCTCTATCTACATGGTCGGATCCCTTCGCTGGTCATTTCATGCTTGTTTGGAACAATAAACATGCGAAGGGTTATTATGGCTATGTATTGGACAGCCATCCGATGAAAAAAAACTGCCCATGTTGCGTGAGATGGTACCAAGTCAATTGATGTCATTTCACTCGACCAGTTAATATGTGTGTATGTTTTCCAGTTGTGTGTCTGTGAGTTTGGCAGCTGACAATACTCAGGAAAACTATCTCATGTCTGGACAAGGATTCCCCTCTTTCACCCAAAGAGCAACAATCCTACACAGACAAGTTCCGAGACCAAGGCATGGTTGCAGGGACGTCGGCATGCTGTGTCACACCACCCCCAATCGAAACTGTTCCTGCGACAGACGATGTGGACTCGGCATGGCAAGTGCAGTCCTCTGACAGGCAACAGTGTGCTCCCGATTTCGTCCTTCCTCCCGTTTCTGGTGTGCTCTATCTATTGAAACACATTTCAGTCAACTAACCTTCCATCAGCCTACACGGGTAAAGGGATGTGGCTGCTAATGCCTGCCATACAAGCGCGCTTGGCTACTCATCGGGTCCACATTAGGCACAAGGGTATTCAGTACAGGTTTGCTACCTTCAATGAGCCTGGTGGGAATCACAAGAAGTGCATCCATGAACATGGGGAGTGTCAGATGACCGTTCGGCTCAGTACTGGGCACAGAATTTCCCCTGAACTACTTCTCATACGGGACTTAGGACCGCATCACCCGGACAAAAAAAAAAGCCAAGGTCATGGTTATTAGCGACCCCAATGAAGAGACTATAGGGACGTTTCTGACCGTTTTAGGCTTTCCAAGAAGCAATGGCGAAAAAATGGCACTTGTCTGCAGGACAGACAACCAGAAGGACAAATGGAAGGAACCCTTGTCTAAATTGATGCTTGTGGATGACTTAGACTAATTACTGGAATGTAACTTACTCTAGCTAATCACTAATTTGTTTTCCATTCAGGAACTCGTCTAGATTGAATATTAGATGTCTTTAGATCTGCCTGTGCAAAGTGGCACTTCTTGGTTTGCATGATCGATGGACTAATGTCATTGTGTTTTGTATTCATCCAGCTCTTGCCAAAATTGAGCTGGGTGGATATCATCGTAGGTGCTACACCACCTTACTCATTATAGCTAGCTATGTTATTTTTTTAGGACAAAACATGCTGAAAATTTTATTTCAGGTGAGTCCTTGCTTTTCTATGGGGTTGCAAGAATGCACCCTAGTTTTCTGGTATTTTTTTTTTTGCCGAAGTCTGTCATCAACTTGGTGCATCTGCCTTGTTCAGACTCGTTTAAGTGCTGATATTTTTCAGAAGTACAGCATCCACCCCCCTCCCACTCGTGTTTGCTGCTCCAAGTGCCCTCCTGTCTGTCATGACCGTTTGCAAGAGTCCGAAGACATGCCAGCATGAGCGGAAGTCTGCAGCCTTTACAAACAAGCAGCTCGCTTTCCTCACCTTGCAGTACCCCATATTCTTGCATCAGGATCAAACTCGCAAGAACAGGGAGCTGAAGGCATGGCACAGAAGGTGTGGTGATGAGTATATCAAGTCCTTTGCAGGAGACTACAAGGATACTGAGGACTTTGGGTTGTTGTGTGGGGTGAGTTGTACTTTTTATTATCAGTTCTTGTTTCTTATGCACTCAGCAGAGAGTAAGGCACTGGTTTCACAACTAGAAGAGGAACATTGCCGAAGCATCTGACAAAAGTGGTCAATCTGCCGATGACGACCTCGATGTAATCCCAGATGACCCACATGCATTGGGCCTGCTCGGTATGCCGATCAGATATACGAAAGTCACCACGTACAAGCTTTTCATGGTGACAAAGTTCAATGCACTCATGACATTCGTCAATTTGGAGGTCAAGCGTAGGAACATCTCCCCTGCTGACACCGCAGGGTTTCATCAGTCCCTCATCTCCACTGAGTACAATAAAATCCCAGAAGAGGATAAACTTGCATATGAGATGAAGGTGGAGGAAATGATGGAGGACAACAGGCAGTACGCCATGGCGCCCACAAGTGACGAGACCATCTTTCGGTGAGTGGACGCTGCTACCTTCGTCAAACTGTCACTGACAGCTGTGTGTATTAGGAACCAGTGTAAACTTGAAAGTACGTTGGGGAACATTTTCCATGCCCTGTTGGGACGTGGTCACTCAGATATCGGGGATGGGATATTATTTTGCCAGTACACATACTGGGGGGAGGCTGGCACAGTTACGAAAAGGTAAGATCTACCTAGCATTTGTATCTGTTCCATTGCAGAACTTGTTTTCTAGCATACAGGTCGGTTCTGTCACTGGGACATATGCTATTGCTCCAGAAGATCGGTGGGCCCAGTGGTCTGTTGATGCTCTCACAGCTAGTAAGAGTTTACGTGAACTACATGGGTGCATATATCTAACATTTGTAATAGAACTTGGGAGTCTTGACATCCAGCATGGTGCATCACCAAACGCCCCGTCCCTTGACAGGGAAATATCAGTTGAGTCCGAAGATATCGAGATGTGTGAGGTGGACTTGCCTCTGGAGGATGCCGACTCGAACTCCACCACAGAGCTGCCTCTGGGGAATGCAGGAGGATCTCCGCAGTCCCCTGTATGCACAGATGTGGACCAGTCTGGACCTTCATCAATGAATGTTTGCAAGGACATAATTGACAGATCCGAGGACACGTGTGCCAACGGCTCGGCCGCCACCACCGGCAGCGGCCTGGGACTTCCTCCAAGCATCGAGGGCTCAGTAAGTGCTTCTGAGCTCACCTTTGGTGAAGTTGTACTGCCGGCTGCCCTGGGACGCTCAATCAATGAAGACACAGGTGTTGCGCAAATCGCAGCATCGATCGCAGGCACCAACATAGGTGAGACTGCTGATGGACTTTCCCCTGGAATCCTCCATGACAATATGCCAGAATTGCGTAATGTCAAGGATGCCATGGCCCAGCTGAACGTGGCGGAATCCGGTAAAGTGAAGTCTTCAACGAGACGGTGAGTTTGGCCTGCCATTACATGATTTGATAGCACACATTGACTCATGTATAGTGGCGGTCTCCCCAAACGTCCCAGTGCCAAAGCCAAGCGTCAGGCCAACAGCCCTGCGACACCTGCCACTCTGAGTACATGGTAAGTTTATTGTGTCCACACCTGTTTTGTAATTTACAAATTGTTGCGCCTTTAGTTCCCATAAAGGCATGGAACAGGTCAAAGGTAAGGGGCATGTTGAGGTCCCTGGCACTGATATCCCTCTCATGAACCACCGACCCATGCAGTCACATGTCTCTGTTGTGGAGAAACGTGAGGCCGATAAGTACAACGTTGCTAGACCAGGGAGTGAGTAAATAAATACAGTACTATTAAGTTGATCAAGTGACTAATTGTTTCACACATTCACTTGGCAGGCCTTAAGTTTTTCTTTCTTCCCCCTTCCAGTTCAACCCAGTATAAGTACTTATCTATGGACACGCTCAATACACCGAATGCTGTGCATGTATCTGGTTCAACACCATATACCTGTGTTTTTCATTGACTGTTCGCTGGGGGCATAAACTTTTGTCTTGCTTATTTGTTGTTTGTTGTCGTAACGTCCTTTGGATTTGGATACGACCTTAAATCTGGTAGTCGCAGTGTTAGACTTTTTTAATAGAGATTATATTGAATCTTGAATGCTGCACTTCGGATCTGATCGACTGACAGCCACTTGGATATGTAATTATCTAATCATGTCGCATCTGTCAGCATGCATAGCCGACCTGAAGATCCCCACAATCGGAGTCTGGTCTAGAAAGGAAATGAGTGGATTGTCGATCCGATCAGGCATAGTTGAGATGATGTAATACAATTATGTGAGTAATATCCCAACAATAGCCATATGATCGGATCCGTATAGATGAAGAAATGATCTAATCATAACACTCTCGGCACTTGAATACATACAATTAGATCCTGTTGGACACTTACTGTCTTATGTAATAACAAAAGATCGGATCCCTGGTATGGATCCGATCACTGTTGTGGATCCGATCATAACACCTAATAAGGAGCTGTAACTATTGAAAGTTACTAGTCTAATAAGACTATTACTAATGAAGTGATCTGATCACTACTCCTGGCTATGATTGGATCCCTGTCAGTGATGGGATTGGATCGATCCATTCTCCTGTGGAGTTATGTATGTCCGTGATGGTATCATACATGAAGAACTATGGATAAAACCAAGTTAGCTTTACCTCAGCAAAATATATAATACATCCAGCGGCTCACATCTAGTACGACAAGCTGGGGTACTTCTACGGCATCATACACATGTTTATCGTCTGGCGCAGCCGCAATCGGCTTTCTGGCAAAAAGTGTTTTGTATCCTTTGAAGGACTCTTTCCTGAAAAGTTCTATGTCGGTCATATAAGGGGATGCAGGCAGCGCTATGACCCTTGCAATTTGAGTCCTAGTCAATAAACAGCATTTACGACCATATTAATTAAGAGGGCTACCTAATGAGCGACTTGAGATCTTCCTCTCCTTCGGGCAAGAATTGTCTTGCGACCTTGTTATTGACTTTGTCAAAGTAGGTGGTTGTTATGAACATCGTCACATAAATGTGGCGGAGACACACAACCTTTGTGAGCAGGGCGCACAAAGGCTTCACATGTCCTATGTTCGATAAGTTTTCCGCATTAGTCCAGTCTCAACGAAGGCAAAGACAGCGATAAGGAGCATACCCCACACTGGGGGGGCGATAGCGACGATGTGTCCATGTGGAAGAGAACTAGCTATGGTCATTGTAGACTCTATGCTGCTGGAGTGTAAGGAGTCCATCGTGGTATTTCGGTCGTCTAGACGAGGGCGTATATATACCCCGAAGCACATCCTCAAGGACTTGTACTACATAATAGTCCGCCATGGACCAGCGACTGCGGATGTTCAACGAAGTTGATAGATGTCATGACTCGACCGCCATTCAAAGTCAAGCTGAAGTACCACTGCATAATGTCATTACTTGCCCCAAGAGGAATGATCATAAGAAACAATGGCAGAGCAATGCGCAGTCAAGTCGAAAACTTTCGATGGAGTTGCGTGACTTCCATACAATGGGCATTTAGTGGTCTGATAAGTCAGATAGGGAGCCCCTGCGAGCCGTATGCGGTGAGCTTCGAGTTGTGTGCAATCGGAACGCGGGAATCTAAGCTCTGCACGGCCGAACTTCCATGGCAAGGCCTTTCTTTTTATTAACAAATGTTTTGTTGGTCCTGGGAGAAGGGGAAAGAGCAATTTGTACTCTGATGTTGTAGCAGCGTGTCATCACGAAATTTGACAGATCCAGATATACACTTTTAGGGCTGACAAGCATTAACCAAGCATTGTGACGTGTTATCAGTAGTTACATGTATATATAAGGCTAGATAATTATTGCATTTGAATTAGAGTGACTTGTAAGGCTTGTAGACCCTTGCAAAGGCAACACAAGGCTTTCCTACACTATATAGTCTTTCAACATTCCTTGTTGGAACTATATCAGCAGTTATAACAGTAGACATTTTTTGTAATGACTTATAAAGGTGGTACAGGACTTGCCTGCGCAATGTGGTCTTATGGCATTTATTGTTGGGACTATATAAGCACTCGCATTAGCCTCATAATAGTAGACAGTCCTTGTAATGACTTATCATTGTGACAGATTCCAATGTAGATACCTTATAGTTGGAATTATGATTTGGTAATCTTGACTATGCAACTACATTTGGTGTTTCGAGCTCGATGCCGAAACAGTGTCGGAGTTTGAAATCTTTTTTGTAGTTTTTTTTACTGCTTGTATGTGCTTGGTTTCCCTTGCGCGATTATCTACTGGTTACAAAATATCTATGTTGGCATATGGAAATCATTTGCAAGCACCACAAATTTCTGAAAACCAACATTTGGTATTTAGGCCACATGCCTGTGAAGATAGTCATAGCAAAGCAAATTCTGGGTGGCCTTGGAGAAGTTCATCCCAATGCATGGATACAGTTCTGGGTGTTCCCAGAACCACTTACTCAAATTAAAGTCGATGACAACCCACATTGTCACTGTTGCTCTTTTCTTTGTTAAGTCCAACAGTCATGTCCTTTGGACTGCATATGTGCCATGTCCTCCCTGTCACACATTTCTATATGATGTTACCTACCACATCAGAGCCACATCAGCCCAGTCAAAGCCAGCTTCTTCTAACTTGTATCTCTGTTCTCAGCATCCATTCTCCACACAGTCTCACAATTTTCGATCCATTCACTGAACACAAAGGAATAAAGAGTAATGATGCACTTTCACGGCCACTCTAGCAGCGCATCATCCAAGCACCTCTGCAGATTTCCTTGATCCACACCACCCTCTCTCAGCTTCCTTTCCTGAAGCACCTAATTTTCCGACTGGTGTGTACTGTTAAGCTCAACAGTTACATGGTGATCAACATCGGGGCTTCCTGATCATCGGGTCTGGTGGTTACGGCAACAGGGCTTCCTAGATGCTGTAAGTCAAATAGGATCATCGGTGGGGCTTCCAGATCAACAATGTGGACGCGGTAGACTTCTTAGAGGAGTCGGGTTATGATGAAGTGCCAGATGAGGATGTATAGCACACAGAGGGCACTGAGGTGCATATAATGGGCTTGTATGAACAAAGAGCACAAGCTTAGGACTTGTGCTACCGAAGTTACATGCTTATATGCTACTCTGTGTGTTTGCTACTGTAGGGTCGTGTATAAGGTTGTTTACATGGCTATGGAAGGTCATGGAAACCCAAGGAATGTCTTGGTAATACAGGTGAAGGCATCAGTAAGCAAAGCACATCATGATGGTGCGATATGGCGTCATCATGGCATCTTATGGTGTAAGGTGACATAGGGATGAGTAAGGAAGAGGAATGGGGGAGTTGTGCTGACTGGTGATGACGAAATAGGAAGTGAGTCAGCGCAATAAGGGAAATGTAAGGAAAATTGTAACATTGCCTCCCATTTAGGATCAACAAGTCACCAAATTGTCAGAAAATAAAAAAAAGAAGAGAAAAGGAGACCCATCACAAAGAAAATAAGAACAGAATCCAGGTATATCGAGATGCTGGCCTAGCAGGTCTTTAAGTGTAATGCTAGGTTCACCGCAGGGTTTGTTGCCATGCCCTTTGGTACCTAATCCAGGTCTTTCACCAAAATTAATGGTATGATGTCCAAAGATGGTGAAAAAGTGGAAAAAAGATGCAAAAAGAATCCCTGACCCGGATTGTGAGTCATAGGCGCCTATAGCGGCCAAGTGAAGGCCATAAACAATGAGGAAAAGGCAAGCTGCCAATAAGGATGATAACAAGCAGAGGAGTGGGCATAAAAAAAGAAGAAGAAGAAATGCACTAGTGGGCCTTTTAAGGTCATACCCAGGAGTAGTAGTTTAGGGTCATTGTGGACACATGCTAGTTTTCTGTCATTGCGGACTAGAGTCCCCTAATTGGAGAGGTCGTCATTGTTGGAACCCATGTCCATGTCATCGAGATTGATTCCCACCACTATGTCATCCATGTAGGCCTGTACAAGGACGCGGGCCCTGAGATTAGAGAGTCGTACCAGGTGCCTACCATTTGTTGGTGCAGTAGGAGGGGGTTGTTAAGCCTACTGATTAAGTAAGGCTTAATAAGTGATCAACAAAGATCAACCAAGTAAGACAAGGTAGAGATGAGGCAACAATTGAGCAAGGGTTTCCCCAAGGACTAGTAGACTGGTGGGCTTGGTGACTGGTGACTTAGTATCCCATAGAGGAGATAGTGAACGAGTAGGCTCTATTGAACAAAGAGCACAAGCTTAAGGCTTAGTGCTCTGAAAGCAAGTTCTTATATACATGCATAGAACACTATGGAACAAGGTGGAAGGCTGACTGAGCAAAGACAAGGATCAGTCAGCATGGAAGGGGATGGAAGCTAGTAGAAGAGTCTAACTGATCATGGGGCTAGGATCATTCAGCATATAAAGTGGATTAGTCATCAGTGATGACTAATGCTGATAAATGCGATGAGTAAGGGAAATTTGTAACAGGGGTGGGATGTTCTCATCTGGAGTGGATGCTGGTGCCAGAGGGGGGGGGGATGTCGATTGATGGCTGTGGCGAGGGCAGTTGCCTGGGGGGTGGCCGGGTGCAGCCTCATTGCACCAAGGGCAGATGTACTGCATGCAGTAGGTGGTGAGGTGGGCGGGTGACATGCACACGGAGCAGTGCGTGTGCGAGGATGACGAGGACGATGACTGGGAGGGGGGTTGAACCAAGATAGGTCGAGGCTCCGTCTGAGTGGCGGAGTTGTGACGAGTGATCACGGGTGTCGGGGGTGTGGTCAGGACGAGTGGCGGTTGAGGAGCTGGGCGGTAGAGGTGAGCTTGCGGATGGAGGGGGACGAGTACCGTATGAATGTCCTCCTCCTCAAGCGACTCATAGTCAGTGTTGCGCAGCAGGCAGAGATCATCGACCAGATTACCCAAGCGAGACTCAAGCAGCTCCATTAGTTCCTGGGCGTGCCACACCAGGTGCTGCATGTCCTCCACTGTGCGCAGGCATTGGTGCATCCGGTTGACCTGGGTCGCTCTCGGATGGGTGGAGAGGAGGCAGTTGACCTCTGTGTCCAAGTCCGGGGCCCCCAGGATATGCTGGAGGACAGTCCTGGGTGGCAGACTGATAAGTGGGTGGTGGGGCTGGGGGTAGTGTCTCCGAGTAGTGCGCTGGTGACGGCAATGGTATTCCGAGTCAGTCTCATTGTTGTTGGAGGAGTTCATGGTTGTGAACTGCTCGGGTGTGGATGTCAGCGAGAGTGAGAAGGAGTTTGGTGGGGGGTACTTCGAAAGGATGGATGTCGTAGACCTGCACTAAGGGGTTGATCTCAACATGAGAAATGTGTGAGGCAGTGGGGAAGTCTGCCAGGAATGTGCATTGGAGTTGTGCAAGGACATCCTGCCTGGTTGGGACTCTGGGTCGGTCAATGAACTCGTGTCAGCGGAATTGGGGTTGAGGGTTCTGGAGAGGAAGCAGAGGGGATACGGGGCGGCAGTTGGCGATGGTTGGGAAGCGAAGACGGGAGACTGGTGGCATAGGGCGAGGGTGGGTGATGAGGTTGATAGCGTAGATGAGGACAATGATACCTCCGGGGATGACGATAGCAAGGTACCAGAGATGATTGTGGTGGGTGATGTGGGCAGTGATCATTCGAGTGGAGGTGGAGCAAATGCAGGAAGTTAGGTGATTTTTTTGAGGTTTTTATACATGTCTAAAAGGTCGGAAGCATGTGAAAGGTCTCTTTCAGCTAGCCATTGATTTTCGGAGGATGGGTAACTGGTCCATTTTACTAGGAAACATTGTCTGTTTCCGGCACCTTTGTGGGAGATGATGGCCTCGATTTCATATTCCTGTTGGTCTTTGATCAGGTCAGGAGGTGGTTGACTGAATGGAGGTCCATGTGCCTTGGTCTCTGAGTAAGCCGAAAGAAGCAAGGCGTGGAAAACAGGGTGGATTCGCCATGCATCTGGCAATTTGAGGCGATAATTCAGGGGTGATAGTACCTGAATTATGGGAAATGGTCCCTCTCGTTTAGGTGATAATTTGCGGGAGCGGTTGGGAAAATGCAAATTGGTGGCTTCTAACCAAACCTTGTCACCAACTTTGAATGGTTGGAAGCCTTGTGCACCGAAATGTGCCATGTGGGCGCGGGCTAGGTCATGGGTGGTGAGCGCTTCTTTCCTGATTGATGAAAGAAGGCACAGGTGCTGTGAGAGGGACAGGAGATCGGTATCTTCTATTACCAAGGGGATGGGTATAGGGTTGTACCCAAGCATGATGGTGAATGGTGATGTCTTGGTAACTGAATGGGTTTGGATATTGTGTGAGAATTCCAGGTCCATGAGTGAGTCAGCCCAGGAGTGAGGCAAAGTGCCGCAATAAATGCGCAGATATGCTTCTACTTCCTGATTGGCGCATTCAGTTTGCCCATCGGTTTGAGGGTGGTAAGCCGTTGACAGTTTAGATTTAATACCGAGGTGTTTGCACAATGTCTGGAATACCTGTGACACAAATTGTGGTCTGCAATCAGAAATGATGCATTTGGGAAGACTGAAGCACTGGTAGACATTATCATGGTAACACTTTGCTGTTCTGAGAGCATCAATGGTCTTGTGACAAGGAATAAGGATGATTCCTTTCGAAGTGTCATGATCCACTACTACCATTATGGGATCATATCCATTAGATGTGGGTAGGTCAGTAATGAAATCCATGGAGACCGATTGAAATGGGAGCATGGATGCATCCATGGGGATTGGAAGCATTGGCGGTCTAGTCGGATGTGTATTGATTTTCATCTGTTGACATGTGGCACAGCCTTTGATGTAGTTTCCTACAAATACCGTTAAGCTGGGCCACCAATAGTGTTGTCGCACTAATTGAGAGGTCTTGAATACCCCCGGGTGGCCAAAGGATGGAAGATCATGGAACATTTGCAAGATCTCACGTTTGATTTCGGCATTGTCTGGTACATAAACCCGTTTCTGGTATCGGAGAAGGCCGGAATCGGTGGTCCAGTCATCGAGAGAGAAATGGAAAGGAGACAGAATTTTTAAAACCCATGCATCCTGGATCGTTTTTGCGAACAAGTCGCTTGCCTGGGCGTCTCAAATATGGTTTTGGAGATCAATATTAATTGTTCCAATGAATAGTGTCGCTGGTAGCATAATACATTCTTCCAGTGGTTCTTCGCCATGATCAGGGCGTCTAGATAGCACATCAGCACCGGGAATGGACTTTCCTGGGCAGTGAGTGATTTTACAGTTGAACTGGGAAAGAAATAGATTCCATCGTGATTGTCTCGGGGTTAACCGGCGTTCTGATCTGAAGTACGACAGGTTTTTGTGATCACACCATATTGTGGTGGTGTGTGGGTTGCCAAGTAGGTAGTGGTGCCATGCTTCGAGGCCACATATTATGCCAAGAAGTTCTCGATCATAGACTTCGTACCGTTGTTGGGCGGGTCCAAATGTTTCCGAAATATATCCACATGGTTGTAGATCTCCATTTGAGTTTGTTTGATAGAGGACGGCACCCGACACAACTTTTGATGCATCAGTTTCCAAGATAAATGGCCTGGTGGGGTCAGGTACAAGCAAGGCCGGTTTATCTAGAAAGAGTGTTTTGAGTTTAGTGAACGCTTGGTCTCGTTCAGGTGTCCATTTCCATGGTTCCTTGGTACAGGTGAGTTTGTTAAGCAGGCATACGATGTCCGAGAAGCTAGGGATAAAGCGCCTGTAATAATTACAGAATCCCATAAAGCTTCAGAGCTGTTTAACAGTTTTCGGGATGGGCCAATCAGTGATGCCAGCAAGTTTGACTGGATCCATGTGGATGTTGTCCGGGGTAATGATCATACCCAGGAATTCGACGCGTTGTACCCCAAATAGGCATTTCTCTGGTTTGCAGTAGAGATCATTGGTGTTACAATTTTCCTCTATTATTCCCCTACTGCGCTGACTCGCTTCCTCTTCGTCATCATCAGTCAGCGCAACTCCCCCATTTCTCTGCCTTACTCATTCTCATTTGCCTTGTGCCATAAGACGCCATGATGACGCCTTATTGCACCATCATGACGTGCTTTGCTTACTGATCACCATACTTGTATTACCAAGGCTTTCCTTGAGTTTCCATGACCTTCCATAGGCTGGTAAACACACCTAACCAAGTCGCTACAGTAGCAAACACATAGAGTAGCATATAAGCATGTAACTTCAGTAGCACAAGCCCTAAGCTTGTGCTCTTTGTTCATACAAGCCCATTATCTGCTACCACCAGTCTACTGTGAGCCACCTGGCCACTAGTCGCTTTGTCATAACCCGACTCAGTTAAGAAGCACCTCGCATCCACATCGTCGATCAGGAAGCCCTGCCGACGATCACCTCCGACTTACGACATCTAGGAAGCCCCATTGCCGTAACCACCAGTCCCGACGATCAGGAAGCCCCGACGTCGATCACCGCGTAACCGTTGAGCTTAACAATTGGTGGCGCAGAGATCCAGAATGCGGCACATGCGTTGGTAAAGTTCTTCCAGTGAGTTGGCCAGGATAAGTACATCATCCATATAGATCATGGTTCTGTCTTTGAGGATTACAAAATGGAAGGTATCATCCATGAAGGCCTGGAAATGTGGCTGGCGAATTGCATAAGCCGAAAAACATGACTGTTGGTTCGAATAATCTGCGCAGGGTTTTAAAAGCGGCTTTCCATTGGTCACCATCTTTTATCCGAATGTTATTGTAGCCCAAGCGGAGGTCAAGTTTCGTAAAGTATTTGGCTCCTTTAAGTTTGTCCATGAGATCGCTGATTAGGGGTAACGGGTAGGCGTTCTTAATGGTTCCTTCATTAAGGGCTCGATAATCTTGGCATCTGCAGAGGCTAGTGTCCTTCTTCCTGACAAAGAAGAAAGGAGATGCCATGGGTGATTTGGAGGGGCAGATATACCCTTTGTGTAGATTTTCGTCTAGGAATTCATCAAGTGCTGCTAGTTCTTTAGGTGCCAGTGGGTAGACTTTACAGTCACGTGGTATGAAGTCTGGTTTGAGATCAATCGTGTGGTCATATGGCCTGGAGATTGGGAATCGTTCCGCAGCTTTCTTTCGAAAGATGTTGAGGTACCGGTGGTATTCAGGTGGAACGATGCCTTCCACAGGTTTTATTTCTTTAACCTGTTCCTGAGCAAGCATGGTAGCAGTAGTGACTTTTGTGATAGTGAGAGTGCCTTTGTTCCAATTGATAACTGGGTTATGGTTCTTTAACCATGGTAGGCCGAGGATGATGTCTTCCTTACCTAAAGATGTTACAAGGAGTTTCATGGGAAGTGCTTTTTCCTTGATGCGAACCAATCGCCATGTATACTTGGTGATGGTTCCATGCTCGTTGGTGGATCCATCCGCATTTAGAACTGTAATGGGACGGGCAAGTGTTTGTGTTGGTATGCGATGCTTGATGACAAATTTCGCATTGATGAACTGGCCTTCAGCACCTGAATCGATGAGTGCATTGGTGGGGATGGTTTGGTCATATACAATCATAGAAATTGGGATCTTCATTGCAGGGAGTGAAGGATTGGAATTTACAATTGGAAACATGGTAACAGGAAGACTTAATGTCCATCTAAGCTTCCTCTTTAAAAACCCTGTTTATCCAGGATGTCAAAGATTTCGTCTTTCTTTGCTTCGTTGAAGTGACTGAGCAGGTTATGGATGCTTGTGGCGATGTGCTTGGGTGATGCGTTCTCCGGAGTTGGCTCAGGGGCTTCAACAATGGGGAACGCATTATCGATGGTGCGGACCATGTGCTGTTGGCTGGGTCCCTGCTGGTACTTGGTACAGTCTCAAGTGTTGTGGCCTTTCTCTCTGCAGGTGAGACAATGTCCTTCACACATGCATTTGGCCCACTCTTCCTCAGAGAGGCATGGTGGGCAGTTGGTCGCATTAACCGGTGTACCATGCTGGTTAGGCTGGTAGGTATGGCGCTGCTGGTTGGTTCCGAGATTACGGAAGCGGTTTTCTTGTTTACTGGGAGATTGTCCCAGGCCATGAAGGGCCTTGAGTCGTTGGTAGATGGTGTCCTGTTTTGAGGCCTCATGGTACCATTCCTCAATGGTGGTGGGTGGTTTGGTGTTGGATAGAATGCGTGCCAGGAGGCCGTGCTTGAGGCCTTTCTCGTAGATGGGGATGAGGTTGTTGTCCCCCGACATGCCAGCTCTGGTTACAAGAGACTGGAAACGACTGTTATAATTGTCGGCCGGGCCAGTCTGTTGGAGCGTCATGATTTCCTGAGAGGCTTCGGCAGTGTCATCGGTAGTGATGAAGGTGTTGCGGAAATCGCATTTGAAATCACCCCACATTCCGTATCCAACGAGGGTGGTGAGGGCCTTGCCACTTTGGTCTTTAGCGAAGGCAGAGGCGAGCGTTTCGCAGTTGATGGCCCAATCTCCTGCAGTCCCTGTTTGCATATAGGAGAGGACAAAGTTGATTTTCAACTCATCAGAGGTGTAGATGTGTTGGTTGATGTGAAGGTATGCTTCACAGCTTGAGAGGAATCTGCATGAGTACTTGCGGTCCCCATCAAAGGTGTTGGGATGGGCAAGGTTGATTTCCTTGGGTGTGGGAGTCGACATTTGTAGTGGTGGGGTCTGGGTTCTTGGAAAGAGTAGCCAGTAGTTGGGTACATTTTGCGCGAAAGTGATTTGCACGTCGTTTGCGTCATTGGCTTTGGACCACTGAAATTCTCCGTTTGGGTTTTGTAACCACAAGTAGTAGTTGTAGTCATTCGGGTTGGTTTGCTTTTTCTTAAAGCACTTGAGGGTGTGGTCCCAGGTACCACCGACAATGGGGTAAGTGGGCTGTGGGATGGAAATCTTGGTCAACAGGTTGGGCAGAGGGTTGGTACTTGGACGTTGGGTACGTCAGCAAAAAAAATTGGGAAAGCTTGTGCTAGTGTTAAGCTCAACGGTTACATGGTGATCAATGTCGGGTCTGGTGGTTATGGCAACGGGGCTTCCTAGATGCTGTAAGTCGAAGAGGATTGTCGGTGGGGCTTCCAGATCGACGATGTGGACACGGTAGACTTCTTAGAGGAGTCAGGTTATGACGAAGTGCCAGATGAGGAGGTATAGCACACAGAGGGCACTGAGGTGCATATAATGGGCTTGTATGAACAAAGAGCACAAGCTTAGGACTTGTGCTACCGAAGTTACATGCTTATATGCTACTCTGTGTGTTTGCTACTGTAGGGTCGTGTATAAGGTTGTTTACATGGCTATGGAAGGTCATGGAAACCCAAGGAATGTCTTGGTAATACAGGTGAAGGCATCAGTAAGCAAAGCACGTCATGATGGTGCGATATGGCGTCATCATGGCATCTTATGGTGTAAGGTGACATAGGGATGAGTAAGGAAGAGGAATGGGGGAGTTGTGCTGACTGATGATGATGAAGAGGAAGTGAGTCAGCACAATGAGAGGAAAGTAAGGGAAAATTGTAACATTGCCTCCCATTTAGGATTGACAAGTCACTGAATTGTCAAAACAAAATAAAACAAAAGAAGAGAAAAGAAAACAAGTCACAAAAATAAAGAAAAATCCAAGTGTATCCAGATGCCGGCCTAGCAGGTCTTTAAGTGTAATGCTAGGTTCACCGCAGGGTTTGTTACTGCACCCTTTGGTACCTAATCCTGGTCCTTCACCAAAATTAATGGTATAATGTCAAAAGACGGTGAAGAAGCGGAAAATAGATGCAAAAAGAATCCCTAACCCGGATTGCGAGTCATAGGCGCCTATAGTGGCCAAGTGAAGGCCAATAAACAATAAGGAAAAGGCAAGCTGCCAATAAGGATGATAACAAGCAGGGAAATGGGCATAAAAAAAAGAAGAAGAAATGCACTGGTGGGCCTTTTTGTTACAATTTTCCTTTACTTTTACCTTACTGCACTGACTCACTTCCTCTTCGTCATCATCAGTCAGTGCAACTCCCCCATTTCTCTGCCTTACTCATTCTCATTTGCCTTGTGCCATAAGACGCCATGATGACGCCTTATTGCACCATCATGACGTGCTTTGCTTACTGATAGCCCTACTTGTATTACCAAGGCATTCCTTGCGTTTCCATGACCCTCCATAGTCTGGTAAACATACCTAACCAAGTCGCTACAGTAGCAAACACATAAAGTAGCATATAAGCATGTAACTTCAGTAGCACAAGCCCTAAGCTTGTGCTCTTTGTTCATACAAGCCCATTATCTGCTACCACCAGTCTACTGTGCACCAGTGTGCCACTAGTCACTTCGTCGTAACCCGACTTACTCTCAGAAGCCTACCGCGTCCACATTGTCGATCAGGAAGTCCCCTCGATGATCATCTCCGACTTATGACATCTAGGAAGCCCCGTTGCCATAACTACCAGTCCCGACGATCAGGAAGCCCCGACATCGATCACCGCGTAACCGTTGAGCTTAACACTTTTAAGGTCATACCCAGGAGTAGTAGTTTATGGTCATTGCAGACACATGCTAGTTTTCTGTCATTGTGGACTTGAGTCCCCTAGTTGGAGAGATCGTCATTGTTAGACCCCATATCGACATCGTTGGGGTTGATGCCTGCTGCAATATCATCCATGTAAGCTTGGAGGAGAATGCGGGCTCCTAAGTCCGATAAACGTACTGATCATCTGCCATTGGCAGATGTGGGAGGTGGTGGCAGTACGTTTTCGTCTGGAGTAGACATTGGTGCCAGAGGTGGAGGGGATGCCGACTGTCATCTGTGTTGAGGGCAGTTTCCCGGGGGATGTCCAGGGGCGGCCTCGTTACACCATGGGCAGATGTACTGCGCACAGTAGGTGGTGAGGTGATGCGGTGACAGACATGTGGAGCAGTGTGTGCGCGAGGATGTCGAGGATGATGACTGGGATGGGGGATCCACTTGAATGGGGTGTGTGTTAGTAAATTGATGAAAATCATGATCACCAGATCAACGGATTAGCAAGATCGACATGGCAAGACCTGTAACTCTAATCGATACAAGGAATCTATGCCAACACTGTAAAGATGCAGATCAAGTAGCATGGAAAGCATTTAACATTGCATGTGCAACAGTAGGACAGAATGCAGGATATGACAACTGTCAAATTACATTCGATCATACTACAAGGGAACAACAAGTAGCAGAAAGGCTAGAAGTAATAATCGAACATAGAGCGACTATGTTCTCATATCAATTGAATAGATATGTAATCAGCACTTATACAAGAACCAAGATTTATAATCAGCCACATAATGAATTATGTTATCAAAGGGCAGTTATTACATCAACTGATTATGCAGAAGCGGCACACCAAATAGTTCATACTATCAATAAACAATTATGAGAACAACTATTCGCATACAAAGCCAACTTCATAGCCAAAGGACACACAACAGTAGATCGAAAGGAACCAAACCAAAGACAGGAGTTAGTACCAATAGATAAAGAGATTATAATATGATGGTTCAATGATGAACCGTCATATAGAGTCACACCAGGGTATAGCAGGATAACAAATATAAATGCTATAGGGCCTGAGGCGCTCTTTATGCCAGTAGACGATAGGACACCAGAATGAACCCCTTTTAATGATATTATGGAAGGTATGACTCAATCTTAGTCTATGGTAATAAGTAACAAGCCACAACAAGATAAGATTCAGAAGGCTAGCATAATCACTGAGCCACACAAGTATATCTAAGTGTGCGGCTAAGAATAGCCGATGGAAGCATGGCAATCAATTGAAGACACAATTGATGGGAGCCAAGTATAGCACATTGCACAGCAGAACCAATTAGGAAATAAGGAGAAGCATCATAGGTATAGTAGTATCCGAGAATGGTTAACTTAGGTATTATACTGTATGACTCGATGGAAACTCAAGGAAGGTTCTGGCATAAGATAAAGATAGCACGGTAGGCTGTAGGACATACCGGAATATTTTACTGACTCATAAGAAGCTAAGAATAGTAAATAGCATGTACAGGATTGTACCGGAACATTCTTATGACTTATAAAGCGAGAGTAGTATGTTGTAGTATCTACCAGAACATAGTAAATAGACTACAACATGTAGGGTATAAAAGCCCAACATAAAATTGCAGTAAAAAGCAGTTTAATTCATCTCTTGTCTCTTACCATCATCATCAGCTCTAACACTCTAGCGAGTGGAGGGTAACAAGCCTACCCTAAACTAACTAGTATTATTGTGTGAATCTGTTATCACTTGCTTCAATCCCTCATTCAGGGAGTGAATCTAACAGCATGGTTCGGTCTGGGTGGCGGAGTTGCAACAGGTGACCACAGGTGAAGGCAGGGTGGTTGGGATGAGAGGTGGGCGCTGTGCTGGACGGTACAGGTGAGCTTGCGGGTGTAATGGAACGAGCACCATGTGAATGTCCTCTTCCTCAAGCGACTCATAGTCCGTGTTGCGCAGTAGGTGGAGATCGTCAACCAGATTACCCAAGCGAGACTCAAGCATTTCCATCAGCTCTTGGGTGTGCCATGCCAGGCACTGCATGTCCTCCACCGTGCGAAGGCATTGGCACATCCGGTTGACTTGGATCGCTCTCAGATGTGTGGAGAGGAGACGATTGACATCTGTATCCATGTCTGGGGCCCCCAGGATATGCTGGAGGATTGTCCTGGGTGGCAGCCTCGTAAGGGGGCGCTGGGGCTGGGGGTAATGCCTCCGAGTAGCATGCTGGTGTCGGTGTCAGTATTCCGAGTCGATCTCATTGTTGCTGGAGGAGTTCATGGTTGCGAACTGCTCAGGTGTGGATATCAGCAAGGGTGAGAAGAAGAGCGGTGGGGGGTACTTCGAAAGGACGGATGTCGTAAACTTGTCCTATGGGGTTCACCTCGACATGGGATATGTGAGAGGCGGTGGGGAAATCGGCGGGGAAGGTGCGTTGGAGTTGCACAAGGATGTCCTGTCTGGTTGGAACTCTGGGCCGGTTGATGAATTCTTGATGGCATACTTGAGGTTGGGGGTTCTGGAGAGGGAGTAGAGGGGAGACGGGTCGGCAGTTTGCGATGGTCAGGAAATGGAGGCGGGAGACGGGTGGTGTAGGGCGAGGGCGGGTGATGAGGTTGATAGCATAGATGAGGACAATTGTTACAATTTTCCTTTACTTTCCTTTAATGCGCTGACTCACTTCTTATTCATCATCATCAGTCAGCGCAACTCCCCCATTTCTCTGCCTTACTCATCCTTATCTGCCTTACACCATACGACGCCATGATGACGCCTTATTGCACCATCATGACATGCTTTGCTTACTGATCACCGAACTTGTATTACCAAGGCATTCCTTGCGTTTCCATGACCCTCCATAGTCTGGTAAACATACCTAACCAAGTCGCTACAGTAGCAAACACATAAAGTAGCATATAAGCATGTAACTTCAGTAGCACAAGCCCTAAGCTTGTGCTCTTTGTTCATACAAGCCCATTATCTGCCACCACCAGTTCACTGTGTGCCGTTGTGCCACCAGCCGCTTCGTTGTAACCCGACTCGCTCTAGGAAGCCCCACCGCCAATCATCCTCGACTTATGACATCTAGGAAGCCCCGTTGCCATACCATCAGTTCTGACGATCAGGAAGCCCTGACGTCGATCACTGCGTAACCGTTGAGCTTAACAACGATGATACCTCCAGGAATGATGATGGCTAGGTACCACAGATGGTTGTGGTGGGTGATGTGGGTGGTGATCATGTAACTGGGGGGGAGGCGGATGAAGAATGTTAGGTGATTTTTTTTGAGGGTTTTATATGTTTCTAGGATGTCAGAAGCATGTGAAAGGTCTTTTTTGGCTAGCCATTGATTTTCAGACAAGGGGTATCTGGTCCACTTGACCAGGAAATGGCGTCTGTTCCTGGCGCCCTTGTGAGAGATGATGGCCTCAATTTCATATTCCTGCTGATCTTCTATCAGGTCAGGAGGTGGTTGACTGAATGGAGGTCTGTGTGCCTTGGTCTCTGAGTAAGCCAAAAGAAGCGAGGCATGGAAAACGGGGTGGATGCGCCATGTGTCTGGGAGCTTGAGGTGATAATTCAGGGGTGATAATACCTGAACTATGGGAAATGGTCCCTCCTGTTTAGGCGACAATTTGCGGGAGCGGTTGGGGAAATGCAAATTGGTGGCTTCTAACCAAACCTTGTCTCCAGGTTTGAATGGTTTGAAGCCTCATGCTCTGAAACGTGCCATATGGGTGCAGGCTAGATCATGGGCGGTGAGTGCTTCTTTTCTGATTGATGTAAGAAGGTGCAGGCACTGTGAGAGAGATGGGAGATCAGTGTCTTCTATCACCGAGGGGATGGGTATAGGGTTGTACCTGAGCATGATGGTGAAGGGCAAGGTCTTGGTAACTGAATGAGTCTGGATATTGTGTGAGAACTCCAGATCCGTAAGCAAGTCGGCCCAGGAATGAGGCGATGTGCCGCAATAAATGCGCAGATAAGCCTCTACTTCCTGATTGGCATGTTCAGTTTGTCTGTCCGTTTGTGGGTGATAGGCTGTTGACAGTTTAGACTTAATTCCGAGGCGCTTGCATAGCGTTTGGAAGACTTGTGATGCGAATTGGGGTCCCCAGTTGGAGATAATGCATTTGGGGAGTCCAAAACGCCAATAAACATTGTCATGGTAACACTTCGCTGTTCTGAGTGCATCAATCGTCTTATGGCAGGGGATAAGGACGATTCCTTTGGAAGCGTCATGGTCAACTACTACCATTATGGAGTCATATCCATTTGATGCAGACAGATCGGTAATAAAGTCCATTGATACCGATTGAAATGGGAGCATAGAGGCGTCTGCGGGTATCGGAAGCATGGGTGGTTTGGTCGGATGCATGTTGATTTTCATCTGTTGGCATGCCACGCAACCTTTGACGTAGTTCCCCACAAATACAGTTAAGCCGGGCCACCAATAGTGTTGTCGCACTAATTGGGAGGTTTTAAATACCCCTGGGTGGCCAAAAGACAGGAGGTCATGGAACATCTGTAAGATTTCACGTTTAATGTCTGTGTTGTCTGGTACATAAACCCGTTTCTGGTATCGGAGAAGATCAGAGTCAATGGTCCAGTCATCAAGAGAGAATCAGAAAGGAGATGGGATTTTTAAGGCTCGTGCATCCTGGATCGTTTTTGCAAACAAGTCCCCTTCCTGGGCGTTTTGGATGCGATTTTGGAGATCAACATTGATTGTTCCGATGAATAGTGTCTCTGGTAGCATAATATGTTCTTCTAGTGGTTCCTCACCATGATCTGGGCGTCTAGATAGTGCATCAGTGCCAGGGATAGACTTTCCCGGATGGTGAGTGATTACACAATTGAACTGAGACAGGAAAAGATTCCATCGTGATTGTCTAGGGGTTAAGCGGTGTTCCGAACGGAAGTATGACAAGTTCTTGTGATCACACCAGATTGTGGTTGTGTGTGGATTGCCAAGTAGATAGTGGCGCCAGGCTTCAAGGCCATGTATTATCCCTAGAAGTTCTCTGTCATAAACTTTGTAGCACTGTTGGGTGGGTCCGAATGTCTCCGAAATATATCCACAAGGCTGTAAGTCTCCATTTGAATTGGCTTGGTAAAGCACGGCTCCAGAGGCTACTTTGGATGCGTCCGTTTCAAGGATGAATGGCTTGGTGGGGTCAGGTACGAGTAATGCCGGTTTGTCAAGAAATAATGTTTTGAGTTTCGTAAACACTTGGTCCCTTTCCGGTGTCCATTTCCACTGTTCATTGGTGCGGGTGAGTTCGTTAAGTGGATATACAATATCCGAGAAACTGGGGATAAAATGTCTGTAGTAATTGCAGAATCCCATAAAGCTTCGAAGCTGTTTAACCGTTCGCAGGGTGGGCCAACCGGCAATGCCTGCCAGTTTGACAGGGTCCATGTGAATGTTATCCGGGGTGATGATCATCCCCAGAAATTTGACATGTTGTACACCGAATAGGCATTTTTCTGGTTTGCAATAAAGATCATTGGCTGCACAGAGATCCAGAATTTGGCAAGTGCATTGGTAAAGTTCTTTCATCGAGTTTGCCGGGATGAGTACGTCATCCATATAAATCATGGTTCCGTCTTTGAGTATTATGAAGTGGAAAGTATCATCCATGAATGCTTGGAAGGTGGTGGGCAAATTGCATAGCCCGAAGAACATGACGGTTGGTTCGAATAATCCTCAAGGAGTTTTAAAAGCGGCTTTCCATTGATCGCCATCTTTTATCCAAATGTTATTGTAGCCGGAGTGAAGGTCAAGTTTTGTGAAGTATTTTGCTCCTTTGAGTTTATCCATGAGATCACTAATCAGGGGTAAAGGGTATGCGTTCTTGATAGTTCCCTCATTAAGGGCTCGGTAGTCCTGGCATCCACAAAGGCTAGTGTCCTTCTTTCTGACAAAGAAGAAAGGAGATGCCATTGGTGATTTGGATGGGCGGATGTAGCCTTTACGCAAGTTTTCGTCTAGGAATTCGTCGAGCATGGCCAGTTCTTTGGGTGCCAGTGGGTAGACTTTACAGTTGCATGGTACGAAGTCAGGTTTGAGATTGATGGCGTGATCATATGGTCTAGATATGGGGAATTGTTCTGCCGACTTTTTATGGAAAATGTCCAGGTACTGGTGATACTTGGGTGGAATCATGTCTTCCACAGGTTTCGTTTCCTTGACCCGTTCCTGAGCAAGTGTGGTAGCGGTAGTGACTTTTGTGATAGTGAGAGTGCCTTTATTCCAATCAATAACCGGGTTATGGTTTTTTAACCATGGTAAACCGAGGATAATATCCTCCTTTCCTAGGGATGTAACTAGGAGCTTTGAAGGGAAAGATTTTCCCTCAATGCAAACCAATCGCCATGTGTATTTGGTGATGGTTCCATGCTCGTTGGTGGATCTGTCCACATTAAGAACAGTAATGGGGCAGGCAAGCGTTTGTGTTGGTATGCGATACTTGATAATGAATTTGGCATCGATAAACTGGCCTTCAGTGCCAGAGTCGATGAGCACATTGGTGGGGACGGTTTTGTCATAAACAATCATAGAAATTGGGATCTTCATTGCAGGGAGTGAAGGATCAGAATTTACAATTGGAGACATAGTAACAGGAAGACTTAATGTCTGTCTAAGCTTCCTCTTTAAAAACCCTGTTTATCCAGGATGTCAAAGATCTTGTCTTTCTTTGTCTCGTCGAAGTGGCTGAGCAAGTTATGGATGCTTGCAGCGATGTGCTCAGGAGTATCGTTCTCCAGAGTGGGTTCAGGTGTCTCGACAATGGGGAATGCATTATCGATGGTACGGACCATACACTGTTGGCTGGGTCCCTGCTGGTACTTGGTGCAGTCGTGAGCATTGTGGCCTTTCTCTCTACAGGCAAGACAACGTCCTTCATGCATGCATTTGGCACATTCTTCTTCTGAGAGACATGGTGGACGGTTAGTAGCGTTAACCTGCATATCACGCTGGTTAGGCTGGTATGGGCAGCATTGCTGGTTGTTGCCGAGGTTACAGAAACGGTTTTCTTGTTTAATGGGAGCTTGTCCCAGGCCACGGAGGGCCTTGAGTCGTTGGTAGACAGCATCCTGTTTGGAGGCCTCATGGTACCATTCCTCAATAGTGGTGGGCTGTTTGGCGTTAGATAGAACATGCGCCAGGAGGCCATGTTTGAGACCTTTCTCATAGATGGGGATGAGATTGTTGTCCCCTGACATGCCTGCTCGGGTTACAAGTGACTGGAAATGACTATTGTAGTCGTCAGCCAAGCCAGTCTGTTGGAGAGTCATGATTTCCTGAGACGCTTCGGCGATGTCATTTGTGGTGATGAAGGTGTTGTGGAAGTCGCATTTAAAGTCACCCCACATTCCATATCCTACGAGTGTGGTGAGAGTCTTGCCGCTGGGGTCCTTGGTGAAGGTGGAGGCGAGCATTTCACAGTTGATGGCCCAATCTCCTGCAGTTCCTGTCTGCATATAGGAGAGGATAAAGTTGATCTTCAACTCATCAGAGGTGTAGATGTGGCGGTTGATATGGAGGTACGCCTCGCAACTGGATAAGAAGCGACAGGCATACTTGTGGTCCCCATCGAAGGTATTGGGACGGGCAAGGTTGATCTCCTTGGGTGCTGAAGTGGTGGTCGACATTTGGGGAGGTGGTGTCTGGGTCCTTGGGAAGAGTAGGCAGTAGTCGGGTATGTTTTGCGCGAAGGTAATATGTGCGTCGTCAGCATTGTTGGCTTTGGACCACTGAAATTCTCTGTTTAGGTTCTGTAACCATGAGTAATAGTTGTAGTCGTTCGAGTTGGTCTGCTTTTTCTTAAAGCACTTGAGGGTATGGTCCCAGGTACCTCCAATGATGGGGTAGGTGGGCTGCGGGATAGCAAGTTTGGTTGACAGGTTGGGCAGAGGGTTGGTGCTTGGACATTGGATATGTCAGCAAAAAATTTTTTGGGAAAGCTTGTGCTAGTGTTAAGCTCAACGGTTACATGGTGATCGACGTCGGGACTTCCTGATCAGCAATGACTGGTAGTACGACAATGGGGCTTCCTAGATGTTGTAAGTCGAAGGTGATCGGCGATGGGGCTTCCTGATCGGCGATGTGGATGCGGTAGGTTTCTTAGAGGTGTTGGGTTACAACAAAGTGACTGGTGGTAGTAGAGTGCACACTAAGGCACTGAGGAGCAGATAATGGGCTTGTATGAACAAAGAGCACAAGCTTAGGGCTTGTGTGATCTACATTACATGCTTATATGCTACTCTATGTGTTTGCTACTGTAGGGTCATGTATAAGGTCGTTTACATGGCTATGGAAGGTCATGGAAACCCAAGGAAGGTCTTGGTAATACAGTTGAAGGTATCAGTAAGCAAAGCACGTCATGGTGATGTGATATAGCGTCATCATGGCGTCTTATGGTGCAAGGTGAATAAGGATGAGTAAGGAAGGGAAATGGGGGAGTTGTGCTGACTGATGATGATGAAGAGGAAGTGAGTCAGCGCAATGAGAGGAAAGTAAGGGAAAATTGTAACAGTTCCCCTGTAGTATGATCGAATGTAATTTGACAGTTGTCGTATCCTGCATTCTGTCCTACTGTTACACATGCAATATTAAACGCTTTCCATGCTACTTGATCTGCATCTTTACAGCACTGGCATAGGTTTCTGGTATCAATTAGAGTTACGGGTCTTGCCATGTTGATCTTGCTAATCCGTTGATCCAGCGATCACAATTTTCATCAATTTACTAACACTACTAATGACAATTCCCAATACCTTTAGGTAGAGGGTCTTGTATAGTGATAATTGGAATCATCGAAAAACGGGGCGGGGCCCGCAGCCTTGCTATATATGTAATGCCGAAGTATGGCATTGTGTGAACTTACCCTTTTTGATGTGAGTGACTCATTCATTTGTCATAATTTGCACAGCTTCATAATCATATACATGTATTTCTGTGGAAGCTGCTCAGAGAGATTCTTGGCGATTCTTGGTGATGATGATTTCTTTGATTGTAGCTGAGTGTGCCATCACGTGATGTCTCACATTCCCTTTGCTCATGCCTGCAACTTTGTTTCTGGTTCCCATTTCTTCTTGGTCTTTTTGACAGGAGTGGGTGAAGAGGGAATATCGACTTGTGAACTAGGGGTCATATTGTCACCAAACATCACACCTGTTGGCAACAGGACATTGGCATCTTTATAGTCAATCACACCCTTGCTGGCTTTAAATTCGAAGGCATTGTGCGGCGGAAGTACCGGATTGCGCGTTCGGGCTTCCTGCGCAGCAAGTAGTGGTTTCCGACCATGCAGCACACCTCAGGCCGGTCCTTGTATATGCTCAGGTAATAATGCGCAAGCTTGGAGAGCTTCACACGATTCTCTGCGACGTACAGAATATTTGAGAGGATGTCGATATCGTCGAGCCGCATCAGGCCAATCTTCATTATCGCATCGAACTGAGCCTCGGAGCCGTGGAATTCTGGGACTGGGGAAGGGCATGAGTTTCAGCATGTATACAAGCGAGCAATATGAGCAAATATACCGTGTAAATGGCATAGAATGGTGGCCCGCAGGCCCATAAGTCATGCACTCTTCGGAAAGAAGTCGGCCCCAAGGAGATATTCCCACACGATGAGGCCCTCAACCGGAGCATGCAAGTCGACGATGACTTTCGTCTTGAAGAACTCGATGGGCGAATGGTCCAATGGGACATCTATAGGGATGATGGCACCAAGCTTGTAGTACCTTCATGTCAGTAAGACTAGAACGACGCCAAGGGGAAGGGGGGGGGATCACTCACTTCCTCGTGATTGCCTATACTACTAGCGAGGAACGGCCATGCCAACCATTCCTTTGATAGAAAGTATTGCTGCCTCGACGGCTTCTTCCCTTCGCGCTAACCGCTTCAGAAATAAAGCCTTGCCAAAGGCTCATTGTTTGCGGCTCAGGTTAATCTAGTGTGGAAATACGGACGCACAGAAATAGTAACCATGGATCTGTCTCATCCGAGACCATCTCCAGAATCCCCGGTATGTGTACGTTAACAGGTAGCTGATACGGAACATGTGAAGTATTCGCTGGCCGGGAATTGCGAGTGAGGACGTAGAACGTGGACGAGGCCTGTCTGTTCTGTGCCCATGAATATTTGAAGAGATCAGCATATACACACGTAACAAGCATCACAAGAACGGCGGCACATCTTACAGTCAAGGTTATGCCAGTCCCTCAGCGCACGCTTCTCCTCTGTCTTTGAATTCGGTCAGCTCCCGTGCTTGCAATTATGCGTAGCAGGCTCGGGGCCCCAGACATGATGTGTCTACGCACCAGAGAGTCAAAGTACCAGTGCATAAACCGGTCGCGCGCACTCCTGCACTCGCCAAGCAAGCGTGATGCGCGCATGTGCTCTTTAGCCTCACAGAGTGCATGGGCGGCCACGAGCGTGTCTTGTTCATCCACCTCGAGCTCAGCGTCACGGTCCGCATCCAAGTCCATTGCCGTAGCGGACTGCGCGGACCCTGCAGTCTTTCGGTGCTCCACCGGGATTTCAAGAAAAAGCTCGGATGCCCTGTTGATGTAGAACGTTCAGATTGCGGTTGTACAGTCGGACATATCAAGTAAGCGGTAGGCGCACCACTTCGATGCATAGTAGAGGCCTCTGTCCGAGCAGTCTTTCACGGCCCTCCGCAGGGCGGTCACGACACCTCCGTCCATTTCTTACGGCTTTCAGTTCTTCCTGGTCTTATATCAGGCAGTAGCAAGCCAATACGATTTGTTTGAGTGAGTCTCAAGAGCAAATTCTACCTGTGCCGTGGCTGCGGACTCGGATTCGGTGAACAGACACTCGTGCCAGGCGAGTCTTGAGGCGACGCGGACGCATCATGTGGCTTGCACGGGATTTCCCGGAATAGCCGGCGGTGTACCCAGTTACTAATCGTCAAGAATAGCGCAGTATATCTGCCAAAAGTAGTCAATAATTATTGTCCAGCACCAACCGTGCAGCTCAAATGGTTATATACACCCGGGGACATAGTAAATTAAAGGCGGATGATGGACATAACCTTTTGGACAATGGAAAGAAATTGGTTGCCCCGCTTTTCAATCTCATGTGTAATCCATGACTAAATGGATTTAATGCCCTTGGAAGTATTAATCAGACTTTACCCCTTGGGTTGATGACTCCAACAACACACATTTTTTCATCATTGTAGCTCTGGTGCTTGTGTAAAAATGGACATCCTTACTACTGATCTGACCCCAATAGCATATTTAGTAAGTAATGATCAGAACTATTACAGTCAACCACCTTTCCTTTAGACACCCAATCAAATAATATTATTTGCTATTTTTTCCGAATTGTTTGCTCTTTCAAAACCAACCACAGATGATCCACAAAGTGCTAAGGGCGCTCTGTGAAATCCTCAGCAATGCAGATGCAAATAATCAATTATAGTGAATTCTTTAGTGAAATCAAGAGTTTTGTCACAGATCTGGGTCCTTTGGACACCCATGACAGCATGATAAATGTGTCAATCAGGGGTTTACATTCCCACGCAGGCTGGTATTTTGTCTGCATAACCAAAGGTCTGGAAGCTTCAGGCATGGGAATTGAGAATGTGGCCCAATATCACAATCAGTGCCTTCAGAATGGTATTTGTTAGATTCACTCCCTGATTAAGGGTTAGAAACAAGTGATAACAGATTCACACAATAATACTAGTTAGTTTAGGGTAGGCTTGTTACCCTCCACTTGCTAGAGTGTTAGAGCTGATGATGGTGGTAAGAGACAAGAGATGAATTAAACTGCTTTTTACCACAATTTTATGTTGGGCTTTTATACCCTACATGTTGTAGTCTATTTACTATGTTCTAGTATGTACCACTAAATACTGTTAGATACAGTTGTTATGATATATACATTTTTCAATTCTAGTTTCATCTTTTATTATATAATGATGGATTAGTCATTAGGTATGCTTCGTCTGATCAGTAGTAAGCAGGCACAGATAGTTCTAGATCTATGACGTCACAGTAGAAGGTTCTAGAGCAATGACACCATATTGCATCAGTATGGTGACATATTACATAGTAATGGCATCATGACTGTTTCATGCTTCTGATTGGTAGTTTATTATAGATTTGACCTGCCCTTAAGTAGTCAAATGTGTATAAGTAGCAACCAATGCAGACCTGGGGAACTCAGTTGAGTTCTCTTAGGATATCCACTATCTCTGTGTGATCCCTCCTTGTCAACTTGCATACCCCTCTCCTAAGTTGTTTCACTGGTAGAACCTGTGCACCATGTTGGTGTATAGTGTTGCCCTAACAATGGTTGATCTTCTTTCCTTTTTCATCTGCCTCCGATCCTTTTTCCTTTTCTGTTCTTCCCTTTCATGTTTCCCCTTTCGGCATGATCACCTGTTCCCTGATCCCCTTTAGTCGAATGACTCATTATGACTCGTGACCTTTCCCTTTTGGTAATACCTTCACATGACACCCCAGCCCTATAAGTAGTTGAGCCGAACATTATTGTTTCCTGTTCTTCTCTTCTACTTACCATCATGTCGACTTAGCATTACATGTGATCTGAACATAGTCCCTCTGAGTTCCCCCTCAGATTACTAGGTGTTCCTTTCATGCTAGTCAGTATTTCGTCAATCTCTTCAGGGGCCCTGTTGAGTTATTCCCAGCCACCGCCTAACACATACTACTATTGATTTATAAGTCATAGGAACATTCCAGTATGCACTTGTACATGTGTTTTAACTATTACTAAGTGTCCTATGAGTCAACAGTCTATTCTGGTACATTCTACAGCCTACCATGCTATCTTTATCTTATACTAGAACCTTCATCCAGTTTCCATTGAGTCATACAGTATAATATCTAAGGTAACCAAGCTTGGATATTCCTATACCTATGATGCTTCTCCTGATTTCCTAATTGGTCTTGCTGTGCAATGTGCTATACTTGGCTCCCATCAATTGCATCTTCAATTGATTGCCATGCTTCCATCAGCTATTCTTAGCTGAACACTTAGATATACTTGTGTGGCTCAGCACTTATGCTAGCCTTCTGAATCTTATCTTGTTGTGGCTTATTACTTATTACTGTGGACTAAGATTGAGTCATTCCACCTATAGATTAATGATATTGGTGAAAGGGGTTTGCTCTGGTGTCCTATTGTCTATTAGCATAAAGAGCTCTTCAGGCCCTACATTCATAAGGTTTACAATTCTATTGTAACCTGTCATGACTCGATATGATGGTTCTTCATTCATCCAGCGCATTAGGAGTTCTCTGTCCATGTTCATCATCTGAGGTGTTCCTTCTTCTCTTTGATCTACTGTTGTATTTCCTTTGGCTACAAAGTTGTTCATGTATGCAAACATTTGTTCTCGTAATTGCTTATTGATATTGTGAACTATTTGGTTGGCATTCTTAGCATAATCAGTTTGTGCTATCACCGTTCATTGATAACATAAGTTGTTATGTGGCTGATTACATATCCTAGTTCTGATGTAAGCATTGATTACCCATTTGTTTAATTGGTAAGAGAACATCGTGGCTTTGTGTTCAATTACAATTTCTTGTTTATCCATTACTGGTATTTCCCTTGTAGTATGATCAAATATGATTTGACAGTTATCATATCCTGCATTTGTGCCTATCGTTGCACATGCTATGTTGAATACCTTCTAGCTAATTAGATTTGCATCTTTACATCACTGACACATATTAAGCACAGTGAACGAAAGACTAGACTTAGTCTGGGCAATCACAGTGAGTCCAGTGATGAGTGTACAAGATAAGGGACACTACTACTGGGCTGCCGCTTTGTAGCTACATGGTCATGTGACTAGCTGGTCCACTGGACGTGTCCAGTGGACCTTGGGTCATGTGACAAGCCAAATGACAAAGGACAAGCCACTGGATGTGTCCGGTGGATAATTTCCTTATTAGGAAGGTGGCTCGTCATAATAAAGAAAATAGAAAGAAAATAAGGGGAATATAAAGAGAGACCATAGGCTATCTACTGACAGAAATCAATAGCTCTAATAACACATTCCCTGGGTATCTATTACATTTATGGGTCTCTCCATGTCAATCTTGTTAATCCGTCAATCCGGCAATCATGATTTTCATCAATTTACTAACAAAATCCTACTTTTCAACACCTTTCTTTTTTTTGTGAAAGAACTGGGACAGCACTCTGCACTAAAATTATAATATATATAGCTAGAGCCAGCCTGTATCTACACAAATATTTTCAAATGAAAAGAGATGGAAATGAAGGAGAAAAAGACTGGTGTCTAAAGGATGGGTGGTGTCTAAAGGAATGGTGGTTGACTGTATATGCTCTGATTGGATCAATCCATTCTGCTGAGGTGTTACAACCTTTTTCTCCTCTTACAGTCCTGAAAGTGGTAGCAACATGTTTAACCAATAAAGGTTTATTTCTTGTTACTAATATACTGCCCTAATTCCTCCATATATGTGTATTTTTACCCTTAAAAACAGGTATTGGGCCTTGCCTGCACAGCTGGCCCTATACTTATAAAGATGGGTAGAAGAGTAAAAGAGTCTGAAGATGAATCTAAGATTTGTGTTGATGAATAATTGTTATGTCATCTGACCAGTGTTGTGCATCCCACAGGGATGCAGGGATCCCTACATCC
Source organism: Coniferiporia sulphurascens (assembly GCA_002794785.1). NCBI lineage: Eukaryota > Fungi > Basidiomycota > Agaricomycetes > Hymenochaetales > Hymenochaetaceae > Coniferiporia > Coniferiporia sulphurascens. The sequence continues at coordinate 576,060 of NBBA01000010.1, read as the reverse complement.
CTGCACCCCTGCATCCCTGCGAGATCTCTGCACCATGGGAATCCCGTCATGATAGCTTGATTTAGAAGCTTAGGTCATTTTTGCACACGTCTTACATGTTAATGTCCCAAACGGGAGCATCGCTTGTGGGTTGCTGCATCCCCTTCCCATATTGGGAATCCCTGCAAGGTGCAGGGATCCCTGCATCCCTTCCCTGCCAGCTAATCAATCCCACATGTTAAGCTCAACGGTTACACAGTGATCAACATCGGGGCTTCCTGATCGTCGGGGCTGGTAGTACGGCAACAGGGCTTCCTAGATGTCGTAAGTCGAAGGTGATCATCAGCAGGGCTTCCTGATCGACAATGTGGACGCAGTAGGCTTCTGAGCGGAGTCGGGTTACGACGAAACGACTAGTGGCTCAACGGCACACAGTAGACTGGTGGTAGCAGATAATGGGCTTGTATGAACAAAGAGCACAAGCTTAGGGCTTGTGCTACTGAAGTTACATGCTTATATGCTACTCTATGTGTTTGCTACTGTAGGGTCATGTATAAGGTCGTTTACATGGCTATGGAAGGTCATGGAAACCCAAGGAAGGTCTTGGTAATACAGTTGAAGGTATCAGTAAGCAAAGCACGTCATGGTGATGTGATATAGCGTCATCATGGCATCTTATGGTGCAAGGTGGAGAAGGATGAGTAAGGAAGAGAAATGGGGGAGTTGCGCTGACTGATGATGACGAAGAGGAAGTGAGTCAGTGCAGTAAGGGAAAGTAAAGGAAAATTGTAACACCACAGGGATGCACAACACTGCATCTGACTGTCCTGCCAGTGTCTCTGACTCCGAGTCTCTGGCGCAGTTGCCCAGCCGCAAACACAGATACCCCAATTGTATCCCTTTCTCCTCAGTATGAAGAAAAAAGAGAGAGATCCACTGTTTCCACAGTATTTTCATGACCTCATTTGATTCCAATATTACAGTGCTCAATTCTGTTGTCAGCTTAATGAACTAGCACTCACTCAAGTTGGCATGCTCAATCTTTTGACCTCTTTGTAAAAACCAACTTGAATAACACAGATGAATCGGGATGATAGGAGCACCGGAAAACGTTGAAAACCAGCCTGCCTGAACTTTTCTGGGTGCAAAGGCTAAGTCACGATACCTGCGATGCACCTGTTCAAAAGCTTTCGAAGTCTCGTTACTGATGGCTTTTGCCCCTTATTGAGCAGGGGTCGGACACAGTCTGTTAAGTGTATTGGCTTGGCCGAGGACAATTCAATATCCCTCAAGTTCACCTGTGCGCCTGTCTCATTCTCCATGCAAGGTAAGGGTGAGCAGCCAAAGCGTAAAAACTCGCTATTTAACATCCTGGATATTAGGATGCTGGGATAACTCTTGTAGTAGAGGGTATTTGACTGGTAGCACTTTGGGAATAAGTCCTTCATTTATATGATTGATTAGTCACACCGACTCGGCAAGCACTGGATGCTAGTTTTCTAATCTGTCTGAGTCGACTTCTTTACACCTACTTCGTATTTTATTGAGTAGGTTCAATTCCGGTGAATAATGTCCAAGGTTACACCTTGTTTTGGGGATTGGACCATCCATCTCGTAATAATAGTCTAAAGTACACCCTCATAAATATATGCAACAGATTTATTATAACATGCATTTTTTCGCAGTATCGTTCAGCTGCTGAGGCCGTATCGCCTGCTTCAGTGGCCATGCATCCTCATGTGCAGCTGATATGAGTGAAGAGGCCGAGATGTTCCGTCACCCTGGAGAGGAGAATGTGAGGTTCACAAGTGTATAAATCGCAGGGGACACTCACAATCATGGTATTTGGGAATCCTGGGTCAAACAGAAGGATGCTCTCGATGTACTTTATTTGATCATTTGTCAACGATATCTTAAGTGCTTCGGTGTTCGCCATTAGATGCTCTACCTTTCGTCCACCAATGATAGGGAAGACGTAGAGCGTCTTCTGCATCACGTATGCAATCGCAACTGCCGTGATGTGCTCTGCCCCCACCTCCTTCGCTGCCTTTTCTGTTACAAATTTCCTTTATTCATCGCTTTATCAGCATTAGTCATCTTCATTGACTAAACTACCTTGTACACTGACTGATCCTAGCCTCATGATCAGTCAGATTCTTCTACCAGTTTCTATCTCCTTCCATGCTGACTGATCCTTACTGTTCGCTCAGTCAGCATTCCATATTATTCTATAGTGTTCTACACATGTACATAAGGACTCGCTTTCAGAGCATCAAGCCTTAAGCTTGTGCTCTTTGTTCAACAGAGCCTACTCATTCACTATCTCCTCTACAGGATATTAAGTCACCAGTCACCAAGTCCACCAGTCTACTAGTCCTTGGGGAAACCCTTGTTCAATTGTCGCCTCATCTCTACCTTGTCTTACTCGGTTGATCTTCGTCAATCGCTTATTAAGCCTTACCTCATCAGTAGGCTTAACATTTTCCAGCACCACACACATCCTTTTTTCATCCTCGTTATGCATCCAATCAGGCTGCAAGATAGTTCGGCCCTTTTCTCCAGACTCGGCTCGGCAGGCCTCCTCAGCATCTGCGTGTAAACGTCCTCCTGCAAGTACTTGTCAAGGTGCGAGGGCAAGTCCTTGTGCACGGGCCATAGAGATGATGTTGCACTCAAGGCTGTGCGCCATGACATTCCACGCATCCTAGTAAATTACGAATGGCGTCTTGCCATGATCCCTCACGTACTGGTTCGTGGCTGAGACAACCCACATGGGCATGTCCGACACTCCTAAATAAAGTACCTTTCCAGAGATGACGAGATGATGCAAGTTGTTCATGACCTCCTCGATGGAGCTCTTGTAGTCCCATCAATGAACATAGAGGATGTCGATGTAGCTTGTGCAGAGCTTCTTGAGACTCGCCTCGATGCTGACTTTGAGCGACTTACCGCTATTGCCCAAGTAGTTGGCCTGGATATTGATATTCTCTTGTCCACACATGTAGTTCGCCGTGTACTATTTAATGTATAAGTCAATCATTACAAAGAGAAAATCCGTAATCACACACCTTTGTCGCAATAACAAGCTGGTCTCGGATTCCACACTTTTCTGCCCATTCTCGTCTCGTCCTGACTGTAAATATAGCATTAGCCACATAAAATATATTAATTCGGCACTGGCAGTTCATGAGTAACGCACTAGTTGTTGGCCATGTCAATAAAGTTTCCACCAGCGTCATAAAATGCATCGAGGAGTTTGAATGACGACTCCTTGTCCATTTCCCCCATACCAAATTTCCCCCACTTGTCTCCAATGTTCATAGCACCAAGCCGGAGTGGCGAGACATGCACACCAGCAAGTGGTGATAGCACATGGTAGCGGCTGAGGGGATTGGCTGGTGGAGGCACAGGTGCAAAAAATGACATTTTTCGAAAGTGCTGTTTGGACTGCGAGGTTTGAAGATGAGGTGGGGGGAAATAGGCAGCAAACCACAATATTATTGTTTATTTATTTTGTATGTGAAGTGGACAGTACTAGTGACAAATTCTTCGGCACTCATAAGCAATTCTATGTCATTTTCATGATCAGCGGCTTCGAGATCGACACCTAGCTTGTTTGAGCTGATATAGATGACCACTTTTACAAAGGCTTCGTAATTTGGCCCCACAGCGCTTAATTATTTTGCCTTCACATTATTTGCATACATGTACTAGTTGCCAGAATGGGAGTCTCTCTTGCCACATCTTTTTCCATATTTGGAATTCCTCCCAGACAATATTCCCTCAGGGCACTGGTACTATTGAGCCAGTACTGGCAGCAACAAGTTAACAACACTATTTTTGCTGCCAGTGCGGTCACTCCCTAGAGTCCATACTCCCTTTCGGGACCCAGCTGTTTCCTTACCACCCACAGAAAGTTAGCGCTTACATTCTGACTTGGAGAAACTTAAAATACATGTACATGGTGTGCCCTAGTCCATGGAAAGACCTCAGCAGTATGCAAGAACATTTCAAAAGCTACACCAACTATGACTAGGGACGCAACCTCCTTTGCCCCACCTGCCACATACCCAAGACTAGGGCTCATCTCCTTCTGTCTTGCCCCACCACCCTCATGGACCGTAAAACTGTGTGGAAAACCCCCATACCCTCCATGGAGGCCAATTGGTTCTCTAAAGATGGGCTCCCCCACCTCACCGATTTTCTGGCTGTCTCCCCTGCTTTTGAAGCAGACCCCATCCTTGTCTTTGACCTGGGTGGCCCCCCTGTTGTTAGTAAATTGATGAAAATTGTGGTGATTGATATGGCAAGACCCATAACTCTAATTGATACCAGGAACCTATGCCAACACTGTAAAGATGCAGATCAAGTAGCATGGGGAGTGTTTAACTATTAAATAAATATAACAAATGTACTAAATATAAAGGTGGTCATATGAACACCCACCTTACTAAGTGAACGATAACGCAATGATAACGCCATATGATAGGAGCTATGATAGTTATAGTATATGTAGCTCACAGTAGATGTATATAAGGAGAGCTGGTCTCTACCATGAAATACATCGGTTTACACTGATAACCCACCTGTTACAATTTTCCTTTACTTTCCCTATTGCGCTGACGCACTTTCCCTTCGTCATCATCAGTCAGCGCAACTCCCCCATTTCTCTGCCTTACTCATCATTATTTGCCTTGCACCATAAGACGCCATGATGACGCCTTATTGCACCATCATGATGTGCTTTGCTTACTGATCACCGTACTTGTATTACCAAGGCATTCCTTGAGTTTCCATGACCTTCCATAGTCTGGCAAACATACCTAACCAAGTCGCTACAGTAGCAAACACATAGAGTAGCATATAAGCATGTAACTTCAGTAGCACAAGCCCTAAGCTTGTGCTCTTTGTTCATACAAGCCCATTATCTGCTACCACCAGTCTACTGTGCGCCACTTGGCCATTAGTCACTTCGTTGTAACCCGACTCCACTAAGAAGCACCTCGCGTCCACATCGCCAATCAGGAAGCCCATCGACGATCATCTTCGACTTACAACATCTAGGAAGCCCCGTTGCCATACCATCAGTTCCGACGATCAGGAAGCCCCGACGTCGATCACCACGTAACCATTGAGCTTAACACCACCTTTGCCTCAACTTCACCACTGCACCTCATCATCTACCACAACATGCGTAGATTTTAAGATTAACATTGCATGTGCAACAGTAGGACAGAATGCAGGATATGACAACTGTCAAATAGCATTTGATCATACAACAAGGGAACAACAAGTGGCGGAAAGACAAGAATTAGTAATCAAACATAGAGCAACTATGTTCTCATACCAATTGAATAGATATGTGATCAGTGCTTATACAAGAACCAAGATTTATAATCAGCCACATAATGTATTATGTTATCAAAGGGCAGTTATTACATCAACCGATTATGCAGAAGTGGCACACCAAATAGTTCACACTATCAATAAACAACTATGAGAACAAATGTTTGCATACAAAGCCAACTTCATAGCCAAAGGACATACAACAGTTGATCAAAAGGAACCAAGACCAGGACAGGAGTTAATACCCATAGACAAAGAAATCATAATATGATGGTTCAATGATGAACCTTTGTATAGAATTACACCAGGGTATAGTAGGATAGCAAATATAAATGCTACAGGGTCTGAAGAGCTCTTTATGCCAATAGATGACAGGACACCACAGGAGACACCAATATTAGGGATAATGGACATCTGAAATAAATCCAGTACAGCATCCCAAGTATCCCAGAAAGGTAATATCAAGGCTCAAGCCACAATTGATGGAACAAAGTGTGAAGCCACAAAGAAGCACTAGTTAAGGTTACAGATGCCAGGGGCTATAACCTTAATATAAATGTAATATCTGAATTAAGTGTCTGGTAATATAACTGATGGGAGCTAAGGCACTCAATTAAAGATGTAATTGATGGAAGCCATAAATAACGCATTGCACAGGAGAACTGATTAGGAAACTAGGAGAAGCATCTAGGTAAAGGTAGTATCCAAGATTGGTTACCTTAGGTATTATGCTTTATGACTCAATGGAAACTAGGGGAAGGTTCTAACAAGGATAAAGATAGCACAGTAGGCTGTAGAATGTACTGGAGTATGTAACCGACTCATAGGAAGCTAAGAATAGTAAATAGCATGTACAGGATTGTACAGGAACATTCCTATGTGTTAGATGTGGTTGATCTTCTTTCCTTTTTCATCTGCCTCTGATCCTTTTTCCTTTTCTATTCCTTCCTTTCATGTTTCCCCTTTCAGCATGATCACCTGTTCCTTGATCCCCCTTAGTTGAATGACTCATTATGACTTGTGACTTTTCCCTTTTGGCAATACCTTCACACATTCTGATTGCCCTATAAGTAGTTGAGCCAAACATTATTGTTTCCTGTTCTTCTCTTCTACTTACTGTCATGTCGACTTAGGTATTTACCTGTATGGTCTTTTCATTTTTGAGCAATCTACTTACCATTGTGTTGACTTAGCATTATGTGTGATCTGAACATAGTCCCTCTGAGTTTCCCCTCAGATTACTAGGTGTTCCCTTCATGCTAGTCAGTGTTTCATCGATCTCTTCAGGGCCCTGTCAAGTTATCCCCAGCTGCCACCTAACACTACGACTCACAAAAACATAGTAGTATGTAGTGGTACATACTAGAATGTAGTAAATAGACTACAACATGTAGGGTATAAAAGCCCAACATAAAATTGCAGTAAAAAGCAGTTTAATTCACTCTTGTCTCTTACCACCATCATCAGCTCTAACACTCTAGCGAGTGAAGGGTACTAAGCCTGCCCTAAACTAACTAGTATTATTGTGTGAATCTGTTATCACTTGTTTCTAACCCTTAATCAGGGAGTGAATCTAACACCTGTTGTCTTTATCTCTGCATTGGGTTTTGCCTTAGGCAACTGAGTGGACAACATCACCCTCCCTTTCACTGTCCCCCCTTGGGTGCCAGCCACCATCTCTGCTGATGGCATCCCCTTATTTTGAGCCCTTTATTACAAACACCATCTCATTCAAATACAGGGGCCTAAAGGCCCCTGGAGCATATTTTGTACTAGATAGTCATGACATGCTATAGAAATGCATTTAAAAATAAAATAAAAAACCAATTACAACTAACCATGTCGTTTTTGTGCATGTGGGGTAGCGGGCCTCAGGGAAAACTGTTTTTCCAGATACTTGTATTTCGACACAGTCATCACATCCCAATCCTTGAGACTTCTTAAAATCTACGCATGTTGTGGTAGACAATGAGGTGCAGTGGTGTAGTAAGAGAGGAATGGGGTTATCAGTGTAAACCAATGTATTTTGTAGTAGAGACCAGCTCTCCTTATATACATCTACCGTGAGCTACATATACTATAACTATCATAGCTCCTATCGTATTGCATTATCATTGCATTATCGTTTCATTAGTAAGATGGTTGTTCATATGACCATTCTATAATTACTTCATTCATTATATTTATTTAATACTCCCCTTCAAACTTTTACTAGGTGAAGTAGACTTGTAAAATGTTTGATTAATTCGATTGTTAGCGCTTTTGTCATAATATCAGCTTTTTGCTGTCCAGTTGGAATATATGAAACTGATATAGTTTCATTTTCTATATAATCTCGTAAAAAATCTTTTCGTATATCAATATGTTTCGTTCATTGCATATATTTTTGTTCTGTTGAATTTACTATTGTTATGGCTGCTTGATTATCGCATAATATTTTTGTAGGTGTATCCAAGGTCTGCAGTACCTCTTCAATGAGTCTTCTAAGCCATATAGCTTCTTTAACCCCATGTGTTAAAGCTTGTAATTCTGCTTCACATACTGATAATGACACTAATTCTTGTTTTTTACTTGACCATGATGTCATTGCATTTGCTATTTGAAATATATATCTGGATATTGCTTTATGGCCTTCTTGTGTCATTCCATCAGCATCAGTATATCCGATTAATTCAATTGGGTTATTACCCCCAAGTATTAACCAATAATCATTCATTCCTTTTAAATATTTAAAGCAGTGTTTTACTGCATTGTAATGTTCGATACTAGGCTTATTTAAATACCTAGCAAATTGACCTGTTGCGAATGATATATCAGGTCTGGTACAATCTGCTGCATATCATAATGCTCCAACCATATTCATGTAAGGTATTTGTCTCATGAAGTTTAATTCTTCATTGGTTGGATTTTCAAGTGATTTTAACACTTGTCCTGGTGTCATTGGTGTTCATACTGTTGCAGCATCTTTTAGATTATATTTTTCGATGATCATATCAATATAATTCTTTTGTCTTAGTTTGATTATTCTTTCTTCTCGGTTTCATTCAATTTCTATACCTAGTAACCAATGCACATCATTTCTGTCAGTAAATTTTATGTGTTTTCGAATTTCATCTTTAAAGGCTTTTATTATTAATAAATTTAAGCCGCAAATTGTTATATCATCAACATGTATGAATAGCATTAAGATTTTTTTTCCTTTTACTTTTCTAAAGAATACTGCGTTATCCTGGACTGATCATGTAAGTCCTATTCCGTTTAATATTTCTGATAATTTTTTATACCATCATCTTCCAGCCTGTTTTAGTCCATATAAGGCTTTATTTAATTTTAATACTTGTCCAGGTTTTATTTCAATTAAGTTTCCTGGCGGTGGTTTTATGTATATGTTTTCATCTTTTTCTAATTCACCATATAAGTATGCTGATTTAATATCGATTTGGTGAATTTTGTAATTGTTTGTTGTGCTCCAACTTAATATAGTTCTTACTGTGGCTAGTCATGCCACTGGAGCAAATGTGTCATTTGAATAGTAGTCAATGCCTTCTATTTGGGCAAATCCTTGAACTACTAATCTTGCTTTGTAACATTCAATTTCTCCGTTTGCTAATTTTTTTGTTTTATAAACAAATCTTGTTCCAATTATATTTATATCATCTGGTGGATCAATGATCGTCCATGTAGATCTTTCGATTAGCGTTTTTATTTCTTCTTTCATTGCTGTGATCCATTGATTTGCGTCAATTCTATTGATCACTTGTTGATATGAATTTGGATCGCCTATTAAATCTATATTGAATTGATTGAATTCAGTAAGATAGGCTGCTGTATTCTGTTCATCAAAATTAAGACCTAATGATCATTTCGTTGGGTTAATTGTTCTTGTTGGTCTTTCTTTTGTTAATTCTTGAATTTGTTCTTTTTGTTTTTCTGCTATATTCTCCCCTTCAATTTTAGATGGTGGAGAATCTAAAAATTGCAGATTTCATTTGACTGTGATTTTTCAGTCATGATAAGTTCTGTGACCTTTACTTTCTTTGTCGAATCCTAGCCATTATGCATATATTCCTTTTGGTTGTAATTTGTTAACGTCTTCTTGTCGTATAATGCAATGTTGGCCAAATTCTTTTAAGTTGTCAATGTTATAGTTTTCATTATATCGTTTAAAATATGGTGTTTTGAAATCAATAGCGCTTTTTGGCGTTCTATTGTAAACATAAGTGCTGTATTTCACAGCTTCTCCCCATAAACTTGGTGGTAATTTTGCTTGTAGCAGATTTACTTGTGTATTATTTAAAATTGTTCGATGTGATTGTTCTGCTATGCCATTTTGTTGGGGTGTATTGTGAACAGTCAGCTTTTGTATTGTTCCATGTTTTTCTAAATATTCAGTGAATTGTTTACTTAAAAACACTGTATCATTATCACTTTGTAATATTTTTATTTTTATATTATATTGCGTATTGAGCATTGTAGCCCAAGTTGTATATGCATTAAAACCCTTGTCTTTTGTTTTTAATAAAATCATTTTTATCCATCTCATAGCATCATCTACAAGTGTTAGAAGGTATTTATATCCTCCTATAGCATGTGTGGATGCAGGACCCCATATGTCCATATGGATATGATCCCCAAATTTTTCAGCTAATTTTGTAATTCTTATTTTTGGAATTTGCATTCTTTTTATATTTGCTTTAATGCAAGTCGTGCATTGAGTTTTGTTGTAATTTGAAATTTTATTATTTGTAATTTGTTCTTCTTTTAGTAATTGCTTTATATAAGCATAGCTTGTGTGTCCAAGTTTTTTGTGAAGTTCGAATAATGTTACATTTTTTGTAGCTGCTTGTACATTGTTATTAAATATACTATACAATCCATTTGTTTTTTGAATTTTTCCACATAAAGATCCATTAGGATACTTTATTATACATTCATTTTCTTTATAAATAAATTTGTAACTGTCTTGACATAGAAGTCCTTGAGAGACTAGTGTCATATTCATTTTTGGATTGTAGTAAACGTTTGATAATGTAATGACACTTACCGAGTGTCCATTGGGAATGTAAAGCTTAAGATCCCCTACTATATTTGATGTAAACATCAATTTGTTAGCGGCCGTTATCGTTATTGAATTAGTTTTGTATGTATTTCGTAATTGATTTAGATATGGTGTTAAGTGTATCATTGCACCAGTATCAATTATATCCATTAATGAATAAATATTGTTAGCAAATTCATTTGTAGTAGCTGCATTTATGCTTACATCTAGATTGTTGTCATCCACATCTTCCATAGCGCTATCGAAGTTTCCTAAAGCGTCTAGGAAGTCATTGTATGAATAAATTGGGAATTCTCCCATTTCGAGATTGTTGTCAATTTCCTCGATGAAGGCGGTTTCGCCTCGGCCGATTACGGCACTTAGTTCGATTTGAGAGCTTGATGCGATATTCATTGTTGCTGCTGTTATGATATATACATTTTTCAATTCTAGTTTCATCTTTTATTGTATAATGATGGATTAGTCATTAGGTACGCTTCGTCTGATCAGTAGTAAGCAGGCACAGATAGTTCTAGATCTATGACGTCACAGTAGAAGGTTCTAGAGCAATGATGCCATATTGCATCAGTATGGTGACATATTACATAGTAATGGCGTCATGACTGTTTCATGCTTCTGATTGGTAGTTTATTATAGATTTGACCTGCCCTTAAGTAGTCAAATGTGTATAAGTAGCAACCAATGCAGACCTGGGGAACTCAGTTGAGTTCTCTTAGGATATCCACTATCTCTGTGTGATCCCTCCTTGCCAACTTGCGTCTCACTTTCCTAAGTTGTTTCACTGGTAGAACCTGTGTGCCATGTTGGTGTATAGTGTTGCCCTAACAGCTGCTGCTGCTGTTGCAGTATGTTTAGCCTGGGCTGCACTTGCCCCAGTCGTCATTGGTGCTGCTGATGCACCTGTTTCCTTCCCTTTTCCTTTTTCATTGTTCACTTCCTCTTTCTTTTTGTGGGCTGCTTTCGTCCATTCCGTTTTCAGCACCCAGCAGACTCGACTAAAGTGCCCTAGCTTATTACAATTATAGCACTTTACCACTTGTGATTGTTGGTTAGGGGAATATCCCCCACATCCTTGTCCTCTGTATCCGCCATGGCCCCTATATCCGCTCCCTCGTGATTGAACACCGCAGCTAAAACTGCATCCATGGCCCCTAAAATAAGGGTGGTTCCGTTTGTCCTTGGGCAGGTGATTAGCCACTGCTCCTGTCCTCTGATGGTTTTTATGCCATCCTTCAAAGGCATTTCGTAATGCCGTTAATAAAAATGTTGGGGTTAGTGTAATAGGCGGGTTCCCCATGTTTGCATTTGTTTTGTTTATTGTTTTTATATATAACTCACTTTGAGTTAAGACGTATTGGTATTGTTCGGGAGTTGCTCTTGTAATGGCCGATATATAAGTCGACTCGGAGACACTGACTCCCTGGGCAATGAGCTCCTTGTATAAATTGCTGAGTTTATCGAGTGTTCTATCGAAATGGCTGACATGGCCTCCAATATCAAATAGGGCAGCCTCGTTAAAGCCCTTAGTAATTGTTGTCTGGACGTTATATCATCCATCAAGTGCTTTAAGAAGCGCTGGTATATCCTCAGAGAAATTAAGATAATAAGCCAATATTTTATCGGGCATAGTATGCATAATGCCATTGTATAAAGCACTAGTGACTCCAGTTTCGCCAGTTCCTGGCGTGTTAATGAGCAAGTTACCATAACCTGCACTTTCGATTGCACTTCAGATACGGAAATTCCAAAGCTTAAAGTTTCGTTGGCCATCGAGTTTTTCGATTCTGTTGAAGAATTTTTGGATTTCTGTGAGTTTTTGGGCCATATCCGGTTCATCTGTTTCGTCATTAGCATCAGAATCATTTCCAGGATCAGATGGCTCACTTGGTTCTTTTTCTTCTTTTTCTTCTTCTTCTTCTTCGGATTCTTCTGACTTTATATAAGGATTTTCGTTTTTAAAATTAGCTTTTTCCTCATTTGTTTTTAAATCATTAAACTCACTTATTCAGATTCTTATCTGGGTTGCGTCACCAGAATTAGATATTCCTAATTGTTTGGCTATTTCCTTTTGTTCATTTAAATAATTAGTTTGATAATTTTGCCTTTGTTCATTTGTGGCTGCATCATACCTTTCAATTCTGGCTCGAATTTCATTAATGTTTCCATGAATTGGTATTAGTCTTTTATTACATTCCATTATTAAGTTGAAATGCTCACTGGCTTCATTTGCTGCATTAATTTTTGTTTGTAATTCTTCTGCTGTATGTGTTTGAGGATATACTATTTTTAGATTGTTAGCAATTTTTCGTAAATTGTTTAAATGTGTTCATTTATCATGCTCATGATTTTTTCATTCTGTTTCAGTCTCGGGTTTGCTACCAGATGGTGAGGACATAGTTTCATTATAATCATTTCGTTAGTTGTAGAGTCAAGGCTCATAACCTCTTAAAATCTACACATGTTGTGGTAGACAATGAGGTGCAGTGGTGTAGTAAGAGAGGAACGGGGTTATCAGTGTAAACCGATGTATTTTGTAGTAGAGTCTTAAAATCTACACACATTGTGATAGACGATGAGGTGCAGTGGTAGTAGTTGAGAGGGAATGGGGTTATCAGTGTAAACCGATGTATTTCATAGTAGAGACCAGCTCTCCTTATATACATCTACCGTGGGCTACGTATACTATAACTATCATAGTGTTACAATTTTCCCTTACTTTCCTCTATAGCGCTGACTCACTTCACATTCGTCATCATCAGTCAGCGCAACTCCCCCATTTCTCTATCTTACTCATCCTTATTCGCCTTGCGCCATAAGACGCCATGATAACGCCTTATTGCACCATCATGATGTGCTTTGCTTACTGATCACCGTACTTGTATTACCAAGGCCTGCCTTGAGTTTCCATGACCTTCCATGGTCTGGCAAACATACCTAACCAAGTCGCTACAGTAGCAAACACATAGAGTAGCATATAAGCATGTAACTTCAGTAGCACAAGCCCTAAGCTTGTGCTCTTTGTTCATACAAGCCCATTATCTGCTACCACCAGTCTACTGTGTGCCACTTGGCCATTAGTCGCTTCATCGTAACCCGACTCACTCCAGAAGCCTATCGCGTCCACATCGCTGATCAGGAAGCCCCATCGACGATCACCCTCAACTTACGACATCTAGGAAGCCCCATTGCCGTACCATTAGTTCCGACAATCAGGAAGCCCCGACGTCGATCACCACATAACTGTTGAGCTTAACACATAGCTCCTATTCATATGGTGTTATCATTGCATTATTGTTCACTTAGTAAGGTGGTTGTTCATATGACCACCTTTATATTTAGTACGTTCGTTATATTTATTTAATATAGAGACCAGCTCTCCTTATATACATCTACCATGAGCTACATATACTATAACTATCATAGCTCCTATCATATTGCGTTATCGTTGCGTTATCATTTTGTTAGTAAGATGGTTGTTCATATGACCATTCTATAATTACTTCGTTCGTTATATTTATTTAATAAGACTTCTAATACTGCTGACATCCTCGAGCAGATTGCACAAATGAATTGGTTGACGTTTCTGGCAAGCTGAACAATTTGGCCTCTTGCTGACGTAGGCGGCATCACAACACTGATTAAGGAGTTATCAACTGAACCTTATTTAGATACAGAACGAAAAGGCGTATAAAGAGGTCAATATTTCTCTGTGCGAAATACTATACCACTCAACCATCACCTGCAACAGTCTGAACCATACGATTGCCATGAGTAAATCCACAGTTCTGCTCATAGGCGCCACAGGGAGGACAGGCTCGTCCATTTTGGATGCACTCCTCGACAGTGCTAATTTCGTACGCTGCCCTTCATCCACTATTATGCCACACCACTCACATCATATTGGTTCATGCCTGCACAGACCGTGATAGCTGGCGTCTGCCCGTCTTCGGCGTCCAAGCCCAACGTAGACGCTTTGAAGTCTCGCGGAGTCGAGATCCGTCTCTTAGATCTCGAGAAGGCGGAAATCGACGAGCTCGTTAAAGTGTTGGACGGAGTGGAGACTGTCATATCCACCATCGAACTCACCAATCTTGAGCTCCAAAAATCTCTTGTTGACGCGGCGAAGAAGGCTGGGGTGAAGAGGCTTGTCCCGTGTGACTGGGGTCCTGCGTCGCCCCGAGGAATTTTGCAACTCCACGACACGGTACATAATCCCAGCTTCTTGCGTACGCGCATGTGTATACTGAATCTTGTTCCTAGAAACTCGGGATTCAGGATTACATTAAAGAGGCTGGTGTAGGATATACCTTTATTGACGTTGGCTGGTGGTAAGCCCGTCATTTTTTGCTTTTGGCATTTCAAATCCTAATTAACCCATAGGATGGAGTTGGCCCTCCCCATTCTCAACTCCAATGATTTCGGATTTCCATTCATCCTCGAGGCTAGCAGGTCCTTTTATGGTGCTGGAGACGTGAGGAATGCCGTCACCGATAGGAGCGACATTGGGAAGTTCGTCGCATGCATTATCGACGACACGCGCACGCAGAACCGCTATGTCTTCGCCTGGGGAGAAGAGGTAACGCAACACGAAGCCTTCGCGATCGCGGAGCGCATCTCCGGCAAGAAAGTCGATGTCATATACACCAGTGAAGACGCGCTGGTGAAGATGACGAAGGAGGCAGAAAGCCCACTTGTAGCGTCGTACTCACAGTATATGATCAGCATCTGGTTACGCGGCCATAACACGGTCGAAAATGCTAAGAAGGAGGAATTCGGTGGGGCTCTGGATGCGCGAGAGCTTTATCCAGACTTGAAAGTCCGGTCTTTGGAGGAGGCTGCCAAGGAGTTTTACTCCAGCTGATTAAAGTTACGACGCACCGTCCCTGTGGTCAGAGGCAATAAACTACACAGTGTCACGGAGTTGATGTATGACAGTGATAGAGCCTTTGCGTTAATGTACAGCGAGTTCGTGCAATAGAACTTCCTTTGGGACATACACAGCTTGTCTTTAAATCATAATTAAAGTCGGTACGCTTTTCTCTTCTGGTTTGAAGCACCGCTCTGAGGCCTGGAAGTGCGAGTGGCTCATGGATCGTGAATCGCGGGGAGTCGTCTTAGTACCCATTCCCAGGCGGGGAGTTTTACCCATCGTATAACCTATAGTCGAGTCTCCGAGTTTGCAATGTTACGATAACAAAGATGAGGATCCAAGAGATTTCCGTGTCTCGGAAACCCACCGAGGAATAAGAGACATTCTTACTGTACAACTCTCACTTTATGTTAACGAATCGACATTCGTATCAGCACAAGCCTCCCTTTGTGCATGTGTACGAAAACGAATCCGCCCCTCAGCATTTGTCTCTTTAGAGACGCCATTCTGTCGACGTCCCAATTGTGGTGTCATCGAGAGACTGACGGTGAGGTACACACAACGAAAAGCGAATTTTAGAGTCAAGATCAAGGACCGGGGAATGACCACAGCTGTTGTAAGATGCACGTAGGGCGAGACATGGCACAATCTGAGACATCCCCTCCGAAATAGCCTGACGGACAAGCCTGAGCCCGAATCCGAATCCGAATCCGAGTCTGAGTCTAACTGAGTCCAAGCCTGAGTCCAAGTCCATACCCAAGTCTGATCCCGGGCACCGCTGCCGATGTACGACCTCATGTTTGTAATACACATAGTTGAACCCACTTGGAGCGTTTCGGGGTTCATGTTCCCCCCTGTCGTGTGCTGCAAGTCTTGAACACGAAACACGACGCAGCCTCAGTTCGTATAAACAGGATCGACACAGTCATACAACCATGTAACCATTTTTTTGACCAAGTGCGGCGCTCGTCACTTCACTTGCTGCGGGCGCCATATCCCGGGGTGTGGTCTTAATAGCGAGCCATTAGTTGTGTAACCTGCTTCAGCTCTGCGTTCACGTATGTATGTCGTATCCGGAAATGAAAATGCCGAACGTGCAGCCTTGAGTTGCGACCGTTTCCAAGTCGTGGCGTCCTGCGCGATCAAAACGGAGAAAACATAGGTTACTTCTTTTAGGTAAAACGCGAGCCCCCGGACCTGACATTCAGGACGAGTGATACAGCGGGATTGACGTACGGCATATTCTGATCGTGGGAATGATAGGCGGCTAAATTAGACTAAGAGAAACGGATGTGCACCGCGGGCTTACCGAAACCAATATTTGCAACAGAACATCGTCCCGAGCCCAAATTCGCTCGGACGATCTTCTGCCAAGGGGGGAAGTCCCTTCCCGGAATCGGCTCCCGAAGTTAGAAGCCTAAAGTTCCAAAGTCACGTCTAAAGGGGTAGGGGAAGACGGAGACGCGTCTTCGGCGCGTTCGGAGTACTGGTACTTCTTCTCGTACCTGTATCAAGCAGCTCGACTAAACAAGCCACTTCGATGCTGAGGAACCAACTCGACACATAGCCGTAAGCAAGAACTTACTTATATGCAGCCTAAAGGCTGTAGCCTTCGAGCGGGGCCGAGACCCTTTACCTAATAAGTTGTACCTTAATCCCCAATCGAATTGAGCAGTAGGGATGCCTTGAAAGTGTTCCTGGACTCGAAGTGCAGTTTAATTGTAGATGACTCCCGCCGGGCCAGAGGTTGATGTTCTTTTTGTGTTCGCGGCTTGTAGATCCCACGTTCGTTGAGCTTGCGTTTCCCCCCAGGCCGGGCACCTGGGTGTTTGGGGATCGCGCGCCTTTGCTTTTGCTTACGTTCTTGCGACGACTCCCCCCATTCAGCACTTCATCGCGGAAACCCTGGTCCACATCTGAAACCACGCGCCCCGTGTACGCCGGAAAGGGACTGCACGGTGTCCGTCGGCAAGAAGACTGTGCTCGGGGGCAGGGCCGTGGTAAGCGTATTGGAGATATGAAGCACGGTACGTGTAGCAGACGCTGGGATGAGGCTAGGCCGTGTTGACAGGCGCCGTAGGGATGTCTGAAAAAGGTGGACAGGAGACTGGGTGCGAGGGCTCTGATATGAAGCGCCCATTACTTCGCAGGGGGCCGTTGGTGAAGCCGGCGCAGAGCATTGTTGTGAGTTTCACCATTCTGCTCAGTAGTTGGATATCAGCGCCCGAAGATGGTCGCCTGGGAGTCCAGAAGATGTAAGTGGACGCAAGGTAAAGGACAGGTTGGTCGCCGTGATGGGGGGATGAGCGCACAAAATTAATCTGAGCGCCGATTGAACAGCAGGAGGCGCCGCCGGGAGATACCGGAGAGCAGAGACGGAATTGTAGAAGGGCGGAGGAGGAAGAGTGTTAGGAGAAAGCAAGCGGGCGGTCTGTGGCAGTCTAGACCGCGCCAGGGCAATTCGTAGTCTGACGACGTGCCGATCCTCAGGTCCGCTCCCCCTCCGTCCCGATTCTGCAATTAGCCTCTCTCTTATACCACATTGATTCGCGCCCCGACTCCCGCCCGCACCCCGACGGCGGGAGCGCGCGTTTGTCCGGTCGAGGGCGACGACGACGAGTTCGTTGCGAGGGACTGTTTTCGCGGCGGTGGCGCGGATCTCATGACGTTTTGGCCCCACCCCGTCTAGCCGAATACGGCTGCTTGCGTCCTTCGCCTGCTCCTCACTCAGACTTACCACCACGACGGTCGACTTATAAGCCTCTCCGCTCTTCTCCGACAGACGTCCCCTCCCCTTCGCCGCCTGGGCTGCCCCTTCTGTCTCCGTTGCTGTCTCTCTCCGTCGCTCGCACACGCCCCGCCACCAGATCCTCCGATCGCTGCGGCTCGGCGCGTCGTCCTGTCCCCCGTCTTCCCGCTTTTCTCTTTCCCCCTTCCCCGCCGTCCTCACCCTTCGTTTTCCCCGTCGTAACGGCCGATGACCGCTCTGCGTGTCGTGCGTTGTCTCTACATTCTTGCTCTTGCTCGTTGCTTATGCATTTTTAATTCGGAATTTCCCCTCCCCCGCCACGTCCCGTCTGCAACCAGGATTCGGCCCCCTCGAGTTCGGCTGGCACGCGGCCCCAGTCAGACTCGCCCAACGCTGTGTCCTCGCTCGCCCAGAGCCCCGTCGTCAGCGCCCGCTCGTCCTCTCTCAGCAGCCCCAGCACGGCTGCCTCCTCCACCGCAGCATCGGCCGCCGCCACCCCGCCCGCGCTCCCAACAAATGACGAGGTCGAAGCCGTCATCAAGATGGCCACTTCTACGCGCCCCACCCCCGATGGCAGGCCCCCGCCAGGCAAGGACACCCGCACCCAGCTCTTTACAGGAAACGTGCGTATCACCACTCTTCTTCTCTTTCATCTTTTTTCCTTTTCCGTATTCTTTCGGGTCTTTTGTCATGTACGCTCCCCCCGAAGCTGTGGAGCGGCAACCCGCGCATACTGTCAGATGAGGTAAACATGCTGGCAGGTGCGACCCCCGAACACGTCCTCCCCGGGCGCTTCACTTTCACTCCCCTCTGCTGCGGAAATATTAAAAAATACCGTGTTAACCTGCCTTTTCCTTCATATCCCTCTGTGCCGACCGTCAAATTACCCGAAATCAAGCTTCCCTACCGCGTGCGCTGGCAAGACCTCAAGGACCTCTTCCGTCGCGCCGGCACCGTCCTACGCGCCGATGTCTCCCTTTCTCCGGACAACCGCTCGCGTGGTTATGGTACCGTCCTCCTTGCATCTGCAGAAGATGCGGGCCGCGCCGTTGACATGTTCAACGGCTACAGCTGGCAGGGCCGCGTCCTCGAGGTCCGTCTCGACCGCCTTGGGGGAATCGGCGGCGATCTGGAGGCCGGACTCGGTGCCGGGCCGGGAATGGGGTTGGGGCTGGGTGCGGGCACGGGCGTGCAAGGGATGCGTGGGCTAGGCGCCGTCAACGCGCCGAATGGTCTGCACGTCCCTGCGCCCCATGCGGCATCGTTACCTTTCGTCTCCCAACACATTTCCGGCTCGGGCACTGCATCCAGCGTCGCATCGTCATCCCCGTTGAGCACCATCAACTCCGGCCTTCTTGCTCTCCACCAGCAACAGCAACAGCAGGAGGATCTACTTGCCTCGAGGCTGGGGTCCTTGTCTTCCTTTGGTGGACTTGGTTCGTACAATGGCCTCGACGCAGATCTCGAACGGGAGCGCTCGAGGTCGAGTGGGGGAATGCGGAGTTTGTTCGTCGGGAATGTACGTTGTGATTATGTTGTCTTGGCTTTGCAGGGACGTTTGCTGATAGTCTTCACAATTTGATTTATGCGTTATCCTCTCAAATAGCTTCCTTTCCACTGTCAATGGCAAGACCTGAAAGACCTATTCCGGCAGGCGGGTACGATTTTGCGTGCGGATGTGTCGTTAGGGGCCGATGGCCGCTCCCGGGGCTTCGGTACCGTCTCATTCGCAAACGAGGTCGACGCTGAACGCGCCGTAACGATGTTCAACGGGTGCGTCATTTCTTTTAACGGGAAAAAACATGCCTTTGCGTATCAGATAGACTGAATGCGTCCCAAATAGCTATGAGTACAATGGACGCGTATTGAAAGTGCATTACGACAAGTTTTGCGCACAAACGCCTCTTCAATCGAACATCTCCCCTCAATCCTCTACACTCAGTACCCCCGTCCAGCCTGTATCTACACAGGCAGCTCTTCTCCAGGCCGTTCAGCTCCAGCAGCTTATGGGATCCCAGGGCCCCGAATGGTATAACAATAGCGGTGTTAGCAATAACTATGGGGGGAATAGCACTTCAAACTCGATTTCAAATGGAGCGTCACTACAGGCGCTGCGGGATTCGTTTTACCCGCAGTTCCAACAGTCGCAGCCCGCGGACGTGACATCGAGTACAAGCGACCCACCTGCATCTCTGTTTAACACGGGGACAGGCGTTGTGTCTAGTCTCGCGGAACGGAGGCAGAAGGTTCCTGCACCGATTGCTGCGACGTCTTCGCACCGCACGGATTCTGGTGGAGGCGCTTCGGGCGTTAACGTCGGTGTACTCAGTGTAAGTACGGCGCTGTCGAATAACACTCTCGCGCGCGCATCGTCGTCGCCCATCTCCCCGAAGCGCAGCAGATTGTCGGAATCCTTTGACTACAGCTTTTCAAAATTGGAATCGACTTCTGCACCCATCTCCAAGGCGACCTCATCCCGAGGGACGACGTCTTCCTCTTCACCGTCTGGCCCGACACAATTTACACACTCTACTTCCACCACCTCCTCCACTTCTCCGCGTGCGTCGCACCCTGCACACCCCGGACCAATCGCACTCCCGCCGCCTCCATCTGTAGGCGCATTTCCGACCTTTTCTCCAGGGCATCCCCACCCGCACTCGCATCAACATCCTCTGTCGCCAGTGGGCCACCCCATGTCTCCCGTCGGTATGATGTACCCTTACTATACCTCCACGACATACTCGGGCCCCATGAGTCCCGCATATCCTCATGCGCATCAATACATGGCTGCTCACGCTCAAGTTACGCCGCATGGTCTCCCACCGATAACACCCAGCATGCCGAGCTTCTCGTTTGTTCCGCAACTGTCGCCTAGTGGAAGCGGTGTAATGTCGCCGCCACCAGCGGAGGGTACGCAGTCTGGAGGCCTGACTGATAGGTATTCAGGGGCGACGAACTCGTATGACTCGAGTTCAAGTATAAGTTCAATGACATTAGGGATGGGGATGGTCTCTCCCCCAATACACCTACCGCATCACGTCTTTCAGCCGTTTACACCTGGGACAACTATGAGCCCTGGCTCGTTTTGGGGGAGGCCGGGCGGCGGGGGCGCCGTTGGTGGTGGGGGAAATGGTGGTGTAAGTCAAGCACACGCACCATACCTCAACCCTGCGGTCGGCTCGCCGGTACTCATGCACCCACCCTACGGGTTCGTGCACGCCGGAAGTCAGCCCGCGAGTCCCGCGGTGGGTGCGGGGGACGAACCGAGTGGGTATTTTCCGCCCGTACGTTCGGAGGGCTACTTCCCGCCCGTGTCGATGATTGGCGGTTCGGGGCTTGCGAACGAGATTTTGAAGGAGGGTAGTACGATGGACCGTGACGATTCGCCGCGCCTGCAGCACGCGCGCAGTGACTCAGGCGGGTGGAGTGAACGCGAGGCGGAGGGCGAGACGGAAACTGAGGCAGACGGACGCGTACAGAGTTCGAGCTCGGGCGCGACGTCGTGGCGCTCGAGTGAAGAGAATGTGCTCGCAGCAGGTGGGGGCGCGAAGGGAAATATGAGTACGCTCGCGGGCGACATAGCTTCGCTACAGCTTGGGTCGCCCCCATACGGCAGGCATCGTCGCGAGCACGACTCGCCGTCCTATGCGCGGGCGGTTGAAGAGGGTGGGAAGGTGTCGTCGCCGGGCGTGCAGCGCGCTGAGTCGGACGACGGGAGTAGTGGCGGGACGACGCAGACGGCGGTGCGCCACGCGTCGATGGGCGCTGAGGGCGCGCAGCGGCCTCTTCCGCCTCAGAAGACGCATTCAGACGAAACGGGCAAGCAAGACCGGCCGGCCGCTGCTCCTGAATCCTGAGGTTCTTCCTCCCTCTTTCCGCTTTTTTGCATCTTCACCTTATCTCCATCCAATCCTACCTCGCCACTCCATACGACTTCTGGTGAGGGGCACCTCGAGCATGGAAAGAGGGAACCTTAAAAATCATCCGGTCCGCAACAATGTTCCTATCTTAGTTTTATTTTCCTAGGAGTCTCTATTCTATGGGAGGGTTTCTCATTTCGTCTGTTTACTTACGAAGTTTCTACTAGCTAGAGAATGGTTCTTCTGTTTGTCGGTCGGTCGGGTTCGGATTGGGCTTTTTCTCCACCGTTCTTGGATTCTCTTCCGCTCTATTTTAATTGTTGTGTCCAAAAGAAGGGGTGGTGGGCTGGCGCCTGTTGTGGCATTCATTGAGTCCTCGCTTGTAGTTTAGGTTGTTCCGAGTCGCACACATGGATCCTCGCTTTCTTCTTCCGTTACTCGTTTACGGTTCATGCTTTCTTTCTTTCCTTCTTGCTCTCCGGACCCATTATCATCATCCCCATTGCTTTTATCTCTATCTCCTCAACCCTGTGTGTGTCTATATATATATCTTTTTGCCCCCTCTTTCCTCTACACACTCCCCTTTCCTGTGTTTACTTATTGTCCTCTTATCGTCCTCCCCCTCTGTCGCCTTCCCTTCGTCTCCTCACGTGTTGCGCGCGCATTGTGTCAATAGGTCCGATCATCGTACATAACTATATCATCAATGTTTTCTTTTTTCCTTGCTCCTCTCTTCTCTTCTCTTTCGTTCATCCATTCATCCGTTCATCCGTTCATATTCAATTGCATCGCATCTGCATCTGCCTGTTCTGGAATGGCTCGAACTATAAAAGGCTCTCTTGATCGTGTATGACGTTTGGTTGCTGATTTGTTGATGGCGGTGTTCAGTAAGTACGTTTTGCGAAGGGTTGGCGGCGCAGCAGCCTGCAGGTGCTGGTTCTGACTTCTATGAGCGGCTAAATGATAAATCTTTTTCCCTTTTTTTCCTTCGTCGAAGGACTTCCATCGCTAACTGATTTCATTACCCATAATTCGGTTTAGAATAGTTTGGACCCCCCGGCCCTGGCCCCTGTGCCGTATGTTTTTTGTTTTGTTCTGTCGTTTGCCGGAACTTCTTTTAAGTTATGATTTTAAATCTTATTCGTGTTTACGTAAATGACCTAACAAAAATATAACATACGTGGGAAAATAGAAGGTGAGAATTTTTGTCATTCGGTTGTTGACGGTTGGTCGGTTGTCGATCACGCGCACTGCCTCGGGGTCGATCTTTCCCACCAGAACTCCGAGCCCCGAAGACCCGAAACAGACTCGGACTCGGATTCAGAGTCTCCGGATTGGACGGAACGGACGGGATGGGCGCTCGTGAAGCTCGGCGTTGCTTGACGACCCACTAAATTTGGGAAGGTGTTAGGGCGTGAGAGCGCGCGCGCGTGCGAGGTCTTTTTCTTCGGCTTGGCCGTGGCTTCGCAGGGTAACCGCGTAAGTATACTAGTACAGTATAGCTGTAATTAGCTGACGACTGTTGTTAGGGAGGGATGGCGTGAGCGGAGTGGGCTCATATATGCTTACTTTAAAGAGGTTGGCGCGATACGTGTACGTGTAATGTACGTGGCATTCCGGCGACGTCCGCGTATGTGTTGTCTGCGCTGGCTAATTAGGCTTCGCCTTTTCAAGCCTCACGGTTTCCCCTTTTGCGATTTTTTTTGTATTTTTAGAGGTGCTTTTATGTTGTTTTTTCCTCATTCTTTTCGGAACGTACATGGCTCTTGTCCCTTTTTGGCCAGTCGATCACGGCGTGGTCACGTGCGAGTGAACGCTCCGGCTCCGGAGACCGGCGCGGAGGACGGTGGGTCCACTCTTGACGACCGCGTTCTCGAATCCCGACTTCCGGGTGACGAGATCTGTGGTTCCGCGGTCAGCAACTTGTCTCTCGGTCACAGCCGTAGTTGCAGACTGCACAGACGATGGGCGGGCCACATCGTTCGGCAAGCTGCCCGTTATTCCCTTCCTCTATCGTTACACGCCAGTCGTTTGCCCTTCTCCATCGTATTCATTTTGTTGTGACCAACCGAGATTAGAGAAGCTCAAGGCACGAGCGGGGTCTTAACTGGAAGGTTTGGAGGGAGACCGGCTAGGGGATGTTGCCAGGCGTCCTGGGAGCGGCGAGCACCGTCGTGCGTGTGTATATAAAATGAGATTTGTCGCTGTTCGGACTGGCTTTGTTCACTCTCCTTTGTCGTTCTCATCCCTCTTACGGTTTGACTGGTTCAGATCGTTTCTTTCGTTCTCTCTCTCCTTTTTTTGTGCCACTGTCGTTCCCTTTTCCTCGTCTTTCTTTGATACCGTCTGTGACGAAACCAAGTCCGATCCGAACCCTCGAACGTAGCCTGAGATGCTCTTCACGCTCTTCCTGTCCGTCGCTGCGCTCTTCGTCAGTGCGTTCGCTGCACCGCTTAACACGCGACAGGAGACGGTTTCGAACGTCAAGTGCACCAGCACGACGTACGTCAATTAACACCCTCCTTGCATCCAGCGTAATACTACGCGGTTACTTATTTTGTTCTTTCTCACAAACAACGTGAATGTGAAATGGGCCCGTTAGCGCGCTCGACTCGCACACGGTGAACGTCGCGCAACTACAGATCTGCGGTGGAATTTCGGGTACAATCGAGTTTTGCGGGGGCGCGCCAACGTCGACGACGGGCAGTGACGGGAACGTGCAATTCAGCATCGCGCCTGTCACAAAGGGCGCGACGATAAACATCTCGAAAGGCCGGTGGGAGCGTGAGTTGTGTTTCCCTTTTTACGTTCCCCTGGAAAGCTCCGTTTACTTCATCGCTAAAATGAAATGAAATTCCTTTTGCGCCTCCTCTCTTCCTTGCGTTCCGGATTTGGATTGTGGCTGGCTGGACGTCCGGAAAATAGAGGGTATACGCGCTGCATTCGCGGTGTGTGGACAGGACGTACCGTTCACGGCGACGTTCACCGGCGGCGCGAGCACGGGGGACGTCAATGTTGTCCTTAAGGAAGTTTAAGGATACACGGGCCCCGCCGGGCCTTTTGCGTACGAAAGGACATCCGACAGATTTTAATTGAGTGGGGTTCGACGCTGGTAGCTGGCTGGACGACTTGTGCTTAGTTTCGGCTTGAGGGGGGAACGCGGTGGGACCGGGGGTGATTTGTATTGGGTTCGTTGTGCTCCTTGGGTTGGGAGATGGTTTTTACCTCATTTCTCGTTGGGTTTTGTGTCCTCAATAAAATTTGTTTCCGCGGTCCGGGCCTAAAACCGGCGAGGTGAATGGAGCGAATGAAATCGTCCAAATAACGCGGTCGGTTCTCTTGTGCGAAGCTCATGGGGGACCACAAGCTTCCACTTGGTTAATCAGGTCGTGCATACAGCAATTTTGTCAATTCGGCGAACTGCTACCGGCATCCTTCTTCCGCTTGATCCACTGCTAGACATGATGGTGCTATTTCAAAAAGAATAGTACGCCACATACCTGCAAGTTTTAGACTATGCCAGACTTGAAATGTTGAGCGAACGATGGAGGATTCAGGATCAGGCTTGGTGTCCGTCTACCTCTCTTGGAGGGGAGTTACAGCTCCTACCGCGTCCCAACTTACTTGTGTCTACAAAGGCTGCGCTAAGGAACTTGAATGTATTACCTGACTCTAGAAAGCCGTTTTTGTGATGCGCCTCAGTAACTGGTCTTTCACTAAAGCCGGTTCTGTGGATGCTAACTTGAAGGATTTTCAAGTGTGTCTGTTGTTCGATGGCCCGAAAACGTGAGGATTTGCTGACAGACCAAAATGATGTAATCGGACAATGATGCTTTCGCGGGAATGCTCAACTTGAAAGCGAGAAGGCGAGAACCTTCGTCAAGGACAACTCAGGTTGTATGTGACGAGGGTGGACGAGAGTAAGCCTTCTCGGCTTCTCCCGTCCGCTCGGCCTCACTCTGCGACCCGCCTCCTTCCTCAACGGGCCTCAGATTACACAAGTTGCAAAACAAAAGTCAAAGAATTGAAATAGTGCAGCAAAGACTCTTTCAACTTCGTCCTCCTTCATGAACTTGGGGAGACACTAGCAGAAGAACCTGGCTCTGTTATGACTACTTCAGTCTTGATATCTTTGTTCACTGGTTTTCCTTCAAGAAACACTACATCTGGAAACTTTGATGTGTATATGGTCCAGGGGTAATTGCTATCAATGAGCACCTTTTGATAACAAGACGCTACTGGTATGTGGATGTTTTACTCATAGTGTGGGATTATTTCGAAACAACCAATGGAGGTGAGCTTTAGAATATATATATGTATTACGCAAGGCACATGTCTTGAATAGCGGAGGTCATGCGAGCCATACTATCGTGTGGCCCCTCTTACAAAATTCGCATTTCTGAGCTTCCACACAACCAAACTACCTTCGGAAAAATTCATGTAGACCCTAGTAAGCTATGTAACAGGAATGCAAAACTTTCTTTGTAAAAAATTGCATTGGTGTGAAGTCATTGTCAAAATACATGTTTTTTCAGTCTGTAGAAGTCTTTTGGGACCACCGGCTCACACAATACGTGCGCATATCAGCAGATATATTGTAGTAAACTTATTTGTTAGATATCACGGCATGTTAATATGCCATTCCGAGAGGAATAGCTTTTTGAGGTGCATAGAAAGAGAGAAATTTATCTAAAGGGTGACAAAAGGTGACAGAATGCACCCCGCATTCTGTTCCATTTAAAACTCCGCTAGCATCCTGGTGCTGAGTTTTTGCCTGATGCCGAGTGTCTATCAGTTGGAGTTTCAACAGTTTCCGTGACAGAGTGTGACCAGAATTTTGTAAGAGGAGGGCACCATCATTTTGGGAGTTTCTGCTTATCAAAAACTATCCGGAAAATTTCTGGAGATAGCTAGTTGCAAGTACATTATAAATTTCGAGAAAGAGGAAAATACATGAAAATGTGAGTGCTGTAGAGGCAAAATACAAATTTTTTGTAAGAGGGGTCACACGATTGTATAATTTCTGAAACAATGATGCATGCTGATGTATTTTGTCGTGACAAAGCCCGGGTTCTGATAAGAATTAACGTGGCAGGTTGGACTTCCGGTACGCTTCCTTTGTATATTAGATACACTGATGATAAAAGGCCTCGCAGAGACATATAGAATACTTGAGGTTCTCCATGCCGAATTTATTTTACATAAGGTGGACTTCAAGCTGTAATCCACAAGTCCTCAAGGCGTAACCCATTGTCAACAGACTTGAAGTACAAAGTACAGTAGTTGTTCCTTTTACTGTACACCATAATGATTACCCAACTTTTAGATTTTGGTTTACTTTGTCCCAACCCGGTCCGTAGTTTTGATGAAGCCGAGTAGTAGTATGTGTTGAAGTTCGAGCTCGATGCCGAAACGGCGTCGGAGTTTGAAATCTTTTTCGTAGTTTTTTCCCTGCTTGTATGCGCTCGGTTTCCCTCGCGCGATTATCTACTGGTTACAAAATATCTACGTTGGTGTACGGAAGGCATTTGCAAGCGCCGCAAATTGCTGAAAACCAACAGTATGTGTTCTTGTATATACTGAGTCGAGATTTTGTCACCTTTACCTAGGTATGTCCAGTAAGGAATTCGTATCCAGCCGTCCGCGTCCAATAAGGTCTGTAATAACACCGTATGACCGGAGAGCACCGCTGCGTATCGCAGGTGATCGTGGAGCAACCGGTGTGTGTGTGATTCAATTCTCGTGGCTTCCCGCTTGAAAGCGCGTACATGCGGCTTGCGTTGTCTCCCTCAAGTTATCGATTATTTTGTCACACAGCCTTCTCTTTGTGAAAAGTATCAAATCCGCCATCGTCAGTGTGTCGTGTCACGGTCCGCGACTCTTATCTCTTTGTGACAAGTCACACCATGCAGCAGAGGCTCATTGATGTCGTCCCATTACTTGAACGGACGACTTTAGTGTAAATACGCGTACGTACCTAAATAATAGACACTTGGTACCCATTCCTCTCCTACACAGTCACTGCGTTTCACGCTCGTCTACACCAACTGTTGTAGGCCAGATTGAGTAACCTACATCACCTAATCTCAAAATTAGTGTAGCCTAACTAGGAAATTCTTGTCGTAGGCTAGATTAGATAGGTTAAGCCAGCATACAACCAAATGTTTGAGTTGACCTAGACAAAAACTGTCCTAGTACAGCTTAAGTCATTTAAAAATTTGGCCTAGGTTCCGTAGGTGATCTAATCTATTAATTAGTGTAGGCTACCTATGCACAAGCTGGATGAGATGGCTTAGGATGCTCAAATTTATAGCCTAGGTTGTGTAGGTGATCTAAGTCGGAGTAGTAAATTAAGTTGTAGGCTAGACTGATTATGTCATCGTCCCACTTAGAAATTCTTTGCGTCCTCGAATGACTTAACCTATGACGTCCACCATCAAGTCGGTGAGTCCACAAGTCGTTCAAAGACTTGTCCACAGGAGATTCATCGAGGACACATCAAGCACCCGACGCAAATGAGATACCCTCTATCTGTCGGTCTCTTTTCCCGCTTCCCCGAGGCGCTGGTTTTCGTAGAACTACAATCGGCTATCTGGAGGTCCTCTTTGACTTCCTGTGTGATAATCTCTTACCTGTACTCTTTTTTCTGCGCGTGTCTCTTTTCCGCAATCCTTGTACTGGCCAACTGCAAGCTCAATCTTACAGTACGTGCTGCTTCCTTAACTCCCGTCCGATCTATCCGCACTAACCGTCATTCCTAACACTTGTCCAAGATACCGTCTACTTTGAACACAAGTACTTTCGCGAGCGCATCCAAATAGCTGCCTCGCAAGGCAAGGGCGACATTGGAACTCGGGTGCGCAATGCTGCCGCGCACTAGTATGGGTGAAAGCGGCTCATTGATTTGTTAACAGCAGCCAGGATGCTTGTTTCATCGGGTGCAGGACTGGGTTCAAAGAAAAACGTTGTCCGTGTGGAAGTCTCGCAGAACCCAGATGACATCGTGGCTGCGAACCGGTGGCCAGCACTAGCCCGCATGCCGTGCGCAGACGCAGTGATCTCCTCGCGAGTATTGAGGTCAACGCTGACTGGCCCACTGTCGAAATTACTGCAAAATCACTCGCCAATGGCCTACGCATTCGCGGAGGTCCAGGTAAGACGCCTGGACAAACTGCGTATACAACTCACTCGTAAATCGCCAAATATTACCTGTAGCCGACGAGCACATGCATTCGGGAGGACACTCCTCCCGCAAATCCTCACCTTACTCCTCAAAGCCGCACTCGAGGGTCCGCGTATCCCAGACGATACGCACGCTTCGGCAATCTTCGAGCTCCTGCGTGTCGGAGCGAACTTGTGCATGGGCCACAGTGCGTTTCTCTTATCAATGTATCAAACAATTCATTCATAACTGTTGCAGATGAGAATCGCGGCTACCTTCTTGATTCCGGCTTCCCGCAGCTCGTCGTATCTTTGTTAGAAGAGTATGCAGAAACACTCCCTGAGATTCCTTCGCAGTCGGGCTGTGTTGCTTGTAAGTGGTTCGACTTGCGGAAGGTTCAGACCATATTGGATAGAGTTTTACTTGTATATATTTATTAATATTAGTAAAATCAATATAATACTGGTTTACCAGTGCTATATATGGGTCAATTGAAGTCACACCTACAATGGCCTACGCCCACCCTGCAGTGTAGTTCCCTAGATGACCTAGACTATATGCCGCCTAGGTCACCTAGTCAGGCTTTCATGCGAGGTCAGCTACGACATCGATGTCGTAGGATGGCGTATTTTTAAGATCATGTACTAGAACGGAAATTTTCTAGGTTACCTACGAACACGTGCTGTAGGCCGATCAGGCCATCTACGGAAGCCTACGACACGGTGTCGTAGGCGTGCGTGAAACGCAGTGCTAGTGCGTAGTACTAAAAGTAGCTGAGCGGCGTCGCGCGGCTGCTCTGAGTATCACATGATGTATTACAAGTAGCCGGACTTGGTAATGTCCCTTTTTGGCCTCCACGAGAAGTTCAAATCACAGCCGTCAGGCGCGTCTTCAACATCCGCCTTCATGGCGTCTGCAACCAAACCCTCCGTTCCCGCTGTCGCCAGCTCATCCTCGAGGCTCTTGTCTACCCCTCATTCTAATCATGTCGCGTCCGGAAGTGCATATCCGGCGGATTTTAGGGGTACCATCGACGAGGTCGACAAGTACATCGACGCAGACCTCAGCACAACTAAATATTGCAACTTTGACGACTTTCTGCGCGCACTTGGAGTGGATCCAGGACTGCTGCAAAACGCGAACGCGAAACTCCTGGAGATTGTCAGGGACGGGAAGACGCAGGAGCTGCGTAATAATTACTGTGAAGATGTGGAGAATGAAACGCAACGTTACGGCCCTTTCTGCGAACTGGCCAATCATGTAATCTCGAAGCTTCCGTCACAAGGCCGACCTATCGTCTTCTGCAGAAATGATCCTCGTTGCATTAAGGGTATGTTTAATAATGATCGTAAACCAGACGTGGTCGTACTCGAAGGTGAAGAACCCGCTATAGCAGATGGGAGGTGGAGGGATCACAATTCGAAAGGTCCTCGGGGTATCAAGTGGACATGGAGTAACGTTCTTCACGCTTTTGAATTCAAAGCCAACAAGGCTGCGATTGTTTATAAGGACGTCAATTTGCCATTGCCGACGGACGCGCTGCTTGGCGGTAAAGCGGACGCAAGTCCCCAAGTCGATATCCCCTCTTTGTCCGCTCCTGTCGACGCGCCTCTACCTGTCAAGCCTGCTTCAGCGACCGCTTCTGCATGTCAGGCCTCAGTTGCGGAGCGTACAATACCTTCTCGGGCCCAGATGATGAGCGGGAGTCTTGCTTCAGCTACAACCGACAGACCTTCTTCATGCGCCTCCTCGGGAAAGAAACGTATGTTAGAAGAGGATGACCAGAACTCAGAGGGGAGCAAGAAAGCGCGCATAGAAAGTCCCAGAAAACATATTATGAAGCAGGCAGCTCGGTATGCGATTGACAAGCTGTCGTACGAACCAAATATGCGTCATACTATCTCTAGTCTCATAGACGACGGCATCCTTCGTATGTGCTATTATGATCGTGCTGGGATAGTGTGCTCTCGCAGGTTTCGCTTTGTCGACGATTTGTATCGATTCGTACTCCTTATCAGGGCTTTGGTGGAGCTGAGCCCTGGAGACCGGGGGATCATGGAAAGGATGAAGAGGATAGTCCCGGGAGACGCCACTGACGAGATTTGTTCGTCCGATGAGGATGTCGATTCGAACGCTGCTTCCTCCGATTTGACCTCCATGTCTGATGAAGACTCACAGGACTCAGATTTGAAGATAGGCGACCCATGTTGGGAGCTCCTTATTGAAACGCACAAGGTCTGGGTATACAGGCCTATAAGCAGAAGAAGACCGTATGGCCTCACTGGTAGAGCAGGAGGAGTCTATGCAGCAACCTGTGACAGCCTAAATCCTACGAAGCCGAAAAGGGTTATGGCGTTAAAGACTAGCTGGCCTGCGGCGAGACGGACGTCGGAAGTAGAGATTATAGAGCAGGCAAGAAAGGTGTTAGATAAACTTGACGGAGAAGCTGCGTTTCGGGATGACAACGGCATAGAGGATGGAAGGAAGCTCAGTGACTGCCTTCCGAAAGTGCTCGCGTGCGATGATTTGGAGAATTTGGAAGACAGCGGGTTCAGGAAGAGGCTCGGAGCGACTTTTGAGGACAACAGGATTTTTAGAGCGATTATCTTCGAGATGCTCTTCCCAATTTACGAGATAGTGGACTTGAGCGTGTTCAAACGACTTTTCCGCGAGATTGTACAGGGTATGTTAGCTCTTGCAATAAGGCGGATATTGTCCTCTTCTAACACCATTTTTCTTATAGGTCATCATTTTCTATTCACTGCCGAGCCGGCCATCAAGCACCGCGACATCAGTGTAGAGAATGTGATGTATCGTATATTGCCAGACGGGACACTACGAGGAGTACTGAATGACTGGGACCTTGCCAAAGTGGGCGCATCTGAAGAAAATAATCCTAAGGGGACGCGGACGGGCACTCGCCCGTTCATGGCTATAGATCTTCTCGAAGACGAACCCCCCGAGCACATTGAAAGGTTTGACTGGGAATCAGTCTTTTATGTTCTCCTTTGGATTGGATGTCACTTCATAAACGGTCGCGAGGCTAAAGACGTAGTTCTTGTCGATTGGTTGGAGTACGGTATGGGCAGGTTGAAAAGGTTCAAGAGAGATGACTTGGCATATTTTAACTTCAAGTTTATCACCGACCACTTCAAGCCACTTATAAATCTCTGGCTCAAGCCCCTTCAACTGATTTTTCATGATGGGCACCTTGCCCGAGGACGTTGCCCCGATGGAGATCCATTTGATGGCGACACGCTGGGCGGGCACGTCACCTATGATAAAGTGTGGGATATCTATCAAAGGGACTGAGGAGACAGCGCGTTGAAAGCCGTACGTGTGTCAGGTGGAGTGTGAAGAAGATCGATCGGACTGCGGGAGTCGCTGGGACACCAGAATTTATGGCAATAATCGTTGGAACAGGAAGAACAATTTCGGAGTATTGCTGAGCGGTGCTCGTATGAGATGCGGCATGTTTTGAGAAAGCATGTATTGAAGAGGATATTGCACATTGTTCTTTGTTTTCCCGTTGTATGCTAACTGTAGTCTTTCCAAGGTTTATGCTCCGAAACGCACTCCTTAGTATATATCATATATTAATCTTGTTAATATGCTGTACATTTATTAGGAAATCACTATTTCGATCTACGTTCCCTGCAAACTGCAGTATCTCGCTGGCACGAATGAACGTCTTCGTGGTTTTTAAAAAGCTAGAACACAATGGCATGCAATAAACAAATACACAGTCGAGATTACTAAATTTATAACGCAGTAATTTTCAATCCAGAGGCCTACTATCGTATGACCCCTATTACAAAGTCACATTTTCAGACAAAACTTGGGTTTCCAGCCTCCATATCATGGGTATAGGATCGAAAAAGTCCTTCTGAACTGTTGTATAGTATATAAATCTTTCTTGCTACTATTTTCAACGAAATTTAGATATGTTTCCCATTCAAGGCCAATTTTTGTTTTGAAGTGACATTGTAAAAGGGGTCATACGATAGTATTTCGCAAATCTGTATCCGAAACTTCCGCAGAACTCCGAGTCCTCAGGTTCTGATATCACGTGACCGTGTCGCAAGCGAATGTTCGTCGGACTCTTTCTTTGACTCTGATGAAGTTCGACCACTGCTGTTCTCCCTACATGGCATCTGAAACCTAGCTGCCATACCTAGCGCCAGCTCAACTTCGAATGTATCGTCCTCCTCACATCCTAACCACGTCGCTTCCGGAAGAACGAAGCCGACTTTTGCGAGCACTATGGTCAGCAAGTACAGGTACATCGATGCAGACCTCAGCTCAACTAAATATTGCGGCTTCGACGACTTCCTGCGTGCTCTCGGGTTCGATCCAGAACTATACCAGGAGGACGATGAGACCATTTGGAAGATTGCCAGTGACAAGACGACGCTGCAACTGCGCAATGAATACTGTAAGGGCATAAAGCAGAAGACGCAACGATACGGCCCTTTCTGCGAACTGGCCAACCACATAATCTCACAGCTTCCATCACAAGGCCGGCCTATTGCCTTTTGCAGAAGCGATCCTCACTACGTTAAGGGCGTCTTCAGCGATGATCGCAAACCAGACGTAGTCGTGCTCTCAGGTGAAGACCCCGCGGTCGCAAATGAGAAGTGGAGAGAACACAGCCTGAAAGGCCCTCAAGGTACCGAATGGACATGGACTGACGTCCTGCACATTTTTGAATTCAAAACCGGAAGGAATGCGATCGATTATAAGGACGTTAACGTGCTGTCGCAGTCGGACGCGGTGTTTGGTGGTAAGGTGGACGCTAGTCCGCAAGTCAATAATCCTCCTTCGTCGTGCTTAGCGACCGTAACCTCGGTCGTGGAACTTACGATACCCCCTAGGCCCCGGACGGACGTCGAGCGGTTTGAAGCTGCGATGATCCAACCTCACTCATCATCGAAAAGGAAATACATGCGGGATGAGGATGACCCGGACATAGAAAATCCAAACGGCGGCAAAAAACCTCGAAGACGAGGTCCCAGAAGAGACCTAATGGAGCAAGCAGTTCGATATGCGGTTGACAGGCTATGGTTTGACATAAATCTGCGTCATACGATTTCTGGCCTCATAGATGACGGTGACCTGCGAATGTGCTATCATGATCGTGCTGGGATAGTGTGCTCCCGTGGACTTCGCTTTGTGGACGACTTGTACCGCTTCGTACTTTTAATCAAGGCGTTGCGGAGCTGAGCCCTGAAGACCGCGGGATCATGGAAAGGATAAGGAGGGTAATTTTGGAGACGACACTGAAGAGACTTGTTCGTCCGATGAGGATGTCGAGTCGAACACGCGCTTCCTCTGATTTAACCTCCTTACCTGATGAAGGTTCAACTGGATCTTGCGAGCGTAGGCGCTCCAGAATGGCGAGTCGAGGTCGGGAGACATAAGGTCCTTGTACACAACTCTCTAGACAAAAGATGTCCATACAGACTCTTTGGTAGTGCGAAGAGAGTTAATGCGGCAACGTGTGAAAGCCTAAATCGTTCGAAACCGAATGAGGTTATGGTGCTAAAGACTAGCTAGTCTGCGGCAAAGTGGGTATCGGAAGTGCTTGTTTTAAGGCGGGCAAGGGACGTGTTAGATGAATTCGGCATGGATACCGCGTTTCGGATGAGGCACGGCATAGAGCCAGAAAGAAGACTCAGTGACTGCCTTCCGAAAGTGCTCGCGTGCGATGACTTGGGGAGTTTGGGAGACAGCGGTTTCAGGAAGAGACTCGGGGCGGCATTCGAGGATAACCGGATTTTTAGAACGATTGTCTTCGAGTTGCTCTTCCCAGTTTACTGGGTGATGGATTTGAAGGTGTATAAACGACTCTTTCGCGAGATTGTACAGGGTATGCCAGCCCTTACAATAAGGCGGATATTGTCCTCTTCTAACCCTATTTTTCTTGCAGGCCATCATTTTCTATACACTTCCTCGCTGGCTATCAAGCACTGCAATATTAGTCTAGAGGGTGTGATGTATCGCATATTGTCAGACGGGACATTGCGAGGAGTGCTGCATGACTGGGACCTTGCGGAAGTGGGCGACTCCAATGAGAAGGGTGCCAAGAGGACACTGACGGAAAGTCGTCCGTTCATGGCTATTGATCTTCTCGAAGCGGACCCCCCTGACCACATTGAAAGGTTTGACTGGGAATCGATATTCTATGTTCTCCTTTGGATTGGGTGTCACTTTATTGATGGTCGCGGGACTGAAGGCACAGTTCTCGTCGATTGGTTGGAACGTGATCTAGGCAGGTTGAAAAAGTTCAAGAGATACGACTTAACATACTTCAACTTCGACTTGATCAACGATCACTTCAAGCCACTTGTCTATCTTTGGTTCGAACCCCTTCGATCAATTTTTGCTGATGGGTACTATAGAACGAGATCCATCCGTTGTTCCCGATCCTTTGATAATAAGACGCTAGGCGGGCGTGTCACTTACGAAAAAGTGTGGGATGTTTTTCAAAGGGATTGAAGAGACTGCGCGTTAGCCTGAGGAGGGGAGAAGGCTGTTCAAACTAAGGAAGCCGTTGGAGATCACAAATGATGATATTCGCCGCAATAGCAAGAATGGTCTCAGAGTGCTTCTGAGAAGTGCTCGTGTTAGATACAGTATGCTATATTTAGAGGATGTGCATGTGTACTGAAGCTAATATTCTACATTAATGCTTCTTGATTCCCCACTTTGTGTTTACTGTGGCTCACGCTTCAAAGCCTGTCCCCTGTCCCCTGATGTATGTTGGTGGAATCGGTTAATGAATGATCCATTGGGTATGTTGGCAGGTTTTATGCTTTCTGGAAATAAGCTATTCAACCTGCGGTTCCTATGAATTGCAACATCATTCCTGATACCTTTAGATAGAGGGGGTTAAGTAGCTCAGTAATTCGGTTCCTGAAAAGTTGACTGGTCGCTGACACAAACGAAGAAAGTATTTATTCATTGGCCCTAGTGACTTATAGAACCATTAAGCATAAAGAACGTATTCTGTATCCATTTCCATTTATTCTGTTGCACTCAGTACTGGTTGGTGCCTTTCATTTATTCAGACTTCACAGGAATGTTTTGAAAACTAGAAGCGTATCATCTGGTCTCTCTTGCTGGACCCAATGCCCCGCGTTCTCAATAAAGACGATCCCTTCATCGCCGGCCTTCATAAGCGGACACTCTACACGCATCTTCTGCAGCGCCCCGGGTGACTGGAACGCGCACCAGTCCATCGCTCCTGCGATAAACAATGCGGGAACTTCAATCTTTTTTCCAGCGAAGAGCGAGAGGGAGGCCATGTGGTCCTCCGCAGATGGGGATATGGACTCGAGTGTGTCATTTGGGCGGCCGAGTCCCGTAACACCGCGGTACCTGTTCAGCCCGCCATGGAAGCCTGTGCGACGATATTCTTGCACATAGATGGCCAGATCGTCCTCGCTCAGCCACGCGCGGCTTTGTTCGAGTTCTGTGCCTTGCGGATGGTACGCGTTTACAACGTCCGGCATGCTCCGACCGCGCGGCATGAGGTAGTATGGCGGAAGTCGCGCGGCCTCGTCCTTCGTCCACCCACTCAGCACACCGGGCTTGGAAGCACCAGACCAGCACGCCGACTTTATGTGGAAGTAAGAGCGCAGGAAGGTGTGCAGCTCTGCCTGAGAGAGATCCGAGTGCATTAGTGCATTCGCCTGCGGGAGTGAAAAGTAGTGCTGATAGTGCATGCGGGGGGGATCCATGCTCGCAAACAAGGCGTCAAGACCAACGTTTATGGCCCGTATCCCGCCCAGGGGGCGCGCTTCCGGCGCGGAGAGGGCGTCGCTGAGTGATGTAAATGTCGGGATTGATGAAGGCACGCCGAGCGCACCGGAGAAGGGCGCGCCCATGAGCACGATACTACGGAAAACGTCCGGCCGCGTGAGCGCGCACACGGCGGCGATCGCGGACCCGAAGTCGTGCCCGATAACACACGCGGCGTGCGTATGGCCTAGCGCGGTGGTGAATGCGACGATGTCGCGCGTGAGGCTGGTGAGACCGAATTGCACGAGTGGGTTGGAGTAGGTGTATGGGTATGGATCCGCACTCGAGGGTGAGATTGGGGTGGTACGCCCGTACCCGCGTTGGTCGGGTGCAATGACTCTATAGCCTAGGTCGGCGAGTGGGCGTAGCATGTCGCGCCAAGAGTACGCGAGTTCGGGGAAACCATGAAGTAGGATGAGCAGAGGGAGTTTTTCCCCGCTTGTCTGTACTGCCTCAGGATGGGGAAGGGCCTCAAGAAAGTGTACAATCAGATCGTTCACTGGAATATACTTGGAGGAGACACCTTCAGGGAGAGGTAAAGGTGGGAGATCTTGGGTAGACATCTTTAGAGAGCGCTGGGTGATGAACAGATACTTGCTATTCAATTATGTATGAGATTTGGATGCATTATAATTAGCTGACACAGCATATTACTACCGGGCTGCTGCGGATGTGTGGGTATATGAGGCTGAGTTTTACTCACATAAGCAACTTCGAAGTTCGAACTCGAACGGCGTGGCAGCAGTCAGCCACAAATCCCAATAGTAATCGCTATTAGCTGAGGGCGGGTTTGTATTTACCTTTCGAGAAGCTCTTACCCAACACAAATATGTGATCCTGACTCTTCTATTGCCTTCAAAGTACGGATATTTGGGAGTCTCAGAGAAGAACCAGTCTGAGTGCAAGCGTTTATTACCGACGCTGTGGTTGGCTGCGAGTATTCAGGGCCGGTCGAAGCGACCCTGGTCTATGCGGTCACTCACGCACGGCCGTTGCCAGTGGCGCGCTGGCTGCGCACGCAAGTCTAGCCCGCCGGTGTCGCGTTGCCCGCACCTCTCTGCTTTGCTCAACGACTTTCTCTCGCATCTTCCTCCTCCATCGACTAGACGGGCTGCATGATCTCAGCCCATGCTTATATTTTGCAAGGAATATATATAATTTGGCTTCACACGCCGACCGCAGCTCTGCTTCTCAAAGTCTCGTTCTTCTAAATCTGCTCTCAGGAGTCTCCGTTATTTTATCGACTTCATCTTTGTTACAACTACGACGACTTCAGATACCAACCTACATGTCTCAATCTTTACGATCCCGTCATGTCCCTGTCTTCGCCCTTCTAATCCTTACTTTTCTGCTGCTTCCCCACCTTGCGCTCAGCTCTCAAACGCCCTTTCAGCTTGAGAATGAATCTCGCCTGATTTCGATCGAGGAGGACATACTGGCGGCAGCACGCGATGCGAACGCGTTCAAAAGCTGCGCAAAGTGCCAGGCGCTGCTTCTCCCCCTCAAGCGTCTGGCGACTATCGGCGACGACAGTTTCGTTTCTGCAATGACGCGAATTTGCAAGGCGCGAAAGGTCAGTCCCCTATTCAGCGTCTTTTATGAGGTCGACATATACCAATCGTCACTTCCTCTTTAAATAGCTTCAGGATCCGGACATCTGCGAAGGGGACGTCGGCGCGCAGGGCCCCATCATCGCCCACGCCCTGCGTAAGATATCACTCTCCGGACGTACTTCCCGCCTTTTCTGTAACACGCTATTTGGCTTATGCGATACCGAGCCGGTCGAGTCGTACGACGTCAGCTTCCCCTCGCGCGTCCCTGAGGTGGGACAGGAGGAGAAGGTGTCTCAGGGACGGACGCCGTTTCAGGTTGTGCATCTTAGTGACGTGCATATTGATCAGGATTATACAGTAAGTATCCGTTCTTGCTTAATTAATTTCGTGTCATTCATCAGCCTTGTGTTCTTACAGGTTGGTTCTGAGGCGAACTGCACCAAGTATATCTGCTGCAGGGACTTCACGCCAGACGAAAATGAGCGCGATATCATCGATCCTGCTTTACCGTACGGCAATATGCGCTGCGATTCGCCCATGAATTTAGCTACTAGCATGATTCGAGCTGTGAGCGAGCTTGTCCCCGGGGCCCGTTTCACGATTTCAACTGGGGATGTTGTCGACCGTGCGTCATATTTCAAATTGAAAAGGTACACGTAATCTAAACTCGAAGCTGAATACTTGTAGATGCGAACTGGCTTCTATCACAAAGGCATGTTTATATCTCGTAAAAACTCTTCTTAACTCTCGTCTAAACTTCCAATTTACAAATTTAGCACAGTTGAAGATGAGCTGCATAACTTTCACGAACAACTAATCTCGGGTCTTTCTAAACTTAACACATTTTACGGTTCAATTGGTGTGTGACGACGTCATCTTTACGGTCAATTTGGCTGATATAAAGATGTTGTCAGGTAATCAGTAAGCTATTTGCCGGCGTAAAGGCGAATAGCATATATGCTGATTTACTCTAAAGTGATACATATCCAACGAACGAGTTCCCGCGCTCAACGTCCGACGATCCGGACGGCGCAAAATGGGTTTTCGACATGTTGAGCGGTGACTGGGAGGTTCGTTTATGTGTCGTCACATCTTCAACTTGACTGATTTATCCGCTTTTTTACTTAAACCCAGCGGTGGATTGGCACTGATGGAGCCTCATCCGTGCAGCATAAGTCCGGGTCGTATGCGGTCGTTCATCCTGGGACCAAATTGAAGTATTAAACACCTTTATCTCAATTAATTTTTACATTACTTACCTTATAAACAAGGTTGATCTCTGTCAACACTCAATATTGGTATAAATTCAAGTGCGTTAATTAAAAACATGGTTTTCTTTGTAATTCGCTAAAACCTGTTCGTATAAGTTTCTGGTTATACGACAGTGACGAGTTCCAGTACGTCTAAGGACAGTATTCATTACATTTGGTCTTACTATTTTACCAGGCCCGATCCGAATGGTCTTCTCTCGTTCATTGTATCCGAGCTTGATGCCGCCGAGAAAGCCGGCCAACGCGCGTGGATTTTCGGACATGTTCCGCCGGGCGCAGGTGATATGATGCGTGACCAGGTTCGTTTACAATGGTCTTTCACTTGGATTGACTGACCACATTTCCTGGACTTTTTTGTGGTACGCAGTCGAATTACTACAACCAGATTGTTCAGCGGTACCACAAGACGATTGCAGGGCAATTTTATGGCCATACACATTTCGTGCGTTCGCTCATCAGGTTTTTGCGCTACGTTGGGCCCTGGTAGTTCTAACACTGTTGTGCAAACAGGACCAATTCCAGATCGCGTATACTGACTATAACAAGCAGACGGCAGAGAACGCTATGAGCTTCGGTCTTATTGCGCCGTCGTTGACGCCAACCAGTATGTTTTCTCTGCACTCCCGGCTAGGCACGGACTTGCTGAACCTGATGACAGACGGTAATCCTGCCTTTACGGTATATGACGTCGATCCGGATACGTATGATGTTATGGACGTGAAAGTGTACATCGGTAAGTCCATTTTACACCGGTCCCTTTGTTCAATTGCCTAGACTATCTTAGCCAATATGTCCGAAACTTCGTATCACACCGAACGTACGTCATTAAAAAGCTCATTAACTTCATGACTTATCCTGACGATCATCATGATAAACAGCCAAATGGGGACTCTACTACAGTGCTCGTGCAGCCTATGGTCCTCTCGTTGCCTCCGCTGTTGCTTCTTCGTCGCGCCTTCTGAACCAAACCCGCGACAGTTTATCGTCGTCGACCCCGCTTGATGCGTCCTTCTGGCATACCCTTACTGAGGTCTTCGCCACCGACAATGTTACGTTTGCGCAGTATATCGAACGTATGACACGAGGCGTGGGCCCTCCCATCGGCGGGCGTATGTGTGGAGACAAGTGCAGGAACACGACGTTATGCGAAATTCGGGGTATGCGTGCGGAGAACAACTGTGTACGTATTGTATTCATCTAATAGATGATTCTTGGTTAACCGAGGAGGTTATATAGCACCAGCAGGGTATGAGCGACATCATTGTCCCGCCTAACCGCCGGCACTTGCTTGATGGGCTCGAACTCGATGCGCATGGTGCATGTGAAGGGAGCGCGGTGCCGACCATCATGCGCAGGCTGGTTGATTGGGCGCAGAACGAAGGGGGCGAAGAGGGCGCTGGACGTGATGGCGGGTTGGACGAGGTCAGCAACTAAGGAGGTCGGCACTCAGACTGGCGATTGGGACGCTGCTTCCCTCTTCACGATGGACATTGGCACAACTGCCTGTATGTATGCTTGTACATTATTCTGTATAATGCTTTTAATTTAAAGTGCCGCCGATAACCACTGATGTGCAATGGATCCATTTTCCTCGACCGAAAACACGTCAACACATATTTAGCCATCTGACGAAACAGTCAAGCATCCGCAATTGATCGCATCCCACAACGTTAACCCTGCACAAACAATCAAACTCAAGAATCAAAAGGATAGTTAAACGTAACAGAGAATATCGAATTATAAATACGACAATACATGTAGAGTAGAAATACAACAGTACAAGAAGCAATCACTTGGGGTTCGCACTCGAGAACTTGGGAACGAAGACAGTCAGAACAAGGCCGAACGGAAGGAGCAATCAAACTCACTTTCGTCACCGACTTGGTACCTTCGGAGATGGCGTGCTTGGCGAGTTCACCAGGCAGGATGAGACGAACGGATGTTTGGATTTCGCGCGAAGAGATTGTGGACTTCTTTGAGTACGAGGCGAGCTCTGAAGTAGACTGTTAGGGATGCCTAGGGAAGAGATAGGGAAGCGGAACGCACTAGATGCCTCCGTTGCAATCCGCTCGAAGATGTCGTTGACGAAGGAGTTGAGGATGGCCATCGCCTTGTTGGAGATACCAGTGTCAGGGTGGACCTGCTTGAGGACTGTGCAATTGAGACTGAATCAGTCCCATATCCCAAAGACGCGGTAAGGCGAAACCCGATAAGAAACGCACCCTTGTAGATGTATGAGGAGTACGTCTCCTTGCGCACTTTACGCTTCTTCTTCTTCTCGCCGTCTCCGGGCGCAGACTTCTTCGCAGTTTTCTTTGCAGCCTTGTCCGCCGTGGTCTTAGCAGGAGCCTTGGAGGCGGTGGAGGCGGGGGCCTTGCCGGCAGTGGAAGCGGGTTTGGGTGCCATTGCGAGTGTAGGTTGCGTTGGTGGTAAGGACAAAAGTGGGTTGGCGTATGCGGAGGTAGTGGAGGGGCTGGACAGAGTGTGGTTCGGGACGAAAGGCAAGGACACGGGATATAAGCAAGGTGACGGTTTGGCCGTGTTTGGCCAAGACGCGTGACTCACGCGCCGTGACGCAACCACGAGATGCTCTGTTGTGTTGGGCTCAGCGGTCAATTCTTGCACAGCCACATCCGCACTTCCAAAAATATATAAGCCCCACGTCGGGTCGTCCACCCCCTTTCTCCCCACTCTCCCGCTGCCCACATCCTCGCTCAACTTTTCGCGTTCAAATCAACCACTTTCAAATCACCCTTATCCACCGACTCAACAACTACAATGTCTGGCAAAGGAAAAGCTGGCAAGTCCGGAGGAAAGGCGGGTGGCGACGCCGTTGGCAAGTCGCAGTCGCGCTCTGCGAAGGCTGGTCTCCAGTTCCCTGTCGGTCGTATTCACCGTCTCCTCAAGCGCGGTAACTACGCGCAGCGTGTCGGTGCTGGTGCTCCGGGTGAGTTTTTCATACTTGAGTCGTCTCGTTCGCGCAAGCTGACTTGTTGGATAAGTCTACCTTGCGGCTGTTCTCGAATATCTTGCCGCCGAGATTCTCGAGTTGGCTGGTAACGCCGCACGCGACAACAAAAAGCAGCGTATTGTGCCTCGTCACTTGCAACTTGCCATCCGGAATGACGAGGAGTGAGCACTCTCGGTCTTCTGATGTACGTCGTCTGACACTACCTTTTCCAGGTTGAACAAGCTCCTTGGTTCGGTTGTCATCTCGCAAGGCGGTGTGGTACCTTTCATCAACCCCGAAGTAAGTCCTATGGTGTGCTTTGATACTCCGTGAGCTAACTATAGCGCATATAGCTTCTTCCCAACAAATCGACAAAGGGCAAGAAGGATTCGCAGGAAGTGTAGACGCATTGTTTCTTCGTTTCTTTACCTGTGTACTATTTATCTCCCTGTATTCTGTGCCTATCTATCCTTTTGTAATGCTCGATGCTACTTTTATAAAGCATTATATTTTGCTAGACTTCCGTCAGGTGTCTGGTTATTAACCGTGGGAATATAAGTATCGGTTTATGTCGCGCTCCCAATGTGGGAAGTTCGAGCGCGGTATCGTCCCCGGTCCCGACTACGACGCGGACAATAACGACGACGAGCAAGACGACGACGACGGCGGGACCATCTTGCGGCGAGCGCCTCCGCCATGAACCATTACCAGCAGCAGTATTTCGCTAATCAACAGACGTCTCATCCTCCGCAAGCCCCTATTTCTCCTTACTATGCTGCTCGCCAACGGTTCGAGCAGGCATCCCAGGCTGCGCAAGCGCAAGCTCAAGCACTTGAGTACCAGCAACCCCCGCCGCAGCATCCACAACAGCAGCAGCGTGCTGGCACTCATCAACACCCACAGTTGCGCGCCCAGACGCAGGCTCGGCCCGAAGCACAAGCCCAGGCTCACAATTATAGTCGGCCCCAGATGCATTATGCGCAACCGTTGCAGCAGCCGTATCAACCTCAGTACCAGGGGAGCCAGCAGATGCGAGAACAGATGTTAATTCAAATACAGGCCCAGATGCGAGCGCGATTTGCGCCCCAGTACCCGCAGCAGGTCGCGCCGCCCATCGCGCCGCCGTACGCCCAGAGGACGTGTAGCTTCCCCCCGCCGCAGGCTCAGGTTCAAGCTCAGCCTGTGCAGGTACCATATCAGACGCAACAGCAGTATGCAGCCGCTTACAATGCGCAATCGAC
The DNA here is from genome assembly GCA_002794785.1 of Coniferiporia sulphurascens. NCBI lineage: Eukaryota > Fungi > Basidiomycota > Agaricomycetes > Hymenochaetales > Hymenochaetaceae > Coniferiporia > Coniferiporia sulphurascens. The sequence goes on along the minus strand of NBBA01000010.1, from coordinate 532,217 downwards.
ACACGTGTATACGCCTCAGCAGCAACAACAACGACAGTCACAACCGCAGCCGCAGCCACAGCCGCAACAGGCACCTCAGTATGGACGAGCGGTTGGGCCACCTCAGGGATCCTCAGATCGCGCTCAGCCTTCTGCAGACTCTGCAGACGCCGGAAATCGTCGACCTCTACCCATGCCATCTCAAGCTAGACCGCGTCCGATCTCCATGCCACCTCGGCCGACGCAGAGCTCAAACGAGATCCCCCCAGCGCGCATAATCAACCATTCTTCTTCTTCCTCTTTGTCGCATATGATCCCGCAATCTTCGATACGACCGACGACCCCTCTGCCTACTTCGTCTTTCCCGGCGGTGACTGACGCCACCTCACCCAAGCGCCGCCCCCTACCGTCGCCATCTCCTTCTTCGGATCCCATTCCTCTTCCTCCGGCTTCTCCGAGATCGGCCCAGCAAACTGGGACCTCGAGACCTGCGGATATACAACTTGGCCGGGTTCCCAGCCCCGAGAAGCATACACCGATGTCCTCTGCGAGCACGGCCGCAATGCAGGCACCCGGTTCTTCATTGCAGCGGATTACGACTCAGCGGCGCGCTCTTCCGTTATCACCGACTGCTCCGCCAGACCTGAGCCAGCTCCAGCGCGGAGCAGGGACGCTGGCGAGGGCAGGGACGGTTACTCAGATGGTCTCTCGCTTTGGTAGGATTGAAGGAGGTAACCAAGTCAATTCTGGTGCAGAGAAAGGCATCGCTGCTCCCCCGGAACCCGTGATACACACACCCAGTACCACATCTGCACATCTTCCCCGATCTCCGATCAGATCATCCACCTTACCTGCGAACGTACAATCGGCTCCCCCAGACCACTACCCTCAAACGCTTCAGCGATCCTCTCCTCTTCAGACGCATGTAGATGAGGATGATGTCGAAGATGGACAGGATAGAAAGCTTTCTGCGACATTCGAAAGCGCGGCAGTTCCAGCGCAGGGGCAGACACGTTCACCTCAATACGGCATCCGCGATCTCCCCAAGCGAAATATAATTAATACTAATTCTTTCGCGCAAGAAACGGTGAGGAAGCCGGAACCTCCGTCTCCTCAGTACGGTATTAAGGATTTGCCGTCGAGAGCAAAGAGCGTAATCGATCGGAGACGCGCTTGGGAGCGCGCGGAGCAAAGCATGAATGTCGGTACCTCTGGGATGTCGAGTAGTGGAAGTAGGAGCGCGTTCGAACCTGGCCAGCGCTTGCCACACCAACCTCCATCCCCGACGAAGGTGTCGGCACCTTCGTCGCCGGAAAAAGTATCTGCAGCCGCTCTTCGTTTACCAAAGACGAAGATAGCGCCACCACGTTCTCCTCAACCCCAGACTCCCCGGCAAGAACAGAAATTACCGATGCCAGCTGTACGACACCCGCAGCCTTCGTACACAGACCGTCAGCTATCGTGGACGCTTCCCACTGCCGATCTCGAGAAGATCGGTCAGAATAAACACCCAGATGGACGCAAGACGTCGATGGCGTTCCGCATGGCTACTATGTCCCTTTCTGAGGAGGATAATATCGCCGGTATAAGAACGGATAAGTTTGCCGCACCGTCATCGTCGCAGGCAAAGCTGCCATCACGTCCACTTGCACAGTCCGGGGCATCGGCCCCGACTTCACCGAAAAAGCCGTACATGTTCGGGACAAGGACGCCCCGTGCTGTGTCGAACATGGACTTAAATTTGGATGATGCTCCCCCGCCTTCACTTCGTCGGTCGCCGTCACCTGCTATATCTGCGACTTCGTCTTCTGTCCCGTCAATACCTACAATCAGGACTCCCGATGACGGATCTGGTCCGCCGTCCGGTCAACACCAGCGCGGCTACCGGAATGGGGCCCCGGTACCGAAAGTTAATCTACCAGATGACTTCGATTACGATGATAATGTTGGGAGTGTACCCAGCGTACAGGTACAGGCACCCGGCGTCGTGGTATCACCTAAGCCTGTAAGCCCACGGAAAGCGGCCGTGCCCATGATAAACTTCCCCGATGATGACGGGCCAGGACCAATAATCTCAGTGTCGGCACCTGTGTCTCAGACGCCAACCACACCGCATGTACCCATGCCTGTCATTTTAGATGACCTCGCCCGCCCGCATACTTCTCCTACGAAGTCGCGAGGTTTGCCACGTCCTCCTGGTGCGTCTCCTGGGTTCGTCCCGGCAAGCTCAAGCTCTGGCTCAAACGTGCGGTCGAGGGGCGGCGGCCTCGTTTGTGGAGGTTGCCAAGAGAGCATCCTTGGACGCATTGTAAGCGCGATGGGCTTGAGATGGCACCCTCAATGCTTCAAATGCTGTACATGCGGGGAGCTGTTGGAACATGTGAGCTCGTACGAGAATGATGGGAAGCCCTACTGTCATCTCGACTACCACGATGCAAGCCTTTTCCTCATTTCCTGTTTGATAATTCTGTCTGACTCCGTCTTGTTCAGCTCTTCGCACCCCAGTGCTACCATTGCAAAACGCCAATCATCGACGAGCGCTTCATTACTCTTGACGATCCCGCCCTTGGAAAGAGGACGTACCACGAACAACACTTCTTCTGCGCGGAGTGCGGTGATCCATTCCTAGCGCCGTCGGCACCATCCTTGGGCAAGCCTAGGGCAGGTCCAAACGAAATTAACATACAGGGAGACGGGGCGTTCGATCTTGCACTTGATGAGGACGGTAGTGAAGTCGGCTTCACCGTGTATCGCGGGCATCCGTATTGCGAGACATGCCACGTGCGGCTACGCGCACCGAAGTGCAAAGGGTGCAAGCGTAGCATTAGGGACGGCATGCGTGCGGTTGAGGCGCTGGGCGGGAAGTGGTGTTTTGAGTGCTTCGTGTGCGCTGTAAGTGTTCGTTTATTTTGTATACGTGAAAGAACGGAGTGCTCAAGAGCTGTTGTGTATTTCAGGGCTGTCAAGAGCCTTTTGAGGAACCGTCTTTCTTCCAACGTGGTCAGAAGCCGTTTTGCGAGCCTTGCTTTAGCGTCATACTGCGCAATGAATTATAGCGCTGCTTTCGCCCTACCGCGTTTCCTTTTCTTGCGAATATACCCTTTAGACTTCTGTGTTGATCCTCACTGAGGCTTCAGAACGTTCCGGCCGGTCGGCTTTCTTCCGACATCTATATTGTATTACTTATTTATGGATTACTATTTATGCCGTCTTGAACCAGGGTAGTGTATTCCCGAATGTACTTTACAAGATCCGAGGCTAGGGCTTCCGCGTAAACTCGATTCTGAGCTGATTACATGATTACGGGAGCGTACGTGTGCCTCAGAGCGAACGCACAGTTCGTATGGTAATAAGTACATGAAGTCGATGGAGCAGGCTCGTCCCGTCGACTTGGGGCGGCCAGCATTCGCTTACATTTTGCACTATTCAAAAGATCAAAGGAAGACAGCTAATAGAATATGTGGCGTGACAAAGCGTGAGTACCTAGGTATCTAGTGAAAAGGTTGAATGGGGAGAACAGTAACAACATAACACCACCAAACTGTCAACCAACATCAGCAACGAACGGTAAGTAGTGTTGAGTGCAAGCTAAACCATACAAAAGAGCACAAACATTCGAAACTATTGATACAAATATACGCCAGGGTTCCAGTATCCAAGCTCTCCTACCTCCTTCACTATGATGTCGTAATGGGGAAAAAAGGAAATCTCATTATGGACTTTCATCCAAATACGAAAATCTTGAGTTAGTTAGCGTGAGTTCATTTTGGTTTGGAGGGTTGGGCCTCCTCCACGTCAGGCGGCGCCTCGGCCCCTCCGTGAGCTTGCGGACGCGCGAGCGCCATTTTCTCCCAGTTACTGTTATGTTTGAGCGGGTCGAGTGAGAAGAGCGTATTGAGCGAGAGTCGGTATCCTCTAGCTCCATTCCCCCATCTGATTCATCGGCTACATCCTCCTCGCCCGAGTTGCGCTTCCGCCATCTCCGCCATGCTTCCCGCGCGTCAAAGGAGGGTATGAGCGAGCGCCAGTTCATACGTTGGGTCGTCTCCCAGCCGGTGAGCACTGTCCAGCTGATCAATAGGACGACGAAGGCCCAAGGAACCCCGTAGATTAGGCGTGTTAGGAGGGTCGAATTACCGTCTGCATCGTAGAAACACATGATCGCGACGGCCGTAAGGAATGTTATCATTCTTTTCAATGGAAGATAAATGTCAGAAGGCAGCTAATTCATTCAAGGACTATAAAATAGTGATCACGCACCCCCACATAAGCAACGCAAACGGCAAGCTGTAGAGAATAGCCATTGTCTCGAGGCCGAGTTGCGGGTGGGTCCGATGTTCAAGGTATGCTATCTGTTTGGCGGCGGGGAGCATCCGGGGGAATTCGCAATGAGTGAACTCGAGAATGATTAAAATGGTGGTTTTTTTTTAGCTCACCGCATCGTTCGCACTTTCTTTTGCACTTATGCGCAGTTGCCGGACAAGTAATAGCCCAATAATAATACTTCCGAGGCTTGCAATTATGGATACCTGGCTGGCAGCTGCTGCGGGAGAGAACAACAACCCATTGTTGTTCGACAACACGACTGGAATGGCCAGGAATGCGACATTGGCGTTCAGGAGCACGGTCGACTAGTTGCAGTAAGAGTTTCGGTACGAGAATGAGCATCATCATGAGCGAACAATAGAAAGATGGGTAGAAATGCACGTACATAAAGCACGAAGCCTTCCCAGTCGCGCTCAAGCCTCGATTGGAATTTTTTCCAGTGACGCGCTTTAATTACGCCATCAACCCACAGTCTCTGTAGCCCAAGAAGATGTGTTTCAGGAGAGTAAAACAACACCGGAGATAGCGACTTGATGAGCCATGAGTGTGACTTTTCGCTCTCGCCACGGACGCTTTGATCCAACGAAAGACGCGCTCCATGAAAGCCGGAGAAGTTATAGAAGCGTTCGTTTGCTGAATGCGTAAAAGGGTTAGAAATATGATATACGTTGAGCACTCGAGTATTCTAGTAAACATACCGAAAAGAGCCATCAGACGAGCTAGAGGTGCAATCAGATAGTAGACTGGGACGATCGAGCTAGACCAACTCACCTGACGCCGTGACAACATAGCTGGAAGCTCTTTCCGACCTTTGTATCACTGCGGAAGATTACAGTCATGATCAACCAGTTTACGAGTGAATACTATTGTTCCAACCTTGTAGTTGCTTAACGGACCCCAACAACGACTGGAGTTCTTGGTCGTCGTATGCCGCCGTCGAGGTGAGGGAAGTTATGACATCTGGACATCTCGTTATATGAATGAAACTGGCCCTCAAGCATACTATGCGCACCGATATGACTATGCAGGAGAATTCCCATTAACTCATCTAACACTCCATCTAATAGTGGCCGATGGCTGGGGAAATATTCAATGTGTTGCCAGAACTCGAAATCGAGTATATGTCCTATATCGTATGGAAGTCAGAAAAGAAACTCGCCCTGGATCCTAAGTAACGCACGAAGATGTTCCGACCGCTCGACACCGAAGTTTGGGGGTAGGGAGTGTTCATCAAAGACGCATTCATCGATCCAGAATACGCAGCGGCGATCCAAATCCACCATGTAGTATAGCCAATCATTTTCATTAACTTCGAGGACCACGTCTACCTTTGAGGGTAGGTGCAGTCCGTCGAGGCGGCGGGCTTTTTGCTCAAATTTCTCAACGAATAGGTTGACTTCGCCCAGGATCCCGATATCGAAGAGATTTGCCTCGGTGAGGTAATTGAAGGTTTGCAGAGACGACCCCTTGTCATTGAAGAAGTACGGTTGTCCTTCCGGCTGCACGTAAAGTGTCCAATCTGGAATAGAATCATCCCTAGAGTGATCATTAGCAACCTAGACTACGTGAGTATATGTCGAGATAGCTAACTTATGGACCTCAAAGGTTTGCAGAGGCGCAAAAGTAAACGGTCCATGCTCGCTTTTTCTGTGATCAAGTCAGGAGAATGGCTACTGTTCGGGACTGGTGGCGACATACATGGGTATCTTTCGGTCGTACCGAGGCGCATAGGAAGGAAATGTACATTTTATGTGCTTAATTGGAGGAGCGACGAGGTTTGCAGGCTCTGCGGTGAAGGCGCCATTTGGCTGAGAGGATCCTTGTGCCAATATCCCAAAGCCCATCGGATGACTGGACTTCCCCTTCCCAGCATTAGAATCAGAAATGGTGCCGGGCGAGTCATGTAGAGTAGACGTAGGCGATAGGGGCGTGGTATTGCAAGAGTCTGTTGACACATGGTATTGGTGTGTAAGTGCACGCGGAGGCGTGGTTGGTACAGAAGAGTATGCAACAATAGCAGAGGACCCAGTCGAGATGTCGCACCGAGTGCCTTCAGGGGAGGTGAAGAAGACTTCCGGTAAAATAGCTCTGTTGCTGCTACTATACGAGCTTTCGTCGCTGGTGCTGGAACGGCGGGTACCAGGGATTATGCGTCTAAGGAGTGCCGAATAAAGACGGAGCAGGCACTGTAATGATTGGCGACCCGAGCGTTGGCATAGGACAATCAGCCTTTGAAGCAGAGCCACAAAGACATGGCGCAGCGTAGCCTTCATGACTAGGATACCGTCCACAGAAGCCCGCTTTGGGCAGGAGTCCCAGTGAGGGGGGAAGACAGAGGAGGATGCGATGCGCCTTAGCCTGGGATCTGATGCCTACTAGCGCCTACACGAGGCCCGGGCGGCGAAGGCGATTTTATTACCAAATTCAACGTCCGTGCAAGGCGGCCCATTGAATAAGCTTCGCGAATGAAATCGTAGGCAAAACATTATTTTGGCTGTGGCAAGAGGTCGCAGACTTTTGAGCCTTTGAGGGACTATGGCACAAATATTCACCGTCGTGGAACGTGTTCGAGTTCGTAAATAAAATTCGGACAAATATTTTATCCGGAACGGGACTAAACCTAGGTCCGTTCACACGCCTTTTCCCTCCGCAAATGGTTTCTCTGACGCTCCGCGTAGTTTGTCCATACAGTCAATCACCGGCTAATGGGATACCTGAGCTTGTCAAGCTATTTCTCGCAGTACATTACTCAACATCTGAAACTAAAAAATATATTCATGTTCAGTGAGAAAGTAGCTATCTATATACAAAATTTGAGAGGAATCTGGGCAGAATTGACTGAGCTATAGCAGAATGGAGAAATCTGGCAAAATTGGGCCTTCACCAATCTTTGGCACAGGTCTTTCCCACGATAAGTCAAACTCATTACAGTATACAGTCAATCACCGGCTAATGGGACAATGCTGGTCACTGAAACACTTAGCTAGAACATGCTGTATCCACTCAAATTTCTTCATTGTTTTTGCATTTTGCAGCTGGAAATACACCTCTAATTCAGAATAAAATATTTCAAACTTTTTGAGCCAGAATTCAGCAAGAAAACTAGAAATTACTCATAAAAACTTCGAAATTAAAACTTGTCAATAAAGAGTCACAGAAAATAGTACATATAATGCTGCATATAAGTGTTAAATTTTTGCTGTATATAAATCCAGTGAGTGTGGGCCTCATCTCGGACAAACAATCATTGCAATTGATAAAGAAATGGTGGAGAAAGAAGAAAAACAAAAGTTACCACAACCTCCCGGTTACTAATGTAGATCTGTTTACCTCTTATGGAAGTTTCCCTTTGGTCGTCACGGTGCTACTCCTTCCTTTTTTAGCCTTTTCCTATAGCCGAAATAATTAATTATACTGTAACGAGTTTGATTTATCGTGGGAAAGACCTGTGCCAAAGATTGGTGAAGGCCCAATTTTGCCAGATTTCTCCATTCTGCTATAGCTCAGTCAATTCTGCCCAGATTCCTCTCAAATTTTGTATATAGATAGCTACTTTCTCACTGAACATGAATATATTTTTTAGTTTCAGATGTTGAGTAATGTACTGCGAGAAATAGCTTGACAAGCTCAGGTATCCCATTAGCCGGTGATTGACTGTAATTAATTATTTCGGCTATAGGAAAAGGCTAAAAAAGGAAGGAGTAGCATCGTGACGACCAAAGGGAAACGTCCATAAGAGGAAAATAGATCTACATTAGTAACTGTGAAGTTGTGGTAACTTTTGTTTTTCTTCTTTCTCTACCATTTCTTTATCAATTGCAATGATTATTTGTCCGAGATGAGGCCCACACTCACTGGATTTATATACAGCAAAAATTTAACACTTATATGCAGCATTATATGTACTATTCTCTGTGACTCTTTATTGACAAATTTTAATTTCGAAGTTTTCATGAGTAATTTCTGGTTTTCTTGCCGAATTCTGGCTCAAAAAGCTTGAAATATTTTATTCTGAATCAGAGGTGTATTTCCAGCTGCAAAATGCAAAAACAATTCTTAAAATCTATGCACGTTGTGGTAGACAATGAGGTGCAGTGGTGAAGTTGAGGCAAAGGTGGGTTATCAGCGTAAACTGATGTATTTCATGGTAGAGACCAGCTCTCCTTATATACATCTACCATGGGCTACATATACTATAACTATCATAGCTCCTATCATATGGCGTTATCATTGCGTTATCGTTCACTTAGTAAGATGGTCGTTCATATGACCATCCGTTATTTATATTGTTTCGTTATATTTATTTAATAACAATGAAGAAATTTGAGTGGATACAGCATGTTCTAGCTAAGTGTTTCAGTGACCGGCATTGTCCCATTAGCCAGTGATTGACTGTATCACTGCCGTGATGCCGCTAAGGACTCTCTACAAAAGCTCAGTATTAATTATTACTGGTATTTTTTGCACTTTCAACGAAGAGGATGGGAAACAGATAAGTAACATCCTCCTTGTCCTCTAACCACCACCATCTAGGTAGTCTTTATGAGCACTCTGCCCTCTATGTCTGATCAACAACAACAACAACAACAACAACCCCCTCGCCCCATCGACGAGACCTTCTCTGCCCCTGCCGTTTCAACACAGGGTGGCCTCAGGTCTGTTCGTGGGCACGGGCTCAACCCACTGTTTCCTCTGGGAACAGTCATGGCTCGCTCCTCCTCATTCTTGGGGTCGATCTTGAGCTTTTCCTGTGCACCCCCAGTGCCCCCTAAAGTCCTCCCCACAGTTTCCCCACTGGCAGTGGAGATCACCTCTCACCAACCCTTCCACCCCCCATCCCGCCCTCTGTCGGAGGTGAGCGACCAAGGAACTGGCCAGGCTCAGGCTCACATCTCTCGCCCGGTCACCCCAGGCATGCCTCTTATAGGTCCAATTACAGGCACGCCCCTCAATCTTGGGGGTCTAGCCGGACTTTCCTCTCTCATGGCCCCTGCTCTGCAGGCCCCCCAATCCACTCTCGGTTCTATGTGGGCAGCGCCCGAGCTACCCGCCTCAACCCCCACGATCGATGCCCTTGCCCCCCCTACCACGCCCCCTGGTGGTGGTGGGGTGGCCCCCATGTAGACGAGACCCCCCGGGGCCCGTCCTGCCCGACATCTGTGGCCATCTCGTCCACTGACTCCGATGCTGAAATGTCAGAGGCTGCCAATGATGATGCCCAGCTCTCCATGGCCTCTGCCTGGAAAAAGCGCAAATCTGCCAATGCCCCCCCTCCTCTGTCTCCCAGGTCAGAAGAGTTGAGGGTCCCCTACCTTCGGCTGGCTGCTACTACAGCAATGCGGGCCTCCCATGAACTTCCTGCACTCAGAAAGATGACATCTGTGTCGGCCTCTGCAACTGCTACCCTCCTTGGGGAGATTGCCTTCGCAGTTAATTCTCTCAACAATGCTCTGGTCCAGGAGGATCCTCTAGCACACTCTGCCACTACGCAGGCCTTTTTGGTGGTGGCGGGCCCCCGTTTCAGCCTGGCATCCCTGCCAGCTCCCACTCTTGCCCCCCCCAGCCTCCTCAGACTGTGGCTGGTCCCCCCTCCCTTCCCTCCCTGCCCCAGCAGATGGTCCAGGTCATGTCTGACCTTACGCGCCAAATGTCCTTCATGATGCAGCGGATGGACGCCCTTGAACGCCCCCCCCCCACACTCCTCAGGGGTCGGGTCCACCCCCTCCAGAGACAAGAAAGGGAAGGGTAAAGCCTCCCCTAGTACTGCCCCTCCTCCACCACAAGGACCTTTGGGCCCTTCTAATCTCACCACTGGGTCCACCTTGCTGACACCTGTCACTCCAGGTCTTGCTGCGGGTGGGGCTACCCCTGCCACTGCCTCTGCTACTGCAGCGCCAGTGTCGATGGGGGCCCCCATTTCTGCTAGCGCTGTGAAACAAGAGCCAAAGTGTGCAGTCCTCCCGGTTATCCGTACCATTACGGACCCGACCCTCGCCATCTGCTTCCATGGGGCACCACCCCCTGCTGAGGCGCACCCCACTGACTCCCAGATGACTATCAACATCAGGACTGCCCTCTCACACTTTCCCACTGCGGCCAAATTGGTCGTACACGCTGCCCATTGGAATGACCAAGGCAATTGCTTCATCATGTTTGCTCACAACACTCATGTCCCTACTATGAACAGCGTGAAGGAAGTTGTGATGGCAGCTGTGCAAAGTGTCTACCCCGCCAGTCTCCCAACTTGTATCTTGGGCCTGCCTCCAAATTGCCGAAGTCCCCACGCGCCCTGCACCAGGCCTCCCTGCCTTCACTGCGTCCAACCTCCAAGCGGAGTTCCGCACCACCAACCCTCACCTCCTCTCTCTCCCAATGACTCTTGAGCCTGACTGGACCTGCACTTACGAGCTCCTTGGTGAGGACGTCATGTCCGCCCCTATCGCTTTCTCATTCGAGGACCCTACGGGCACCTGCTCTGTGGCCATCCTCTCTACCCCGAGGAACCGCGTTGTTTACATGTTCAGCCCCCGCCTTAAACTGGTGGCCCGACGTGACCTCCCCCGCCTCATGCAGTGCACTAAATGCGCTGCCCTAGGCCACCTCATTCAGAACTGCAGGAACCGCCCATGGGCATGCCTTATATGCGCCGGCCGTCACTGTACCGACGACCACCACATGCACTGCCCCAGGTGCATATGAGACGCCCTCCCGGCTACCTCCCCCTGCACCCACCCCCCCAAATGCTCGAATTGCTCTGGTGAACACCGCGCCGACTCTTCCAGCTGCCCCAAACAGCGTGGCCATGCCCGTTCCTCTTTTGCCCCACCCCCGGTAGATGAGTAGTCCCTGGATGTTTATGCAACACAACATTGCAATGTCCCGAGTGCATGTCGAAGCACTCATCCACTCCTTCTCGTCTACCCCTGGTGCTCCCCTTCCCCCTGCAGTTATTCTTCTTCAGGAACCTCCTTAGTACCCCATTGGTACCTCCCCTTCTATGTATGAGGCTTCAGGTATGCCCGTCTTCGGTTTCCCCACCATGCCAAATTACCACGTCTTTGTGCCCCCCCTTTCGGGCAGCACTGAACTAACATGCCCGCATGTGGTTACACTGGTCCACCAGTCCATCCCTCTGTCCCAAGTGGTCTTGGATGCTTCGCGCTCCCCCACTTGCAACATACTCACACTAATTTTTGACACGGGCCTTGGGCCTCTTTTTGTCACTAATGTATACAATCATGACACCAATAAAACTGCCACCATCTCCTCTCTCACTCTACTTGAGCTCCCTCCAAGTGCACACTGGCTGGTTGCTGGGGACTTCAACCTCCACTCCATCCACTGGGACCATGGCTCCCACTCTGCTAGCGACGCCCATAAAGCTCGCCCGCTTGAACATTGGGCCGCCTCTCACACCATGCACCTCCTTAATCAGCCAGGCTTCGATACCCGGTGCCGCCCTTCTACCCAATTTACCGAATCAGTTATTGACCTTGCGTGGGCTTCCCCTTCTTTGGAAGACCTCGCTTTGGGCGACTCCTGGACACGGTCGTGGGATACCCCCTCCGGATCTGACCACGCTGTCATCACCTGGTCCATCCCCCTGTCTTCTACCCCATACATCGACCCCTTTCTTCACCCTAAGTACAACGATTCACTCTCCACTGAATGGTTGGAAGTTCTCGATGCCCCCCTTACTGCCGCCTTCACCCTCTCAGGCGCCACTTCTCGCCTCCTTGACATCAAAGTTGCCGCCATCCATGACGCATTGGTCTTGTTACAATTTTCCTTTACTTTCCCTTATGCGCTGACTCACTTCCTCTTCGTCATCATCAGTCAGCGCAACTCCCCCATTTCTCTACCTTACTCATCCTCACCCACCTTGCGCCATAAGACGCCATGATGATGCCTTATTGCACCATCATGACGTGCTTTGCTTACTGATACCTTCAACTGTATTACCAAGACATTCCTTGGAGTTCCATGACCTTCCATAGTCATGTAAACATACTAATACACGACCCTATAGTAGCAAACACATAGAGTAGCATATAAGCATGTAACTTCAGTAGCACAAGCCCTAAGCTTGTGCTCTTTGTTCATACAAGCCCATCATCTGCTACCACCAGTCTACTGTGTGCCACTTGGACACTAGTCGCTTTGTCGTAACCCAACTCGCTATAGAAGCCTACTGCGTCTACATTGCCGATCAGGAAGCCCCATCGACGATCATTCTTCGACTTACGACATCTAGGAAGCCCCGTTGCCGTACCATCAGTTCTGACGATCAGGAAGCCCTGACGTCGATCACTGCATAACCATTGAGCTTAACAGGTCTTCACTACTGACTCCTCACACCCCCCATCCTCTAAGAAGCTGGGGGGCCATAAGGTCAAGTGGTGGGACTCTTCGTGTCGTGCTCACATGGTCGCTTTGCAGGAGGCTACTGCGGGGACTCGTACCGTGCTCCGATGTGAGTCGGCCGGCATCTTTCGTCGTGCCAAATGCACTTGGGCTGACTCGTTTACTGCCTCTGTCAAACCAGACAAGATCTGGCCAATGGCGAAATGGGCCATGGGCACACGCTGCATGCCCATCCCCGCCCTGGTTACAGGACAAACCACCATGAACTCCCCTGCAGAAAAGGCTACCACCTTCTGGGCCAAGTACTTCAGTGCCCAACCCTCCACTGCCCCCCCCCGACATATTCTTTTGTCAGCACCCATCCCATGTGCAATCATCCTATCCTTATGGAGGAACTTGATCACGCCCTCACTCTCACTTCGAACTCGAGTGCCCCAGGCATTACGGGGATTGGCTACCAGGCCCTCAAAAGCCTGCACGCCGCCCATAGCGTTCCCCTCCTCACCCTCTATAATGAGTGCTTGGCGGCTAGCCACCACCCCTGTCCTTGGAAAGACACTAAGGTGGTGATGCTTCGCAAACTCAACAAGAAAGACCCCACCACGCTCAATGCGTACTGCCCTATTACTCTCAAAGAAACAATGGGCAAACTCCTCGAGAAAGTCATCACCAACTGCATCCAATTCATCGCCAATGAACTTGGTGCGCTCCCCCTTTCCCAATATGGTACCTGCCAAAAGTTGGGTGTATTGGATGCCACCTCAGACCTCGTCAATGAAATCGAGTCGGCATGGGCTAAGCATCACGTCACTTCAGCACTTGCTGTCGACATCGCGGGTTTCTTCCCTTCCGTCCAACATCCACGTCTGATGGCTGTCCTCGCTGAATTAGGGTTCCCCCCTCTCCTCATTTCCTGGGTCCTCTCCTTTGTATCTGACCGCCGGGTCGCCCTGTCTTTTGACAGGTTCACCGACAGCCTCACCCCCATTCCGAATATCAGGGTGCCCCAAGGTTCACCCATTTCGCCCATCTTGTCTGCTCTCTTCACGACCAGCCTCCTTACCTCCCTCCAGGTTTCTGACCCCCAGGTGTTCGTCCGCACTTATGTCAATGACCACCTCCTCTCTACCTCTTCGCCCTCCATTACCACCAACGTGGCGCGACTCGAACAGGCCTACATCTCCTTCTCCGCAGCATGCCATGCTCTCGGTCTCTCCCTGGATGACAACAAATCGGAACTCATTCACTGGACCTGATGGCATGCACTACGTGAAGACTCCCTCATTCACCCTATCCATTTGCCGTGATGGGGCCTCAACCCCCTTCAAATTGTCCCCTCCCGCCCCTTATGGTGGTTGGGGATTTTCTTCGATGTGCAGTTATTGTTTACAGTCCATGTTCAACGCATGTGCTTCAAAGCCATGTCATCCCTTCGCGCCCTAGAACTCCTAGGCAACACTCTCCATGGCCTTGACCCGCTCCACCTCCGCCATCTCTATATTGGGTGCATACTTCCGGTGTTACTATGGGGCTCTCCCCTGTGGTTCACCGGCATATGGCAAAAGGGAAAATGCGACAAACTGACCTTAGTACAGTCCGCGGCGTGCCACCGTATCCTTGGATCATGGCGCATGTCTCCATGCAGCCCCTCTGAGGTCTTGGCGTCCATTCTACCCATCCCCCTCCGACTAGAGCGCACCAAATCTCGTGCAGCAATCCGGTATCTTACCATGACACACACCCTCCTTCCCCTATGTACCACCCATAAGGGCTCCATTACCACCTCTTTCGTTTCCTGAGTTCCCCCAGGGTGCAAACGAGTTCCCTGTTACATTCGCCCGCCATGGATCACTTTACCTGCCCTTCGGCATGTGAGCATCGATCGCATGATTGATCACTCCCCGGAAGCCCATGCGGTGCTTATCCAGTCACACCATGGTCTCATTGACCGGCTGCGAGATGTCCCATCCCAACTTCTTATCTACACCGACAGGTCCTGCAAGGGCACGTCCCCCTCCTCTTTCTCCGGCAGTGCCGCTGGAGTCTGGTTCTATCATGGAGAGGCTGTTCTCACCCACGAAACCTCCCTTGGTTCAACGGTCCACTCTATGGACTGTGAGCTCACCGCCATTGCCGATGCCGTATGGCTCCTGGCCTACTCCTACGATCTCCCACCTGCGGTTACACAGGTCGAGATCTACACGACTGTGAGGTGGCCCTCACCCTCCTTGCTGACCCGCGTCCGGCCCCTGGCATCTCCATCGCCCTCCTCATCCGGAAATGTCTCAAAGCTGCCTCTAAGTGGCTGCCCCATGTTTTCTTCCATTTACATTGGGTTCCCGGACATTCCAACGTGGAGGGCAATGAATTTGCTGATGTTCTCACCACTGGTATAGCCAACAACCCCCCGCTGGATTTCACTCCATTTCTGCCTACCATCCGCTTCCTTCACAAAGCCGCCTCCTCCTTGGCACTCTCAACGTGGAAATCCGACTGGGCCTCTGCCTGTCGCCGACTCCAAGGGACTTTGGATGCCCACTCCATGGGCATGAACCTTACCCCCTCCACTAAGCCGACTGCCCTAATGCAGAACCTCAAACTCGGCTGCTGCACCAAGTGCAAAGTTTTCCGGACCCTCCTTGGTCACGCCGGCTTTGGCACATACTTTGGATGCATCCTGGGACATGACCCACTTTGTCCCTTCTTCCAGATACCTGAGACACGAGCCCACCTCCTGCTCTCTTGCCCCCACACCCTCCCTGCTTGCCACGCAGTCTGGAAAACCCCCCTACCCTCTACAGAAGCTGAATGGTTCTCCAAAGACGGGCTACCACTTCTTTCTTCCTTCCTCGACTCTCACCCTGCCTTCGAGGCGGAACCCATCCTTGTCTTCGACCCGGGTGGCCCCACAGTGGTCCATGTATCTGCCCTAGGCTTTGCACTCAGCAACTAGGCAGAACACCACTCTTCTTATGTCACTGCCTTGCAACAGTCCCCTCTATGTGTTAAGCTCAACGGTTACTCGATGATCGACGTCGGGACTTCCTGATCGTCAGAATGGATGGTATGGCAACGGGGCTTCCTAGATGTCGTAAATCGAAGGGGATCGTCGATGGGGCTTCCTGATCGGCGATGTGGACGCGGTATGCTTCTATAGCGAGTCAGGTTATGACGAAGCGACTATTTGGCCAATAGGCACACAGTAGACTGGTGGTAGCAGATAATGGGCTTGTATGAACAAAGAGCACAAGCTTAGGGCTTGTGCTACTGAAGTTACATGCTTATATGCTACTCTATGTGTTTGCTACTGTAGCGACTTGGTTAGGTATGTTTACCAGACTATGGAACGTCATGGAAACTCAAGGAAGGCCTTGGTAGTACAAGTATGGTGATCAGTAAGCAGAGCACGTCATGATGGTGCAATAAGGCGTCATCATGGCATCTTATGGCGTAAGGGGAATAAGGATGAGTAAGGCAGAGAAATGGGGGAGTTGCGCTGACTGATGATGACGAAGAGGAAGTGAGTCAGCGCAAATAGGGGAAGTGAAAGGAAAATTGTAACACTATGCTTATGGCACCCCGCTACTATTGTACACTCTATAACAACTACCATCTCACTCAATACAGGGGCCTAAAGGCCCCTGGAGCGTATTTTGTACTAGATAGTCATGACGCACTATAGAAATGCATTTTAAAATAATAATAAAAACAGATAAGTAAATGCAAAGTGTGACTAGAAACCCCGTATAAAACCCCGTATAAGGTAGGTGTGACAAGTTTCGCGTTTTCGCTCCATCCCGTGTCGCAGCAGCCACGTCGTCCTCACCGCGCTTCAAGTCGAGTAGACCGCTCTCGCCTGCCAACACCTAGAGGCTATTGCGTCCTCTCGGTTGGCGGTATCTGGTAAACGACTGCTTTATCTGTTCTTCTAAATTAACAACGAGCGCAACGACGACCTGGGTACTGCCCGTACGAACTCGCGATCATGTCGGTTATGCTCACCAAGTTTGAATCGAAAAGCAACAGGGTGAAAGGTGCGTAACCATCGTCTTGGCAGATACACAATACTTTATCTCATTTATAGGCTTGTCTTTCCATCCGACGCGGCCATTACTCGCTGCTTCGTTGCATAACGGGAGTGTGCAACTATGGAACTACCGCATGGGTGTACTGGTCGATCGGTTTGAAGAGCACGACGGTAAGCCAGTTCATTATCTACTCATTCCTTTCGACGCGAATACTCTCCCCAGGTCCCGTGCGAGGTGTCCACTTCCATCCATCACGCCCTCTACTTGTCACCGGAGGAGACGACTACAAGATCAAAGTCTGGGGTATGATGCAGATTCCACTGGGATTCGATCGGTTGCTAATGGCCGCGCAGACATTCGACCGCAAACTCGGCGGTGTCTCTTTACACTTCATGGCCATCTTGACTATGTTCGCACCGTCATGTTTCACCATGAAATGCCGTGGATTGTGAGCATATTCTTGGATCGTTACGTTAAACGTCAATCCCATTAACTTTAACAGATTTCTTGTTCTGACGACCAAACGATTCGTATCTGGAATAGCACTTCGCGAAACTGCATTGCAATTCTGACTGGGCACTCGCATTATATCATGTCCGCTCTTTTCCATCCAAAGGAGGATCTGGTTGTGTCGTGCGCCATGGATCAAACTGTCCGCGTCTGGGACATTTCAGGACTACGTAGAAGCACACCCAACTCTGCTCCCGGTGGCTTCGAGAGTTTTGACACGTTCTCCACCGTGAAATATGTTTTGGAAGGTCACGACCGTGGAGTAAACTGGGCGACATTTCATCCAACCCTCCCACTCATCGTCTCCGCTGCGGACGACCGACAGATTAAGCTCTGGCGCATGAGTGATACAAGAGCATGGGAGGTAGATACCTGCCGCGGACACTTCAACAACGTTTCGAGTGCTCTCTTCCACCCGCGTCACGAGCTGATAATTTCTTGTGGCGAGGACAAAACAATCCGTGTGTGGGATATGGCGAAGCGCTCCCCTGTACAGACCTTCCGACGTGAGCATGACCGCTTCTGGGTGCTCGCTGCGCACCCTGAGCTCAACCTTTTCGCTGCGGGTCACGACAATGGCTTAATCGTTTTCAAACTTGAACGCGAACGTCCCGCATATGCGCTGCATGGCGACCTGCTCTTCTATGTGCGCGATAAGTATGTTCGCCAATACGACTTTAATACCGGTGCAGATGTTGGCGTGCTCAGCGTACGCAAGTTCGGTAGCGCATACATCCCTCCTCGAACATTAAGTTTCAATCCTGCTGAGCGCGCTGTTGTGATTACCATTTCATCGGACAATGGCTTGTTCGAGTTGTCCCAGCTGGCGAAGGACGGCGCAAGCGAAGTGCGCGACTCTGCAACGGAGGGGAAGAGGGGCTCTGGCCAAAGCGCTATCTTCGTTGCGCGAAACAGATTTGCCGTTTTGAATAAAACAAACCAGGTATGTCGAAGTTGAGAAGTTACGAAAACTGGTACTTAATTCAAACTTTATCAGTTGATTGAAATTCGCGACCTGTCAAATTCTATTGTTAAGTCGGTCAAGCCGCCCGTTCAGACGAATGAGATATTCTACGGCGGTACAGCCAGTCTGATCCTCAGCTCGACAAGTACTGCCGTCCTGTACGATATCCAGCAAGGCAAAAAGATTGCTGAGATTACCACGCCTCCGGTCAAATATATTGTTTGGAGCAATGACGGGACTCTGGTAGCCCTATTGAGCAAACACAGTACGTCAGACTGATTACTACTTCTTGTGACGCGTGGTGAACAAGTCGTCCAAAATACAGCCATTACGATTGCGAACAAGAACTTTAGCCAAAGCAGCCTAATCCACGAAACTATTCGGATAAAATCCGGTGCTTGGGATGATTCCGGTGTTTTGATCTACTCGACACTGAATCACATCAAGTACTGTTTGCCTCAGGGGTAAGAGTTACCTTCATGAATTTGCTGGATGTTTTTAAGACGAATTGACAAATCAGAGATACGGGCGTAATTCGTACGTTGGACAACCCGGTGTATCTCACTCGTATCAAGGGACGCACTGTCCACTGCTTGGATCGTTCTGCTCGGCCGCGGACTATCACCATCGATCCAACTGAGTATCGGTTTAAGCTCGCTCTCTTGCGCAACAACTATGAAGAAATGCTGCATATCATCAAGACGTCGAATCTCGTCGGCCAAAGCATTATCGCATACCTTCAACAGAAAGGATTCCCTGAGGTCTGTCCTTTCCTTCTTTACTCAATCAGGTCGACAAATTGAAGGTCTGTTTTTTTTAAATTTAGATTGCGTTGCATTTCGTCGATGATAAGAATACACGCTTCGACCTCGCCGTTGAATGCGGAAATCTCGATGTGGCTTTGGAGACGGCAACCGCAATTGACAGGCCGGAGTGCTGGAATCGTCTCGCACAACAGGCACTCAAGCAAGGCAACCATAAGGCAAGAGGGTCATATATTGTCATTTAACATAATTAATCGAGGTGATGGAAAATCAGATCGTCGAGAAGGCATACCAGAAGACGAAGAACTTTGATCGTCTGTCGTTCCTTTATCTTGCAACAGGCAGTACGGACAAGCTGGCCAAAATGCAGAAAATTGCTCAATCACGGGGCGATCCCATGTCGCGCTTCCACAATGCGCTCTACGCTGGTGATGTAGAAAATCGTATCTCCGTGTTGCGCGAAGTTGGCATGTGTAAGTTAAGTTGGCTGGCTGTACCGCTGTCGTTACCTAAACCATCTATCTAGATCCCTTGGCATATCTTACTGCCAAAACCAATGGACTACCGGACGTTGCTCAGGAGATCTTGGAGGAGGCAGGTCTTACAGAAGCAGATGTCGACGACATTCCAAACTTTGGCGCCTCAACGCTTAAGCCGCCTACGGTTGTAAATCCTATCACCGATCTGATATGGCCTTCACTCAGCAAGGGCGAGAGTTTCTTCGACCGCGCTCTTGCCAACGGAAATCTTGAGGCTGACGGTGACGTGCCATATTTGAACGGTGTTGGGGGTGCGGCGGCGTCATCTGCGCTTGACGATTGGGCAAAAGGGGAAGAAATTGTGGATGACGTGGACCCGGAGGAAGGCGGATGGGAACTTGATGTCGGCGGCGTCGATGCGCATCCAGACGAGCAGGATGCGGTTGACGAGGAAGAGGAAGCTCCGGATGTTGGCGCGGGCGCCAGCCCCGGTGTAAAAGAGACGGAGCTGTGGGTACGGAACTCACCGTTCCCAGCAGACCACGTCGCTGCTGGTTCGTTTGAGACTGCAATGCAGGTGTGTCCTCTAGCGGCTCGTTCCGCATTGAGGATGAGCTAAAGTCTTTTCTAGTTGCTTACCCGGCAACAAGGCATTGTTAACTTCGAGCCTTTAAAACCTCTCTTCCTTGCAGTCTACCGATCCGCGCACGTATACATGTCACCCAATGCATCACTTCCGCCGTTACAACTCGACCTTCGTCGTAACATCGATGAGTCCTCGGCGAGTCGCGTCTTACCTGTTGCTGTGAAGACTCTCCAGACAGTTAAGCCGGAACTGCATGAAGGATATCGGGCTGTCTCTGGGAATAAGCTTGCGGAAGCAAAGGTTGTTTTCCAATCTGTGCTGCAAACTCTGCTTTTGGTATCGATTTCGTCAGATTCTGAAGCCGCGGAGGTATTTGTTTCATTTATTTTACTTGGAAGTTCTTTATTAAAAGTCATTTTCAGTGGCGGAATCTTGTCACGTCTACACGGGAGTACCTCCTTGGCGTTTCATTGGAGCTTGAACGTCGTAGAGTGGCGGAAGCTGAGCCAGGAAATGTAAAGCGAAGCTTGGAATTAGCAGCGTACTTCACACACTGCACGCTTCAGCCCGCGCACTTGCAGATTGCGCTACGCAGCGCTATCGGTGTCTTCGCAAAGGCAAATAACCACGCAACATCTGCGAAGCTCGCTAGACGGTTACTGGAACTCAATCCTGACCCGAAGATTGTGGCACAGGTCAGTAGAGACTACCTTTTAAGCACCCGGGCCATTACCTGACCTCGTTACAAAGGCACGCCAACGCATTGCCGCTGGTGACAGGAACCCACGCAATGCGGTCGAAATCGATTACGACGAGTTCACGGAGTTCGAGGTCTGTGCAGCGAGCTTCACCCCGATATACAAGGGTTCCCCGTCTGTGACGGATCCTTACACCGGCGCATCTTATCTTCCCGAATTCAAGGGCAAGCTTGACCCACTGCTTGAGCTTACGGAGATTGGAGCGGCTGTGTCTGGCCTCCCTGCTCCGCGATAAAAGCAAAGGGAATAGTGACCAGTGTGTTGATAAGAGTGTGCCTAGACATATGTGATGGATAATGGCGACCTCATTGTAAAAACCATACATATTAATGGGTATTTTTCTTCTTTTATTTCATTCCTCTTAAGGTGTCGGCGCCCCGTCAATCTTTAAGTGAGCGCGGGAAAACGGATCGGCGTCCGAAAAGATAGGATCGACGCTATGAACCTGCGACTTCAAGTTTATTACATCTTTATCTTCTGACTACCACCAGCAACGCAATAGCCGCCATGTTACACTCAAGCTCCCCAAGCTCTTCACCTACCCGCAATGCGCGACTAAATAAGGAACAAAAACAGCTTTCGTCTCCAGTTACAAATGTCTTCGTTCCATGTGGTGAACGGTCCGCCAGCACGGGCTCTCAAAAGAGCGTCGATATTTCGCTCGCTGAGCCTTTTGCGCAGTTCTCTCACGAAAATGTACTCGTTGGGCCTTACGACGACGAGCTGCGTCGGGATATTAGTTTCCAAGATCGTGAGTAAGCTGCCGCTCCGCAAGGTGTGGGAAACTCGCTTCGAAGAGGTGACTATATGCGCATCAGAATTCCACCAACAACTCCTCGAGTTCATCCTTGAATTCCATGCGTGGTCGACGTCTCGGCCGGAATTAGAGTCTGCCACCGCTGGCGATGCGCTCTTCGAGGAGACGCAGGCGATTCTGAACTTGGAAGGGGAACAAGGCATGTTGTCGTTTCTCTTCGGTATGCGAGCCCACATTTCCACGACGCCTTGCTTCATCCTCAACTCAATAGCCCTGTCATTTCTCTGGACTCATTATCCGGGTTTTCGGCTGAAATGATTAATATCTAACTTCTACTACAGAATCAAGTCGTATCCGTCTCCTCGAGTTCATTTCGCGAATTAAGGCTGCTCTGGCTGCTCTCACTGATTTTGGTCTTTGACTCCGTGCTGTCTGACGTCCTGTAATCAAGCATAGCTCTTCTGTCTCACTATGCGCAACGTGTCGGCTGAAACTACCCCGCTCTGCCAAACTCTCACCGCTCCTCTCTTGTAGACTCCATAATACGACTCCGACAACCATGTAGATAAGTAAATGCCTTTGATATTATATTCTTTATATGACAAGATCTTGACCAAAGCAAACAAAGACATGAGAATATGTATAAACGATATTCTGTGGCAAGCAAGCCCCGTACCTACACCTTAGAAGAATTGCTTCCGTTCCTTGATAACTTACTTTCAGTACGGTATACGGCCTTGTCGGTCGGTCCAGAGTCCACGGTGCTGGTGTCCTTTCGCGTGAACAGATTCAAGAAAGAATCAACTATCCATGACCACAGGGCACCAAGATCAATCCCCCACCCTCCTGTCACCATTCTCAATGTGGCTGAGACAGCAATACAGCTCCAGGCGATTGCGAACAGTGTCGTCTGAACCGTGCCTTTGATCTGGAAGCAAGCGGCAGCTACGGCGACTAAGAAGCAGATCAACCTTTTTTTGAGTTCACGAATAAAGTGAGTTCCAGCTTCGAGAGCATAATAATGATGGCCAGGAAAGCACTCACGCCCACATTAACATTCCGTAAGGCATTCCGTAAGCCGTCGCCAAAATTATCAGTCGCCTTTTTTTATCCGTGTCGCGAGACAAAAAAGTAGCCTATATGTGTATATGAGCCCAATACTACTACCAAATTAATGATAACGTATGCTCACAACTTCATTCCCTGCATGGTCTGCCTCGCCAGATCGTACGCGATGCTGACGCATCAGTAAGAGGCCGACAATCATGCTCCCTAAGCTACCGATGATTGATAAGAGGGTTGCGACTTGCTCCACGGCAACATGCGACGAAGGGTTATTCGAGATATCAGGGATTGCCAGAAAGGCTATATTCGAAGCCAACACGACTGTGGACTATGGCGAAAACAATATCTTATTAGTTTACCTAAGTTTACAGTAAATTTGATTCCAAATCTACTCACGTAGAGGACGCACTGGCTCCATTCGTCTTGGAGAACTGCTAAGAGACGCATCCACTGGGTTCTTTTAATAAGCTTGTCAATCCACGTCTCCTCGAGTCTTTTCAGGTGCCAGTTTGGAGCTCGAAACAGTAAGATTGACGCTACAGACGCAAGCCAGGACTGTCGTGCCGTGACGGTACCGTGAACACTCTGAGAGATGGACAGTCTAGCACCATTTTGACCATGAAAATTGATAAATCGTTCGAAGTCTAAAAACCGGTAAGTCAGGGAAATCGTTACGAATACGACACGGAGCGCTGGACTACCTAAAATTCGCATGAGACGCGCTGTCGCAAATATATCAGGAATCAGAAATGGCGTGCTGAAGAGAAGCGATCTTACGAACCGGAGGAACTAATAATGCAGTCCCTCAGCTCTCCCCTGCCACCTGGAAAGGACCCGGCCGACCCGCGTCATGAATTAGTTCCTGGTAAGTATTGAAAATAGTTAAAAGCTTACCTTCAGAGTAACTCGTACTAGTGTCCCCTTTATAAGTTACACTCTCTTCTTTTGGTAGCGATGAATCTAGATCTAACGGGCCGTTAGATAATGTACCGAGTCAACACGAAAGGGAATATTCTTACCCCGAAACTTGTTCAGAAGCTCCGACATTTCACGCATATCCTCAGGGCTGTACGGAGCGGTGGACGTCAAGGACGTCAGGGTGTCTGGACTTCGAATTTAACAAGCAGTGATGCCGAAAATGCAAAGCGGAATTACCGAGGCTATTAAACAGTAGGATCCCGTACAAATTGTCAAGAAACCCCTCAGGAAGTGCTTGTTTGTGCGGGAAATATTCTATATGCTGCCAATACTCGCTTCGGAAGAAGCACTCTGCCGTTAGAAAATATTTAGGAAGTGCACAGAAGGCAAAATGTAACAATGCGTACCAAGGGCCGCCTCCGAATCTACACCACCTACTATTTCGGAGATCCACGATGCATCAAATTCTTGAAGCCAGAACAAGCACTGTCGCTCATGATCCACCCCATAGTACGTGAAGCCTTCACCGGTTTCATCAAAGTCGAAGAAAAACTCAGAACCAGGAGAAATTTGGGAGTTGTTTGCACTATTCTCGAAGAATGGGATCAATTCTGCTGCTTTCCGTCTATTAATATTGTCTATGAGGTATAATTCCGTCACGTATTTGAACGCATTTGTTGTGGAGTCTGCACGTCGAAAATATAGTTGTCCTTCTGGATGTATATGCTTCGTCCATCCATCTTCATTCCAGGTTCTGAATGTTATTAGTCGTGGCTAAGGGATAACGCAAACAAAGCGAGCTTACTCCTTAACGACGTTCAGCGTTCCGTATGCAGCGAATTTATTCACTTTGAAACTTGAGCTTCCACTAAACGGGTAAGAATGACGATATCACATGGAAGGAATCATCTGGGGCAAAAGAAGGAAATAGCCCAACATTTTTATATTTTTGCGGTATCTATTCCTCAGGAACGGTGTGATTGGATTTAACGATGCCTGAGGGGGCTGTACACCGATGGGCTCTTGACGTTGATGAATTGGTGATTGAGAGTCGGTGCCACAAGCAGAACTCTACTCATAGACCCGAAAATATGAGCAGATGAACGATTGCACATGTGATCACTCAACTTTTGACATAGTCGCAATAATGGCGACTCTTTATCTTGAGGAGAACCCAGAGGTCTTTGGCAGTTTCTTTGAGCGGAATCGAAAACACAATTTCCAGTTTCAAAAAGTGACGGGAAGGGGCTTGAATTCCTCACTGGCACACGTTGAACGGGAAGAACTTGGAGGGCTGCCAGACAGACGGGGTCCAACAGTGTAGACTACCACAAACACAAAATTGGAAAGGTTACAGTCAGCTTACACATGGTAATGCAGACTTCCATCCATCTGATGCGAGGCTTGGGTATGGGGACTTACATAGTACGTCCTGTGTATGCAGTAGTACTAACACCGGCGCCAGATTAAATTGAATCTGAATAGCTACCCTTTGCGAGCTTTGGCGCCCATTTACTCTGTATTGTCGCTTGCATCGTTCAAGATTCACAGGATCTAGCTGTAAAAACCGCCGGGGTTCTTGCAGATTGACGCCAACGTTTTCCTCGCAAGGCCGGGCGCTTAAACTCCCTGCTTCCCACGCTTCGCAGAAGGTCCAACTCAGTAGCCGAGTCCCTGGTCTTCCAAAGGTCAAACTCGATGTGCGGGTTCAAAAAAGGCCCTCCGATTCCCCGCTTGGCCGCGGATAACACAGCACGTGAGGCGAGCTTCACACAGTTTCTGAGCGCTTTCTTTAGTTATCGATGTAATATCTCCTGAGTTGAGCAACTCCCTTACATGACAGCTTCTGTGTGCTTCGGGCAACTTGAACTTTGAACAGACGCTCAGGCTAGTTCATGGAGTGCTGTCCGATGTTTTGGCAAGTATGTCTGTTTGACTTCGCTTCTTTAAGCAATAGGTTGAATCATCGACACCACCGAACGAACTTGAACGTATTGTATGGCCTCTCACTCAGAACAACCCGGACGTAAGAAGGTGGACACGTTGTCCCCCCAACCAAATGAAAGCATGTCCGGCGATGGAAGCAGGTCATAAATTTTCTTTCTTGGCTTGCATGTGTATGCTTAACTATCTGGAATAGGTTGCACTCGATTCCCAAGCGTGGAGAACCTATTCAAGGCCATGCCCTAGACGAAAGGTATGCGATTTCCAAACATTTCTGCCACCTTGTCGACGTTTAAGACTAATAGGAGGTGGGATGCAGCCGTACCTTGACTGCCAACGATATAATATCACGCAGGAAAAACATGTTTGTTGTTTCGTCCCAGGTTACGGGCCTATCCGGATAAGAAATCTAATGTATCCATCTTGAACTACAGGAAACCTTTGTACTTGAGAAACCGTATTCTTGCGAACAGTAGATTGGGGTCAACAGCTGTTGCCGGATTTGCTGTTGGTGTTTTCGGTGCTGCATCTGGCTGCGTCATCGCTTAGCTGTAGGGATGTAGACGTGAAACAAAATGCTGACAACGACTCGACGCTATGGCCCGGGGCTCACCAAACTGTTGATATTTACAACATGGATCTCACTCTCAGGAATCGTGCCCCAACGCGCCCAGACTGATATAGGCGCTTGTTTATCGGTTGATGACTCTCACCTGCGCGCGGCACCCTGTTTTGCCTTCCCAGCATGCTCGGTGGATTGTGAGGGAACTCCTTACTAAGGCCTTCATCCTTCTCTCAATACTAGTGCGAATCCACACTATCTGATGCAACGTGTCTTTTCGCCGTCGGGCCAGTCATGAGCACTATAATGCACATACCCAATCTCATCCATACTCTGCCACCCCTGCTCTTCGTTTTCCCCCTACACCTGTGCCCGTAAATTTGTATACTGTTCCATCTGTAAAAAATGTCGGATCCTTCAGGCAGGTACTCGCTCTTCGGTACTGCGGCGCCAGGAAGCAAAGAAAACACGAGGTATTATCCAAGCCATCCAAAGTATTCCTGTCGTGCTCACTTAAGACTTCAGTGCTGGAACTTCCAGTGAACTCTCCCCGTCGAGTACGCCGCCAAACTTACCCATGTGATCTCTAATTTTTGCTCTAGTGGTCATTCTACTTATGAATATTATATTAGACGAAAACCAGGGATGCCCCCCATCGTCCCCAAAGGCGAATTAACAACAACGGTGTTTGCGGTTTCGACGAAGGCCGGTCCTGCAGCCGCAAAACTCGGTGCAGCAGCGGTGAAAGCCGGAATAGCTGGGGGGGCCTGTGTGATTTTCTAGACAGCAGTGATGGTGTGGTCTTAGTTTCAAGTCTCGCGTTCTTCCGAATTGTACCCAGAAATTCACATCGAGCGCGAAATGCAGTTACACGCCAAATATCTCTGGTGATGGCGCACAGTTTGGCGCCGGCCGGATCGAGCTTTTCCAGCAAATGGAACTTCGAAATGAGCATACGAGTTCTTTTAAGCGCCAATGCACGGACCACGCTTGTCCGTCGCGTCTAGACACGTTTCAAATAAGCGCCCTTCCGTGAGCACCTGTTTGCGTTTTGAGCTCATGGAAACTCCATATAGCTCAACTGTGCCTTCGAAATGGTCCAGTGAGGAAGACCATTTCCTTTGATCACCGCCAATCTTGTCATAAACCCAGCTGTCCCCCCGAGCGCCGCCGGTCGTGTGGTACACGACCCCTTAGGCGCCACGGTGATCAATCTTTTGGACGACTAGTACACGATGTAGCTCCTGACCCCCTCGAACCTTAGACCAGTACCCTTTTCAAGCCCAATCTTACTGCCTACTAGTCCCTGGTCATAGCAAGGAACGACGGCGATGCTGAAAAACCTCCTGCAAAGATTCTTAATCCGGGGACATATGGCCCCAAAACTGCCCGAATCCCGAAAAGCTCTTTCCATTGGCATACGTTACCAAGACCTGCAGAGAACTCTGGATGGGAATAATAAACCGATTCACTCCCTAAAGGAGCTCCGCGGAACTCATAGAGACTCCGAGACGATGGAGGCGCTGCTTACCGGTACGTCCCCTTCGCCCATCCCATTATACTTCATAAAAGATGATGGGTAAACTTGAAGAGAGGTTTGGCTACAAGAGAAAAGATATTTCCATCCTGAGGGATGACGGGAGGCACGAAGTGCCGACTAGAGCAAATATAGTGAGCTTCAAGCAATGCCTCGGACCCGAGATTCGTTCTCATTTCCGGTGTCAAAGCTTTGGGCTATGTCTGATCTGGTCAGAGGCGCTCAAGCGGGCGACCACCTCGTTTTCCACTGTGAGTAGTAAATTGAAGGTCGGATGCGCGTCAACCGGAGCTTATCCAGCACTGTTTATGCGAAGTCTCAGGACACGGTTCACAATTGAAAAACTATGACGGCTCAGAAGATGATGGAATGGACGAGGGTGTGTCATTCCAACGGAGTTTCTCTTGTCGTGTCGACTCACCTGCATTTCGGGTAAAGCCATATGGCCGTCCGATGTCGCATATGATCCTAATGCACCAAACGGAAAGATTTTCTCGAACTATATCATAGACGATGTGAGCCCCTCCTTCATTTCTCTAGAGGGTAATCAATAAACTCCAGCAAGCATCTGAAGGATATCCTGGTAAACCAGCTCCGCCCTGATGTACATATGACTGTGAGCTAGCTTATTGCTTCTCCGTCCCAATCTAGACTTGATTTTCTTCAGATCATCATGGATTGCTGCCATTCTGGTACTGGTGCCGGTATGTTTTGAATATTTCTTGACTTGCTATCTTGCACTAGATTGAGAATTGTGAGAAAGATTTGGACCACACCCATTCTCCCGATCGACTCCATGATAATTATTCTCACCTTCGTCGAAGCACAAGTGAAAGTAAAAACGACCAGACATTGGATCTCGTTAACGAATTTGAGTGTAGTAAGTCACAGCTATCTATGGCATTCTAACCCTCATTCTCATCTTTAGATTTACTCAGAACTGCCCTACGTCGCCAGTATTACATGCCCCGAGCCTGTATCTGGCTACGCGCAGGCGACGCTAAAGCAGGGATCATTCAATGATAGAAAGCACACGTCTAGAAATACCTCAAGGCACGTAGTGAGTTTATTTACTAAACTGCATCCGTATCAGATTCTTGATGCAGCTAAACTGGTTGATGACGAATTTGAGACTTCATGGTCCGCCTGTATGGATGGCCAAGTTGGATATGAGAGCCCGAAGGGCGGTCTCCTCACACAGGTACGACGCCTGTTTTACCACATCGAAGCCGTAAAGCTCACTCACTCTACACTTAAGTCCTTGGATAAGCTCTTACGTAGGAAAATGTCTCGTTCTCGGGCCTGGAGCAAGTCCATTGATGTCGTTCGATTTATAGGGGAGAAAGCTCACTGGACGTATGAAGAGCTGCTGTATCATTTAAGGTGAGCTGGGTATAACTCTCACGGCTCCTTGATGGGTTGTAACAATGGGGTACCAAACAGTTTTGAGCTGGAAAGAACTACGGAGGAGGCCCGTCAGCAGTACGGTATTCCTCTCACATGCCCAAGACCACAAGTGAGTGACTCATTGAAGCTTATCATTCCCTGTCTGAGCATCATTCAGCTCGGAAGCCTTCGTCCTACCGTAAGTTCCACCATGTGTGCAATGCAGGCGTTGTTTGGCGTGATACACACTGACCCTACCGTGGACAGAGTACATTAATGGGCGACACGTTTACATTATAAACAGCTGCATATTTCTTGAGACAATCGTTTTAACGTTTGTATCGCTATAATGACCTGAAATCTTACTCGAACGTACTAGTTGGATCGTACTTTTATTTTCTTTACTTCCGTTGTCATTAGCGGTGCGCATGCAAATCTTCTTGATCGCCGTCCAGTCTGATCGACACTCCAAAAGGGAATTATACCCCGGCTAAGGTAGGGGAAGTCCAAACTCAGCTGCTCGTTGACAGTCACGTGGTGAGAACTTTGAGTAAAATGCCACCTTATATAGTAACGATCGACAATCTCCATTGGGAAATTGGAGATTTTCAGACTTCATCCCTTAACTGTTACTCTACATACAATTCAACAAGGCCACACATTCAAATCCCGTTCCACATTTCCGTCGAGCGATTCATACTGATACTGCATGTGTGCTGAGCAGGTAAGGGAATGAACATGTCCACCAGCCAAAATGTGACATGCAGATTACGTGATAGTGGCTAAGTATGGACCTCCGAGTCCTCCACCTTAGCATGAGGTGCTTAACACGCTGGTGCACGGATCTCGTGGCTCATGGGCCTCCAGGTCCGAGGCCTCATTCAGTACCGTGACGAGCCTTTATATCTCGCAGTGGTAAATAGCCAGTCGCAATGAAATCTTAATAGAATAATGGAGCTACAAGAGACCCACCGTAGCTAATTGAAGCCAAATGTATGCGCATTTAAATGTACCCAACTTCTTATCTATCAGTTCCTGCCTGTACCTATTTCCAAAGCTCCACGCTCCAGGCTTCTCGCATGTTACCGTGAGGTCCTGGCGTCAATCTCGATAAACTCTGTCCGTTTGACTCGGGAGCAATGGATAGCAACATCGCCGTCATTGTCGGTGGAGCAATTTTAAATGACACCATCACAGCGGCAATTAAATGTGAGAGGAGAATGACTTAATGCCACTTCGCCATACAAATTTAGACGCTATAGCGCAGGCACCCGAAACTCACGCTCGGGGGATTCTGTAATGTGCCCCGTAACACAGCGAGCTAGGCATTTCCGAGGACCCAATCTAGAATCTTTAACGAACATCTGTGAGAGGAAGTAGACGATTCACGCAGCGGCGGGTCTTTTTTAATGGTCGATGGTTCTTAAGCTCGTGTCGGGGAAGGCTCCCATAGCTGCTATATAGTCTAAGGCGTTTCCATCCGGCTTCTGCCGGTCCGGGGAATCTGCTGAAAGTCCACTCTGTTCGCGATGTCAATCGAATCGGGGCTTGTCTTTCATCTCCATTGAGCTCCTAGATTCAACACCGGCCTTGTGAGCCCGGATTTATGGCCTGGTTTCTCACCTGAGCTACAGGTTTTGAGTTAATTTTGGACACTGTTCTCGGTTTGCTCGAAAATGCGATTGTATATATTGTATTCTATACATAGCGGTAGGCCAGTAGTTCATCATTTCTCTGGTTGTATGCAGTCCATGCCGCACTTGCAGAAAGGTATCAGCTGCGGGACACAGATACAGCGTATATTATAGCCATCATTTCTTTTGTCCACCGGATCCGCTCGCCGGATTAAGCTTTCCTCGAGGGATAAATCTGGAATGACTTAAAGGAGACAATGAAGGACAGCGTTTAGTACGACGCAGTGCCGGAGTAGTGAAGCTTGTCTCACTGCTCCTCCTTGGGCGGCGTGGGTGCCTTTTCTTGGACCTCAGCGTTCGCCTCTCTGTGCGCAAGGGACGATGATAAAGCGATACGCAACAGACACGGTAGAAGTTTTAAGGCGGCGCTCACGTCTGCGGCGCATCCCCGGCATTTTCGGGTGCTCTTTTCTCCGTAGTTTCATCCCCCGGGGCAGTGCTAGCGTCCGCGGTAGGCCTGGCGATCAGAATCAGTACCGCATAGCCTCAAGAATTGCATGGCCAGTCGTGTGTGTCCACGATTGGCAACAAAGCTCGACGGATCGGGTCGATCAGCAGCCGGCGGTACTCACTGTATTTCCTCCTTGATTTCCCCTGACTCAACGTGCGTCTCTTCCGCGTCTTTGGCAGATGAGGGGGACGACATGGGTAGATGTGAGCTCTGTAAGAGTTTCGAGCGAGTAATAGGGGATAACAGCAGATGGGGGTACGATATCAGATGGCAAGCGCCCTGGACGAAATCCCTTTATCTTGCTGAATTCGTTCGGCGCCTAATCACCTCGGGTCCTTCAAGTAGCCGCAATGCTCGGTAACAAAAAAAATCGCGGTAAACAGAAATTAAATCAAAACAGAATGTCGTGACCACTAGAGCATATCATAGGTTTAAAAGACGGTACTTTATGAAGGGTTAAGTGGTGTACACAATGGATGAGTTCTGATTACTACAAAGGCAAACGTATCACACTACTTTACGTTGCGCGGAAATACGGAACCGTCGCTCCGTATAATTAAAAAATAACGCAATTACCCCTTTTTTGGTTCCCGGAGGCGGTTGCTTTGGTTGCTTTACCTCTTGGGAGAAATGTCATAGGTCTGTGCAGCTGTTAAGTGCGATAAATAGCAAGGCGAACTTGAAATTGCTCACTTCAGGATCTTTGTGATCGTACCCCTCCTTTTCATTGGCGCACTATTTTCGTCTGCGTTCACTTGCCTATGGGACGTGTGTCAAAACGTATGATGAATTCATCATGCAGTTAACTTACGGAGGCGCAGGCTCTTCCGTGTCATTTTTCGGCTGCACAACTTCGCCGTTGGGCTTTTTCACGGGGCTTTCAGACTCCGTTGCGTCCTGAGCTGGTCTAGGGAAAGAGGGGCGCCTGTTCAGAAGTTTTCGCGAGCCCACTAAAAATGCCTCGTCTGCACTTACCGGACCTCGCGCACGCCCTCGGCAGTGTGGACAGCCTCCGCCGGCAGGCGGTCGGCGCTGACGGGGGCGACGGTATCCAGATTTCCAGTTAGCGACATTAATGACTTGCGGTTTGAATATGGAACACTAGGTGCAGTGGGTGGGAGCAGTTAGCTAGAGACGCGTTCGGCGTCAGAATTGGGGAAGCACCGGTAAGCGGCTTTCTATAGCAGGAGCGCCGTTCGACCATCCCACAGCAGTGCACAGACCGGTGGTGTTGGCCTGCGTTGCCGCCATCACAGGCTTCACAGCCCGTGCCTCGCATCAGGGACGCTTGCTAGATGCTGTTCAAGTTCAAGTTGTTTTGACTCGGATACGCCAGTGAGTATTCAACGGCAAGGGGGGACCGTCGGCGACCGTGACTGAAGTCACGGATTTTCTCACGAAGAGCGGCGGTAAACGGCGAACGCCAAAAAGTAAAGCTAAGAACAAGTTTTCAACAACAACTAAAGGCACAGCCTAACACAACAGTCATCCATATCGACATTGCAGCTTTGTATTAGCGAGGGGCCTTTACACAGTTTCTCTGGCGTTTATCAACTTATTGGCGGCTTAGCCTGACGAACTCCACATTTATCAACTTGAAACGTCATTGTTTCTATTCATTTTACAGACCAGGCCAGTAACGTAAGACCGGTAGGGGCGAAAAGACAACAAAGGTGCAGGGAGTTGCGAACCCGTATCAATCCGTGTCGTGGCTCTACTTCTTTGGTTTGGGTTTAGCAGTGGTCGGTAGGTTCGTTGGTCCTTTGGGCACAAAGCGAGGTCGAGGGGGTCTGGAATGAATACATGGCGCGTCAGTGCATATACATATACTGTAGGTCTCTATCACAAGAAAAAAAGTGGTCAAGAGATCTGTCTCACGTTTTAGATTCTCTGGGATTGAGCGGTCAACAATCAAGAACACAACGCGCTCCAAGTGGTCAGACTTACTCCTCGTCTCCAGGACTAGCGTCGCTTGTGCTCTCTTCTTGAGGTCCCGAGCTGGATGGCTCGGAACCGCTGCATATGCACGCATGCAATCAACAACAGGATGCGATCCCTCTTGGAGTTGCACGTACCTTGCTTCGTCACCCGGCGTGTCTTGTTCCTCGGCAGTTGGTTCTCTGTCAGTTACCGGATAAGCGTATTTTGGAGATATAGCCACAACGTCAACACGGATGAAGAAAATTTGAACTCGCCTTTTGCCACTAGTTTCGGAAGGTACTTCTGTAGGCGCGGATGCTTCGATTTCTGAGGACATGGCCGGTTGAGCAGGGGACGAGAGCAGGCTATGTTGATAACAGGGTTCTCTTCGGGCGTTGAATTATAAGCACAAGGTAGGCGCTTGAAGCCCGCATC
The DNA here is from genome assembly GCA_002794785.1 of Coniferiporia sulphurascens. Taxonomy (NCBI): domain Eukaryota; kingdom Fungi; phylum Basidiomycota; class Agaricomycetes; order Hymenochaetales; family Hymenochaetaceae; genus Coniferiporia; species Coniferiporia sulphurascens. The sequence goes on along the minus strand of NBBA01000010.1, from coordinate 498,790 downwards.
TTCTCGTGCGCCATGTGGGCCTTTTTGTCATGCTTGAACCGTATCTCCTTCCTAACGCCCTTCTAACTGCTTGAAGGCTCGGTATCCCCTGTTTACACTGCGTTAGGCCGTATAGCCGCAAATTTCTGATGTTGAATGGTTTGCCATCTCCAACTTGGTTGATCCCTTACGAAAACAGACGCCGCGGCAGCCCCGATTACACCAACAAGATCTTGAAGCTGAGCTGAGGACCGAACGGCGGTTGCCTATCTTCGTTGCATCGTCGACAGATTCGCAAGCCTGGATTTCAGCGATAAGGCGGTAAATAATTCTGGGTTTTCGCCTGCCATGCTCTGTCTCGCGCGAGGAATCTATGTACTCGTTGATGAAGGGAAAGTAGCAAAGCGGACCTGTTATCTCCCGCTTCGGGTCTTCACGGACACCCTTGATCGGCGCACTATTTTCGCCTGCTGTTCTCTTGTCTGGGCCAACACGTGCCGAGAATCGTAATGAATGAATTCATTTGGCACTTAACTTATGGAAATGTATGGCTAGTCTAAGACTTCGGACAAACTCGCCAACAATTGCTGTAGTGAGGGTGCTCGACCGCTCCACAGCAATTTACATGCCGATGAAGCTAATGACACAGCCAGCGCTTGATATTAGAGGTCTCCATTACGTGCTGTGGATCTTGCCATATTCCATCATGTTTCTAGGGCTCGAAATAGGCGTACTGGCTCTTCCATGCCGTGGTCTGAGCCCAAAGATAGCAGTCATTTCAATAGTAATCAAGTTTTCAGAGGAGGTCAATCATAATACAGCTAAGCACGGCAAATGAAATGCCTTCTAACCCAACATTGCAATTTCGTACCACCCAGTCTCCACTGGATCTTTTGTCTGGTCACCCTCAAATTAAAATGGACTCCACTTTCAACACCAATGCTGGTGGTTCATGGTAATGCTGGTAGCTCAGCTACTGCTTGAAAGTGGTGGTCCTGCCGTTTTGAGCACGAGGATAAAATATTTGTGCACCGGCTAGCTGGGGTGGGCTTTGGAGTCTTTGGGGCCTTTAGGGTTTGAGGTTTTTTTGTCATCTTTGGAGCTAACTGCAGTGGTTGGATGCGTAGGTCTCCCTCTGGGTGCAAAATGGAGGGCGTCCGTCCTGAACAAACGCATACGTCAGAAGTCGGTACACAAAGTTCGCGATATAATAGACCAATTGTATGGCAACAGATTGGACCCAGCCCCTTTGTTTTGTGTTTTCAGTTCCCATCAATAAAAACGCTCGACAGCTTGGACCCAGCTCCACCTGGGACACCGGAGACCCACGTTGTACGTAACTTCCGCTACGTGGATGCCAAATCGAGTGTGCAAATCCCAGTTTCGGATATAGGGATATCACATGCGTTCATCACATAAGAGGACTAGGACTTACTTTTGAGCTTGAAATATTTAGTCCGTGCCGCATGTAGGGAGTAACAAAGCAATATTGTATTTATTCTGTAGTGCTAAATACATTGTCATGTACCAAAAAAAAGGCAGAAAGCGTGCATATGATAATGTAAGTGTCAACCCTAATACATAATGGAACCTGCTTGCACAGGTGACTGAGTGAAATAACCTAGTCCGCTGGCAACTTTTCATGCCAGCGGACTTGTTGAACGTGAAGAAAGAAAAAAAAAGCGAAAACTATTATTTGAATCTAAAGATAAGCAAAGACAAAGCAGTTCAATAGCAGAAAAGTAAAGAAGGAGGATTAGAAGGTCCGTAGTCCGGTATTAGCGCAAAACTAGGGTATATAATGTACAATACCACCACCTAAATGGCTCAGATCACTGTAAAAAACCCACAAGTGCTGGCTCTGCCCTGCTTTCGACGGGTTTAGCATGCTTGAACACTTAGGTAAATGGAATAGGAGCATACCATTCGAATGAAAGGGACGTGATGTGTCCGCTTCCAGACGATTCCTTCGTCCACGAACCAAAAAGAAACCGTAATATGTTCGCGGTCATCGCCAACGGATCTATGGATGGTAGATCTAAGTGAAAAGTGGTAATAATAGTCAGTACAAAAATGAGAACAGGGGAAAAAAGCTCACCGTATATATGCCCTTGACAATTTCGCCCCATATTCCCAAATGCCAGCATTCCATGCAGCTCTTGCGCATTTTTTGTGAAATGTGCAATTGCGAGCATATGCCTTTTCTAAGTACCATTGGATTCTCATGGTGAAATGGGAGGCAGGTAAGAGGAGAAAGAGAAAGAAAATGAAGCCAGTAGAGAGAGCGTGTGGAAAGGAAAAGTGGACGAGCTCAGTGACAGGTGAGTGCAATTTAGAAAGGAAGGTCAATTAGTGGAAAGGCCACTCAGACAAACGTGCCAAGGAGAAGAGAAAATGAATGAAGAGAGAAATTGGGAGAAGCCAGTTTCGCGGATGGCGCACCAAGTGGCAGGACTCTTGTGGCGGCAGTGGCAGGCAATGGTGTGCTTATTATGCGATTGTGACTAATACATTATACCTTGTTATAATCCAGGACCTAGAGAGGGAACTCTCAATGCACACACAGTATATCAGTGGTGAATAATAACAATAAATTTATGCAGGCTCTACTTATCTAAAAAACATTTGGCCATGAGCCTGTTGGATTTTAACATGGGTTTCGATTGCCTCAGTAACTGCAAGGTCTTCCCCCAGCTTGCCTGATTTTGAACTCCTGCTTCGTTTTTCCTTATTTTTTCAAGATGGTTAGTGAACCATGTTTCAGCTGATGAAGACCAGAAACCAGGGTTCATTGAACTATGTTCCCATGTGTTACATCTAGGCCACCAAGAGGCATATTCACATTGCTTGCCATTTCCTGAAGGGAGACAATTAATGAATGAAAAAAAACATGTTTGTAGATAACTCACCAGTATACATCTTGTATACTCTGCATATCAGATCTTCTTCTTCTTCAGTGAGTGCATCGTCCCACCAGTTATGGCGGTCCTCACCAATGACCTGTGTCTCATAGATGAGCGAATGCATGTCTTCTGTTGGACCTGTTAAGACCGAGTCGACGGCCTCAACTAGTCCTGTATGCTCCATGACCAGTCGCCACATAATACCTCCTTTCATTATAGCCGCTTGGATGCAAGGGTTGTTCTGGACAAAATTGAATACCTTCCTTGAGTATGACAAATAGTCGATTGAGTCAAGAGATCGAGTCTTGTTTCTCCACCCCAGGTCCTTAATTTGCCTTTCTTCACCGGACATAGCCAGCGCTACCGGGTGTTAGTAAATTGATGAAAATCATGATTGCTGGATCAACAGATTAGCAAGATCGACATGGCAAGACCCGTAACTTTAATCGATACCAGGAACCTGTGCCAATGTTGTAAAGATGCAGATCAAGTAGCATGGAAAGCATTTAACATTGCATGTGCAACAGTAGGACAGAATGCAGGATATGACAACTGTCAAATTACATTTGATCATACTACAAGGGAACAACAAGTGGTGGAAAGGCTAGAAGTAATAATTGAACATAGAGCAACTATGTTCTCGTATCAATTGAATAGATATGTAATCAGCACTTACACAAGAACTAAGATTTATAATCAGCCACATAATGAATTATGTTATCAAAGGGTGGTTATTACATCAACCAATTATGCAGAAGCAGCACACCAAATAGTACACACTATCAATAAACAATTACGAGAACAACTATTCGCATACAAAGCCAACTTCATAGCCAAAGGACACACAACAGTAGATCGAAAGGAACCAAATCTAAGACAGGAGTTAGTACCAATAGATAAAGAGATTATAATACAATGGTTCAATGATGAACCATCATATAGAGTCACACCCGGGTATAGCAGGATAACAAATATAAATGCTATAGGACCTGAAGCACTCTTTATGCCAATAGACGATAGGACACCAGAATGAACACCCTTCAGCGATATTATGGAAGGTATGACTCAATTGTAGTCTATAATAATAATTAACAAGCCACAACAAGATAAGATTAAGAAGGCTAGCATAACCGCCAAGCCACACAAGTATATCTAAGCATTCGGCTAAGAATAGCCGATGGAAGCAGGGCTATCAATCAAAGATGTGATTGATGAGAGCCAAGTATAGTGCATCACACAGCAGAACCAATTAGGAAATAAGGAGAAGCATCATAGGTATAGTAGTATCTGAGAATGGTTACCTTAGATATTGTACTATATGACTCGATGGAAACTTAGGGAAGGTTCTGGTATAAGATAAAGATAGCATGGTAGGCTGTAGAATGTACCGGAATATATGACTGACTCATAGGAAGCTAAGAATAGTAAATAGCATGTACAGGACGGTACCAGAATATTCCTATGACTTATAAAGCGAGAGTAGTATGTTGTAGTATCTACCAGAACATAGTAAATAGCATGCAACATGTAGGGTATAAAAGCCCAATGTAAAATTGCCATAAAAAGCAGTTTAATTCATCTCTTGTCTCTTACCACCATCATCAGCTCTAACACTCTAGTGAGTGAAGGGTACCAAGCCTACCCTAAACTAACTAGTATCATTGTGTGAATCTGTTATCACTTGTTTCTAACCCTTAATCAGGGAGTGAATCTAACAGTACAGGGACACGCTAGTATATATCACAGATACGGATGAACTTGCTGCACAACAGGATGCCTTACATAGACTATCAATACCTCAGTCACCTCATGACAACGTTGTTTGCGAGCAAGGCTACGTTTGTGTACCCTTGACGACTGCTGTGTTTTGTAGAGACAGGCGAGGATCTGGTGATCCATGAGACGATATCATCAAGCTGTGGTTCTATGATAGGGATTCTTTGGCGACTCATGCCAACAACCCCTTGACCTCTGACCACCATCATCTTACCCTAAGCACAGCCACATTCGCCGCCCCTAAACTCTCTGGGTTAACCACCCACACCAGGTCCTCCCTCACAGTAGACATCCGTCGAGCTGTTTTACACTTAACTTCACCACATCCACTTCTCTTCCCCCATATCCCCTACCTCCTTTATCTTTCTTTCCCCCCATGGCAAACTCTCAAAACCCATCTCTCAGCAGCCAGACATATGCCAATACCCCAGATGAAATGCATCACTACAATTCTATGTCCCCTAACATTCCAGCATCACACTCACCACCTCGTCCTCTTCCGTCTCCACCTAAAGAAAACCAAGAAACCGACAAAAACATCAACATAACAGGTTATCAGCAAATATTATCATCGTCTCAGTCTCCTCCCATCTTATCTATGCCTACATCTCAAGACCCATCCTTCAATGCACACTTTCAAGACTTTTCTTCTACCTATGCCAACTATTTGGATATCACTCTTGCAGCCCCAGTCGCCACACCCATGGACGTCGTTTTTCCCCTTGACTCCCAGTCTCTCTTGCAGGCAGCCTCCCCCTCAAACACGACTCGAACGGACTCAGTACACGCACCAGCCCCTATCATGTCACATCAAACTTCGATTCAGTCACATTCATCTTCATCTTCCGAACCTCCCACACACCAACAACGCAGACTTCGATTCACCCCGTCACCTGTCGAGTCAAACACCGAGGACCAAATCATCATTTCTGAAGCTCGTAACACGATCGAAAATATACTCGCGCCTGGTTCATTTGACGAATGGACTCTATCTATTGAACAGATTTTGAACCTTATTGCAAAAACGTGGCCTTCTAGGTTTAACCAACATCTTACAGATCATTCCATGAACTCTCTTGCCAATGTGATTCAACTTTTCCATCTTCACTTCGTACCAACTAACACAGCAGTTACTATTATTCACCCGGCTGACCCAAAAACACCAATCACATACAAAAAAATCACCATTGATGACGCAGGCCAATTTGACTTTAGTGTTCGTAACCCTATTCTTTTCCCAGACTCCATACACAACAACGCATACGACAAGAACGAACCAACTCCGGACAACATCAACTCAGGGCCAAATTTTTCCACCATAACCGCAATGATCAATAACCTTCAAACGATGCTTCAAGAACAAGCCAAGAAACACGCCAAAGAACTTGAATCTCGCCTTATCTCTAGAATGGTTCAACTGGAAGAAACTGTGGCCTCTCTCGATACACCCGCGTCAAACATAAAAACTCCATTCAATCATGATAACAGACACGTTTCCTTTTCCGAAAACACCCTTGAACCCGACAACGTCAGCCATGGATTTATTCATCACCCAATTCAAACAGAATCCGTCAGTCGCACCCGACCTCTGGGACCTAGGCAACGCACCCCTTCTCCCGTTCTCATCCGCAATCCTGTTTCCGACCAACCTATCAGCACTCTTACGTACAAAGACCATTTGGGACTCAATATGCCGACCAACCAACCAAAACTCTTACCGTCGGCTCCGGCATCTATCTCAACACTTACACGCTACGTTGCCTGCTTTCAGGGTCAAAACATTCCTTTATCTATACGTCCAACTTCAAAAACGCTTATCGACCGCATCCAACTGAAACTCGACCGCATCCCTACTGCTCGCCATATTTGCATCATTGGTGCCGACTGGAACATGTCCGGCAACTGCATATTCTCATTTCCCAGTAATATTTCAGTTAATTCTATTAACACTATTATCCCCATCCTTAAAGAAGCATTCGAATTACGACCAAACCACCCGCTTACAATCACTCGAGACACCAAATGGTCCAAAGTCATACTCAGTAACATAATAACGTCAAATGGACCCAACCTTCCGATTTTTTCCGAACTCGAAATTCTTAGGTCGCTATTACTCAACGATCTCTTCCACACACTTAAAATCACTCAACCTCCGCGATGGGCACGTAACCTGGAATTTATCACCAAACCAAGATCGTCTATTTCATTCGCCTTCGAAGACCCGAACGGCGATCTTTTGCGCAAGGTTACAACTTCAGTATTTTTTATTTTTGGTCAATCCTCAGTTCCCGTCGAATGGAAATCTAAACCGCGCTTCTCTCAATGCACGAAATGCTGGAAATTCGGACACCTCACAATTCAATGTAATCAACCACTAGGCTGCCGCTACTGCACATCGAAACGTCACCTCACCTCACAACACCGCGAAATGTGCTCAGGATGTTCTAGTGCGTGATATCAAGAAAACCAGCCCTGCGATCATTTCTTTTGCGTAAATTGTTCGGGAGCACATCCAGCTGACTCTATTGACTGCTCCCAACGCGCCTTATATTTTAACCGTTTTCCAGCACCAGTCCGCATGACTCTATCCTCTCCGCCATTGCCAACTAACACCAACCCAAATTTAATCAATGTCCATCCATCTTGATACAATCTCATTCCCAACACTTCAATCACCCGCCCGTCATCCCCTTCTATGCACGTCGACCCACACAACTCAGTTAACGACGATACCTTATGAATCATACGGCCCTTCGAATACTTCAGCTAAATGTAGCAAAAAGCGGCCCACGAACGACACGACTTCTTAACAATCCAAACTTACATATTTTAGCACTTCAAGAGCCGTTTATCGGATTTTCTGGCCTTGCTCGCTCCGACTCACATCCCGACGGAATCCCTATTTTGCTTCCAATAAAACACCCGGCATGGGATTATTTCATTCCTTCATACGACACTAACTCTCCCATTAAACCACACGTAATCATTTATGTTCGAAAATCATTTCCTCACCTTTCAGCTATTTCATGACAGGACATTACTAACCACAAAGATTTCATGACAATCGACGTCACATATTTAAATAAAACATTCCGTCTTATTAACTGTTACAATTACGGCTCTGGCATACTAGGTGAAAACATTCGATTCCTTACCGACATCGATCTCGATTACGACATTCCTACCTGCATCATGGGCGACTTTAACATACACCATTCGGAATGGGGACTCCTCGATAGAAATCCACGACGAACATCAGCAGAAGCCGAAACATTCCTTACTTGGACTCAAGACCAATCTCTCTTCATCCTTAACGACACCAATTTTCCAACACGCAAAGGACAACATCGACAAGCTGACTCTATTATTGACCTAACGCTTATTAATTTCACAGCAATTCTTTCCGACTTCTTTTACGACTGGACATGCGTTGATATGGCAGCCTACTCTTCTGATCATATTCCAATCACAATTGCATATCTTCCAATTAATACTGACTTTCAACCCGACGATTCACCAACTACATACAAATACGATCCCGAACGAAAAAAGGAATGGATGGAAAAATTTAGTTTTCATTTAGACAATCAACCGCTTCCCATTTTTTCAACTGACGAATCAGTTTACGAATATGCTAATAAACTCTCAGAAAAAATATTACTAACAACTTCAGAAATTATGCCACAGACATCGTCGACAACCTTTTCCTATTCATACTGGTGGAACGACGAATGCGCCAAAGCAATACATGCATTCAGGGACTGCTCCGAAAATTTCGAAAAAGAACATCTTCACAAAGAAGCGCGTATTATTTTCAAGAAAGCAAAACAATCATGGGCCACATCCGTTCTTGAAGGAGCGTCATCTTACGACATTTACCGATATGCCAAATGGTCATCTGGAAAACGAAAAACACGCACACCGCCTATCCTCTATCAAGATCAATTCGTACATACACCAGAACAACAAGCGAACGTCTTCCACCAATCGTTCTTCTCGAACATTCAACAACCAAATGTCACCAACCTCCCTTACGACCCTCCCAAGAAACCCACCCGATCTTCGCCTCGTATCACCCAATACGAAATTGACACGTGCCTCAACCTCACACACAACAACTCAGCACCCGGTATTTCAAATATATCATACGCATACATCAAATGGGTTAATTCAGTCCACCCAACAATTTTATTCGATTTATTTAATGAATGCTTTTCTCGTCACATTCATCCGTGGAAAAATGCTAACATTGTCTTGATACCGAAGCCCAACAAAACTGATTCTAGCAACCCGTGATCATACCGACCCATCGCGCTACTCGAATGTATAGGAAAAGTTTTGGAGAAAATCATCGCGAAACGTCTCACCTGGGATGTCGGTCGCTTCAACTTAGTTCCTACTATTCAATTTGGCGGCCGTTCCAACTCATGCACCATCGACGCAGGACTATCACTCGTACACGATATTCAAATCGCCCATAAAAAGAAACTTGTCGCATCAGCACTCGCCATCGACATCAAAGGATATTTCGACAATGTCAATCATGCGCGACTTTTACATTCTCTACACTTATTGGGATTCGATCAAAAAATTATTCTCTGGACGCAAGCTTTTCTCTCTGACCGTCATATATCATTTAAAATTGAAAATTTTACTTCTGAACAAAAACCCATTCATAACGTCAGCATTCCACAAGGATCACCAATTTCACCCATTCTTTCAACGATTTACACCGCTTTCATTCTTGATTCATTCATTAATTCTTCAGACACTTGTCTTAAAGCATACGTCGACGACCAGCTCATTTTAGTATATTCCGAATCATATCACGAAAACATCCGTCTCCTTCAAAAAGCCTATAACATCATCTCTAACAAACTCAACGACATACAACTTTCCATCGATCATTTTAAATCCGACCTTATTCACTTTATTAGACACGGGTTTTCCCCAACTTCATTTCCCTCTATTATCCTTTCTAATATTCACGCTCCTCCCGTTACCATCACACCTTCTCCAGTCATACGATGGCTCGGTTTCTATTTGGACCAACGACTCAATTTTAATGACCATATCCATCGCATGTGCATGAGAGCACGCTCAACGACCATGGCTTTACGCATTCTAGGCAACACAATTTGTGGCTTGTCTTTCGCCAACTTCCGAACACTTCATTTCACCAACGTCCTTCCTGTCCTTACCTACGGTTTTCAACTTTGGTTTACCGGCATCCGACAAAAATCCAAAATCAACAAAATGACAATCGCTCAAAACCAAAGCATTCGCCTTCTCACCGGTACTTTCCGAACCACACCATCGCATGCATTACACCATATCGCCCATATACTTCCAATCCCAATTCTACTTCAGAAACACAATCAATCCACCGCTCTTTGTCTCAACAGATTACCCCTCAATTCTCAACTCCTAAACCGTCTTCCAGCATCTTGGCCACGTCTTCCTTCATCAAAACCACCAATTACATCACGACACCAATCTACAGCAAAAAAACCAAAAACACAACTTCATTGCCTCGCCTTCCTCGCAGACCCACATACCGAACATATCAACCCTTACCTCGCCCACCCGTCACAACACCTTCCCTCTAATCCATCGCAATATCACTATAAAGCCTTATCTTATCATCTCGAATCCGGAACATCTTCTATTGATCGAAAAAATTTCCAAAAAAACAAAATTATTCTTTTACACAATTCTTTATCAAAAAATATTCACAATTTAATAGTTTACACAGACGGCTCAAAAAATTACAAAAACAACAAATCCGTCACCATCTCTTCCTTTGTCATTTATCATAAAGGTCAAATTGTCAATCTCGGTCATTTCTATTGCTCTCCCTCTGGCTCATCGTTCGACGCAGAAATGTATGCCCTTGCCAAATGTACAGAACGCATCACACTATTCCGACAACGTCATATTCTTTCAACTACTCATATCTACAACATTCATTTTTTCTCAGACTCATCATCATGCATTCCCGCTATTATTGACTTATCCCCACACACTGCACAATGCTCTTCAAAAATTTTCCGCAATTTTTCCGATTCCTTCACTTCTAACACTAAACATCATATTCATCTTCATTGGTCCCCAGGTCACCTCGACATTCCCGGAAACGTCATCGCCGACAAACTTACTCACTTCTCACCAATTGGTCGTCCATTCTTACAAAAAACTTATGCAGGAGAGAAGGAAGACATTAACCTTCGCGCTATCACATCATGGTCTCATTTAATCCAAAACACCAAAAACATATCGGAGTCCGCGTCATTCAACACTATAACCGGAATACCATCTTTGAAACTCCCACAATTTTGGAAAAAGTTTTACTACCCTCGAGATGTATCATTGCGCATATTCCATGCTATTACTGGACATGGCCACTTTGGAGAATACTACAGGCGTTTTGTACCAACTGAATCAATTTCATGCCCCTGCAGTGAACCTATCCAATCGAGAGACCATCTTATCTGACGATGCCCTCTTCTCAAATCCGCATGCATTCAAGCATTCGGGAATGTCATACCGCCTCCGGACCACATTTTATTCACAAAAGAATCTTACCTTCAAAAACTCGCATCATTTTTCAATTCTTCAAACGCCTTCACAAAATCTTTTACAGTACACGAACCAATTCCTATTTCCAGATTTTTTCCGCCATAGTTCTACAGCCATCAATTCCGAAACCAAAACCTCTTACCATTTCATAGCCTTAAAACCAGAAACTTTATACCTTGTTAATCTCCTCTGACACGACACTTCATATGGTCTCACATCCGCGTCTTTTACTATGTAATGTAGTGGTATACAAATGCTGATTTAAAAAAAAAAAAAAAAAAAAAAAAAAAAAGATTCTTTGGCGACTCTAGACAGGGCACAAGTTATGTTAATGGCTTTAAAAGGCGTCCAAGACAAAATAGTCGGCGATCCATCTACCGTGGATGGAACCAGAAAAGACAGTGTTGCTTTTGAATGAATTATTGGTCATAACAAGGATTCTGGACAAGGGGTCATTGCTATAGTATGTCCACATCCATTCAGATACCAAGGGCACATATTTTTTCTCCTTGCCGAAATGCATCAACTGATCCAGCCCCTTCTGATGGCGAGGGTGGCTTGCAGTTTTATGCCGAGTACAACCGTGTTAGTAGGAACTGAACAGAAATATTTGAATCGACTGACAGTCGCCTTGCAGGTTATTGGCCAATTTGCGTCGATTGCATATAATAACAGGCCACTGCACTGGGTGGATCAGCAGAACCAGTTGGCGGAGTTACACAACATCCCCGCCATTGGACACCCTTGGAATCGAGGTTTCTTTGCCGCAAATCAGATGAACATCGCTTGTGCTGTCCCGCATCTCTGTGAGTCTGGCCTGATGTCATTGCTGGGTGTGGCCGGTGCAAGTCACAGTGATGATAGGGACCACCCCCTGTCCATGTCATGTTTGTTAACACTCAGCAGATTGGATAGTGTTGTCCATCCTGGTAATTTTTTCATCCCGGACATTGGTGTGTATATCCGACTGGAGCCTTTCAGCGCTGTTTTTTTCTCAGGACACCATCGTCACGGCTCTAGTGCCCCCCAGCCCCTGAGTGAAGTTTCGCATGAAATGTTAAAGAAAAACGTTCGCATCATGTCCATCTGTTATCCTCCTGAAAAGGTCATGGAGGGACAAGCTGAACTCCAGTTGGCACGCTGGAGCAGGGGGTCAATATTTGAGGTCGGACCATCTCTAAGTGCCATTGCATCCACCGAGTCGACGGACCGTGTGCCGCTAAACTTCGTAACTCATGGGGCGGCTATTATGGATACAACCTCTCTGCATACCCTGTTTTCTAGATCAATGGTCTGTTCTGTCCAGACTTTATGCGCCCAATTCTCTAGGGAACAGGCACTTTTTGTTGACCTGAACATGATGCTTAGAGCATTTTATACCACTAAGGATGGTATCCACCAAAACGCTGTTGGCGAATGGCTTCTGGCCCTGGGGGGTGAACTGGACATGCAAGGCGAAGTCACTCATATTAAAGAACAGCTCCGTGCCCAAAATGATAAAGTTAAAGGTCTCCTTCCGGATGTGGCGTTCCCTTGGCGCAATCCTCCCGCAGTGCTTGACAATGGCACTTCTTCAGATGGTAATGACGCTCAAAATGGTGACCATATTGGCACGCATAAAGGAAGCAAGTCTAATGTTACAATTTTCCTTTACTTTCCCTACTGCGCTGACTCACTTCCTATTCGTCATCATCAGTCAGCGCAACTCCCCCATCCCTCTGCCTTACTCATCCTTATTCACCTTACGCCATAAGATGCCATGATGACGCCTTATTGCACCATCATGACGTGCTTTGCTTACTGATAGCCCTACTTGTATTACCAAGGCATTCCTTGGGTTTCCATGACCTTCCATAGTCTGGTAAACTACCCTACACAGGCCGCTACAGTAGTAAACACATAGAGTAGCATATAAGCATGTAACTTTGGTAGCACAAGTCCTAAGCTTGTGCTCTTTGTTCATACAAGCCCATTATCTGCTACCACCAGTTTACTGTGCGCCTTGTGTGCCCTTGTCCGCTTCGTTGTAACCTGACTCACTAAAGAAGCCTACCATGTCCACATCGATGATCAGGAAGCCCCATCACCGATCACCTTCGACTTACAACATCTAGGAAGCCCCGTTGCCGTACCATCAGTTCCGACGATCAGGAAGCCCCGACATTGATCACCGCGTAACTGTTGAGCTTAACATCTAAAGATTCAAACATGCCACGGAGGGGTAGAGGTAAATAACTTAATTGTGCATCTGTCTTTTGTTGACTCAAACCCTTATTTTATGTAGGTACCGGTGCGAAGCCACAAGCAAAACCCAGATTATTGAATACTCAGTTCTTGCACACTCTCGCAACGAAGCCGTTTAACCTTGATATCGGTTTGTTGGCGAAGCTTCCGGACAATTATACATTCTTTAACCCAATGTTGACATTGTCGGTATTTCTTTTGGATGAATTTGCAACCATGCCTGCATTTTGGGTTTTACAGATGGCAAGAGACAAGTGGCAAGCCTTCATTCGTCCATGGAAAACAGCTTTGGATAAATGGCTTGTTATGCGAATATGTGCTGTTGGCCAACTCTTTATGACGTGTGCCATCAGCAACTGGATTGGGACTGTGTTTGTTAAGGAAGCATGTCTCGCTCTAAATCGGACTGGTCCTTCAACTTCCTGTGAGCCCGAAATCTTGTGGATATACACCCTTGTATCTCTGCTTGGTATGATGCTGGATACAACTGTTACAATTTTCCTTTACTTTTCCTTATTGCGCTGACTCGCTTCCTCTTCGTCATCATCAGTCAGCACAACTCCCCCATTTCTCTGCCTTACTCATCCTTATTCGCCTTGCGCCATAAGATGCCATGATGACACCTTATTGCACCATCATGACATGCTTTGCTTACTGATCACCGTACTTGTATTACCAAGGCCTTCCTTGAGTTTCCATGACTTTCCATAGTCTGGTAAACATACCTAACCAAGTCGCTACAGTAGCAAACACATAGAGTAGCATATAAGCATGTAACTTCAGTAGCACAAGCCCTAAGCTTGTGCTCTTTGTTCATACAAGCCCATTATCTGCTACCACCAGTCTACTGTGTGCCAGAGTGCCACTAGTCGCTTTGTCGTAACCCGACCCCCCCCTTAGAAGCCTACCACATCCACATCGCCGATCAGGAAGCCCCCTCGCCGATCACCCTCGACTTACGACATCTAGGAAGCCCCGTTGCCATAACTACCTGCCCCGACGATCAGGAAGCCCCGACATTGATCACCATGTAACCGTTGAGCTTAACAACAACCTCTGCAGGAGTTTACAAGAGAAAAATTACTTTCGCTAGAGTGTTTTCGAAGCCGTTTCTCAAAGGTGCGACATGCATTAAGATTCCCAACAATGTGTGCCTGTCAGTGGGTGAAGAGAGGCAGGAACATATTATTGACATGGCAGCAAACCTTGTTGCAGAGTGGTTTGGGATAACTGCACCAACTGATAGTCACTCGCGACTATGGCAATCCAAAGGAGACTTCATCCATATTGCAGCATCTTCACCTGGGAGCCCAGGCCTCCTCCTCCTACCAATAATGGAGCAAGCTGTTTGCGAACTTGTTCCCTTCATCTTCCCTCAGAATGCAAGAATAAACATGAATGTCTTTGCGGATCAGTTCAAGGAGAGTATACAGCACAACCCCAGCATATTAAGTGTGCAATCTGATCTGGATAGCATGGTCTTACATTTTTTACCAGACATGAGTCACTTCTTTGGGCGTTGCCAACTTGGTGGGCACAGTCCACACGCCACTTCACTCTCCTCGGCGGCACACCCCATGGATGGTGGCCAGCTGCCTCAGTTGCAGATGCAAGAGAACAATGACGTTCGGTCCATGGTAGACCATGCCTGCAACACTTTAAAAGCATTTTGGGATTCGCTATCAGCTTATCCCAGCCACCCAGAAACATTAAGCAAAGAACTCAAATGGGCTATGGGCATGGAGGACCAACATGTCCCCTTTCGTGAGGAAGCACCATCTCGTAGGATGCTTCTTAGTGATGACCTTCATTCACCGTCTCCATTTCTCTTGCAGTGCCTTAATAAGAGAAGTGGGATGTTCAGTGTGTTTGTATCCTGAGGTATAACATTCAATACAAAAGTTCTACTGGTGAATGGTATGTTTATGATAACAGGAAGGTGATCAAGAGTACTTACAAGTTTCATAGGCCACACTTTCTTTCGGAACTTGGATGACTTCCAGAAAAAGACGTTAGGTTTAAGCCCCAGGGACGTGTGTAAACCAGATGCATATGGCATGTACTCTCATCAGCATTCAGCAAAGAATGTGCCAGAATATTGGTGCCATGCACAGGCTTTTTTAGACGAGGACATCTCTGACTTCAGGGAGGCGGTCACTTGGTTTCGCAGGCTTCGTGGGTTTGGTGAACTGTCTGCCATTCTTCCTGGAGTTGATCTGGTATATGCTGGTTATCTTAACTCACCCAGCAAGGATGAGTTTGTGGGGATGTTCCTTGCAATGCAGAAGGGTAGCATAAAGGGGTTACACCTATTGAATGTCATTGCAAGTAAAGGTAAACCTGGATTGCCCTCCAACAAAGCTCCTGTGCTGGATTTATACAGGGCTTTGCGGGATAAGATTTGCTCCACCAGGGAGCAGTCTTCATCTGCCTGCATCTTTCATTCTTTTGATATTTTTGTTTTTGAGCATCTCTTATGCAAGTATGCTCAATTCCATGGGAATCCATCAAACATGTAATTTTAAATGCAGAAATAAATACATCTGTCATATTCAAAAGTCTAATTCCTATTTGTCATCGGAAGACTCAATATCGGTGAACTCGATGTAGGCATCCACCCATTGGTCCAGTAAGTCACCCGTCCCTGAGTGATCCGGACCTTCCTCTTCCGGGAATGTCTCTGCTACTGCCCTAAGTATCTTATATCTGGGTAGAAGTTCCATATCTTCTGACTGTCCTTCATCAGTGTCCATTGATAACCTGTTCCAGTCTACAACAACGCTGAGCCTGGGATGTATCTGGGGCTCTTGATGGCAATGGATTGCATGGACCATGCGTGTAAAAACGTTCCAGAATGATTTGGAGGATATGGCAGGATGCTGTATCATATTGTAGACTCGCTCAACATGACCTTGGAAATCAGGTGGGACAAGCCTGAAGACAGGATGATCCAATGGGGCCCATCGGTGTTGAGCCCTATCCAAAATGCCGGAGTTGGGTGCAATAATGATCTAAAGCAATCAAATTAGACATAGTTTTTCTATGTGGACAGAGACATACCTTATAATCACAATGGCCCAACACATGGGGATGCTTAAAAATTAACGAAGGGATCCCCTTTGGAAGCAGTTTTGTTGTTGATGAGCCAAAAACCCCTTGACCTCTGACCACCATCATCTCACCCAGCGCAAACTGACTCACACCACCCCTAATCTCTCTGGGTTGACCACCCACACCAGTTCTCTCTCACAGTAGACATCCGTTGAGCTGTTTTACGGCCTTGTTCACCATTCCACTCCCCCTTTCCCCCATTCCCCCATGCCCCCTTCTATTCCTTCACCTCCCGGTGCCAAACTTCGAAACCAACACCACATATGAACCCTTCAACCTCGTTAACGACAACCAGCACATACTAGACTGGGCTATATGCCAGTACAAACTACAAGTCATCAGTATTAGTGGGCAACCACACAATTCATGACATATTTTCCTCTACCGAGAGCACCTCAGCCGTTATGGCCCATGCATAGACTTAACATCAGTCCTCCTACAATTCGCGGTCAATTTCACACCTCATGGCAACCTGGCCCCAGCCTCACGCATACCTGCCGCTCCAAGCGCTGTTACGTCACCACTCTCAGAGTCACAAATATCGGACATTAAACAATTCAAACCACGCCCACACACACAACATAAAAAATTCAGTAGTTTTTCCCATCTTTCACAACCAGTATTAGTCATCATAGAATCCATAAAACTGCCACCTCCCCCTTCACAATTTGCTCTTCCGATTCTTATCCCCCCTGACAAAACCATTTAGAAAAAACTTCCGACAACACAACCTCATACCTTTTAATCGCCTTAAACCCAGGAACTTTATACCTTGTTAATCTCCTCTGGCACGACACTTCATATGGTCTCACATCCGCGTCTTTTACTATGTAATGTAGCGGTATACAAATGCTGATTTAAAAAAAAAAAAAAAAAAAAAAAGTTGTTGATGAGCATCAGGAGGTATTGTTAAAGGTCTCGACCCAGATGTCCAAGTGAGCCTGTATCCAGGGTATGGACATCCAACGATACACTAGCCTGATGCAAATGTGAGGAGGCCATAATCTTTCACAGTTAAATTGACAGAGGATGTACTTCTCAATAGGGTCCTGGATGTCATAAATCCCTGTATGGTTGCTGTCTCCCTGCTCCAAGAGTGTCTGAAAACCAACTGTGAAGTTGCATCTAAATCCTGACCAGAATATTTCTGGTTTTATGTTTTGATGCTTACACATCCATCGATGCTGAATGGTGTTTGCCAAGTTGGGGTCCAAAGATTGATGGATAAAGGTATGAATGTTTGTGGGGCCATAGTTTTCTGACCCAGGGTCACTCTGCGTGAGCATGGGTAGAGCTGGTGTAATGTGAAATGAACTCGGGAAACCTTGCAAAATATGCAATGTTGACATACCTCCTAACCTTCGGATGGCATCCAAATACCATCCTCCTGTGAGGCGAGGGTTCTTGTTTGTCCACCAAACTTTTGCCCAAATCACAGATCCAGAGAAGGGTTCTACACAGACATGAAACCACAAGTTGTGCTTCCCAAGCTTGTCGTGTTGATCCATACTCCAAAGCCCATTTACACTGGCACTTATGAATTGTTTCTGCCTGAATTTCCTTGCCTTCCTGGCCTGTACTGCCTGTGGTTCAATCTCACGCAATAAACCCAAAACTATATCTCTAAAAGATGTGACATGTATTTCAGCTTGATTAGCTAGATGGAGATAGGTATACTCACTCTTGTATGAACTGCCTGTATGTGTGCTGCAGGGACTTCTGAAGGGACCGGGTGCCAATGTTTGGGTACATTTTCTTGATGGCAAGAACATTTGGTAGGATGTCTTCTTTTGATAGTTGTTGCGATTTTGTGCAAAGAACATTTGCACACGTTCGGAGTTGCTTTATGGTGTTTACACTAAAAGACGTGTAGGGTTTTAGCCTTTTCAGAATCCCCATGTCTTTACAAATGATTTGTACACGCACCTGACCCCATACTGGGTCAAGTCAATCCGGTCTTGAATGAAGGGTAGCATTTTTTTAGTGCTTAATCCCATTGTGATGTATTCCTCAACCATTGGCTGCAGCAAATGGTTGGGCACTTGTCAGTTTTTAGTGAGTACTGGCACACATTCTATTATGCATGGACTTTCTTACAGGCAGGAAGATGCTGATTCCTATGGGGTTTTCTCTCCTGTCCTCCTGCATTTGCATCATCTGCCAGTGCTGCATCCATTACGCAGCAGAAAAGGGACAAAATTTTCTGGCTTCCTCACGCCTCATTTGGCCATGTCACATCATGTGGGTACAGGAACAAGTTGAAGCGACAAGACAATAGAGACATTTTTTTATGACAATGCCTGTGAAAAAACCACTACTACCTATGGAAAAAAAAACACAGCTTGTCGTTTATGTTCTATGGACTTGGGGATATTCAGGATGAAGATAGAGGGTGGGTTGGCAATGCGCTTCGTGTAGATCTAGCTTCCTACATCTGACATACTCATGTCTGAAACCCTTGTACGTATATCAGACCCCTGTACACTTCCCTGGCCCTGCGCTCCCATATCTACCCATTTGGCTGAGGGTATGATGGATGGTATGGTGAGGGTAAAGTCGGCAGGAAGCTTGAAGAATTTGCAATATTTGTTGCACTTGTGCAGCAACTCGAAGTCACTGAAAGCTGTGGGTATGTTTCCTGTTGCAAACAGTATACCCAACTCCCTGAACAAATATCACTTGGCATCATAATTTAGCGTACTATGATGTTGGAGTTACTCATGGCTTAGTGATTATTTGTGGATCAGTCAAGAGTGTCATACTCCCTAGAACAGGCTGTTGAGCGACGCTTTATGTGTACTATTGTAGAGAAAGACCCACCTTGGAAATCTGATATGAATGCCAGCTTCTTCATTTTCAAGTACTGATAATGCTGAGCGCTGCACAGAAATTCGGCACATTCTTTTTGCTCTGGGTCAACCAACCAAGGCCTGGCCATGGGGGCGTTGTTACCAATAAACTTGATGAACATCTGTTTTTCACCACCACCAATTGTCTCTTCCAAGAGGAAGGATTCTCATGTATCATTTTGGTCTTGGGTGGTCTCTATGGCCAAGGCTGACTTGACAAAGCGAAGGCGATATATGGGGAAGGGGGGATCACCGTGGGTAGAGAGATGTTGATCTACAAAGGCGTAAAACATCTCCATCAAGGAGTCTGCCCAGATTAGGCACATTATCTCTGGGCCGAGACGCTCGACTTGCTTATCCCCCACAATTGGAATACTCTTTTGCTGATCCATGCTAAATCTGAAAACCTGCTTACAGCAGACATTTGAGTCGCCCAAAAGAGGAGGATGGAGTGTCCCTAAATGTGCCATCTTCACTGCACCATACTCAATCCTCGCTCGATTAATTGGTGGAATGATGAGGTCTGCTGTTAACTGCTGCCCCAAATAATGCTCTAAGGGATCTCCTGGCATTGTCTTAGATAACTCAACCAGTTCAATGAGTGAACGAGATTGACACAGGTGGACAGACAACGTCTTCTTGTCCACATTAACTGTTAATTCCTCTAAGTATGCCACACATCTCCACTAAGAAAAATAAACGACACATACATAATCTCCTGGGGAGAGTACCTAGATCAAATGTCTGGTTAGAATGCAGAGCATTCATTAGTTCTGCAGCATCTGGGGAAACCTCTGGGGAAAGGTGGCGTTTTGAAGGTGGGGTAACCAGGACATCACACTATTACGAAATTGTAAGATGGGGATGCTCATGTATAGGCGGACAGTACTGCATACCTCTAGATTCCTCTTCTTGGAGGACTGGCTGGGATTATCTCCAGAATCCTCCAAGTGCGATGGGTGCATGTCTGTCTTTCTCTTTTTTCACAAGTTAGAAACAAGCTATTCAATCACCTACGTTCTACTCACCTTAGATCTTGCCTTCTTGGTACGAGCGGACACAGTCCCTGTGATTCCCCATGCAGTTTTGGTTGTTGTAGGCCTTGGGGGCATTATGCCTGTCATTGACTGGCCACCTAGGACTTCCTTCAGCTGTGCCATCTCACGATCCATCTTCCAATCTTCAAATTGCTGGTACTTCTTATTGTCGATAAGCATGTACAGCACAACGGATCCTTTGGGTGGTTGCAAGGTTGTTTCTTAAAATCTACGCACGTTGTGGTAGACGATGAGGTGCAGTGGTGAGACTCAGACAAGGTGGGTTATCAGCGTAAACTGATGTATTTCTAGGGCGAGACCAGCTCCCCTTATATACACGTTCCGTGGGCTAGTACTACTATAACTAACTAGCTCCTATATCGTATGGCGTTATCGTTGCGTTATCGTTCACTTAGTAAGGTGGTTGGTCTTATGACCACGTACTATATTTATATCGTTCGTTATATTTATTTAATATTGTTAATCCCTTAGACAAAACCGTAAATTCTTGCACAAGACAGCCCATGTCTGCTTTGCTCCCAGGCCTAGCACCTGACCTGGGATGTAAATCTGCCTTGTTGCCCTTCTGGAGAACAAAATCATCCATGGAGATGTCGGTGAAGTATTCCTTGACCACCTGGCCTCCGGAGGTGGTGTACTAAACTAGCATGTGCTTAAGTCATTTTTCGTAAAGGGCCTTGTAAACGAGCATCTTCAACTCCTGAAATCCTATTTGCAAAGGCATGTGTTCAATGGTCTTTGTCATCTGATTAGTTGTTACTAGTTAACATTGTCTTGGTCTTCTTGCTATGGCATAGAACATACCTCTCCAATGGTGCCCCTCCTTTTTTGATTGGGCAGAGCCCTAACAGCCTGAGCATCTATTTGAAAAATTGAACCCATCCTGGAGTAGGCCTCTGCAGCCAACTTTTCCTGAAGCTGGTTGTAGGTGTGGTGATCAAAGGTGTAGCCATTGGTGAAGACCATGTGGCTGGAATCACTCTGAGAGGGACTGGGCATCTGACCACGAAATGGCACTCCCATAACACTGATGACTGGACCTTGATTCTGGAAATTACATGTAAAGCTGTCCACTTATCACAATATAGAAGAACTTACATTACTTGTTTTAGGTGCCTGATACTGAATGCGCATTGGCAAGGATGCTGGAGGCCCCATTGTACTGCCAGTACCACCCGCTGCAGAAGATACTCCAAGCACAGCTGCAGTTGACTCTGATGGTATATAACAGGTTAGCACAGAATATTATTGACCAAATGCCTGAGAGTTGTACCTCCATGCTGTCCTGCTGCTACCTGCTTCCGAACCAGTTCCGTTTGGACATTTGCACCCCCCCCTGCACTTTGTCCTGTAATTCCCATTCCTTCAGTCTGTACTAAGCATATGTCTCTTTATAAAACACACCTGGGTCTCGCAATACAGTGGTGGGCTTCCCCTTGAGATGTAGGAAACAGAACTGGCACACCATTCTCACATCATTTGGGTTCTTCTTGTCTGCAACGTATGAAAGTCTGTAATCAGGAGGAAAGAGATTATTACAGCGACCACATATCTTTTCCTGAGGGTTGTCTGCCATGAAAGAAGCTGCTATCCCTGCCATTGTGAGTTCGTATCTGTCCTGCTGAGCTTGTGGTAACTTGGTCTCTGTGCACAGGTCCCTCGCCTCCATTGCTCTCCATATATAGAAGTCATAAATAATTGTATTTGGTATTACAGCAGTCCTATCACATTTACATGCCAAAGCCAATACCCTACCATTGTAATTAGCAAGGAAGTGATGGTCCATGATCACCCATCAATAAGAACCACGGAGCCATCCATGGGAAGCCTTCATTTCAATTAAATGCTGTGCCATATGCTGGCATGCACCTAGCTCTCAGTTCCTTAAGATGAACAACTTGATTACAAATAAGTTACCTTAAATGTCTTGAGCACATGCCAGCAACTGTACAGTACCAAGCAGTATGGCATACCAAACCATCACTCCATCAACTATGTTAATATATGTGGGGAGCCCACATAGAGTGGAGAGGTGAAGTTATGCACACGGCTTAATCCTAGTTGAGCAAGGGAATGGCCTTTTTTCGAAGCTGGCTTGAGGGGCAAGAGGATGTTCTCACAGGGGGTGGGGGGGGGGGGGGGGGGGGCACACAGCATCAAGCTACCACTGACTAGGCTAGCTTTTTGAGAGCCCCTAACCGGATAACTGGAGGGCTTCACCCCCCAACAAGGGTGACTGCCACTGTGACTATTTTTTTAAGTAAATTATTATAATAAAAAATGCCAAGCAATGTGCTATGGGGTCCTGGTCCTAGCCGATTGGTTGATCAGCTGGGTCTGACTCGTAAATGCAAAACAAAGTGGCTGGGTCCATTCTGTTGCCATACAATTGAGGTTCCGAACATCGCAGACTGTCGAACTTACTTCAATTCTTCGAACTTTCTGTCGTCAGGAGTGGCGTCCGAGTTGTCTACTGCATCGCGTTCGTCCACTCTTTGGGTATTTGAAGCGGTGGAGTCGCTGTGTATAAGTGTGATCAACAGCGGAATGCACCAATATTACGCAGACCACGTACCTCGTTACATCATGCACATCTATTTCCTCAACAATAGGAGCTCTTTCTGCCACCGATCTGGTGTCAATTCGAAGACACTTAATCAATATATTAGCACAGCTGCAAATAATTAGCACACCTATCGTCATCGCCGGATACCTCTTCCGTGGGTACGTATGCTTCGGTTTCTGAGGACATCGTCGATCAACCGGGAGGGGGGGCACTGGCAGCTGTGTTGATTATAGGATTCTCTTCGGATGACGAAATATAAGACAGGGTGGGAGCTTTTGAAGCTTCATGTTCCCTCGTGATCCATGAGAATCAGGCTAACGTTTTTTCTTTTTCAATGCCCTTCTAACAGTGGAAAGTTCGGCGCCTCGCCTCCTGACGCTGAATAATTATAGTAACAGGGGCTTGTCAAGGGGCGTTTCCTTCTGCCCTGACTGATCCACTTCATGAAGTTTAAAATTAGCGCCTTCACCCTAGAATACGCCAGAGGCGCAGCCTCATTCATTCTAACACATAATTCTAGGTGAGTCTCAAATCCTCTGTACTTACCTTACGCTCTAAAATCTGGGTCATTTCCGTGGGCATGGAGGCGCGTAACTCCGAGGCGCATCGGCTCGGCTCGGGCGCGTCTGACGTCTGCTTCTTTTGAGCGGAGAGGTACAAGCCGCCGGAGGGCTTTAGGTTCGTCCTGAACCTACTGAAAAAGCTCAGATCAAGGGCGGCTCGTCACATTAGCCGCCAGTTCGGGTACTATTCTTATCCGCGAGCAAAACCTGCACCCACTAGAAGGCATTTTGAAAACGACTTTGGCGGTTTAGGCTCCGTGTTTGGACAGAGTCCTGCGTTTCGATTTTCACTAGCTCTATCGAGACGTTACCTTATGCAGAGCGTTCAATCACAGGCCTCTTCGTCTTGCTACCTCGGCTCATCGTACACCGCCGAGGCTCCTTCATTTGACTCGAGGTTCCTTCTCGGGCTAGCGTCTCGAGGGCTTCTTGAACGTGCTTTGCTGAAACAGTTTCTACCAAGGGTGCTACCATATTAGCCATGGCGCGGATGCACACGGAATGCACACGCGTTCCATAACATTGCTAAAACGAAGAAGTCGTTTCCCAAAGATAAATCCTCCCAGCTTCAAATTGAACGTGCTGCAGGGGGGCAGTAAGTGTAGGTTCAACGGTTCGTGAATGTATAGCGGAGCTACCAGTGCTCATTATGCACCGCAGACACAGCGCAAAAGAAAGTTGGAGTCTTCAAGCAGGAATAGGCTTTCCAAAAGGGGCCTGTACTTCTAGTGTATACAATTCGTATTGCTTTTGCTCGAAGGCCCGGGACACCCCGTGGAATCTTATGGAAGTTGTTTCAGTGTAGGTTACCTTGTGTACAACAGTTACAAGAAGCGACATTATAGTGAAAGGCAGATGATTACCTTGACGATCATGCAGACGATCATGCACCGCATTTCTCTAGTAGTCTACGCACGCTAAGAAGATTACGTAAATTATACTGCATTGCTGTGCTGCAGTGCAAGAACTAACTTCTCGGTAGGAGAAACAAGACTATGCTCGTGGAGGCGAATTAATAGTGAATTAGGGGTTTTGTATAGTGTTCCATTTTCCAGCACAGCAGACTTGTAGAGGAAAAAGGAGAGAGCATGCACAGGATTTTTAAACTAGGACGTAGTGCTCGATGCTGGGCATTCAGCCCTGCGGCCCTTCTATTTGGCTGCAGAAGCGCTGGGATCAGTCAGTTTAGGCTTGGGAGGAGCCGGTGCTTTGGGGTCAATCGGTTTAGGCTTGGTTTAGGCTTGGGTTTGGGCTTGAGCGTAGGCGAGCGAACCGGAGAAAGTGGCTTGCTTGAGGCATCCGTCGGCTTCGTTATTGGCCCTTTAGGAATGAAACGAGGCCTACCGCGACTGCAGGAATGCACAGAGTCACCCATCAGTGCCTTCCAGTGACAGTATGTGACATTAAA
This sequence comes from Coniferiporia sulphurascens, assembly GCA_002794785.1. Classification (NCBI taxonomy): domain Eukaryota; kingdom Fungi; phylum Basidiomycota; class Agaricomycetes; order Hymenochaetales; family Hymenochaetaceae; genus Coniferiporia; species Coniferiporia sulphurascens. Next base: position 473,754 of record NBBA01000010.1, on the reverse strand, counting down.
ATCTCACCTGATCACTTCGCTGATGTTGCTCGTGGTGAGAGCGTGGACATCGCTATGTGCGAAGTGAGGGGGTCAGCAACCGGAAATCCTTTGCGTATCGACATGGCGTACTCACTCGGCGAATGTGGGATCATCGGCCCCAGGAATGACGATGTCTATGATATCGGGTGTACCCTCGGCCTCCGTTTTGTGGGCGGTGGGCACAGGGCTGCTGCGGATACGAGGAACGGGGTTTGCGATTAGTGCTTTCAGCCATCATCACACCTTGGCTGACATACCCAGCCAAAACGGCCTCGGTGCCAGAAACAGTGTCCTCGATTTCGCCGCGCGAGTCTGAATCATCATCCTCATAAACAGCATCAGGCGTCAACGCTGCGGATTCGGTAGAACTGTTCCAAAGTAGTTATAGTTATGATCAAGATGGTTGTTGTAGAATGCTGCTACTCGCCTGCCATCATCGCTCGAGACCGCCAACTGCTCGATTTCTGTGGACATCTCTCGTTGCCAAGGATCAGGAAGCAGACTGAGATAATTTGCTGTAATTTTTTGAAGCGTCCTAGGTTATATAGACTTGATAAGCGCTCGTAAATGCCGCTGGTGACTCGTTCACGCGTGATCCATAAGCAACTGAAACAGTGTCCCATCACCTCAGTCCTTCTACCACCAGGAACCTCGGTGTTCAACGGGAGGTCCCTCTTTATAGCAACCGCACAGTGTTTAGTGGGCGATGCAAAGAGATTGCGCGAATTTGTCCGTACATGGCCTGATGCTCCCAGTCCGTCCTAGCGGGCACTAAAGCAGATTTCGCGAGCTTGATCTCGATATGTATCTGAGATGACCACAGCCAAAGAGAAGGTCGCCGCAAGCGTGTACTCGAGGCAGTGAGTATGCGTTTCTGTCGTGAAATCAGGGAAAGAACGTGCGCTCGATTGGCCGCCAAAACAGCTCTACACCCATTGTAATTAAATAAAGCCGCGCGCGCTTAACAGTGGCCGATAAGATCAAATGCAATATCCTAATAGGGAAGTATTTGATGGGCGGTCATTCAATTTGTTGCCCCTTGAATAAGTTGTACTAGCGTTCAGCACTCTCAATACTAATATCACCAATGATGCGTCGTGCTAGCATTGAATTTGGGCATCCGGGGGAGAAGAATTGATGCAAGCGCTCAGCTCCGAAGCAGTTGTACAGCATAATCGGACTCAGTGTTGCTTCTGAGTCTTTAGACTTGGACGCTTAAATTTACAGCTGTGCAAGTCTGTAGTATGAGATAGCAACCTGTATTTAGAGAGACTGGACAGCCCACCCCAGCCTGAGCGTATCAAGATCAGAATAGAAGGTATTAAAGAAGTTGGTCTAGTGTTACGTCTTAAAATGGAGGAAGGAGACGAGGAGGCTTGGGCGGTAGTAGCAAAAGATAATCAAGCATGAAAAGCATGAGACAGGGGGTATTTTTGTGACGGAGCGTCCGACACCTGCGCGGTCTAAGCATTGTAAATTTCAACTTTCAAGCTTATTAAGGGTTGAAATACGATGCGGAATGATGACGAAAAAGGAGAACACCCTTGCCGGAACACCGCGGGAATTAGGAATTAATGCAGTGTCCGACGTCTGCCAAATACCGCCCTATTTGGGCGGTGGCTTGTTCGACTGAGAATCGGTCGGCTTCGTTACGCGTCCCCGGGGCAGGAAACGAGCCGCGATACCCCTGTCCGTGTGATTGGGAATTAGCACAGGTTCCGGGTACGGGCACTGTTGTATAAGAAGACGGGAAGGCGCCTCACCTCGAGATTGCGCAAAGGCCTCCTGCGAAGCCTTTCTGGTTTTCGACACTGTAGGTGTTGGGTCAGTCAACAGTCAATAGGATTTTGCCACGATGTCCCGTAAGACGGGACATACACACCTTGTGCGAGTAAGTTTTCCTTCGCCGGTGACCACCTCATCGTGCGCGACGTGAACTTCCTCGCGGGGACTGCCAGAAATACCAGCCGAATCGACGGCGCTGTTAATGCTAATCCAAGTTAAACTCTGTCATTATCACAATTCGAAAACAAAGACGCCGAAGCTCGACACACCTCCTGTCGCTTGAGATAGACTCAGACGAGACTGATTCACCGATGCTCGCAGACATTGCAGAATGGAACTCTCCTGGCGGTAAACTGAGGCGGGAAGATTGTCTTGGACTTTCGACGCTGAGTCCCTTATCCGCAGTCAGACATGGTTATATAGGCTGCCGAGAACTGCCCTTAGTGGTAAGCGCCTGCGGGCTGTTTACGCCGCCACCACTTTTGACCAGACAACTTGACATCTGGAGGACGATTGCCTTATCCTAGACTCTTTGTATGAAAACAGTATAAAGAACCACTAGGAACCTGTTTCTAAGTTGGCAAGGACACTGGTTGCGTGACGGAGGCACTGATAATCTGGTACAGCTTCGTGCATTGCATCGAATAGGCAAGTCCCGAAGTACAGTACATTCGATATTGTGTAGGCGGTGCTCGTCTTCTTGCAGATTGAGCAACGTGTCATTCATCATGCTGAAAATATATACAAGTATGAAAGCCATTTGGAGGCGTTGTCCCAGTTGCGGACACAGCTTAACCATAGTACACCACCCTACGGCATCGCCTTCCGTGTAATGCACAGGTATTATCGGCGTATTCGGCTCGGTTCGGCGGATGCGGCGCCGACTCCGCCGCATGGAAAGAAAACTGTCTGCAAGCATACGGCGTGAAGTAACGCCGCGTCGGGCTGGCGTGAAGCGCGAGGTCGCCCCTGTGAGTTCATTTCACGACCCTAGGGCTAACGATGAGGCGAGAATGGTGACCGCCTTGAAGGATATATGGAAAGGGCCCCCAAACCACTGGTCCTGTGATATGTTTTGCGCAGCAAGCCGCAACACAAATAGCAGGAGGATCCGGCCACCCGTGGCTTGGGAGTTAACTACGCTCAGGCTAGCACAGCCGGGCGGAAAAGGGTGCGAGGTAGGAAAAAGAAGGGTGTTAAGACTGAGGGGACAATCTGAGTCACAAACAATTTACGTAATATATCATGTATCAAGTGTACCGACTCGCCGTGTCGACAGTTTAAGCAGCTCGTTGCAGCACTCCCACTATAAATGTGGCTTTCGCACAATAATGTACAGCTTTCGCATGGATAGGTGGATACGAGGGAGCTGAGGGAGTAGGGTGAGCTTGCGCCGCGGTTGCGCCGGTTATGTGTGGCCAGTGTCTGGGCGGTGACGCGGCTGTGCTTCAGTACCCATATAAACACTTAGCCCCTGCCCGCACTCCCAGGCTGCCCCCTACCTGCCCTACCTATCTCTCCGCTTTACAGGCTTTCGCTTTCTGCTCAATGGACGTCCCTTACAAAAGTCTTTCGGCTGATGACTCCCATGTTTACGAGAATCTACGACCAATCACGCCTGCCCAGTCTGCACGTTACGCGAAACCGGGACGGTAAGCGGAATATGCTATATTTGTATTACTTCTGGCTAATCGACTTTTTTAAAGAGTGACGGTGTCCCCCAGATGCATCCCTCCCGGCCTGTTTTCACGAAAATGCGAACCTGAGTAGGCGTTTAAAACGGTTTCTAACCATGGGTCTTCACACTCATAACTGTTGCTCCTTAGGCCTATCTACCTCGCCCCTGGATGGATTAACTGTGTCCAGGCGGAGGGTCAACCGTATTTTTATCACAGCGAAGGTCGCTCCGTGACCGAAGCGAATATCTATAACCTGGAAAAGCTCGAGCGAATCACCCGCTGGATGGGTGTTGTGAGAAAACTCGCCCAGATACGCGGCATTGAAGTGACGAACTCTATGGAAATAATGCTCCAACTCAATGATGACGATGACGACTCATGCAGTTACTATCTTATTGAACACGATTCTGGCTCAGTTTTCTGGCTACATGAAGTTACTTCTGAGGATATCGGTATCCCTGAATCGGCGTCCTACGCTCAGCTGCGTACGTGTTTCTTGTCAGCAGCGAAGTCTTTCGCTTTCCGCTGACTCCGGCGGTGTTCAGGATGGGCGTCAACGGAAAATTACTGGACGCATGTAGAGTACTTCTCAGCACATCTCTCTGGCGTCAGGATGTCCTGTGCCCGGGAATTACTCAGCATTCTAACTCATGCTAGAGCCGGTAAGTCTTTTCGATTGGTATCCAGTAAGGGGAATAGCCTTTAAAGGACATTTATAGATCATTTGACATCTCTGGTCGGAACTTTCCCGTATAGCGCCGCACAGTGTAAAGACTTCGCCGACTTGCTCCGTGGTCATGTGTCTAGCTCGTCTGAGCTATTGTCGGATCCGTACATAATTTGTATCGTAGGTGAGTATTCGCCGATTAGCCTTTTGTTTCACCCGGCGCTCATCAACCCCTGTAGCACGACTTTGGGGGCAGGTCGGTGAGTCATTTTATTCTACCTGGAACCGTGTTACGATCCTAACGCCGCACCGTTTGTCAGCCCGGCATAGATTTTTGAACCATTACGGGGAAGAGAACGCACGACTTTCGCGCGATCAACGAGTGCTTGACGATTCGGCCATAGGAAACCCGCCTATGTTCAAGCTCCTCTCAAAAGTCGCGTTCTTTGGCATTCCATGCACATATGTGACAGAACTCGATGGACTCTGGGTAGACAATATTGTCTACGCAGAATCATGGAAGCAGTTTATGCCTCGCTGTCTTGCTGATTGGAAAGAATCCGCTGTTTGGGGTGTTGCCCTGGCACTGTGTGTATACATTCTGATCTGGGTTCGCTTCCCCTTTTGAGTTATTTGCTTTCACAGTTTCCACGCTTTCTTCTTTTTCTCGTCTGTTGGATCGCATTCAATCGCCATCGCATCCTTGGCGCTCTCGATAGTTGGTTTCATCGCAAGCTTGACACTCGTCAACTATCATCGGATGTCATTGAACTTCGAAACGTCCGAAGCCGTTAGTGCCCGTCGCTGAATTAAAACTCCTACTTCATTTGATGCTGATGCGACCTGTTTCATTTTAGGCGGAATTCCTAAGCCAGACTTATCACCCTATATTTGGATTTGCACCGCTATCGCTCGTTTATAGCATCCCCAAGGCACTGAACTTTTGGACTGCTGCGCTTTTGACACTGCAAGCGGGCTTCGCGGCATATCAAGTCACAGATCGATATGTCGCTAGTGGCATCGCAGGTCTGGCGCTCGTCGCCGTCTGCGCTGTTGTCGTCACTGTGCGCCGCAGCGCCACCGCTGCGATTGACGCTGAGACTGAGACCGAGGAGGTCTCCGCTTGGAAGCGTGTTCTTCATCCTTTTGCTCCGCATGATAGTGATTTAGAAAAGGATTACGGGACATTCGGGAACGTGTGATTGCTTCGTGTAGGGCGCTTGAAGGGGCGCAGTACCTTTCTAAATCGCCATCATATTCTACAACAGGCATTTGACCTGGAGATGATATCAGCGACACCCATTGTACCTAGCAGGTATAGCCGATATCATCACTGGGATGGCCACCATAATGCAGTTAGGAACACCGGCAATCCCGCGTGTTTCGTAGATCGACTGTAATTACCCCTATCTCTGGAGAAAAGGAAGCATTGGGCATCGTTTTAGTTCCAGAACCCTGCTCTCGGTAAATTACCTGTGTTTCTACTGTTGTATTTGTACGTGTTGTGTTATATACTGTGTCTGCTCTTATCCCGCCGCTCAGTGGTAGGAAGATCGGGTGAAGAGGATTGCAAGTCTCGAGTTTTGCGGGAAGATCTGCCCGTATGAGGTAACCGGTCTCCGAAGCGCACTTCAATCTGGGCGCCTACAAATAGTTATACTTAGCTCGCCATCATTCATGTGCGGGTGCAGCATGAAATCGACGAATCGTTTGTCCGTGCAGAACTCAATCACCGCGAAGAGGAGAACTCGTGTCCAACAAACAGACACCGGGAGTCTCAGGCTATAACGTTGTCCGTCCGCGAGTCCTTCCGGCTACGATCTGCCGCCGTACTGAGCTTCCAAGCGCTATGAAGGCATCTAGCAAAGCTTCAGATGATCGCGTTTTAACGCTGCGAGCGCCCGGGAATTCCTATAAGACTCCTATCCCTTAGCGCGACATCGCACTTTTCCCAAGACACTCAACCTCACAGTTCCACCACGAGTTCTATTCGACTGGCAGCCATGCCCGGAATTCTTCTCGATGAAAAGGACGGGCACCCGAGTCAGACTTCGGGCGCTAAGAAGGCTTTGACCATTGGAATCCAATACGCGGAATCGGAACAGTATTCCGTGGGACGGGGATACCCTCCGCCCGAGCTTCAAGCCGCCCACGGTGATCCTGAAGTTCTGAAAGAGATTATTGGTGAGCATTTCGCGACCCGTCCTTATGCCACGCATGTTAGCTCACAGTACATCGGCGCTCAGAACATTACGGTTATCGGGAGGAGAATATTGTTGTACTCAAGGACGATGGTAAACACACATTACCGACAAAGGAGAACATCGTAAGCTTTTCTTTGTTGATGCCTTGGTTTCGAAGAGACACTCACAATATATGATCGTATTCCATATTTCATTAGCTTAAAGCCATAGATGACCTGGTGCGAGACGCCCGTGCTGGCGATCACTTCGTATTCCATTGTTAGTCGCCGTCTCTTTCGGCGTGATGCGCGTCCCATCGCTGAATTTTTGATAGACTCTGGCCATGGCAGTCAGGTCCAGAACCAAGAAAACGACGATTATGAAGAGGATGGCAAGGATGAAGGTTTGCTCTTCGCTTTTTGTCCGGTTCTTTACCTCCTTGCTGACCAAAATTCGAAGTTATTTGGCCTGTCGACATAATCTGTACTGAAGAGGGAGAAGCTGCCGAAAACTATCATTCGTGATGATGTCAGTCAATTCTTCGCTTATGATAGATGTATCAGTCTCTAACTAGGACCGCAGGAGTTGAAAAAAAGGCTTATCGACGCCCTGCCAGCAGGAACCTATCTTACTGTTAGTAACCATCATACATACAGCCCGCCGTACACATCCTATAATTGCTTTCGCTAGATTGTTTTCGACTGCTGCCATTCAGGTACTGGAGCGGGTACGTCGTTAAACGTATACATCACTTACATCATTCATAAAAATAAAAATAGATTTACCGAACACACGTATCGGAGACGACGAGGAGTGTCAGACATTATGGTCTCCGGAGGAGCCGACAGCTCCGAGGCCATTCGACGACCCTTTGGTCCCTTTGGATAGCGCTGAAGACCAAGCCGGCAATACCGTGCCAAAGGTGGTCGCCAGGGGCATTTTCAAGCTGAGTAAGTACTTTCCGGAGGACCGGATTTTACGTGATTTTTTCTACTGAAATTTCGTGCTAACGTAAATCCGTCTTTTAGCCCACAAGGACGTGGTAAGACCGACCTCGGACGTCGGACAGACCAATGACCACGAGATTACTGCCGACAAACATGTCGTTAGTTCATTTTCCGGAGCTTGCAAATGTGGATTGCTGACCGCGTGCACCAGACATCTTGGGCCGCCTGTATTGACGGTGACATAGAAGTTGAGAGCATTGATGGAGGCATGTTAACCCAAGTATGCTAATCATAAAAACTGTTGCTTGTGGTCCTTGGAGTACTGATTTTGTATAACAGGCCTTCCGTAGCATCCTTGGTAATAATAACTGCCCTATCGCCGAATTCTGATTTACTTACCGCAATCTTAGAAAAAAACCGCTCGCAAACCTACCGCGACTTACTCGACGCAATTGAGTAAGTCTATAAACCGGTACTTTTGTACAATGATTATCCTTACACGCTCGCGCCTATCAGAAAGTACTTGGTCGTCTCTACGAGACCTGCAAAAAAGGATTTCCAAGAGAATGGTTGGGAGCTCCCGCGTCCTAAGCCAGTTGTAAGTCATTTAAAGACTTTTTTTCGTTAGAGAACTATTCAACTGATCCCCTTTAATATCAGCTTGGAAGCCTTCATAAGCTTGTAAGTACTAGCGTATATCTCCCAGTGTTCTCATTCTGGGAACTGAATCGCGGTAATCAAACTTTTAGGATAAAATCTTTAATATCCCCTTTACATTCTAGTCCTGCCTTCACGGACTCGTGAGTGGCTGGTGCTACCATCTTCTTTTCAATTATCAACGTCTCCTTGCAATCCCTTTCGGTGTAGTAAGCTTTACGGCACTTCGGGGATTGTATTAAATATCGGCTGTTCTTCCTGAAACCGTTGTAGAAACCTATTTTGAAGCACGCCTCATGTATATATATCTGTAATTTCAAGCGTGAGATACAATGCATTCGCCATGTAGCGGGTTCCGCATGGTGGTCGGAAGGTAGATGATCCGTGAGCAATTTGAGGTAAGATCGACATAGCCTAATCGGCGCTCACTCTCAGCCGGTCCCAGTCCATCAATATTTGGCATCGCTCTCAGCTCTACACCGTATACTACAATAGTAGGATATCCGAGCATTCCGAACATTTTCTGATGAACGCGGGTGACTAGCATAGCTCGTCCATCTGCTGCCTCAAGTTTTGGTACTTTAGGCACAGATAGTAGTATTCCCCCGAGCCATCTTGAATCCCATGGCACCCATCGACCACCGCCTCAACGGCAATTCCAAAGGAGCAAAAAAGGCTCTATCTATTGCGGTGGGATACTCAAACACGGAAATGGTGAAATCAGATCCGTCATTAGAACTGCATTCCACCCACGAGGACCCGCCCAGACTCCGGGATCTGCTAATCAGTATGTACGGATCCTTTGAAAGTAACACCACTTATTCTCTTCATACTGGTCTATAGAAAAATATGGGTACAAATCTGATGATATTAGAATTCTCATGGACGACGGTAATCACGAAAGTCCGACGAGAGACGCGATGGTCAGTTGATCTCCCGTGAATGACCTCCGTGTTTGATGATCTATTTATTGTACAGATAAACGCGATGAAAGAGCTCGTCAAAGATGCCAAAGCTGGAGATAATTTCGTTTTCCACTGTAAGCGCTGGTCATACTTACTGCCCAACCATTCATATTCGTATATTGACCGTACTACGGGCTGTTAGTCTCCGGTCATGGGTCTCAAGTGAAGAACGAGGACGGTACGGAAGAAGATGGCTGGGATGAGGGTACGTCCCAGTACATTGTTTTCGTGCTGCAAGGTGCTAACATTGAGGCGAAGTGATTTGGCCGGTTGACGTTGTCTACGACTCTTCCGCCAAAGAAAATGAGCAGGCCTCTAATTATATAATTGACGATGTCAGTTACGACTCCCATCACTATGTCCCTTTCCCTGAAATTTCCTCGATACTGACAGACACGTATTAAAAGATATTAAAAGAGATCCTCGTCGACAATCTTCCGCCTGGCACTCATCTTACCGTGCGTATTGCCCATTAAGCGCCCTTCAACTTATACAAAGGGTCGATTATATGCAGGCCGTGCTCGATTCTTGCCACTCTGGGACAGCAATGGGTATGGTTGTTGGATCCGATTCTTTCAGCACCCTACTTACCTTTTTGTGGTGTCAGATCTTCTTTACCATCATGCGGATGATAGTCACGATTATCTCTGGGCGTCACCCGTATCGTCTCCCATAAGCCCAAGCGGCGATAGTCTGGCATACGCTGAGGCGCGTAGCATGTCAATTGATACTGTTATAGAATCTGGTAGCCCCCCCAAAAACGGCCAAAGTGGGCAAATTTGCTCTCGCGCGCGGATGTCTTTCTGATATTGCAACTCCTAGTTAGAAGAAATCCAAGAGGGCCGAGAGTAACCAAGGGCATGAGTAAGTCACGAAACTTCAGGACTTTGCAATGCCAGTGGATAAGGGTATCTGAGTTCTACTTGTAAAAAATTCAGAACTTCCACACAGGGCCCGAGGCCACACCGTTTCCAGCATAAAAGAGGGTGACGAGTCAAGAGAAACGAATATTGTTACTTTGAACGAAGGAAAGAAGCAACCACGTCCGGATTATCTGAAGCATGTGGTACGTACCTATCGACCACAGACTTCTTCATACGACTATATGCTTAGATATTTTTCTCAGACGTCTTGGTCCGCTTGTCTCGATGAGCAAATTGGCATCGAGACCAACACTGGCGGGTTTCTCTCACAGGCAAGTTCCGTCGCTTTCACAACTTTAGCTATGAACACTCACGCTTTTTCTACCTAGGCGCTGGTATCCTTACTCAGTGAGCACCCTTGGAAAAGGCAGAGATGTATGGTTATCGCTAACAATTGATCACAGGGGAAGATCACGTCAGGACTAATGAGGAGCTTCTCAGTGCTCTTAGGTTTGCGATTTTGCTATTACTAGTTTTAAACTATGTTACGGATTAGTTATCTCACCACATACCTCTAATCAGTGTCGAACTGTTCGATATGGCGAAGGAGGCTAAGCGCTCCTGGAAAGAGGTAAAAGAGACCGAGGAACTCGCAAGGACTTTCCCTTTACCGAAACCCTGCGTGAGCAACAAGTCACCCGTTTATATGCCGAATACTGAACCCTCTCTTCCCTGCAATCAGCTTGGCAGCATTATTCCAACGGTAAGCCCGAACGTGGAATATGTTTTTAATATATTCTCATTATCCAGCAGGAAGAGATTGTGACCAAGCCGTTCACGTTCTAAGTCATTTTCCGAACCGTTCCCCCTTACACTTGATATTCTGGTGTGTTAGCTCGGCGAATGTGGCCTTGAACGTTCATTCGTCGCCAATCGTACCTCATGTATAATAATACAAATATTTAGTACAAAACACGATGCAGTCTACGTACGGAATGTAGGGGTATCCGTGTGCGGTAGCAAGTACATAGAAATCCGGGGAAGGGTTCGCCAAGTGGAGAAAGTAAAGAAATAAAAAGTTCCGGACTGTTCCTGGTATAGGGCCAGGAAAACGAACACCACCCGCAGCAAAGGAGGGACGGTGGTGTCTCAGCTACCCGCAAGGCTTGACTCGCTGCGATTGGACGGCGTTCGTGAGGGCATGTTTGGCATCGGTGGGGACAATAAAGAACTCTGATCGCGGAGTAGCTTTGCCTCGCGGGCGTGCGCCTGTCGCACATACGCATATCTGTGGAAATGGTTCAAGCTCTGGAGAAATTGCACACCAATCTGGTTGTTTGTAGTACATTGTAAGCTGACCGCGGAAGAAAGCTGGAAGATATGGAGAAAAGGGACGAACGGGATATGCACGAAGGACCGTAAGGAGCTCAACAGTTAGTGTGCGGATGTTCTCCTGTTGGTGGAACAGGCCGAATGTTACAGGCAAAAGTCCGCCCAAGTACTGAGGGAGCAGTGCCAAAAGCTAAAAGTAGAAGTTGTCAACGTCGGCATGAGGTGAAGACGTCAAAAAACCAACTTCAACGACTTGATCGTACGTCTGTACGCTCTCCGCTAAAGTGCGCATGATCAGTTCAACTTCCTCAGCGCGCATGTTTTTTGCAATCTTCAGACGGACGAGCTGATGATAGAGATCGAATCCCTGAATGGGCTTCGATACTAGTGCCGTTTGGAAGTCCTGAGCCACCCACCCCCCCAAGGTTGGCTATTAGCATGGTGAAATTACACAGGCATGGCTAGCAAGGGACTTACGGAAGCATAATACTCATACATCTCCGTTTTTCGCCAACCTTCTATACGATTCAAATTCACTGCTAGCTCTCTTGACGCGGACACGTCGTCAGGGAAGATAATACCACTTCCGAGCTGGGTGTAGCCGTCTACTGCAACAGAAAATGACGAACTCGGATATCCAATTTTTGTAGATCCCAGGTAGTCCTCTTCGTACCGGGCAACAAGCCGGACAAATCGTAGGACGTACTCCGTAAATCGTGCGCGTACAAGGGATTCGCCAAAGTGATACGAGATTGCAGCAACAACCTTTACCCCCCGTACGTGAGCCTGTGTTGCACAATATACAATCAAAGAAAGTAGCGAGCTCACATCGTCCATGAAGATGTTGTCAGAACTATCCGCTTTTCCAGAGAACTCGGACCTGGCACCATGTGCGTTTATTTGAGAGGAAGACCGACCCACGTCTTCTTCGCTACCGGTAGAAGATTCTGCTTTGATTGTACCAGTCCGCGATAAAAGGCTACCAGGAGGTGGAGGCGCAGCTGCCGCTGGCCACGAGGTATAGATGTCTTTGTTCACGACCATCCGGCCAGTTCCGATATCGCACAAGAGGTCCCAAGAGCCAGCGGACTCAAAAATAGGGTTCGTAACACCGGCAATATATCCAGGACTTTAACCAGAAATATGACTGTTAGACAATTGCAACAGGCAAGACAAAGTATGGCATACACTTTCTCCCATTCTTCCCGATTTGTCAAGTTGGCGTATGGAAACGCACGAGATATAAAGCCCCGCAACACCGCGCCACATCCTGACCCGAGCGCACATGCCGCAAGGACGACGCTAGAGACTTGGCCTGCAGGACGTTGATAGCCAAGAAAGATCACGCGCTTGTTCGTTATGAGAGCGTTAAAGAGAATAATGATCGGATGTGTCATATTTCCGTTCGTATGAAGGTGCGGATGTTGAGGGCCAGAAATAACTGTATTAGGGATAGAAAATGTTTGAATAAGTGAGATGAGGGAATACTTGATAGAAATCAATGATAAGCATTGCATCTCGCGAAAAATAGCAGACGAGCTCACGTCTCCCACTTCCTCGGGGAATGTTGAGATTGGCATCTTAATCGGTAAGGTGTGGCCCCTGTACACTATTGACGTCGAAAAGAAATGTGTGTCTTTCGGTGCTCTTGAAGACGGGTCCGAAATTGCTGGTATCGTCATCTCATCCCGCCTCCCATTGTGCATACCATGCGAGCTCGTGGAATTTGAATCTATGGATTGTCTACCACGTTGTGATTGGGCCGCGACGTCGGTTGGGCCTGAGACGTCGGCTGGGTCTGAGGAGCTCCTGAATATTGCTGTTCCTCTCCCTCGATCACCGTTTCATCACCCACCCACACGGCGCTGCCACCAAGCGAGAATGATGCCTCCGAGGCACTCTGATGACTGCGCATACTATCCGTGCGGCTGCGTACTTTATTGTCCTCGAGACTCGAGCCCGAGCCGTTTTCCGTCGCGTGCATCACCAGCGTGTCGCGATTCGAGGATGCATAAGTTGAGGGTGGATGCGAAGTTCCTGCGAGTGTTGTAGAGTTCGCGTACGAGTACGTGCTATCTTGGAAGGCCGCTTGCTGTTCAGTCCCGAGGTGAACTTCTCAATAAAGACATCTTTGCGCTCCGACACGCGCATGATGAGTTTTTCATCCCGGGCTAAGACAGGAGCCTGGGAGATGTCCATTGCATTGACTGCGTCGAAAAGGCGAGCCAGACATTCTTGGGATGGATCGGAGAAGTAATCGTCAAGGGCCATGAGGAGTACAGGCTTGGATAGAGCATAAGTTATAAGGACTGAAACATACTCGGAGAGGACGTACCTTGAATATTTGGATGAACGGATGCCGTGTGCATATGGCCATCGCCTTCACCACTGCACCACTATAATCACGTATATATCAAAAACTAAAGCGCGTTGAGGCGTGCCACAGACGTACCGTCTAGCAGCCTTGTCGTGCTTCGTCCTCACCAGATTCAGCACATACAGCAGACCGGACCCGTCCTCTTCTGGCCCCGCATTCCCCAAACCCGTGTCCGCGTGCGATTCCAGAGCTAAAACCGGGAATATTCTGTTGAAGGACGTTTGATTCAAGAAGAATATCGTCCAGTCCTCGAGTTGTCGATCCGCACCGTCGGGCAGCATGAGATTGGCTATGAGACTGTAGCAGCCGGTCCGTCAGTTTTGAACAGTAACCTGGGGAACAGAGCCATACCTTTCATCAGTGCCTAGCGGCTGAGGAAACTGGTAAGTCAATTGGGCGCCTCTGTCGATGTCGAACTCTGCGAGGAGCACAAATGCACAGTGCTCGCTGGTGCTGCCCATAGCCTCCGATCCTGACGAGAACGACGTATTTCTTCACTGAGTCGCTATATATTTTCCGCTTGGAAAGAGTGATGGAGATGCTATAGAATGTAGAATAGAAATCAAGTAGTTTAAAGCATGAGAAGCCCAATGCGAAAGTGCAGGAAACGGTAAACCATCCGACGATCGAACGCGTCGATTTGCTAAATTTGGTATCTAACCTCAGAACGCATACAATTTGCAGATCTTTAGTACTTGCCCGTCGGTATTGATGAAAAGTAACGTGTCCATAATGAACTAATAAACGAATGTCTTTTTAATACTCTACAGTCACTTAGGAACGATTCGATTTGGCTTATGGCAAGTGGTATTGTATATAGACATGCAGGGAGATTACATCCAGAGCATCTGGCCCAATTTACAGGTTAGAGGTCTCCCAAGCCATCATCATCATCCAACTCCCCATCCTGAATCTCCTTCGCAAGCTCCTTCTCACGCTCGCGTGCTCCCTCAGCCGCTGCAAGCTCCTTGCGATGTGCGTTGAGAGGATACCTCATTGCCTACAAATAGGAAAGAATACTGGTCAGTAACTGCTCGGCAGCAAGAGGCTCAACATTCCATACCTTGACACTCTCGTTATGGAGTTGCAGGCAGAAACCAATGCGTCTTTGGTACGCTTCTGCAACATCCGTACCGTAGCCACTCTTTGAGCCGCCACATTCGAGCCAGCCTTTCTCATGGACGACTTTACCCTCTATCACCCCGTCGCGGATGGCTTTCCCGACTATGTACTCTGCATCCTCCTCGGAATCAAGATGCAGCTTTACGCATATATCACGCAGCGAAATCCGGCTGTAGGACAGCGAAAGTCTCCGCACGCCTGTCTTGATCACGTTCTGCCTCAGACGGACGATGAGCGTGTACGTCTTGTCTGCAGTAAATTGAGCCTGGTATTCCTTCAGGGTGGTTTGGAATTGCGCCAGGGAGCCCGTGCGGACAGCTGAAAAAGAAGCATTCTTTAATCAGAAGATGGAATCTCCGGGAACGAAAACAACATCACCTCTGACGATCTCGAAGTAGCCCGCAAGGGCGTCTTGGAGTACAGGCTGTCGGAATAAGCCGCGTTCCGGTATGTCCCCCATAAGCAGTTCAACCACGACGAAGAATTTGTGCACTGCTTGGAAGAAACCGGGTGCGGTCTTCGCAGGAGGAGCACGGCGGATCGCCTGCTGGAGATTCGTGTGCGCGTCGGAATAGTTAAGTTGCACGGCCTTAATACGGCCAAGGTAGTAGTGGTAGCGCGCAAGCTGCGGGTTGCCTGCAGAGGTAGGGAAGGTCGTCTTCGCGACCAGTTTGTCGGCTTGATCGTAGAGGTTGTAATGAAGATAGTTTCGTAGGAGGAGGTTAATTAGGACAGCCTGACACTCGTCATCCCGCCGGAGGGAGGCGGTTTTCTGAGCCGTCAACAGAAGTCTATAATCATCATGAAGATGTTTGAGAGACATGGACTCAGTTGTGGCCAAGATGACTTACGGTCTAACATCTTCTAGTTTTCCAGCGAGTTCATAAGCGCGTCCGAGAGCGAACCAGACACGTGCGGCGAGCGGATCCATGCTCCTGCGATTCCATGCTTGGATTTTTCGCACTGTTTCGTGTGCGAGCTCAGCAGACTTTCCGCAGTTCGCGGGGTCGGAGAGGAGATAATATATAATTAATAGGCGGAGATAGACTTCGCTCTCAGGAAGAGGGTCGGAGGAGGGCTGGGAGGGCTTTGATTGTTGCAGAGCCGAGGCTACCGTATTGTCGACATCCATCGAGGCCTCCACTACCTCAGCACCCGGAGAGTATGCGGGGATCCAGGAAAGTAAATCTCTTTTTGCAGGCAGGTCTAGGGCGACGGTGCATATAAATTAGCAGCGCTTGCAGACCACATAACTTATGGCTTACCTTTTGTATAGACCGCTTCTACTGCTTCTCCCAGAACTTTGCCATTCAGTTTCTTGCGCAGGCCTGTAAGGGTGCGCAGCACTCGAATTGTAAACCGAGGTTCGAGCATGGATACGCCCTTCTCGATGAGCGCAACATTTGCCTTGATCTCCTGCGGTGGTGTTGGCGGCGGGGGGAGACTCTCTTCCTTTTTGTCCTTGCTTTCTTTAGACTTGTCCTCCGATGGACTCATTTCGACGTCAGCAGCAGCCATGGTGAGCAGGAAGAGCAGGAAGAGGCAGGAGGGCTAGGGAGGGGCTTGCGCGTACACTTGAGAACGCGTCGAGCCTTGGGTGACGCGTAACCCTTACATTACATAATGTAAGAGGGTTGTATTCGTGTGAACTTCCAGGATAATATGAAGACTTACTTGACACATTAGTGCTGGTGTCTCTTTCAGCATGTCTTTATTCACTCGCATCTGGAATCTCATCCGTAGACCAGTGGGTTACTTCGTTGGTGAAAAAAATAAGATAGCGCTGACAGCGCTTTCTCCAGACAGGTTATATAGGCAAGGACTTGGAAGGTACGTTCAATTTGTGAAGTTTCGCATTTAGCTCTAAATCCTTACACAACCCATAGGAAATTATTTCTACGAACATGCATCAACTACCAGTGGCACGTGCATGTCTGTATAACAGGCTGTTCTTACACTTATACCTTTCGCAGACCTACGCAGAACCCGACGCGTCATAAAGTACCATGGAAAAACGGACATGCTAGAGGTGGCAAATCGCAACAGGCAGCTAGCAGGTGAGCGCGTGCTACCCCTTCTCACACCTTTCCCATTCAGCACGTAATCATAACTGAATAACCAGTGCAGTGGAAGGCTTGGCTCACACATACGCGGCTACATCCGCCATCCATTGAGGTCTGTTGTCTTCGCGTGCCTCGTATATCCAGCCCATGTTTTGAACTTACCTTAAACAGGAGCTGCAAGAGGATGTAGCGCGACGCGAGCGTCTTGCGCACAATGTGGCGCTGATCGAGGCAAGAGATCGAGAGGAGCGCCTCCGTCTAGAAAGTATAGACAACGCTCAGCGTGTCACCGTTGAGCCAGATACGAGCTCCGCGCGGTCCGGAAATCCAGACGGGTCTCGATCTCACGAAGAGGCGAAGCGTCAGGTTCCCGAACCAGAACAAAGCCCTTGGATTCCAAGACCCACGTCCGATGAACCGCAGCCTTGGGCACCGAACGCCGCCCGTCGTGGTGAATAATTTAATGTTGGTTTGTAATTCAAAAGACTCGTTCGCGTACATGTGTTAGACTGAAACACATTTACGTTGGATAAGCTGCCAGCAGCAAGGCTTAGTGTAGAGCTAACATATATATTATAATTCAGTTACGCGCAACTCAACCAGTCGTAATTTCAAGTGAACGCGAAGACAACACTTAGGGGCGAAGGCATGGAACGTCTGAAGAATGAAAGTGAACGTACGCAGTTGATGCCACTGTTTTGGACACTTGAAAAGCGGCTTTCTTAGCGAGTCAACGGTGTTACAATTCACCCATTTCGAATTGCGTGTTCTAATCCTCCACTGGTTTAGAATATTGACACTGGTGTTGGGCGAGAATGCATAGTGTTTCCCTAGCCTATAACGGTGATCTTGGGACCGAGTTGTCCGTCCGCCCGTCGGAAATTCGCCATGATTCTGTGCCTCTTTTCTTTCATCTTATTCCTTCCAATGTGGTCAGCGGGCCGGAAGAAGTATAGGGAGATAAGTCCATACCGTACCATACGGCACGAGCAGACTCCACATACAGTACATAAGATTTAATGAGTCTTTCGAAGCCGAAGCGGCGGCAACGCCTCGTGGTCTTACAAGCTATCTTTCGTAGAAAGGACCAAACAGAGGTACACTGTATTCGCTGCTGTCGCTTCGAAGGATCAGCACTCATTTGAGGCCGACGAGTTTTTAGCTAGGCGAGTACGAAGTTTTCGAGGATAAAAATATATCATGTTGGCAGACTAGACCGAAGTGGACATTCGTTGCTATAGCGCGGCAAGCGCTGATGGGTCTGCGGAGATAGCGTTCACATTCGCTTACTTTCGGCAGAACTAAATCCGCATCGCTTCCTGTGCTTCTTCCTTGTTGGGAATAAGGGGGCCTGCTCAACTCAATACTCATTCCCGCCAAGTTGATGGCTCAAGGAAAAACACGAGTAAAAATCGTCGGCTTGTGGAGGTCGGCGACCAGCAGCACCCCATAGCCGCAAATTTGCTCCCGCTAGTGCCTGGGCTATCGAGCGAGTGTCCTCCAAGAGAAAGAGATATATTGGTTTTTAATGAGCAGATCTAAGATTTTCTACAATATTTTATGTAAATTCTTAGCGGTCGCGCCCATCAGCCCGATGAGTGCATGAAGATATCCATAAAAAGTAACTTAATCTCTATATGGGATTTTCCGGTGCCTTGCAATATAGACTTCCGCTAAACTCTGTGTTCTCACATCTTTCTAAACTTCCAGAACTTGAAACAGAAAGAAATCTGATATAATATCTCCTCTGCTCTGACATGGCCATCGTCCGCTCTATCCTCGGTTCACCCGTCTCGCAAGCTTTGCTTTCGACAACACCGATAGCGACGACGACAGCCCCCCCGGACGCTGCGACGCGCTGATTCAGGAATGAGTGACCACAAGTCCATGCACGGCACGTCGCGCTCCAACTCGTTTGTCGATCAGAAGGAGGGGGACGGGGCGGCCTCGACCGAGTACATTCACAGCGACCTCAAGAATCTCGACGTCGGACTCGCCCTTGTCGCGGGGCATGCTGACGAAGCCGAACTCACTCCTCAGGAATCAAAGCGGTTACGTCGGAAGATCGACTGGCACATCCTGCCGCTTCTCTGCCTAATTTACACCGGTGTGTGCGAAGTCTTTTTAATATGTTCTTACTATTTATTTAGACGTTTTTAATACAGTGCAATTCATTGATAAGTGAGTCTTCTTTATAAGAACTACGTTGTGCGGACAGTGGAGGTCCAGGGATTGTGGATCGACATGGAAATATACTTTTCCATGCGTGATGTGCTTGATTTAACCTTTGTCGTGCCGTATCTGATATTAATTCCCAAAGGGGTACACTCGCATCTTCGTCCATACTCGGATTCCTTACGGACAACAATCTTTCGACGAACGAGTTCAACACCTTGAGCTCGGCCTTTTACATCGGTATGTAGGCCCGTTGTCACAGATCTGTGCCCGCAAAGGCTGCATCTTCGCAATCCTCTTTCTGACACAAATTATATTTCTATAGGTTACCTGGTCTTCTCGTGGCCACAAAACTGGGCTTTGCAGCATTTCCCGGTAGGCAGGTGGTTGACGTTCAACATCCTTTTGTGGTGGGTCACACCGTCCTTTAGCATTAGTCATGTACGGCGCTGAAATCAACCTACTAAGGTCTTTGTTCTTGGGTCTACATGCCGTCTGTCATAACTTTGGAGGCCTTTGTATGCTCTTCCTCTCCATCATCATCGTTTCTGTGCTGAGATGGTATAATCAGTTGCTTTGCGGTTCCTTCTCGGTGCTTCAGAGGGTAGTATGACAGCCGGATTGATGCTCGTCTGTTCTATGTTCTATACCCGCTCCGAAATTGGCGAGCGACTGGGCTGGACATTCCAGTGCAACGGTTTCGCCGTCATTATTACGGGCTTCCTGCAATTCGGTGTCTACCATGCTGACGCAAACAAGCACCCGAATCAGTGGCAATGGCTCATGATCGCGACATCACTCATTACTTTCGTACCATTTGTCCTCTTCCTGTTGTTCTTCCCGGATAACCCGACGACTGCGCGCTTCCTCACCCCGAAGGAGCGCATGAATGCCGTACGGCGTGTGCAAGAGAATCAGAATGGTATCGAAACGAAAACGTGGAAACGCTATCAGATGATCGAAGCATTCACAGATCCGAAGACGTGGTTGTTCGCCCTGTTCGCCGGATTTGCGGCCCTTATTGGCGGTATCGGCGTACAATATTCGATCCTTATTAAGAGCTACGGTTTCACGACGCTTCAGACAACGCTACTTGGCATTCCAAGTGGGGCTGCTCAAATCATCGGTATTACAACCGCGTGTTATGCGTTGCGTCGTTTCCCTGTGCGTCTTCATTTTTTCTCTCCCATCTCAGCTCTGGGCTTATTTTATACGCACGCATAGAACTGCCGTGCGTGGATTGCCATCATAAGTTGGACTCCGGCTATCATTGCGTGCTTGTTGGAGCTTTGCGCACCGTTCAGTAACAGGACCGCTCATTTGGTCGGAATTTACCTGCTTTGTGAGACATCTGCTCCTTTCCCTATTTTTTAAATTTATTATGTAGCGAGCTCTCATACATATTTCTATCTCTACAGACATGGGTAGCTCCCCCGCGTTCATAATGACGATGTCATGGGTGACGTCGACAGTTTCCGGACATACGAAGGTTCGTCCGCGTCTGACGATGCCGAAACTAATATTGACCGTTAATCTGCTAGAAAACGACTACAACTGCAATCTTCCTTGTCGGCTACGCACTCGGTCAGATCCTTTGCACTCAGTTCTGGAGGGAACAGTACCGCCCGAGGAACCTCGTGCCTTGGGGTATCACCCTCATGTCTCACCTTTGTGCAATCTTGTGCACGCTTGCGCTGCGTTCACTGTTCGTGCGTGAGAACGCGCGTCGTGATGCTCTTCGAGCAGAGGCAGAGGCATCTGGCAAGAGTCTCGCGGCGTTCGAGGACTTCGCATTCGTCGAAACGACTGATAAGGACGGGAAAGTTATCCAGTCGCGTGTCGACAAGGCGTTCCTTGACCTTACCGATAAAGAGAATCTCGCGTTCAGATACGTGCTCTGAATCGACCCCGCTATCTTTCTGCGCTCTGGGTCTGCGACCAACTCCATCCTTTATCGCCCATCGCGTTGTCACTGGACTGAATAACCGTCATCTCCTCTAGTGCTATCGCTTTCACCCTGCGTCCTATACCTTCATCTCGATGAATGTTTTCGTTTCCGTGCTCTACCTCAACAACCGTCTGCTGTTATGCACTCCCGGCGGATTACACGCGCGCTTACCGCCCGCGTTAGGATGCTCTATAGCCCTGTACAAAATATAATGACCTCTGTCTTGGTTTGATGCTCTATCTCTCTTATTGGGTATTATGGCACACAGCTTGTTTTTCCTGATGTTGCATTTAATAATGTTTTAATGGGAGGTGTATTCGGCATCTGTATATGCCTCGGATGCGGGCCTTTTTATTATTATCGGAGCAAGCTTCTGAAGAATCGATCCACAGCCCCAAACAAGGAAGTGAGCCATCCTCATATATAAGACCGGAGTTATTCTAAATTCGAATACGTGAACCGCACACATGGAACCTCCAGCGATCCTGCCGTTAATCCATGTTCTGGATCCAATACCTTACTTCTTTGAATCCGTCTGCCTCCGAGCCTGAAAGGCGTTGCGTTGCGTTGCGTGAGAAAGGTCAAAGGAAACCGTTCTAGAGGTTGGAAAAGAGATGATGATTCGTCGCGGGAATAAATTACTAGATTCAAGCGGCACATAGACAGTGTAATTTACGATATGGATAGTAGCAAATGGACAGCAGAGAGCAGGAGATACGGTCACATAGAATCTACAAGGAGAAAAGAAGCTTATTTTTGAACCCTCGGACTTCAATCACCCTATGTTCTGGAAGCTCCCGTCAGCGGCAGGCCCGGCGTCTCCCTCCATGGCGCTACTCGGCACCTCAGACAGCTTCCCCTGCGATATGCCCTGCGTCAGTGCCGTCGCTACCGCACCCCCACTCGGTGGTAATGCCCCTGCATTCCTTGCAAGTTCCGAGCGTACACCATCAAGCATACGTCGGATCCCTGCACGTTCATTCGCAAGTGAAAGCCGTTGAGCTTCAAGCGCTCGCCGTTCCTCCTCCAATACGGTCTCCATCTCCTCGAACTGCTCCATCTTGAGTTCGATCCGCGTCAGGGTAACCTTGATGAGCTGTGCAAGCGCACTCCGCATAGAGTGTGCCTCTGCATCTGCTAGACGGCAGGCGGCTTTCGCAGAGGACTGCAAGGCAAGATGAGCGGCGCGTGCAACCTTAGAATGTGGGATGCCAGGAGGCAACTTCTTGGCGCCGGTGCCAGCGGTCTCGCCGTCAGGACCATCGACAGCCATACCGTCATCGCCTCCAGTTTCATAGCTGCCCGATGCCTTAGGTTCAGAGGATATTTCCTGTTTCTGCTCCGTGTCCACAGAATCCATTGTTTTATCGGCCGCCTCCCCACCTTCCTTCTCCGTATCGCCGGTTTTTCCTTCGGTATCCCCTTCCTTCGAATCTTTGCTCCCATCAGTAAGCTCATGCAGAGCCGCCTTCGCCGCGTCGGCGGCAACCCCTGGGCCCACAACACCTGCCAAAAATGCAACGACACTCATAACTGGGTTGTCTGCTTGCTCAAACGGAAGGCGTGCATAGCGCAATGGTCCTTTAGCGCCCTCACTTTCCGCTTCCAAATATGGATCCTCAATTGGTAGCTCGAGGAACTTGCGAATACACTGCTGTGCGGAACGCGTACCGACATGCTCTTCAATGAGCGACCAATCGTCATCGTACATTTCGACACCCTCAAGCAGCAAAAGCACCTCTTGATCTGACCAACCGTCATCCCCATCTGCGTTTACTCCGTGCGCTGTGTTATTCTGCGTTGCAGTGAGCTTGACGAAGTCGCCGCTAAACATCGTTGACGGGAAACGGCCATCGAGGTAACATGGTGGACAAAGCTCGAAGTTCTTTTGCTTAAGCGAGTGGTAGCGTACAGTCGTACAATCGACACCGCACGTATCGCACGAGAAGCTGACACCGCGCGAGCCAGAATGTGCAGCACCATTTGCAAGTACTTTCGCTTCGGACGAGGAGACTTCACGAGACGTCTTTGCTGTTGTTTGGTAGATATTGGAGCGAAGCTCTAGGGATGCAGGAGTGGGCGTGGGGGCAGGTTTTGTGGCCCCATTCGTTCCCGCAGGTGTATCCTTGGTGGAGGGTCGTGTACCCGGATGCAATGACTGTAGGCCGCGTGGCGTGTCGAGAACGACACGAAAATGACCGGTGAAAGGCGGTGCTAGAGTAGCAGGGCGGGTTTCAGGATCCACCTGTATACGAAGTTGGAGCAAATGGAGGCTCTGCTAAGTGGCACATAAGTAACACATACCTGGTAGTTGATGAGCCCCCATTGCTCGAGGAATGCATGGACACGCATTATAGCGCAGACATCACCCGCTAAATTCCTCCGACATGCTGTAAATGTTAAGTATTCGCTCGGCCGTAACCTGTATGTGTTGATCATAAAGTCTCGATACTCCTTGTATATGGACGGAGTTTTTGAACGATTACGAGAGTTGAAGAACTCTGGCAATGCTCTTCGCTCGACTGGGTGTACCTTCGCCATGTCAAACCAAGCGGCGTACGAAGGTATGATGACTTCATGGGTCTGTGCGGCGAGATATTTGCGAGCCTGCTCTTCAAGGCGGAGTCGCGTTGCCTCTAGTTGTGCAGGGTCCTCGTCGTCGTTGTCGTCGCCGGAGTCTGCTTCGTCGTCACCGCCTTCTCCCATTGAGACATCCCCCCCATCCTCCTCGCCTTCTCCCTGGACTTTGACTTTCACGCTCCCCCCCGCCTCCGGAGCAGTTTGCGTCGGAGGTTCCGCCGGCAAGTTCGCGATGTCACCAGACGGAATGGGCTCGAGTTCTGAGCGTTTCCCGGTTGCATTTTCAGGGTCAACAGGAGTGACGCCGAGGTTTTGTTCAGGAATAGTGAGTTTTACGCGTTTGATCTCTTGTGTACCCGAGGGCGAGCCCGCACGCTTTGGAGAGTCCATGGTTGTTGTAACCTGACTTCAGAGTCTTTGGAATTGTGAAGACGAAGTAGGCCGGCCCTAATCACCGCTTATGTAATATATGTGCTGTGTGATCTGAGGCCCGTTGAGGAAGGACCACAGTGAGGTCTGTGGCGGAGTAGGCGGGAGAGGCCGAGAAGGCTTTCTCTCGGCCTCCATCACCTCAGACCACGAAAAGCAGTCCACAGCGAAGGAGGTCGCCTTCTCGTCCTTATTTGATATCTGTGCTTTTGTAAACCAACTTGAATTTGACTTGTATATCTTATGTTAATAGTCTCAGTTATCCTCTATATGTCCTTGTGTTTGTCCATGAGAGTAACTTACTAAAAGTACCAGCATTATATTTCATGCTATATAATGTCAGATATCAGAGGTTTTATTCTCCTCACGTACCACCGCCAGTGAGAGGTTCAGCTTGTGAAGGCGGCTACCACCCCCCTCCACTGCCACCGGCGGATATAGAGTTCTTTTTTTTTTTTTTCTTTTGAGATAGTATGTGGGAGCTCCCAACTAAATAATAATCGTAGGCGGGATACAATTTTTTCGGAAAGCCATACTAACCATTCAAAATTAATTGGATTTCAACACGAAAGGGGAGCAACCGAGTTGAGCAAATCAAACTCCGCAATATAATACTTTGATGTGGCTGAGATGGTCGTGGGAGTCAATTTTACGGCAGTTGCCGCGGCCCGCACGCGACAAATCTTTTGCACGCTCGTGTCGACGACGGCTGGCCGCTCACCGCAGTTCATTGGCAAGCCTCGCGATGATAAACATTTGTCCTTTCAGGTATGTACATGTTGGTGACCATTAATCTTACTGGCCCGCTCACCTTTTGCCTAGGTTGAAGCTACATTGACTGTTTTGAACTGCGGGGACGTATGTCCATTCTGACGAGAGCCTTCGGAGTCCATCGTGCATTGCGTCCTCGCGCCTTTTTCTTGCAGAAAGGAAACTTTTCGCAGGCCCTCCATCCTCACGATGTTGTCCCGCAGCTATCAAATTTATTTACCATACCCGATGCGGGAGCGAACACACCAACTCCTCGACTCGAACCCTCAAGTCCCCCGGGTTCTTTCTTCCTCGAAGAATCTGGTGAAGAATATGGTTCCCTGGGAAAATCAGGCTCTCCTCCGGATGTTAGGGAACTTGTGGCAAAATCACCCGAAACCCAGGCTACAGAAACTCTTCTCAGACTGATCGCCAAAAAGGATATGGACGCAGCGAATGCGGCAAAGAACGAGTTTGGCAAGCTTGGTATTGAAATTCGTCCTGATATTGCTTTTGCAGACGTCGCTATCAGCGCGTTGTCCAACATCGATCCTAAAGTGCGAGCGAGGGACTTTGTCGGATGGTGGTTGATTACGGCATTGAAAGACTGTCCAGAGAAGATTGCGAAGGCCAGTGGGAGACTGATGAAACACCCGTATGACCTTCCCCTTCTTATGGACTTCTCCGTCATCTGCGTCAAAGCTGGTTTCATGAAGGAGATTTTTACTGCACGTCTTTTCCCTCATATATTCCGTTTCGGCAACCCACATGCAACTTCAGCTTTTTTATTGAAGCTTGAGGACGCAGCCAAAAAACATTGTAGAAAGAATGGTTCCAAGGATTGGATGGCTATGCGTAACCTAGCCATCAGAATCCATTATCTTTCAGGTCGCCATCGAGTTGGCGCATATATGTATGGAAAGGCTATTGGAAAAATAGACATTGAAGACCAGACTAGGAAACTTATGGAATCTGCCGGGCCCTTCAGAAAGTCAAAGTCGTCGTTGGTCATTCCCACTTCTTCAATGCGCCGCTATGGTGTTGGAGAGCGCGTTCCTTCCCCCGCGGTCCTTGCTTCTGAACTTCGTCTCTTGCGACGTGCTATCAGGTCTGGTGAACAACCACCTCATTTTGAAACCTTGCTCGCAGACTTCATGTCCGCGTACGAGCTCACTGGTAGACGGGAGTGTGCACTTCGGATGTTACGTAGAGAGGTCTTTAAAAAAGCTCCGCTGGCGGTGCGCGTGCGCTGGGTTGCCGGCGAGCAGCTCTTCTACTCTGCGCAGAAACGGCCACTTGCGAGTTTGCGCACGTTTGCTCGTTACTGCCTCGCCGACCACGTACTTGTGACGGAAGTAATGCGTCTTGTTAATGTATGGACCAGACGCAAGACATATTGGAAGAGGCGTAAGGATTGGCATTTTGCGAACGCAACCAACATAATGGGATGGAAAATTTGGCCATCAAACCTTTGCTTAAATCTCGCATGGAAGGCCGTCCTGCAGCTCAGTTCGAAAAAGGACATCGAGCGTCTATACTCTCTCCTCATAGCACATACCGAGGCGGCGCATCGCGAGGCCGCCCAGCTTTCGGAAAACCTGCACAATTCTGTGCACTCCACCACCGGTATACAATCGGCCGACAAATATTACTATGACAACTCGAGCGAGATTGTCTCAGTTGCCCCGGCGGTGTTTCCAGACGAGAGTTTCTTTCACCACTTCGTTGTTGCATTTGCGACTCGCGTATCGGTGCGGCGGGCTGGGGAGGTCCTTGCGGATATGCAGCGATTGGGTCTCAAGCTTACGAAGGACGGTTGGGGCACGGTTGCAGGTGCATACGCTCGTTCAGGCGATATGAAGCGCGTTACGCGGGTTCTCGACCATATCGACGCCTCTGACAACGAGCTGCGTGCACAGAAAATCAGTGCGGAAGGCCATGAGGACGTGGAACTAAACCGCCTGTTTTTCCGTATGGATCGAACCACTCGAATCACGTACAATAGTGTCATAAAGGGGTTCACGAACTGCGGGATGTATACCGAGGCCCGTGCAATCCAGAAGCGTATGCACGAGCGCGGGTTCTTTACAGAAAAGGTGGATAAGCGCTTACGGGGAATACTGCATAGACTGTCGAGAGCCGAGAAGGGGAAGCCTTATCATAAACGTTGGAGAACGCCGATACACAAGCATCGTGTCGTACACGTTGATGGTAGACCTATCTATGTTGTGGAGGATAAAGTCGACTGGATATCCGAAGGGAGGGAAGCCGGAGCGCATCTGTAATCAATCGAGCGCGCAATACCCAGTAGACTTATAGAGCTCGAACACCTCGATGCGTTCATACCCTTTCCTTCTCCCTCGGAATGACTCCTTCGCCACCACAAGAAGGGAGAGTCGTCCCCAAAGACTTGTTCATGTTGCAAGCTGATCAACCTGACTCGCATAAGGCGTCTTTACGGGCTCAATGTATACAACAACAATAACAACATATGTATAATCTTCTAATAATATCTGACCATAATCATCATCCGGGCTCAGCTACTGTATACGACGGATCGTAAGATTCGTAACCCTTATAAGCAGACGTCGATCGTATGTCGATCGCTCAAAGCAGGTGATGGAAGCTTCGTAAACTGATCGGCTTCCGTCATAGTCGTGCCAGTAGACATATAATGACCCGTCTTTCAGGTGGACATGGTACACTCTTGCACAGTAACCATCAATTCTAGGCCGGTACATACAACAGAGCATGGCAAAGAACGATGACAAGTACACAGACCCGGGTCAGTATAAGCATTGCCCAGATGTCGTTTGCGGCGCCGTGTAGAAAATAACATGCCTGCCACGCACTAGAGCTCCGGTCGGAGATAAAAGAGGATGTACAGGCCTCGGACAAAGGAGGTCAACCCGGGTGAGTTTACCTGGCTAGGCTGGGCTGTGGTCATGGAAAGGCTGACGCCTGATATGTGTAGTCAATGGTCCGCCCGAAAAGCGCAGGTCGGTAATTTCCCTCTCTACCGTCCAATGTCAGCCAATTTAAGCTTACTACACATAGATGGTGGCTTCTGAGTACAAAAAATCCATGCATGAGCGAGATGAGGAACCGTACACGACAGACAAGTCAGAGCAGTCCGAGAGCCAGAAGCACCTGAGCGAGTGGACCAAGGAAGAGTGGCAGACGAGCGAGGGAAAGGCAGAAGCGAAGCAGTATGACGGGACGGAGCAGCGTTACCTTCCTAAGAAAGCTTGGGAGAATATGCCGGACGATGAGAAGAAGGCGACAAACGAAAAGAAACTAAAGGGGAGCAAAGAGGGAAAACAGGTATTTCCCTGTCCTTACTCAAAGATTTTTACTGAAGTCAGCATTTTACAGTACGTCCATAACACAGAAGCTGCTAAAGAGGCAAGAAGGGATGCACAAGACCATAGCGAGGACGCGGAAGCTGATGAGGGAGACGGCAATGCCGACAATGATCACGAGTCCACAAACGAAGAGGACCAGAAATCTCATAAATTAGCGGAAGAACCAGCACCAGAACGGCGTGCTAAGCATAAGCGCACAGACGGTGAGGAAGATGGTGACACCTCGAAAGAGCTTCCCGCTGCTAAAGCGGTGAAAGGGAGCCACGGCGAGAAAAGGACCACCAGATCCAGGGACAAGGGTGGATCACAACTACGATCTGACGCAGAAACCAAGAGGAACAAAAACGACGGCGTCAGTAATGGGAGCGATAGTGGAGCTGGATTTGGGGAGCCTGGGAGCGCAACGCGTCTCCCTGAGGAAGGACAGAAGGTGCACTGGAAGGCGCCGTCCGGCTGGTGCGAAGGTCAGTCGGGAAAGACGAAGCCTATGTAAGTAACTCACAATCTTTTCAACTTGCAGGCAGCGTACTTGAAATCCTTTACTCCGAAAAAAACGTTAACGGCAGACGCGCGAAGGCTTCTGAGGGTGACCCGCGCATAGTTCTGAAAAGTACGAAATCGGGCAAACAGGCGGTGCACAAACCAGGGGCGATTCATTTCTAACATGAGGAAGGTTTTCCTCAGTCTATCTGGTTGTTTTACTAGGCGGCGTGGTCTAAAGGGATAAGTTGAGGAAAATTACGTGCTTCATGAGTATTATTATGCTGGTAAATTTAAAAAAAACCGACGTATGCATTGAACGATTGTAAAAAAGCGGACTCAACATTCACGCATCTGGGCATTTGTGCTCCCAAATACTATCGCCGCTGAATCAATGATAAATAAGCCGGGACTGTCAGACATGTGCTAAACATGAGTATCACGATTAGCGGTACGACATAGAGGATCAGAGTTTAGAGTCTGACGCGGGTAGACCCGTGGTGTGTATTACGTAAAGAGAACGGTTCGCATGCGTAGCTTTGCTCAGAAGGCCAAGCTGCTGTTAGGTTTGAAGAGTGCGGCCGTCCCAACCTTCTCACATCTGCATATTTCTTTTTGACTTCTTACAGTCGCTTTCTTGCAAAGGATAGCTCTCAGGAAACTCCGCGCTTAACTTGCTCTCTATAAACAAGCCTGTTGCATTCTGATACTGGTTCCAGCACAACTATTGGAGACGAAGGCTGCACCACAAAACGCGCTCTTTACCAAACTTCACGAACTGGGGGAACACACAAATAAACTGAACTATGTCGGAAGACCCATACCATGTCGTGCAGGCCGAGATGCAGGGTACGCTTGCGAGCGCTGGCACGCTCCTTTCGAGCTTCCGGCGTATCTACGGTATGGCGGCATCCTCGTCTGGCCGTGGGGGCGTAGATGAAAGTGAAGAGTTGTCTTATGCGAGGAGCGAGGTGAGTGCAACACGCGTGTAGTGGAACTTGAGCTGAGCCGAAGGCATCCAAAACTCGCGCGTGTAGTTGAAGGCGACGCTGTCTGCGCTGGAAGCCGACCTAGAGGACCTCGAGGAGAGCGTACGGTACGTCTGCATTTGCGTTGACTTTAAACAAAATTAAGCCTACGGTGCGTCTATTATTTAACTTTAGGGTGGTAGAGACGACCGGCCCACGGTACTTCGGCCTGGATGACGGTGAGGTACAATCGCGTCGGCGGTATGTGCGCGAAGTGCGCCAGGAACTCGAGGTGCGTACTTTTTCCGGCTGCCCTTAGTGTATCTATAGCACACAGATGGAAGGGGCTTACGAAATCGCGTCTTGCATTCGTCAAGGACTAGAACATGCGCGCGGAGGTGGCCGCTTCTGAGGTGCGTAGACGCGCATTTTTTTCTCTTTATACATGTAAATTTTAATGTTTTCTTCGCCAGAATCAAGGCCCATCGGGTGCTGTAAGATATGCACCATCCTCGCCGACGTCCCGTCCGAAGGCAAACGCGCTAGCACTGCGACCTGGCGAGGATATACCGACAGCGAAAGGCGATGGCGACCAAGCAGCGTGGAGTCGCATGGAGCAACAGGTGCGCTTCCCTTTTGACTATTCAACAAGTAAATAGTCCTAACCAGTTGTCTAACGTGCAGATGATAATGGAGGAGCAGGACAAGACTATCGACTCGATTTCGGGTACAATCTCGACGCTAGCAGAGCAGGCCGGATTAATGGGCCGAGAAATCGGGGAACACGTCGAGTCTGTATTTCTCTTAATTTCCTGGGTCGCATTAGGATGCGTCTCGCAAAGGGAATACCAAGCTGACGATTAATTCCAATTTATTTGCTTTTACGTGCAGAATGCTTGGTGATCTTGAGAGCAATGTCGACCGGACGGATACGAAGCTTCAGAAGTCTTTGAAGCGGATACAGCGCTTTGCACGCGAAACGGAAGGTTCGTCATTTGTACCTGGATCTTTTCGGCTGTAGTCTACATGGTGCCCCGAGTTTAATCGGGCACCTACATTTCCTGATATCTTCACATCTTTGGACATGTCTTTACGTGACTTTTGTTGTTTGCTTGCTTCGTTCATTCACCGCCAATTTAAGCTGTGTACTGACCTATTCTGCAGAAACGAAGAGTGGATGGTGCATTGTTATCCTTGTCGTCATACTTTGCGTCCTTCTGCTCATGGTCATTCTTGTATGATGTCTCTGTATCCATAACATTCTATCCTTACTCCCTTGCATGTCGCATATCCGATTCACTACACGGACGATTGGTAATATCTTTGAAGTTTTCGTTCTTCTCGGGGACATTCGGCCGTGTGGGGCTGAATTCTTAATTAATATCCCTTACTCTCTTATAGCAGTTTAAATAATAACCACCCTACCTGCCAAAGTCGATTGACATTACTATTTGGAATTTTATAGATCTGTATCCACTGACTGCGTAACGGCAAGCGTGGACCGCGCCACTTGAGTAAATTGGGCTCCGGTGATCCATGGATTAGCGCCCTGGATGACCCAGGTGATACTCGGAGAAGGTTAGCACGGCTACGGAGGGTAATTAGGCGCACAGTTAGACGCACATCGAGTGCATGACCATTTAATTTGGCTGTTAGCGTATCAGTCTAAGAATCTGTTGTGGCTGGCTCGCATTGAGACTAACAGTAAGCGTTGGTATACTGGAATGTCACACGGAGCAAAATACACGAGAAAAGTACAAAAGCGGACAAGGACTACTACAAACGGGGTTCCTTGTGCAAAGTTGACGTCACGGGCCCTAAAATGGAGACGGAGCGAGGTCCGGAATCTAATTTTGCACATACAAAGTGGTGGTACGTTTGCCAGTGCGTGTGCGCTGCGGAAGGCCATCGCAACCTTTTGTCCTGCTCTATCATCTACTCCAATTCTTTCCTTTCTTTTTGCTTTGTCTTTCACACCATCCCATTCGAGATCGCGCCCACTGGCGTTCATTATACCTCTGCTCGTTGCCAGCGCACGCAATGTAAGTGCCTTCTTCCCGGACCACCCTCCGAGCGTGGACCTCGTACGCCATGTCTATGCACGCATACCACGAGCGCTCCATGCATTTATCTCACCGTGCTCTCACCAGGTCTGGAAACTCGACGGCCATCCAGGCGACTGCGAAGACTGAGTCGACCGCAACCTTCGTCACCGCGCTCTGGTTGAACGCTGCAATATTCGGTGGCGAACTTCTAGCGTTTTCTGTCCTCCGACCGCTTTTCCAGGCGGTTTATGAACCACGCACGTACATTCCAGAAGATGAGAGGTGAGCAGATCTTTCCAAACTTGGACTCCGAGAGGAGAAGGAGAGCTCGTATATGGGATTGAAATGCAGTCTGGTCGTTCGGGCTTGAAAACCGATACGGAGACGAAAGCACTGCCTTGCCAATTAACGAAGGTGGAGAGATCGTGACGCCTTTGATGTGGTCGAAAATAGCTGCATTTGTTCTATTTCCTTCCTCGGGTGCAATTTACTTCCGGGCATTGCCACGTGACCGTGCATTGGAGCCTCTCTTCCGCTATTACTTTACCAAGCATGCTCATCTCTTCTTAATTGATTGTAGAAAGCGCTCACCGCATCTCCCCTCACAGCCATGGGGCTGGCCACTCTCAATATTTCGTACCGACTACAACGATGTCAAGCTCCAGAATGGCATGGATGCGTATTTCTTTGTGCGCTTCTTGCGCATGTTACTCAAGATATTCGTCCCCATATGGATCGTATCCTGGGCCGTCCTTCTCCCTGTTACCGGTGTCGAAACTGGTCTGGGAAAGAAAGGCCTTGACAGGTTTACTTTCGGTAACATCGGCGTTGCAAATGAAAGCAGGTATTGGGCACACGTATGCTGCGCATGGGCTTTCACCAGTAAATTCCTTACCTTTATCCCTGTACCTTCCCGCGGGACCCTGATCTATTATGCTCTATTGCAGTCTGGTTCTGCTGGGTAATCCAGTCTGAGATGCGCCATTTCGTCACGGCACGACAACAGCATCTCGTGGACCCAGCGCACTCCAAATTGGCGCAGGCGAATACAATCCTCATAACGGGCATCCCTACAAAGTTCCTTACTGTGAAGGCACTTACGCACGTCTTTTCACACTTGCCTGGGGGCGTACGCAAGGTGTGGCTCAATCGCGACCTTAAGGACCTCCCCGACATCCACGAGCGCCACCTCCAGGCGTGCAGTAAGCTTGAGTCTGCGGAGACCGACCTCATTGCCACTGCGATAAAAATGCACGCTAAGAAAAACAAGGGAAAGGGGAAGGAAAAAGAAAAGGTGACGTCCGAGCCCCAACCGGGAACGATTGGTACGAATGGCGGGGCTGACACTGGGACACCAAAGAATAAAGGCATGAAGGAGTCCGAGCCGCGCGAATCCGTGGAGCCCCTTACCTTTGAGTCTGCAAGTGCGACCGGAGGGAACGGGCACAGGGATTTGGAGAGTGGACCTTCAGTTTCTCGGGCAGAGGCACTTGTCCCGCGTAAGAACAGGCCGACGCACCGCCTGCCTGCAGGATTTTTGCCATTCTCACTTCCACTAATCGGGAAGAAAGTAGATAGCATTGAATGGGCCCGTGAGGAAATCAGGGTCACGTCGCATTTGCTCAAACGTGGACGCGACGTGCTGGAGCGCGAAACTGACAAGAGCGCGCGACCGCGCATCGGTGGTGTCGTGGGGATTTACGACTTGGTTCAGCAGCGATTCGACGAGGGCGAGGGCAAAAATAGGAATAAGAGTAAAGTTAAGATTGACGATGAGGAGAAGAACGAGAAACGGTCGTGGTTCGGCTGGCGGGAATGGAAAGTGGAGAAGAAGCAGAAAAAACAAGCGGAAAAGGCGAAGGAGATCGAGGAGAAGGCGCAGGAGATCGAGGCGGAGACGTACCCGGCGCTTAACAGCGCATTCGTGCTTTTCAACCAACAAATTGCCGCCCATCTCGCTGCGCAATCGCTCACGCATCATGAGGCGTACCGTATGAGTATGAAGTATATCGAAGTCGCGCCTGAGGACGTTATCTGGGGCAACCTTGGACTAATTCCTTATGAGCGCAACGTGCGCGCGCTGATCAGCTACGCTGCAACTGTGGGGCTTATTATCTTATGGTCGTTCCCGGTTGCGTTCATCGGCGTGGTCTCGAACGTATCTAACCTGTGTCAAACTTACTCCTGGCTTGCGTGGCTCTGTAAGCTTCCATCTACGGTCATCGGAATCCTGGAGGGTGTGCTCCCGCAAGCGCTCCTCACTGTTCTCATGATGCTTTTACCGATTGTTCTGCGTCTCCTTGCTCGCTTTGAGGGCATTCCCCGCAAAACTGGACTTGAGCTCAGTCTAATGACGCGTTATTTTTGCTTCCAAGTCATTGTAAGCGTATCTTCCTTTCGGCGAAAACCTTAAGAAACGACTTACGTTTTTTTTGTAATAGAACTCGTTTCTCATTGTAACAATCTCTTCCGGTATCATCGCTGCGCTTCCGGGTCTTGTTAGAGACCCGACATCAATTCCAAGCCTCCTTGCGTCCTCACTTCCACAGGCTTCTAACTTCTTCCTCTCCTACATTGTTCTGCAAGGTCTCTCTGGTACTGCTGCGGGGTTTCTGCAGATCGTGCCGTTCCTGCTGTACTACGTTAAGCTCTTTATACTTGGGAGCACACCACGCAGCGTGTACAAAATCAAGTATACGCTACGCAATGTTCAGTGGGGCACGCTTTTCCCTTCAATGACTCTCCTGACAGTCATCAGTGAGTCCCTTCCTTTCCTTCGCTAATCGATGAATACTTAGGTTGATCCGTCGTGTAGGCATGGCGTACATGGTTATTTCGCCAATCATTAATGGACTTGCTGTCCTCACATTTTTCTTCTACTTCCAAATGTACAAGTACCTCTTCCTTTACCAGCTCGAGCAGCCGAGAGAAGGGGACACAGGCGGGCTCTTCTTCCCACTTGCGATTCAGCATATTTTTGTTGGCTTGTACATCCAACAAATATGTCTATGTGCTCTGTTCTTTCTCGCACGCAGCCCTGGCGGCACAGCAAGTGCAATACCCGAAGCAGCACTTACGGTCGTGCTTATTTTCTTCACTGTGAGTTACATATAACACCTACCTATAGGTGTCAGTCGCTGACGACTGTGTTCCTTCCTATCTCTGATTACCTCAGGCGTTCTTCCACCTGATCATTAACAATTCTTACGGCCCTCTCATTCACGCGCTCCCACTTTCACTCGCTGACAAGTCCCACACCGCACCATGGAATTCATCCGACTCCGTTAGCGTCATCATAGGCGACGAACGACCAGAGGGCTACGGTGGAGATGCTGGCAACCGCGCGGTCGCTGAAAACGCGGATAAACCTGCACGCACGAGTACTTCTTCGATATCGTCCGTCGGGGCCGGGTCCGTTTCGTCCTGTTCGCAGGCGAGTATAACCTCGGAACTGCCGGACAGCGTACGGCGGCGCGGTCCGGGAGCAGGCTCAGGAAAGCAGTCTGCGCGTAGGAATTCGGAGAGCAACGCACACCTGGAGGAACCGACGGACTTCTACCATCCCGCGGGCATAGATCCACAGTGCGTGATCTGGCTCCCGACAGATGAGCTTGGGCTGGCGGAGGCGGAGGTACATGAAAACAGGCGCGTTGGGATCGCTGCGAGCTGTGCGCATGCATCCATGGACGTAAATGGCCATGTGGACATTGACGGGCGACCTCCCAGGGAACGCAACAACGAGAGGAACATTGACTGATGAGGGGGGATGGTTGCTTCTGGGCTGAACTGGATCGCGATGATTGCTTACGACAATCTGCTGCTGACGGACATGATTGCTGATGCCATTACGGTTGGTTCCTTTTACTCTGTTTACCGCTATACCCACATCTCCTTCCTATATCCTGAACTATTTTCTGCACTCCGCCTTTGGCTATTAACACACGATACGCGAATAATCTCGCATTATTTGTAATATTGTATATGTAATATTGGTGTTGTTTCTTCACCCCTTCACCCTTTCCCAATGCCGTTCGTTGATCTGTATGCTTGTATATTTGATGTCTTACTACTACTGATGTGGCAGTCGGTTCACCGGCACCGGCGCACGCTCGCC
Source organism: Coniferiporia sulphurascens (assembly GCA_002794785.1). NCBI lineage: Eukaryota > Fungi > Basidiomycota > Agaricomycetes > Hymenochaetales > Hymenochaetaceae > Coniferiporia > Coniferiporia sulphurascens. Next base: position 438,239 of record NBBA01000010.1, on the reverse strand, counting down.
CTAATGCTAACCAAGCAAGAGATACATAACTTTTGGTTTACTTGACACGTTAGGCATGTGCAATAATAAAACCATTAATTGATTCGAGGGTCCCCCGCAATAGAAACTTAGAAAGGCGGCAAAGGTAGGGCACGCTTCGCCCCCCAATCACGTGAACTGTGGTTCTGCCATTAATATTAATTTGATGCTATGATCGCCGCCGGCCACTTCCGATTCACACATGCATTGCGACTCAGAGGTTCAGAATGCAAAGCTCTTGAGCTCCTGCGTTGTGAAACTGGATCTGTTCTTCTGTGCGGACGGTTAGGTCTTCCGATTTCTAAATTCTACAGGGCTGCAACCAGTAATCTTGACAGCCGGAGCGGGCTGATGTCCACACCGATGGCTTCGTAACAAGCTGAGCGCATTACGATGTGATCATACGAACAGACATCAATCGGCCATATGTGATGGTCTCCAGCGCAATTTAATTGGTCCTGTGGGAGTTTTTGTACTATGTGTGCGGAAGACCGCTTGTATCCAGTATGGAGGTTCTCCTGATCGTGTTCGAGTTTCGGGGTTGTTGCAACTTGCAGGAAAGCCACGAATCATCGGCACTGATCAGATTTAACTAGCTGTACCACCCGGATACGCTTCTTCGTCCTGCCCCTTGGCACCCATGTCTGCCATACGTCGCCTTGCTAATGCCGCGCTGGGCAAGTCCAGCAAGCCCCAAAAGCCTAGCCTTCTCAGCGCGAAGCAGCATGTTGACGAAGACGCACATACTGAATATTCGAGTAATTCATCCAAAGGACAACAAATCGATTCACCCCGGGGACACCGCTCTTGTACCGTCTGCGATGAATACTTTGCCGACGGGGAGGCATTGGAGTCGGTATGCTTTTATTTTTCGACGCAGAATAGCCCCATGGTAGATCTGACAATATAGCAGCACTACAAGAATTGTTCAGGCAAGCCTACACCGACCTCTTCCGGAAATGGTAGCAACTCTCGAGATGTGATTGATGAATCGCACATCGAGTCTGGACCAAAGGAAGTCGCGCAGGTTCCTGAAGCGCTTGAAGCACGAAAACCCCGAAATGAGGAGCCGTACTGTGAAACATGCGATGTGTACTTTTCGTCACAAGCGACCCTTTATCACGTATGGTGGTTTTGCAAGTTCATCTTCCTGGGTGCTAAATTATCTAACGTTTGTGCATATTAGCATCGTGTGGACGTTCATCCGGACTCGCCGCTTTTGGGCATATGTCCCGTGTGTTCTGTGATTTGCTTCGTCTCCAAGGTGAGCATTCTATCTGCCGAACGTGTTTCTGTTACAATATTTATTCATTTACGTGGCTGTTTTACCACAGCACTTGACACGGGCAGCCCTCCACCGCTACTCCCAAAATTGCCCAGTGCAACGCCTTGTAATAAGTAAAACCCTATGGCCGAGACCGTGTTTCGAGTGCGACACAAAATTATACTCTCCTCAAGAAGAGAAGAAGGTACGTATTTTAATGGCTAGTAAAAGTTATGCTAACAAAATAACAACGAACAGCATTATTCAATTGTTAATAGGCATAATCGGATCATGCATGCAAGCCAAGCAGCGTCTGCCGTGGATGAATATCAGCGTCTGTGCTGGCCGTGCGACCGATATTTCGCCTCAGAGTCAGAACTTAAGGAGGTGAGCGTAGCGGTTGAACACTAGGGTCGTAGAGATATTTATGGTTTCTTCGATTAAAGCATCTAGCTGAATGCACATCGCGGTTAAAATATTTGACGAGGATAGAGGGCGAGATACTCGCCGCCACCTCGACATTAGATGTGGAAATGCGGCGTGGTTCCGATACAGGTCGTGTTGCAGCCAGTGCTCACGCGGAAGGTAGCACCTTAGGTTTGCAAGGGGAAGAAGAGAATGATCGAGATCTAATTCGGCTCGCCTCATCATCATCCTTGGTCGAGCAAGGCGGAGTCGCGCCAGAAGAGCAGCCCGCAGGAGTCGAAGGTAGCAGAGTCGAAGGTAACAGCCCAGGCTTGTTAGCAGAAGAAGAGGACGAACAAGACACAAGGCTGTCTGTTCTGCCACCGTCCCTGCACGAGGAAGTTGAAGACGAACTCCAAGCTCGTCTTGGAGCTGATGATGACAACACCCGTCTGCAAGGAGAGGAACAGGAGTGTTCAGAGTCGGGGGTCTCTTTCCTGTCACATGATCAGGTTGAGAACCCAATGGAAGAAAATTGTCTGGAAGATAACGATAGCGCCCCGGACTTGCAAACCGAGGAGGAAGAGTCGATGTCAAGTCTGTTCACTACATCGTCGTCTTCGCATGGGCAGATTGAAGACAAGTCAGAAGACCAGTCAGGTCCTGAGGACAGCTGCGAATCCGGGACGCGGAGAGAAGAAGATATATGCTTAAATACGACTCCGCTCGCCCCATCATCGTTTTCGTCGTCATCTTTGCATGGACAGATCAAGGATATGTTGGAGAGGCGTTTCAGAGGAGAAGAGCCCTGGACAAAGTATTATGCCACTTCAAGAGGGGAGGTAGAGGAACGACCGGCTCCCCAAGGAGCAAATCCACCGGATGTAAATAGCGGGCGCAGGTATTTATCGCCGCCGAAGCGCCCTCTTCCTATACTTCCTACACCATCTTATCCGCCTCCCCCTACTGTGCCTGCATACGCTTCTCGTCCTACACCGACTTATCCTACACTTCCACCTAGACCAGTCGTCTCGCAATCTCCCTTTATTTCACGTCCTCCTCCTGTGTCTTCCCTGCCTTTCATTTCTCCGCCCATTCCTCCCCAGCCTTCCCTACTAAGTCCCTCCGCAATTCCTGATGTTCCTCCTGTCCTTCTCTCCGCGCGCCCAGACAGTGGTGTGAGATCGCGGAGTCTGGCACAGTATAGGCCTAATGAGTCAGATATAGTACCGCGAACTCCAGGTCAATCACCCCTTCCCTCGCCAAATGCGCTTATTCAGAATCCTATTCGACCAGAACAGCGGGTACAGATCGATGTAGATCCGGGCAGTCCAACAGAGGAGGAAGCCCCACCGTCGTACTTTGCTACCATACTCCGGGATGTGCCACCTCCGCCCCCTCTTCCGGCACCTCCGGCTTCAAATCCTCCTCGGGAGATACTCGTTGCGGGTTCAAGGGTCATCCCAAGCGCAGCAGCCCTTCCGACCCCGCATAATCCGAAAGCTACGAGCAGTTCATCGGCGCCGACATCTTTCGGTGCGAGCTCAAGTCAATACGAGTGTCCACTGTGCTTTGAATGTGGTCGTGATTTAAGCAACATTCCATGTGGACATGTTTTCTGTACTTCGTGAGTGCATATATCTGTGCGCCAACTCATCGTCTCGCATGGAGCTAATTATACCGACTTATAGATGTATATTGGACCTATTGAAGGCGGACCCGCGCTGTCCGCTTTGCCGTTCGCCGGCGGGAGGAGCAGACACACGCAAGGTGTTCCTGACTTGACGGGATCCTTGATATTCGTATTTCTATTCTGTGAGACATTCTATTTTCTCAGGGCTTTGCTTGAACTGCGTTCGTGCGATATATGCTGTTTTTGTTTTTGGATACCAAGCCTGGTGCATGAACAGCAACATGCTGTGGACTATCATACTGTACAGTAACCACCCCTTAGCTGGTGTCTTTTCATCCTTCATTCGACAAAGGTTACGGACAAGTCATGTACGGACGGTATTCTTACAGCTTCCGGTTACCACCATCTCAGCCGAAACCGAACTGCCTCGTGGGGGGCAGTGTTTGAAGAATTCGGCTACATTTGTTGAGGCGCATGTAACCCCGATCCCTTACTCCGTTACGTAATAGTAATTCACATTAATCTTGCCACTTTTGGGAGGTAAATGATCGACTGAAGATAGATACAGTACGGTACAAATGTATGAACACTACTACACACTGTACACAGACCACCGTCATCCAAGCCTGCGTATGGCCAGGTATCACTATATCGCTCTCGCGTCCAGGCAGAAAACTTATTATCACATTCAGGGGCATAGATTTGCTACTAGCTTTCGCATCGAGGGTATTGGCTCATGCATCACTTCTTCAAGTTGTCTAGAACAAAACATGATCCAATCATACAGTGGCTTGTATTACCTGTGATGGCCCATGGATCACACTTATTGCATCTTCGCGCCCATGGTAACCTCTGAACAACGTCGAACCCGCTACGGTAAGAGCGTTAAGCTTCCCGGTCACAAATGGGGCCTTAGATATACGTCGACGGGATCTCCATCTCCCCCACCCTCCGCCCTGCTGCACTTCAAGTTAACATTCATGTCTACCTTCAAACTACGTCTCGCTAGCAGTATCTCAGCACAGTCGGTACGCCCCCGTCTTGTGCCTTAGACTAGCACTTAATAGATTATAACAATCTTGCAGCAGCATGACGAGAGCACTAGCGAGCGTGTACCGTACGTGCTATTTCCGCTCATTGATGATGGTTTTCTTTACATTTCGGGTCGCGCATCAGGTCCAGCCCATTAGAGGGGGTCCCATCTTTCGAAATATATAGCCTTCAACGTAGCCGAAGCGGAGAGCTACGTTGTAGGATATGTGACAGATATTTTTCATCGGAAACCGGTCTTTATCTTGTAAGCAATCACAAAAGTCATAATTTTGGACTGCAAAGAGGTCTCATCTTCAGGAACGGCAGCATCGTATAAAGTTACAAGGAGACGAATCACCGCTCATTACTAGCCCCTGTCCTGTCTGTTTGGTGAGCTGCCCGGTTCCATACGTGAGTAAGACACCTACCATATGCACCCTTAGTCAAACCACAGTTAACAGCCTGTAATTGCATCATTTACAGCATTTGATACGGGCGGCCCTCCATCGCTACTCTCAGAATTCGTCAATCGAACGCCTCAATGTCGACGGAGAATGGCCAAGGCCCTGTCCTGAATGCAATACAGTATTGCACTCCTTCCAAGACGAGAACGAGGTGCGTATAAGGTTTCGGACGTTGCAAGAAGGAGGGTAGGGGGCTGTATTAAAATTTGATAAAAATAACAGCATTATTCAATTATGAGCAAGCACAGCCGAGCCATGCATACAATCCAGGCCAAATCTGCTGCGGACGAATGGCAACGTTTTTGCTGGCCATGCGATCGGTATTTCGCTTTGGAATCAGAACTTGTACAGGTAGGTGCGCTGCTCATACTGTATTTCTGGGTTTTGGAATTCATATATTTCTTGATAAAGCATTTAGCCGAATGCACATCCCGACTGAAATATTTGACTAGGACAGAGGGAGAGTTACTTGTCGCTGCCTCAAGCGAAGGCACAGAACTCTACCATTTGTTCGAAGCCTGTGGCGTCGCTCTTGATGTCAATGCGGGGAGCAGCCGCATAAGTACCATTCAGTCCACGTCACTCTCGCACAGTCACGTTGAAGACGTGGTGGGAACTACTTTAAACACACCTCTCATGCGTGGAGGGGAAGAGGGAGCAAGCGCGGATCAGCCCACTCTACGATCGCTCTTGAAAAGTCAGGCTGAAGGTTTACGTAGGGGAAATGGAAAAGCTCTCCCGAACACTGACGACAACGGCTCCGGCTCACTAAACAGCCTGAGGAAGGAGGTCGTTCCAGTCACAAACTCACTGCCTCCTTCATCCCTTTCACGCGTCGGTGAGGATGTACGGGGAATGATAAAGCGCCTCTCTGGAAAACTACGATCGTTAGACAGTACTGCTTCTGAAGGAGATACTGGGCAACAATTAGTCCATCAAAGAATGCCAGTGCACTTCGCAGATTATGAAAGTGGGCGCGGACACTTCTCGACACAGCCACGTCCTTTTCCTTCTCTTACTGCTCCTAATTATAATCTTTCTTCGCCTCGCTCCAGTTCATCTGATCCTCATTCTTCCCGTGTAGAGCATTTGGACCGTATCACTCCTCCTTCCGTCCCTCCTCGTCCTCCCCGGCTGTTCCCTCCCGCAGCTTCTACCGCTCCTGCCATCCGTCATTCAACACGCCCGGACACTGGTAAAGGCTTGCAAATTTTGATGCAGCCCAGACCCAGCGAGGCTGACTCGACGGAATTCCCACCAGCACTACCGCCCCGCCCCTTACTGGGCGTGTCTGACCAGAATCCTAACCTTCCGGAGCAAGCTGATCTGGACGAGACGGATCAAGATAACTCTGTAGAGGAAGAATCTCTGCCGCCATATTCATCCCCTATCCTCCAAAATCCCCCAATTCCTCCGGTTCCGGACCTTCCGCAAGGAGTATCAGTCCCGAGCGTTATCATAAACTCAAGAGCAAGACCGCTTCCAACCCCGGGCCCGTTCTGTCAAACAGTCAGAGACAGTTCTCCGTCGCCAACTCCCTCAGCGGCTGCAACAAGTCAATATGAGTGTCCGCTATGTTTTGAATGCGGACGTGAACTAAGCAATATTCCATGTGGTCACGTTTTCTGTACTTCGTGAGCTCATGAATGCGCGTTGATTCTTTGTTCTAAGTGATACTGATTTCTATGACTGGATATGCAGGTGTCTACTGGAACTACTGAAGACAGACCCACACTGCCCCATCTGTCGCTCGTCCGCAGATGGGGAAGACGCGCGCAAGGTACTTTTGACTTGATGGGGACCAGGACGTTTATTTCTGTGCTTTTTGAAGGTTACCCTCTTGTGTATCGTGTATATGGCCGCTTATCCTGTATACTATGCATGTGCGTTCATGACAGCTACTACTAGTATGCGCCGTCTGCACTCAACGGCTGGTGTCTTCTGTTTGGGTCCTCGGAGCGAGTGTAACACATTACTCTAACAAAAGAGTTAAAGAGGAAATAACCAACAAAGAAATCAACCAAAAAAAAATACCAGCCGTTCCAAATTTCGTTCAATCAGCTCCGAGAATCAAATGGAAGAGCCTTATCTATCCGACCGATTATCACAGCAGTGTAAATACTGAATACAGTACAGTGACTCACAAAAGTATTGCCGCCCCCTGAAATTCTGTATATAAAATCGTAAACTCAATATTTTTTCTTCAAATAAAAACGTAAATTTAATGTGGCTCCTTACCGTCTGATGTGCACAAGTTGAAGCCAGAAAAAGAAAAAATATGATTTTACAGGGCCAAAATACAAAATAGGTCACTTTTCAGGTTCACCAATATGCATTTATTTCCCCCGGAAAAATCACTTAAAAATACTTTAGCATATTCTCTATAATACCAACTTTTAATCATGAAACTCGATATTGCCGTTGTTGAGATATAAAGGAAACAACGTGCCAATTTTTCGCCAAAAATGGCCCTTTTGGCATATTTTAGTGAAAAGTCGGCACTTTGTTTCCTTTATATCTCAACAACGGCAATATCGAGTTTCATGATTAAAAGTTGGTATTATAGAGAATATGCTAAAGTATTTTTAAGTGATTTTTCCGGGGGAAATAAATGCATATTGGTGAACCTGAAAAGTGACCTATTTTGTATTTTGGCCCTGTAAAATCATATTTTTTCTTTTTCTGGCTTCAACTTGTGCACATCAGACGGTAAGGAGCCACATTAAATTTACGTTTTTATTTGAAGAAAAAATATTGAGTTTACGATTTTATATACAGAATTTCAGGGGGCGGCAATACTTTTGTGAGTCACTGTACATGTACCAAGCATACTAGACTGTGCGTGGTGACTTTCGTGCCTCTATTTATGTACGCAGTGACGGGGTAACTTAGACGACAAAGCTCACCTATATCATTAAAAATTTTCAAACTTGGATCATTAACGGTCGAAATAAAAAAACATGAATCAATTATGAATGCCGACAAGTCCGGTGATCGGAGACGCGGCATGTGCTCCGGGGTCGATGGATTAGCGTCGCTCGGCTAGCAAATGCAAACAAGCTTGATCCGGCGGCCGTACAAACACTCAAACACGCAAATTTCGGACAGCATTTTAAGTCATCGAAAAAACGCGTTTTACCATACGACGGTGGCTCAGATGTAGTTTTCGAATTGGACCCCGCAGCATTCGAGTAAGTATTTTGTGCCGACGGTCCCGATTAATGTCGCAATCTTCTTACGAAACTACATAATGCGCTTCGAAAACAAAAAAGGTTACTCCCAAATTCTACTTCCGACACAGCAGCTTCTTAAACATACCCGATCTACTTTAGTAAGGCCGCTAAAGGCTTTCATCAAACATGAGTCAAGATAGCCCTCTCTTGCCACTTGACGTCCATGTCGGTCTTGTCGCGTTTTGCGTCGACGCTTGCTAGGAGGTCCAGCGATTCTTTCAAGCATACGAATCGCAAGGACCGGCAGTCGGTATGCTCTTGTCTTCATCCGCGGAATCCTGGTAAAGCCTTTAAAAGATCTGACCATCCAGCAGGAGCGCCGGAGGAAGGGACTGAGTGAATGCGCACCATACGTGTTTCCACCCATCGATGGTAGTTCGGGACAGAGTACACTCGGGGGTCTACATGACTCCGGTTCTTCCGGTATGAATGAGTCGACGTCATCGTCGAATGCACCTATTACTCAGCTGGACCAAGACGGAGAGCAGCCGTATGACTCCTGTAGGTCATGCGATAGGTACTTCTCATCGCGGGCCGATATTTATCTTGTAAGGCAGCTTCGGAAGTCATTTATAGGAATAACAGAAGAGTCTAATATTTGCAAACGATAGCATCGTTATGAGGCGCATCAAGACGATTCGCCGCTTTTCAGTCCCTGTCCTAGCTGTTCGGTGCTTTGCTCTGTCCCAAATGTGAGTAAAACGATTATCGCGTGCTAAACCAGTCTTATATACATACTCATTTTTAAAACAGCACCTGATACGGATAGCCCTCCATCGCTGCTCTCAAAACTTTCTAATGGAGTGTCCTTCAGTCGTGGGATCGGACACCGTATGGCCAAGAGCCTGCTCTGAATGCAGTGTAATGTTGCATTCTTTTCAGGAAGAGAGAGGAGTACGTATCTCGCCTGTATCCGTCGTATAATTTAAACTTGCGGCTTATTATTACGATTTGAAACTGAATGGATAGCATTATTCAATCATCAGGAAGCATAGTCACATCATGCATGAAATCCAGGCAGAATCCGCGAACGAATGGAACCTTTTTTGCTGGCCGTGTGACCGGTACTTTTCTTCCGAACCCGAGCTTACACAGGTGAACATGCAACAAAATTCTGGGGCCGTAATGATATTCATATTTTCCTCTAAATAAAGCACCTAGCTGTATGCACTTCACGCTTGAAGTATTTGACAAGGTTAGAGGGCGAGCTGCTTGCTGCTGCTTCACAAGGGAACAAGGTGCTACAGCATTCTCCTGAAAACAATACTGTCACTAGGGACTCAGGCCGGATAGCCCCTAGCCTACCACAGTCTCCGCATGATCAGGAAATTGACGTTGTGCTGGAAGAACACCACGCAAGACCTGACCCTTGTTCATCTCCGTCGCCTTCTCGCATCCGTCTATTTCCTCGGCCCTTATTACGACTATCTTCCTCTGCCCCCGCCGTCCCTTCCGCCAGTCAGCCTCAGCCCAAGGAGGACGAGACAAACCTGCGAAATGCGACACGAAGCAGACCTGGCCGTGCTGACGCAGCGATGCAAATTCTGACTTCGACATACCCGACCTTACTGTACGCGTCTGCCTGGAACCATAACAGTCCAGGAAAATGCATGGACGGCGATGCAGGCACGGGGAGTCCTACAGGGACGGACGAGGAGCCACTGCCGTCATACTTAGATACCATCTTTCAAGACATGTCACTTCAACGCCCCCTTTCAGGTCCTTCGGCCTTAAGCCTGGTGCAAACGACATCAGCGGCAGGCCCTAGTGCCTACCCAAACGCAAGACCGCTCTCATTATCCTGACGCCACCGGAGAGTCAGCGGAGGCCCACTTTTTCCAGCCGTCGCAGCTATGAATGCAAACCTCTATGACTATCCAGCTTTCCTTGAACACGAACGTGGTTTGAGTAGCGCCCTGCGACTACCTTTCACGATTCTCGTACGCCTAAACCGGACCTCGTGTTCCGACGATGACCGTTTTGATACCGATGGTACTAGCTATTAGGTGCATAGTGTGGCCACTAGAAGCGGCTCTGCACTGTCTAATGTGCCGCTCGCCGGCGGAAAGTGCGGATAGGCGCGATGCAATCCCGAATACTTGACGAACATGAAAATCCCTATGCTCCTGTTTTTACTCATGCAATAGACCGCATCTTGTGGCCGTTGCGCTGCGATGAGTAGGGTACGTACCTAGGTGATCTGTATGGTATGCTTAGGCCAAATTTGCAATGATAGCGATATAATAAATTTGACGACTAGAGTCACTGTCGACAGTTTCTGTCTTCGGATGGTCGCGGAGAAGTGAATGAAGTCTATTTGACCGTATTGTTATTTAAGCAGGGATCAATGGATCAATACCGTCGAAAGGGAAGCTACTACTAATAAGTTATTTTCACCCCGGCTTGAGTGACTTTGAAGAGGCGGCTGCTGCCGAGCTGCCGAGAACCGAGGGCTTTGGCTTGCCACTCAATACCGATGATATCCGCCTCCGAAAGGCCCTATCCTTTCAACATTATCGTCTCATGCATACTCTTTATTCCGTCTGGCAAGCACCACTAATGCGCCGCAATTAGACGTAAAACTACTGCCAGTGGTAATGTCAGTTTGGATCCACCTGAGTGCATTTTTTCCTGCCCTTTGTCTTGACGGTCTGGACTCTGAAGGTGAGTACTGGTTCTCAGGCTCTTACCTGTGCTACTTGCTGCACGAGATCCTCCCCACCACAGCCTTCAAGTGACTCCTCATTGGGCTGTCGCCGACGGCGGTCCGGGGAGGTCGCATCAATTCGGGCGCCAATCTCCCTCACATATACAACGTAAGGCAACTCCATCCTCGTTTTGTCATTTAACACCCATGTCAACTCTGCGACGTCTTCTTAATACCGCTCTGGGCATATCCAGCAAGTCTCATGAACAGAAGCATGAGGATAGCTCTACACTACAGCTTGTAAGCAGTTATCCCATCTCGCACTGCTAAGACAAAGTTCTGACAGCCCATTAAAATTGCAAAAAGCGACGCGGTGACCGTGTACCGTATCTTATAATTCCAATAGATGGCAGTTTCGAGCGGGGCGCATCTGACCCATCAGGGACAATATCGGTTCCTGGAGGACTTACTACTCATGTACCCTACTGTGAAGTATGCGATGAGTACTTCCCGTTGGAATCCGCTCTCTATTATGTGCGCTGGCTTTAGTAAAAGCATTACTCTGAACGACGGGAAGTTGAGACCAAAAATGACAGCATCGTTTGGAATCATGCCTAGAAGCATCGAATTTAAGTCTCTGCCCCATCTGTTCTGTGATATGTTCGGTTTCAGAGGTAAGCAAGTTATTTGATACAGTCAATTGGTAAAACAAATGGCACTCACATTTTCTTTTCCCGCAGCATTTGACATGGGCTGCACACCATCGCTGCTTTCAGAAATCGCCGGCGAAGCCTATGCTCGAGACCGAATGGCCAAAGCCGTGTTCCGAGTGCAAAGCGACGTTACGTTCTCCTCATGATAAAGAGAAGGTATGCGACTCGCTTCGTGCTCTATGCAAATGATAGCTGAAATTTTTTCAAAAGCACTATAACATTATTCAGAGGCATAATGAGATTATACGCAGGAAACTTGTGGAATCCTCCGTGGACAAGACTGAACTACATATTTGTTGGCCATGTGACCGATATTTTGAATCTGAAGCGGCCTTATGCAGGTGAGAACTACGATAGACCACTACGCTTATAAGGATATGACGTTTTCAAGTAAAGCATCGAAGCACATGCACATCGCCGTTGAGGTATTTGACAAATCTAGAGGGCGGGTTGCTCGCGGCCATTTCTCGGGATATGAGTGGAGCTGCCGCTGACTGGAGGTAACAACCTCAGTCCCCAGCCTGCTCAAGAATCAGGTCCAAGCCTTCCGGTGCCTTCATCTTCTTCACATATACGAGTTGGAGATATTCTGGCAGAACATTCCTCAAGGGCCGGACTTAATATGCCTAACCTGCAACTAGGAGACGTTTCAGGCGCAAACACGTCCGTTCCGCCATCGTCGGCGTATATGCAAGTCGAGGACACAGTTCCGGGACAACATCAAATAACATACTTAACTACTACAACAGCAGGAACGGAACGGCGACCGTCTCTGCAAAGAACGAATCTGGGCACCATTGGAAATGAAAGCGGAAGTAGCTCTATGCTACCGTGCCCACTTCCATTTACTCCTACTCGTCAGCCATCTCCGTCGGCATCCACCGGCCTACGGGTTCGTACTATATCTGCTTCCCCGACTCATGATGTTTCCGTCATTCGTTCTACGCAATCAGACAGAAGGCAATCTGGATCTATGGAGATAGACACAGTCACTCAGGGAATACTGTCTTTGCCGTATTCGTCTGCCTGGAACACTAACCATTCAGGACGATTCGATAGAGGCGAAACAGATGTAGGAAGTGCCATTGAGGAAGGAGCGCCACCATCGTACTTAGCCACAATGCTCCAAGATCGTCCAATTTCTCCAGTTCTGGATAATTCACAGAGAATACAAGTCTCAAACACAAATTCTAGCTCAGACGCAAGGTCACCACCAATCTCGCATCACCGAATTGTCAGTGGCGTTTTGTCGCCGTCGTCCCCAGCTCCGAGCTCGAATTCATATGAATGTCCTTTGTGTCTTGAAAGAGGACGTGACCTGAGCAGCATCCCGTGCGGCCACGTTTTCTGCACTCCGTGAGTTTAAGTATATCCACTGAGGTGTTTACGTGGGGCTAATTACGTTGACTTGTAGATGCATAATGGAGTCATTAGGGATGGATCAGCACTGCCCAATTTGCCGTTCGCCGGCTGAGGGGACGGACGCACGTAAAGTATTCTTGGCTTGACGAGTACCTGGGACCTAGATATTCGATTTCATTTATTTTTGTTTTGTATATGTATATATACCCGACCGAAGAGTACCAGTATCCATATTATTTGTTCATCCTGTCGTAGTCGAGATCCCATATACTGAATAGTTCCTAACTTCCCAGTGCACATCGATGGAGCACTTACGAAGAAGAATGCAGAGTTCGTGCTCAGGTTCTCCATCCAGCCTAGAGAACTGAACAACTAGAATTCCTGTTATAATCATAAAATCTCAGGATTTCAATTACAAATATTCTCTCAGAAAGCGACCACGTATGAATCCAAAAAGTGCGTTTCCTATCCCGACGCATGGATTTCGTGTGACCTGTGGTCTGTTGAGGAAGGAGGCGGGCCGCAGAGTGAGGTCTGTGGCGGAGATGGCGGGAGAAGCCAAGAAGGCTTCGTCTTGACCGCCATCACCGCCTGAGACAAGCAAAAGTCTCAAACCTTCGCTGTTTTGGTTCCGCCCTCCTCCCCTGTTGATTTCAATATGTTTTATGCTTATAGTCAGCGTATTCTTTGCTACCGCGTACGGGTCGACGAACTTTGACTAAGCACGTTTTGCAACATCGCGTGGACGGCGACAAAAAAGCCTGAGATTAAACGATCTCCACATCATTTGTTGGGATCACATGAACTTCCCATGCGTTATATGCTGGCAGCTGAACTACTTAACATGAAAATCCGTTTTCATGATGTTTTTTGCGAAAGCTGTGTAGTAGTCTCCCAAGCGCATCAAATTCAGCGAGAGCGCTACCTGGAATGCCGTAAAAACGAGGTGTGAGCATCAATGCATCATTTTAACTCCATCGCCTGCCAGAGTAGCCTCTTCCACCCCCCGTGTATTCCGCTTCAAGTTGGCACACATGTCGGCCATACTGCGTCTTGCCAGTGCCGCGCTTGGTAGACCCAGTGAGTCTCAGAAGCTCTACCCCCGCCGCACGAATTGCCAGGGTGGTAGTGACACATTGCGACCGGTATGCAGTGCTCTCAACATGTATCCTGAAATACCTCGTAGAGTGATTGACAATCCAGAAGCGGCACAGGATGCGCCTAGGGGAATGCATTCCATACGTGATTCCACCCCGAGACGACAAATGCAGTCAGAGTCCATCCTGCTCAAAAGGGGCCACGTCGGCTTCTAGTACTTCACACAACGTTCAGGGGGGCGCAAGCGGAGAGTCGTATTGCGAAATATGTAACGACTATCTCTTGTCCGAAACAGTGCTTTATCATGTGCGCCCGAAGCTTTGTAGTTAACTCTTTCAAATTACGGAAAAGTCTCATGTTTGCATGTATACGACAGCATCGTAAATACGTGCACCCAGAAGCGCCGCTTTTAGGTCTCTGCCCCATTTGTTCCGTGGTCTGCTCGGTCTCGGAGGTAAGTGATTTATCCGCTGTGTTTGTGCTTAATTGAGCCATTCTAATTTGCGTGGTTACGCTCTCCATAGCATCTGGAATCGGCGGCCCTCCACCGCTACTATCAAAGTTCGTCAATGGAAGAATTCACAATCGGGGAAGACGTATGGCCAAGACCCTGCTTTGAATGTAATGCAAGATTAGGCTCTCTTCAGGAGAAGAAAAGGGTACGTAGCCACTGGATACGCCGTACGTTAGGGCGGGTAGCTGAAGGGATTCCGATAACCTCAAAACAAATAAACAGCATGATTCAATCATCAGGGAACACAATAAAGTCATACGTGAAACACAGGCAGAATCCGCTGCGGCCGAATGGCAGCACTTTTGCTGGCCGTGTGATCAATGTTTTGCTTCGGAAATAGATTTAACAGAGGTAAGCACGATGATTAGATGTCGTGATTGCGAAAAGGTTCATGTCGTTTTTTTAATATAGCACCGATTTGAATGTAAGTCGCAACTGGGATATATTACAAGAACGGAAGGCGAGATACTTTCCGCTATGGAAAGGACTACGGAATTATGGGAATGTCTTGATACGACTGCTACTGTTGCTGCCGCTAATGATATTGGATGTAACCAGTCCGACTCGCGGACTGGAGAAGACACGATATCGGTCCCGTCCGTCTCACCATTAACCTCGCAAGAACAAGTTTCTGTTACACTAGAAGAGCAGCCATCGGGACTTCCCCGTCATCTGCGCGTGGGCCCTTCAAACTGCACGGCTCGGCCAGAATCACTGCCCCTTCCTGCAATCTCCACCGCCTCTGTCTCTCGTCGCTTTTCGCGCCTAAACAGCAGTACTGTTACGAACCCACGAAGCCCTGCGCAAATCGGGCCTAGAGAGGTCAGCCCAGTCCAACCAGCTGTGGCTCCATCACCCCATCCATTACCAGGAGTGTCTTCTCGGAATCTCGTACGTCCGGAACGTCATGGGCTGAACGAGACAGACCTAGGGAGCCTCACGGAGAGGGGAGTCCCGCCATCGTACTTAACCACGATTCTCCGGGACATACCGCCACCACCCCCTATTCCAGGTCGTTCGGCACCGGCGCAGTCAATTATATCTGTGGTTCAAAGCTCAAACACCAGCTCAAGTATGAGACCCGTTCCACACCTTCAGAGACCCAGAGTTACGGACAATTGTTCGTCGTCAATATCCTCAGCAACGAGAATACGGTATAACTGTCCGTTGTGCCTTAAAGGCGAGCGCGATTGGTGTTGCACCCCATGCGGCCACGCCCTTTGTACTTCGTGAGTATCAATTGATCAGGCGTATCGGATTCCCGGTTCCGCTTCGTAACGCTAATGATATCGGTTTGTAGATGCATAATAGGACTGTTGGAATCAGACCCGTGCTGTCCATTATGCGGTTCTCCGGCCGAGGGAGCAAATACGCGTAGAATATTACTGAATACTTGACGGGCACAAAACGATTTAATACTCAGCATCTAAAGAAACTTTCTACAAATTTCAAGCCGCACCGTGCGCAACATCACATCCACCAATCATTACATTTGCGCTCTAGTATGAGTCTGTCAGGTAGACACTCTATGCGTGGTATATAGGGGCATTTGCACCTCAAGAATTAAACCCTTTAGAAAAGAAGCACTGGCTACCGTATCGGCTGTGAAAACGCAAAGGTTGAAGGCGTTCCGGCAAAAATCTCCTTTAGATATACGATATATCTAGACCGCTGAGGATGGGGATGACTAGGTCGTCCACAGAAGCATGCCCGCAAGATCTGCGGACGAAAGAGGCATTTCAAACCCAGCAAACATGTCCACATTATTCTTTATGTTGTTATGCAGTGGTTTATGTCTGGCCTTCGTCACTTCAGTAGGCAATTTAGGCCAAAGAGGCGTATGATGCGCCGAGGACTTGGGATTAGGATTGAGATTGGGGATTGATCCTGTCGATGGGGGGAAAGGGAAATGCAGCCTCAAGTCTAAAGAATTAGACTCTCGGGAGTTATCACCGCAATCATAGTCGGATGGGGCATAAACGTCGTCCATGCCATCCTCTAGGCTATCCAGCTCTCCAGGAGCTCGCATGATGTGATACTCGGCCTCTTGGCAATGCTGAAATAGTTATTTATCAGTAAGGTGTGAGCGACGAAGAATCCAATCAAAGATACACCCGTACCTTACGCTTACTAAGATCAGAGTTGAAGAAAATTCCGCACCGGACGCAGCAGTGGTGCTTGCGCTCAATCTCAATTTCTTGGGGGGTTGCCTGCTGTCGACGGGCATGTAATGCGGCGAATTTGAAATGCTTTCAAAAGAATGAAATGATTAAATTAATATACTCAAGGGCGTCGGGGAAGCGTAGCTCACATCAGTAACGTTGCACTCGCATGCACGTTCGCAGGTGATGCAAAAATTTCTGTCTTCATCAACTGTACTCGTGGTTCGGGTTGGGTCATTCGTGTCCATCATTGCACAGAGGTGCTGTTAATATATAATTTTAAGGGACATAACAAGCGGAATTTGTCCGTGAGATCGCGAAACTCGACATAATATAGGCTCACCACTTCTAGAGCACGCCTCGTATAGAAGAAACGCGGACAATGAAAGCAGCGGAGAATGTCTGAGGGTCCGTAGAACGGCAAATTACAACTTGAAGACTGCGTCCCCGAGTTATTCTCGTCATCACATCTGAGAATGCTTATAGGAAGCTGTGGCAAAGACTTTTCAATGTTTAGGTCATCGAATAACCACTCCTCACTATCCCGGCTAATATGACGGGCGGTCTGTCATTAATAATTATGAGCAGCAGGGAGGAAGCTGAGTAAGGTTTGGAAAACCCACAGAGCGCTGACCACTATTGGAGAACCTCTGGCCACACAGTGCACAATAGCCCTCCTCCGAATATTCGGTCTGGAGGCAGTGGTAGGAGCAGCGCTGAAGCACAAAACTATGTACCTGGCCCATTGAAACTTGAACGACGCTTCCCTGCGTGAAAGCGAATGCAGCCAGAAATTAAAGAGGAAGTCGGAGGAGTCGGAGAACGACTGATACAGAGTCTAGGGTAGCGGTCTTTATAAACCGAACCTTTGTTCAAGAGATGGCCGCCGGGCCAAGTGCTTTCACTACCATCATATTCCCAGAGCACCAAAAGATACGTCGAAACTGCATCTGTCCACCAGTTCTGATCATATTAAGGCAATTACTAGTGACCTTTTATTCCATATATGGTTGTGGAGATGCGGAGATCGAATTGATTTGAACACCAGTCGATTCTTGTCTTGAATTCGTACTACTATCCCCTTCTAAGTGTTCATTCAGCAGGCACCCGGACAGCTCATTCTGTGTCCAGACCATCTCTCAACTTGTTATTGTGTTCCTCAGTATCTGTTATCCCTTCGCCAGATGCGTAGATTGATGATTATCAATCAACATACTAGTGTTTGCGGGTTCTTATACCGGTGTCAGCTGCGCAGAGAGTTTCAAGTTCGTAGACATATAAGTTAGTGGCGGAACGGCACATCCGCCTGCTTGCTTCTCCAACGAATGCGTACTTCCCCTTCTGTCAGATGACTTCACTTCATTCCTGGTATAAAAGAACGGGGCCCACATTTGCTTCGCTCGTAGCTTGGACACCATCGGCACGCCCTTGATGATGCACTCAACAATTCTGATATCTTCTTTCGTGGCAATTCTCTCTGGGAAACCCACCAAAGCTGTCAAAAATGGCCTCGCTGTTACGCCGCAGATGGGATGGGTACGCCACATTATCATTTTGTCTTGCCAACAGATACTAGTAGTACGGTGGGTCTAACGACGGAAAACAAAAACAGAATGCATACAATGCGTTTGGTTGTACCTCTGACGAAGAACTGCTCTTGTCTTCTGGTCAGCAAGTAGTCGCCCTGGGATTCAAAGACCTTGGATACACCTACGTCGTGCAAGACGACTGCTGGTCCGCTGGGCGCAATTCGACTGGACATCTACAGGCAGATACAACTAAGTTCCCGAACGGCATGTCTTACATAGCTGAGAAGCTTCATGAGATGGGACTCGGATTCGGGATATATTCCGACGCAGGTTCTCTCACGTGCGGTCAATATGTTGGCTCACTCGGCAATGAGGTCATCGACGCCCAGACCTGGGCAGGCTGGGGTGTAGGCTCTTCCTTCCTCAATATTTGAGTTTTGTACGGAGTGTAATAACGTGCTACGTGCAGATTGATTATCTGAAATACGACAACTGCTTTAACGAGGGACAGTCTGGGACGCCATTGATTACTTTTAATCGCTACAAAGCGATGGCCACGGCACTGAACGCAACCGGACGGCCAATCCTTTATTCTATGTGTAATTGGGGCGAAGATTTTCCGTGGAAGTGGGCGCAAACGGTTGCGAACTCCTGGCGCATGTCGGGAGACATCTTCGATACCTTCGACCGGCCCGACCAGTCATGCCCGTGTTCGGGAGATGAAGGGATCGATTGTGCGCTTCCTGGCTTCCATTGTTCGATGATGAACATTCTAAACAAAGTGGCAAACTTTCCTGACAAGGGCATAAGTGGCGCCTGGAACGACATGGACATGCTCGGTACGCATAATTCAAATTGAAACGAAGGCTCCACCGTATAATATTAGTCTCTTTCAGAGGTGGGAAATGGCGGGATGACAGACGACGAATATGTCACGCATTTCTCTTTCTGGGCTGCGCTCAAATCACCTCTCATTATGAGCAACAACCTGCAGAAAATCACACCCTCCGGGTATTCCATCCTCTCCAACCCAGCAGTGCTCGCTGTCTCGCAGGACCCGGGTTCAAGTCCAGCCTTTCGACGGTGGCGCTACTTTGTAAACGACACGGATGAATTCGGTCAAGGGGAGATTCAAATGTGGAGTGGCTCTCTTTCAGGTGGAGACACCCTCGTTCTGCTCCTGAACGCGGGTAACTCGGAGCGCGAAATGAATGCAACACTTGTAGACGTATTCTGGAACAGTGGACCCGGTGGGACTGCACCGCAAGTCAGCCAGACCTGGGATGTGTACGACCTGTGGGCAAATAGGATGGATAACGCAACGGCGGAACAGATCATCAAGGCCGCAAACCAGACCGTTACGTCTAACTTGACGTCGTCCGTCGACCCTTCTACCATAGGCGCGCAGTTCCGGTACAACGCGACGGCGATGGGTGGATACGCAACTGGGCTTGCACAGAATTTGACGGTGCTCTTAGGGAAAAAAATAGGAGTTGTGGAACCCCATGGAAGTCTCAAAGCCACAGTGCCCAGACATGGGGTTGGAATGTTCAGACTGAGGTTACAGTCCACAGACTCTAAATCCGGAGAAGTGTTGCGGTACAGGGAACTTTGAAAGTAGACAATATTGTCTTACTTGTTTTCGACGACCTTAAGCTAGTTCATAGTAGGTAAAAGAAGAGAAGATGCCCAACTATCGTGCGTGCTTGATTGCATATGGCGAAATGCGGACGAGCGGGCTATAACTGTAAACACATCGAATCACTGAAATTCTCATTTAAAATGAATGTCATTAAGGAACTTATAAAATAGCTACAGCTAACACAGCTAGACTTGGGTCGCAATACTTTTCGCGGCAGATCGATATTACACGAACTTGGGAAATAGCCCACTAGCCTATTCTAGTGAGTATAAATCATGAACTGAGCTTTAAAAGGCATTACACAGATAACCGCTAAAAGGGCGCTGCAAAAGGTCACGTTAGTACGTACAAGATGTTGGCACGAAAGCACATGCATGATAAATACAGCATTCCTAAGCGACATAGAAGTCCCAGTCCCAGTAAATATAAACTCCCTGAGCATTACACGGAAAACGCTGTTCACTTCAGATATCTAACCTATGTTTTGAAGACGCGAAGTAGGCGCGATTCTGTGACTATGCGCGTCCGACATAGTGGACATTCTCGCGAAGAAGACCAAACGAGATCCGCGCACGCGCGGCAAAGCGCGAGATGTCTACCCAGTTCCTGTGATCAGCATGTACGCTCTACGCAACTTGATATACACTTACCCGCAATCCACGATGACGATATTCGCGTCCTCGTCCTGACACACAACACAAAGCCCGCTGCGTTCTGGTCGTGGTTGTGGAGGCGGCTCAGGAGAATTGGAACGCGCTGATGCCGGGGCGCTTTTCGGAGTATCTGGAGCAGAAGGGACAGAGGAAGCCGGGTCCATTGACCCCGGATCTAAATTCGGTTCAGAGACTTGCGGAGGAGCACCATTATCCTCGTCACTATCACTCGCGCTCTCCACCGTCGCGCGATACGCGTCTCTTCGTCTCTTCCGTTCTCTTTCCTCCCGCTCTCTTGTCTCTCTCTCTTCCTGCTCCCTTGCTTCTCTCTCGCGCGCTTCCCTTTCTCTTACTCTTGCCGCACGCTCACGATCACGCGCCGCCCACTCACGTTCTTGTGCTTCCCATTCCTCGCGCTCGTGCACAGCCTCCATACGCGTTCGTTCGCGCCTTTCCGTCTCCACCAGCGCCACTACGCGCGCAACAAGCTCGCTCTTTTCCAGTACGAGTCGCGCAGGGACGTGATTCTTGTCAAGCACAGCTTTCAAGCTACCAACGCTTAGCGCAGCAATATCCTTCTCTTGCATTACGAGGAGCTCATTTAGTGTGGGTACTAGCGGCGGGGGAGAAGGTTTTACAGGCGCGGGTGGCGACCGGGGAGTTGAGCTTGTATTCGTGTTCCTGTTCGGAACAGATGTTGTGCGGCTTCGAGGAGTACTGGGATTACTAGCTTGAAACGAATCATCCCGCGTACTGTTGTTGCGTTGGGGCTGGGACTGAGGCTGAGACTGGTTTCCAGATAGGGATTGGCCCGAAGATGAAGACGGCCGTCGAGTCGAAGAATACGGTGCATAAGGAGGCGGGCCAGGAGGAGGGGCATACTGATTATTTTGGGTGTATTCCGGTTGATATTGTGACTGTCGGCGTTCCTGTTGCTGGGAACGGGGATTCTGTTCCGGGCGTGGTTGATCAGACTGTAAGTCTGGACGGGCGAAGTCATTAGGTTGCGTCCAGGGAGTCCGTGGATCTATATTCTGACGAGGAGCAGTACGCTCTCGATCCGGCCTAGAGAAAATATTGCGAGGGCGTGGGGCTTGTCCATACGGTACCGCATTCCTTCGATAATAGTTTTCATTTGCCCGTGGTAAACAGCCATTTGAGCCCTTCAAGCCGATTAGCAAGTACCAACAATGTGAACCGAGCCGAGCGTACCCGAGCAGCAATTATAGTATTTATTACATCTTCCTTCTCCAGCACACCCGCGCCAAGTCGAATATTGTATGCCTGCGTGTAGTTCTTCAGCGTCGCTAAGGACTGAGAACGTAAATAGCCTCTCCCTCCAGCGGTGACTGGACATGCATGAAGTGAGTACACGCATAGGTGGCGTCGTGTGAAGACCGCGTACTCGAGAGATATCGGATACAGAACGCGCAGACGGATACAGGGTCATAGCCCGATGATGATGCGTTACGAGGCATGACTGCCTGGTAATCGGAACAGGAGTGACAATACGTGTAACCTGGAGGTGGCTGATTACTCGGTGACAGAAACCATCGACACACAAGACGTACCACAATGGTTGCACCTGCGTCCACGGGTGAAGAGAACGTTGAACGCCTTGCTGCATTTTCTACAGGATGTCTCAGCAGGGGTGCCCGAATCGAGCTCAGGCGGTGGCCCGCTCAGCAAAGGCAGTCCCGTCAGAGACCCAGACATGCCTTCAGGCTGCAATCGATCGCAAACCTCCAAGTACAGGAGACGCTCGAGAGTTTTAGTAAATGCTCAGCGCCTATAAAAGCAGTACGAGACGATCGCCAGAATTCATCACTCAGCAAAGCCCATGGAACATGCTGGATACAGTTATAGCGCGGGCCCTGGGCAAAGCAGCCTTGTCGCATCAGCCAGGTTGCTGACTCATGAGTGAGCACGTAAGCATAGCCGAGCCACATAATCATTAGCCTTCAGACTGCCACGGCTATATCCTTTCTGCAACTCTGTTGTTAACGACGACCAGGTCCAAGCTACGGCATGAGCCCATACTACATTTCCTCCCGGAGACTATACCGAACGAAAGCACAAAATTCGGAGAGAGTGTAGATAGGCGGAAGGCCAACGCATACAGAACGGCATTGCAAGGAAAGTGGTGAACCGGGGGAACCAGCGACGTTTACTTGTGAGAAATAATCAATATGAGGATTAATCTGAAGAGGATTCGATGATAAGCTCTTTTGGAGTGATCGCACTGACGCTTCCAAAGGGGTAGGATAAAGCACGGCAAATAAGGGTAATAAAAAGGAGGTGCACGGGATAATTGTTACGAGCCTCTTCTGATCCTTAAATGGACACTGCAGGACGTTGAGCTCAAAATAAAAGGGGTTAACGAAGGTGAAAACGGTTGTTCAAAAGAATGAGAGAATTTTTTAGTGAAGCCGCAAGGGCACCTGTCCCTTGAACTCGAAATCATCGAAGATGACAGAAACTTGCAGGAAGTACTGTAAAAGGTTATCTTTATTAGCCAATGTACGCGATTCCACTCCCTGCGTTAGAGCTCTCACCTCAATGGACAGAGCCTTCCACTTCACCGACGGGAACCAGTCCCGCTGCAATGGGATGCATCCCTTGTAAAGACCATCGGGAAGCGCGCTTATCGACTCCAAAGACGGATGCGAGCCAGGAGAAGGTGCGGCACCCTTCGGTCGCTTCGGAAACCCGACAGACACGTCCGTGTGCAATGTCCGTGCGTCCGTCAAGTGAATCTTGTGCGTTACAGCGGGCGCAGCCACACTACTCGCCTCCTTTGTCGTAACGGGGGCCGGCCGCTGAGGTGAAGACCCGCTGCGCGGGGGACATTTAGGCTGTGCCTCTACGCGGGGCAATGGAGGTAGCGGCCCCTGAAACGGCGTAAATGAAACGAGAGCCGCGGGAGATTCATCTTCCTGGGGTATACGCGGAAGCGGCTTTTGCACGGAGCGCCAAGCAGGGGTCGATGGTGAACTTTGCTCGCTCTGGTCTGGGTCGACACGCGAGAAGCGAAAACCACTCAAAATGGGCGGCGCGCTCTTGACAACACGCTTGAATAGTCCTGCTTGTCCGGACCCATGTTGGGGAACTGGGGGCGGAGAAGACGCGAAGGGACTGGGTGATGGAGACTCAGGTAGTGAGCGCGAACTACGCATGGCAAACATGGCTGGAGATGTGTCGAGACGGATTCCGAGCATCGATCTCTTGCCGCTGGCGCCCCGGAGGTCTGCAGAAGAGGCCACCAGTCTCAGTCCGCCAGTGTGCCCGTACCCTTTCTCGGATTTTAGGGGACTTCCTGGTACAGTAGTGCTAAGCTTGTCAAACCCCACACGCCTAACCAGGGACACGGCTATGGTTGCGTCCGCCATAATCTCCGCCGCAAGTGTGCGTGAACGAGGCTTGGTAGTGAAAACAACGAAATACGGGATCGAAGCCCTGCGAGAGAACGTCGCTGGATCTGGGATGGTTACCTTATAAGCGAGAACAAGACGGCCATAGGTTTTATGTCCGAGTTAATTTTTGAAAAACGAAGTTAAATTAAAGACAATGCAGGAAAAAAGAAGAGTAAGGCCCATCAGTTCCGGCAGAAATTAAGGAACACGAAGGGACTTACTGCACAGTCGACAGGCATCCCACGAGCATTTTCGAGGGGCACTTCTGACCACGACTCAGACTTGAGTCCATCAAGCGACAGGAAATCCGTATCAGGCTGAAAGAGTATCGGTGTTTCAAGTCTAAAAAGAATGAATTAGATGCCATAGAAGGAGAAGAACACAAATTTTGCGAAGAGAACGGAGAAAGGTATGGATTAGATTAGAAAATAAGTTTGATTGGCGAGTCGCCGTCTTGTGGCAAGGGGACGGGGGATAAGGAGGAAAGAGCCGGAATATGAGATCGCCGTATGGGGTAAACGTATCCAAGAAAGGGAATATTACGTACTGAGTTTGGGCGCTGCTTCCGTCCAATGCTTCCCACAGCGCTCGTATCTTGTACTTGACGTCAGCTTTCTCTGCATATACGCGCCCTCGGACACCCGCGGATACCACATTTGACGACGAAAATGTCGGAGGCAATTCATCGGCCCTGTTTTCAGTCTTTGGTAGCTCAAAATCAAAGTTGAATGTTCGAGGTGATGAAGACGGTGATGCATATGGCGAGTCAGATGCCTCCGACCATGTCGCGCTCGAGCAGCCCGACAGGTAGCCGGACGAGGAACACGATGATGACGATGCTGCAGAGGACGAAGAGGACTGTGAACGGCCACATCTGCTGCTACTTGACGCATCACTTTCTATCGAGCCCATTCTCCTCAAGTCGGGGCGTCGATTACGCTCATTAGATGCGACGCGACGGAGAGTGGCTATTGCATTTCGCAATGTCGGACGTGCTGGGCGCTCGGACGCAACGGACAATGGGATCACCACCGAGTCATGGTAGAAAACATGCCGGTGCCTACCGGGGGTGATCTGTGTTGGCCCCGCTTTTGTTGCAGACATCGGCGATATGTACTCGAAAGCGCCCTCGATCTGCGTTTCTGTCGTGTTAGCTCAACAAACTCTGGCTTTAATTTTGACACTGACGCACAGCAATTGTGAGCCTCGCAGTTTCCGCCGCACAATTTTGCGGGTCGAGAGTAATGTTACCCTGGACGTGACTATGGTCCCCGAACACGGGCACCTTAATATCATCGTCGCCCAACTTGCGCACGACGCGCACCGATGGACTGTGGATCGTAATGGTCATATCGCTGGATCTAATTTGGACGTGAAAATTAGGATTGATTCGTTAGACACGCCATCATATCGACGCACCTGAAGACAGAAGTTTTTGGATAAGCTGCATTCTCTGTAACTGGCGACCCCTTGTAGCTTGACGGTGGGGGAGCGCGACAAACTTGACTTGACGGGAGATTTGTGCAGTTCAAGACAGTATTGGCAGCAGAACATTCAGGCATAATCGAATCTTCAGAAAGGGTTCTGCAGCGGACATGACGGGAGGGTACCATGACTAGCCGGCAGCAGGGCAACGACGGCTCGAAGTTGTCCAGACAAGCGACTAGGCAGGGGGTTATTAAGTAAATATCAGGACGGAAGACAGGGCAAGGGGAAAGGGGGTCTTAGAAGGAGGGGAAGCCGGTGCATTTATTTTATTCGCAAAGTCCTCGCCTCCGTTGTTTCGGCTGTACCCCAATCCCGCCCGTCGTGTAATCATCACCGCAAGTCTAAAGGAAACCTGTTCACGTGCGCGTGGATCCAGCGTGCTCTCGGCCACAGACCGCTTTGGGACAGGAAGCCAATGGGAAACACAGGTCCTTTTCCAGAAAGAAGTCAGTTGCCTCCTTTTACCGGACGATCGACGAAGCGGAACTAAGTACCCATTCCGCTACGGGCCGTTGGAAACAACGCGACGAATAAAGTCCCATCCGCCTGCATTTGAGTTGAAGGCCCATTCTTTCGGTCCTAGTCCCATATTCGGGTTGTCCAGTAGCTATAGAGACAAGCATCTAGCTCAAGAAATTAATTGATCTAAACGCGTCTTCATGTCTTCTTTGCTGGGAACACATTCCGGCGAGCTTTCATGCTTTGTATCACCTTGCATAAGGGCAAACCAAAGAACCATATTTGACTTCCTTTCTTTAGCGCACGCTGTCAAGTCCTATTGGAATGTCGCAAAGCAAGCGGACGACTGACAACATGTCCCAGACGAAGCATAAAGTCACTAATATTAATAAGGACACTGATATACTTTAATTAGTTAATATAGTGTTAGTAAAACACTGACATCTACAAAATTGTACATCATCTTACAAAGGTTCAAAATATCCCGCACGCGGCGTACGACCATAATTCCCACAAGGACTCTCTGACCGGGAACGCAATCCCCACCTCCGTTCGGAAAGGAAGGAGGGAGGAAGGGACGAATTGCAGGAATATCACAAGAAATTCTGACAATATCCCTTAAGATCCGCGACGGAGAAGCGTCTGTACGCTATAGGTTTCTCTTCAAAGTTGATCACATAGAAAATGCAAAACTCTTCACAGCGCCGCGGGCAATTACATCGCCTGCCAATAGTGCCCGTACGGCCAGGATTGCCAGCAACGATCAGTACATCAGAACCCTCTGAGCCTGTAATCCCCGGATAAGGCGGGATTTTAGACACCTGTTGCTCGGGTTCGGCGGTATTTGCAGTGTGGCTAGATAAAGAACGCCGACGGCTGCCTGACGTTGTGTGTACACATCTCCCGCTGACCACTACGGGTAAAACAGACAAGCATCGGGTGACGGTCTGGGGTGAATGCAACCGCTAGCATCACTATCCTCACGGAACCAGAAACAACATGGGGGAGGTGCCTCGGATTTAAAAGCTCGCTTCCCCGTGCTACCCACTTGCTGATAAACGTTTAGTTAAGATCCCGTTGGTGCTACATACGTGAGAGAGCCACTGTTGTGGGTCCTTCCTTTTCTCCCGTATTGGATCTGGAGCCGTTAGCTAATGGCAAGTGTTCACATGTGAATGGTTCATCTTCCACATCAGTCCAGTACACGGAGAAGACATGCAGGGTTGGCAGAACCGGGAAAGAAGTAAATTCAGCGTTTCTCCGCCTTTCGCAACTCCTAGAGGCTTTCTTCGCTCACAAGCTGGGTCCTGGGTTCCGCTAATCCCGTAATCCTTGACGACGGGCACAGAAAAACGGTAGAATGTTCCTGATTCAATTGGGTAACAGTAACACTTGGGATACTGTACTATCGTTGGAGCAAATGCGGGTGGTGACTGTTTATCAACTCAACACTCAGTTTCAAATCTGAAAAAGTCTGAAAATTAAACTCGCGTACTGAGCATGATGGCCGCGTCTCATCGTTCGACTCCCCGCAATTAACTCCGAAGGGAATCATGCGAACATTCCAAAGAGCCTAGCTTTAAAGCTGAAAGGTACCGTGAATGCATATGACCGGCTCCGGCTTGCTTTTCGATGCCTTCGTAAGTTCGCTAGACGGGCATCAATCTGAATGTCAGTATAGAAAAGGTCACAACATATACTTACTGCATAGACCGGAGCCCGCCGAAAGGAGGTCCCGCCGTCATTACCCGCCAAATCTATCGAAAGAAGGCAAAGGATTTTAGACCTAGCCAGAGACAGACTCAACCCGATATACATTTCTACCGAGCAGATGTGCATTTATGTGAGAGTGGATAAATCCGTTTCTGCTGTGTTCCGGGGTGAATATCTGCGGAGTTGTCCCACCCCTAACACGAGGCCAGCGTCTGCAGGATTTTCAAATGGTAGCGGGGCGATCCGTCCTCTCCATTTTTTGGTCTCGCGGTCTTTACTGGAGTTCGGCTGAAAAGACCGAATTTTAAGGGCCAGGCTCAGGCGTCATAAGCGGTATTGTCTTATTGGAGACGCCATTCAGCGGAACGGCAATGGAATAACCGAGCATCCTTTATAAAGGTCCCGTGATGCTTCCTAGACACTTACAACATCGCAGGATGAGATAAGGTAACTGTATTTACGAGTTGAGCAGAACAGTCACTGGCGTGGCAAGTGCATGGAAATGCATCCAACCGGAACTGGAAGAAGCCCTTTGTACTATTTTGTCGCAGGGAAGTATAGAGCAAATTCTTCATTGAAAGCCAACTGTAGGTGCTCTGGCTCAAGAAAGATGATTTAAAAAAACTACACAAGAAACGTGGATGGCCAACTCAACAAGTCAAGGTCAGCACGAAGCAAGTCGTCAGACAGGCAGCATCCGCCTTCGATTTGTAGACAACCCACTTGGAGCCCCGCATACATCCATAAGGGGAACGTGTAATGCGAGGGGTATTAAGTTTCAAAGCGTACAATCGGGCTTCTGGGAGCATATCGGAGCGGAATGGAGCTAGTTGAGATTAAATTAAGAAGACCCATAGATCGACTGCATTCAGAACGACACTCATTTTATGGAAGAGAAGACGGTTTTCTGTCAGCAAAAAAGTATCCGGATTTAATGTCAAATTTTACCACTTTGACATTAGCGACTAGAAGACTGCAATTTCAACCAGATAAGCTGTCACTAGATATCGATCAAAATTACGTCCTTCACCATCCAAGAAGCCATAGCACGAACGGGACTTCGGAGGGTCACCTTACGTCGGCATTGTGAGACAGGTGGCCAAAGATTGTTACAAGGATAAATTAAAGACAGCCAGCTGGCCGGAGATCCACGAAGAAATCCATGAAACTTGTCTCCGACTAGAAGGGAAGGCTAAGGCACGAGCTGAAGTACCTCCGTGAGTTGAGAGCCGCCGAAGCTAGCGTAATGCATTGAAGTGCGGGACGCGGCGGAAGAAGCCATGCTGTAGTTGACCGAACCAAGCTGGATCTTGCAATGCGGAGTGTGGACAATACAGATGTAGAAGCACAGTGAAGTCAGCCGACGCCTCCCAAACGCCCAGTCACTAAACTTAGAGATGATGAAGATGATGCAACACCGGCATGGGAACGTTCTTATTCCAGTTTAAATGTAGATTTCCCCGAGTAGCTTCAGCATTCGCAAATTTGGACTCTATGAGATGTCGAAAATGGGACTCAACCATAGAGACGGGAGCGCGTGAACGTGTTGGGACGAGTACCCCATTTCCAACGTGGGTCAATTTGAGAGAAATACAGGAAACGGGGTTGAAGATGTGGATCGAGATAGTAGTTGGATAGCTGCAAAATCGAACGTTCATCTTTTAAGTCCCGGCGCCGCCGGCGGACGACCGCGTATAGTCACGTGGTATTCAGCACAGCGGGTCGACGCGAGGCCGGCAGCCCTCAATCTAACTCTTTAGATGGAGTCCGAACATCCAACATCACTATGGCAGGCCATGCAGGATGGGAACGTTTTCTACAGACGCCAGCAACTCTATACGGTGCAGGACAAACTTCCCAGCCTTGACGATTACATAGTGGCAGGCTGTCGGTATGGTGGGCCAATTGGTGCGTACTTTATCGGTATTGGTGTGCTGTTCAAATAATGTAACACATCTGCGTCAACAATAAGCTATGTTCCGGGACTCGACTCGGATGGTTTCATACGGAAGAAATATTCCTTCATTCGCTAAGAACGAGGTGCGCGTCTACTCTTCGGCAGGGGAGGGTCTTCTGGTATTTACAGTGAGTGGGTCTCGTTATTAGTCCATGTAGTACTTTAATTAAACCCCACGCGTAGTGGAATCAAGGGAAAATAATCAAGCTGGGGTGGACACTTGACGAACAGCTTGTTGTACTGAATGAAGAAGGAATTTACCGTGTATACGACTTGCAGGGCGAGTATCAGCAATTCTCGCTTGGTGCAGACGCTTCGGAGACGGGCGTAGTTGATGCACGAATACATGAGGGTGGAATGGTCGCTCTGACGGGTTCCTTGTATCTCCTAGAGCTAAAGGGCTTCAAAGGAGCCAAGCCTCTGGTACTCGCGAATCCCGGTGAGATACATACATTGGATGTCTGCTGATATATTGAACTTGAAACCAAGGTCTCGCTGAGCCTCCCCATTCGTGGACGATCATCCCACCAGACCTGACAATATCCAGGCATACTGAGGTCCTGCTTTCGCCGTCGACTTCGGCTTCGGTATTCTCAGTCGACAACCTCGAATGTGTTGATCAGCAACTCGACCGCGGCCCATTCCTCCACCTTTCCTCGTCACCAAACGGCAAATCTCTCGCACTCATGACGTTCTCTGGAGTACTGTGGGTTGTCTCTACGGACTTTCGGCGCAACCTTGCAGAGTTTGATACGACCACCAAGGTGTCAGAAGGTGCGGAGGGACCCCCGCGACAGGTGGAATGGTGCGGCAATGATGCAGTACTGGTGACTTGGGAGAAGCTTGCACTGCTAGTAGGACCCTTTGGGGACACACTAAGGTTTGTATGCACCCGGAAATTTCTATTCGTCTGGTTACTAACACTATCGACAAACTCAACCTCAGTTTCTTATACCCGGGGCCAACATTTGTGATAGGCGAACCTGACGGCGTAAGGATCATTGGCCCTGACGTCTGTGACTTTGTACAGAAGGTCCCCACATCCTCTGTCAACGTCTTCAGACCAGGTTCAACTGCTCCCGCGGCAATCCTTTTTGACGCTTGGGAGAACTTCCAGAAGCGTGCCCCGAAGGTAGACGAAAATATTCGCAGCATCAAGCCCGATCTTGCGAAAGCGGTAGACGAATGTATTGACGCGGCAGGCAGGGAGTGGGAGCCATATTGGCAAAAAAAGCTGTTAAACGTGAGAATCTGAATCACGATGTCCATGGCCAGTCCTAATGAATTCGTCCTAATTTGCTTAGGCCGCAAAATTCGGCAGGTCTTTCCTCGATTTGCATAATCCGACAGATTTCGTGCATATGGGCCAGACGCTTAAAGTGCTCAACGCGGTTCGATACTACGAGATTGGAATACCGCTTACTTATGCTCAGTACGTATCTAGCCCACAACATCAATTACGATTTGGTTGAGTTCGACGATAGATTTGTTTATACCTCCGCCGAACACCTCATTACGCGACTCACTTCGCGGTCTTTGCACCTTCTCGCCCTTCGAATGTCAACATACCTTTCACTCAAACCTGATAATGTTCTTAAGCATTGGGCCTGTGCGAAGATAGCGAGGGCGAAATCATCTGCATCCGCGGGTGATGCCGACACGGGTGACGACGAGCTCTGCCGAGTGATTACTGAGAAGTTTAAGAGTGCCGGAGGTGCACGCGTAAGCTATGCAGACATAGCGAAGCGCAGCTGGGAAGTTGGGAGACCGGGGCTGGCAACAAAGGTACCCTGACATCTTCTCCATTTCCGCTATTTGCCAGTGCTAGTCTGATTGCATGCAGCTTCTGGATTTCGAAACTCAGGCTGCAGACCAAGTTACATTGCTCCTCGAAATGAATGAAGACGTTCCGGCGCTAACGAAGGCTGTGAACAGCGGGGACACTGATCTGAGTGAGTTCCCTTCGTAACCCCTCGCGCTTCCAATCTGATTAGTTCGGCCGACTAGTCTATCACGTCCTCTTGCATCTACACAAGCGCCTTCCCCTCGGTTCTTTTTTCCGGCTCATTGAAGATGGCGGTCCTGCAATTGCCCCAGCTTCGAAGCTTCTACAGGTATACGCACGGGAGCAAAACAGGGAAATGCTACGCGATTTCTACTATTCGGACGATCGTCGGGTGGACAGCGCGGTGCTTTGCTTAGAGGAAGCTAGGTCTATGACGGTGAGAGAGCCGGAAGTAAATATGTTCTTGGCCTTCCGGATCTGACTTCTTTGTGGCTATGGCGATTCCAGGACCCTAACGCGAAAATATCCGCCGTGAAGGCCGCACAAAAGTTCTTTTCGGAAGATAAGGAGCGGGCATTTGAAGCCAAGGTAATAAGACTTCTCTCCAATCAGCATGTGGCCTGACTTAAGAATATGCCCGATAAAGATGATGGATGAGAGCGCGAGGCTCCTTACTTATCAGCAACAGTTGGAGAAGGAGACGGATGGCAAGATCACATTCTTTGGGCTCAGCGTAAATGATACGATTCGCACTTGTCTAATGAATGGCTTGTCAAAGAAGGCCGAGAGAGTCAGGGCAGACTTCAAAGTCCCGGACAAACGGTACACGGTCTCTTTAAACCAAGAAGACCACGGGCGTGTTTCTGACGCCAGTTTTCTATACCCTCTTCCAGCTTCTGGTACACCAAGCTATACGCTCTCACCGCCATGCGGGACTTCGACGGCCTTGACGCGTTCGCGAAGTCGAAGCGTAGCCCGATAGGTTATGAGGTGTTTGTGCGACACCTTGTCAGCAAGGGCCATTCGAAGGAAGCCACGGGCTTCGTCGCGCGGTGCGATGCGCCCAGACGCGCTGATCTATACATAGAATGCGGCGAATGGCGTTTAGCCGCAAAGGAGTGCAAGGACAGGGGCGACAAGAACAAGTTGGAGTGAGCCCGCAATTCCCACCATGTCTTCTGCCGCTTAACTGCCTACTCATAATCCCTAATTACCTAGACAACTCAAGAAGACATGCCCAAATAGTCTCATCGCAAGGGAAATAGAGCAGATTGCGGGGACAATGAAGTAGGCTTCTTCAGGGGTCCTTTTATCAGCCTGAGGGCGGGCATTGGGGCCGTGACCTCGCAAGGCACTATATGCTAACGAGATGTGACTTGCATATCCATCATGATAGCGCAATGAATGCTAATGATCCACGTATTCCATCAAAGGCAAGATCCAGGGGTGAACAGGAGGATATAACAAGTGTATAATCGGGTCTCTAAATGCTCATGACTCGTTCGTCCTTTGGCGTTCCTCATCAGAGATGATCCGCGTCATCTTTACGGGCCGCCGCCTCCAATTGCTCTTCGTGCTAAAGTGTTCATCATCATCCTCATCACCTTCGTCATCTGTGTCGTCGTGATCCGCGGAGTCGATCCGGTACGGCAGCGGTACCTCGCGCGTTACACGATACTGGTCCGTATTACCGATGTGTTCGTTCTCCAGACGGACTGTTTGTGTTAATTATACCAAGAATATTATAACTTCAGTAAACTTTGAGAGATTGTTTTTGAATCCTCACAGAAATTCCATTGCCACCGTCGGAGCATTTCGAACGAAGCCGCAATGAATGATCGCTCCTGGATGTCAAGTTCGCTATCCACGACATACACTATCCACACGAATCTGATCAATACGTTTAAGACCTGGGGCATAAGTCAGTTACACTGCACTAAATACCACGGAGGGTGAGGAAATAAGACGTACGATGGCAATATAATATACCTGTATGGGTAGTGGGATCAGCCCTGGATTTTACCCTGGAAAGGTTATACACTCACTAAATAATTGCTCGAGTAGACTAAATCTTTTCTCAGGAAAGGACGCTGAGATGGCCGCTTGAACAATGACCAGTCCATCAGAAAGTCCTGCAAGGCTCGCTGTTAATACCTCCGAAAGAGAAAGAAACACCGAATATGATAAGGGATGAAACAAAACGTACCCAAGCGCAAGTGTACAGAGAAGCAACTGTCGCGAAGAAGCAAAGTAGCACGAGGGTGTAGTCATGTCCCGTACCTAAAAGAAGGGATATTACCGAAAGACTAATTGACGTCGGCACAGCACGGGCATACCATGGTGTCTCCAATTATAGTAAAAAATATAATATAGTATACTAGAGCAGTATTTGCCGCACTAGAGGACATCGATCAGCTTCAGAAAGAGTGTAAAAGGGCCAGAAGACTGGATCGCTTACGTTTATTAAGTGAGTGTATAAGCGGGAATCGACATAACGTTTCACGCTTTGTACTGCGCGTATTACGAGCGGCAGTATACCAAGGCTAACGGGTACTCCCCAATGTAAGGATTGACTGCAGGTTGCCCATACGGCATCCCAGTCTTTGTCGTAGGAGCAAACAAAAAAATAGAGGTTTGATAACGTGAAGAGGAGACTGCAAAACTGATCTCTATGGAACCGTTAGAGAGTTTCTGATTGGAAGGATATTAAAAATTGCTGAACTAACCCGAGCCAGAAATCAGTAAACTGTAAAGAAACATGATCAGTTCTAGCGTGGTTACGAAACCATGTCACGTACATCAACGGGTTTTGTCCCCGGAACCAAAAGTCTTCCGACTTTCCGTATCAGCCACCACCTCGAGTCAAGGAACATAATCCGGAGAGGGTTAAATAGAACAACTAATGCGAACACCACCCAGGCGAGAGGCCAGGTCGTTGGAGCAACGTGTGACGTTCCGATCAGACTAAATGAGAGCCAAAAAGCACAGGCAAGGGTGACCAGAAAAAATGCGGGAAGCTGAACAGAAAATGATCATTAAATGCCCGATGCTGACGAGATGAGTCAAATGTTTACCTCGAAATACTGTCGACTATCGAGTTGGGTACGAACGTCAAGCTCTAAGGATATGAAAGGAACCGTAAATGGGTAAGTTTAGTGCATGAGAGCAAGCTATCAACGCACCGAAGATAAACTGATAATTAATCCGTGACCTATTCCACACCCAGATATTCAATCCCACCAAAAGAGAAAAAAGTACGGGAATCATGAACGTTCCATATATATAAAGGAGGGCATTCCACGACGGAAGGCTGGCCCTGACATCCGGCTGAAAAGCTGATGTAAAAATGAGTTAAAGCGCGCAAATACAATAAAATGGGATCCTTGCATTTGTAGAGTCCATCCACGAATGCTGGGATGGCTAGACCTAGGTAGAGACCGGTTCGGAATGTGCTGAAGTGGTGAGTCTTGTCTTTCGCTGTCGCGCGAAGACGTTCTCGAGCCCTTTTCAAATCTCCACGTTCTGTTGCGTGAAAAATCAAGCAGAGTATTACACACGAGGCGAAATGTTAAATCTGATGACATCCTCTGAAAACCTCAGCACGTACGGAAACGCGCGGCGTACTGATCCTCCATATCCTTGAGCAGCTTCTCGATACTCTCACCGGACGCAAGAGCAGATACTTCCACCTATGCCAGAGTGAACAACCACAACTTCGCAAAATCAAACATGCTAACCTTTTCTTGCATATATGGTTGCTGTATTTGTACCTGAAGGCCGGAAATCAATGGCCTCCTTATAGAAATGACTCGTCCCAAAACTCACC
Source organism: Coniferiporia sulphurascens (assembly GCA_002794785.1). Lineage (NCBI taxonomy): Eukaryota > Fungi > Basidiomycota > Agaricomycetes > Hymenochaetales > Hymenochaetaceae > Coniferiporia > Coniferiporia sulphurascens. The sequence goes on along the minus strand of NBBA01000010.1, from coordinate 403,228 downwards.
CTGATGGTTTTCTCAAATTTCTTCAGCGCTTTTCTGAAGCCTGTCACGTTTAACACCTGCACGAACCGCGTACGTTAGCTGGAGCATTACTTGAGTAAATCAAGTGTGCTTACTCGGTAGTTGTTTAATAACTCAAGTCCACTGCATGTCAAAGAGTCAAGCGTCAGCTCTTAAGAGCCCTCATGATGAACGTTGCATACCGGTAAAATTCAATAATGGCCTTTTTGAGATCCCTTTTTGCATTCTTATATTCGTCTGGGTCAAATTGAGCTCCGAGTCCGCCTGCGCCGCGTGCGTACGGTGATGTAGATCTAGAATTTTCGCGTTCTTTACCGTTTCTAGGGACTGAAAAGCAAGCAATAAAGATATGGCACGTGCAAATCATGAAACAACAGAGAGAATCTACCATGAAAAGGGGGTGCCGAACGATGGGTGCCTTTGGCTAAGCTACCGTGTGCATCCTTCAAGCCGCGAACGGACCGCGGTACTGAAAGGCCGGAGAGCTTATCAACGACGTTGTACAGGCCTGGAAGCGATGCCCAATTTGACTCGGCTGCTTTGGCTTCCTATAATTATGTGAGCTGAAGGTTCGGGGTACGTATATCGGAAAGTGATGAGCGAAATCGCCCTTACGTGGAACAATTTGCGATGATCCTGCAGCCCGCGTAGCTGTTCTTTGAGCATAGAAGCCCTAGAGCAGAAATAAAAACAACAATGGTTACTCAATATGCAAGGAACTAAAATAGCGATATCCTGACCTTATAATTGCCTCCTGCTCTCTTGCTCGGTAGAAACCCTCGACCTTCTCTAACTCTTTATCCAGTTTCTCAATAAACTGGCGCTCAAGTGGGGAAAGTGTCGGGAGAATAACCATCAAAGGCAAAGCAATCTTCGTAGCGCGTGAGTCCGTACGCTGGTCTGAAAATATCCATGTTAAGATCGAAGTGGGCGTTAATTATTTCATTAATAAAAGTCATTTTCCTCTAGAAAACAAAAGTACGGACGGGTGCGTGTAGATTGCCTACGCCGCAGATGCGCGAGGAAACCACCGGGGGAACTGCCAGTAGCTGGTGAAGCCTCTGTAACATCACCTCGGTCCGAGCTAACCACGGACGACCCTGAGCGCATGTCCGAAAACTAAACAAAAACACAGAAACTGTTAGCATGAGCAAACTTACAACGCATAAATTATTTACGTCGGTTTTTGCACGGCTAGGTCGTTGCCTCACGCGATGTGCGTCATGCACACTCGCGACGGACGCAGCATCCATACTCGCAGCAGATCGTCGCGCGTGGTCCCCATCCTGAGCGGAAGGGAGAGGCAAAGCGGGCTCCGGGAGATCTATAGGAGGAGGAGGGGCCATAGGTACGAATGTCTCCAATGGCGGAGTCCGGCCCGTGCTTCCATAGGAAGCGTGGGACGTTGCATCGAGAGGCGTGGAATGGGACGAAGGGTTGGGACGGTCTTCCGCAGGCGACGAGGCTCTATGTATCTCAGAAGGTTCCTTCAAAGGCTCTAGTTTTCCGCTTCCCTGAGCCTTTTTGATAGCAGTGATGAGCTTCTTGAGACCGCGGTAATCACTGTACCCAAGATAACGTCAATTGAGAGACGGTGAATACAAGTAAGCATGACTGACATGTACGCTCTTTGCCACTCGGGGGTCTACGAATAACGCTATAAGCATAGAGACTGTGTGTGGTGCCAATGCGTACTTGTGTGTCCTTCAGATATCTTTTGAAAAATCTTGTCAGGGTCACCAGGTGGGCGCGTCCTTGAAAAGAAGCTCACCTCGCGAACTTCATCCCAGTAAATGCCGATCACGACAACCGATTTCAAGAATAGTTGAGTAAAGTAGGATAGTTAGAATTTGTCGAGACTTTAATGAGAGAACGAAAGAGGAGAGAGAGGGTGAAAACAAGATGAGGGGGAGAAGAGGAAAGACGAAGTGTCGGGTATAATTGTCTTAATTTCGGTAAGTCAATGACATACTTGGCGAGGAACCAAAGGCGTTTCGGGACATATTCACGTGGACTAGCGGCCGTGCCGATTACTAATTTGCATGCTTATTACGTAACAAAACACCCCTAAGTGCCTATCAATTCAAGTTGCCCGATACTAGCCGGGTCCTTCTACTTCTCCCGCTCCTCCGCCATTTCGCCTAGCGCCGCAAATTTAAAGTCATAAGTTGCAGTCGAGTCAACTCCTATGGTCGAGCCTTCCCTGTCGATCCAAGCTGAGCTTAGCCCCAGCGCGTTCGCTGGTGCGTGGTCATGGAACAAGCTCTGTGCCGTAACAAGGGCCTTATCTTTCTCTATACCTAGCTTCGTGCTGATTGCGCGTAACGCGGCCTCAAAGTTGGCGGGATCAGGCTTGTAAGTGCCTATATCCTGCGCGGTAAGCACAATATCGAAGATGCCGCCCTCAGCCTCGAGTAGCGGCTGCGTGAACGTGCTGAAGGACTCGTTGTCAACGTTCGATAGGACTATGAGTTTGTAATGCTTCTTCAGCTTAGCCAGTGCGGCGACGGAGTCTGGGAAAGCGAGCCACTGTCCGACGGAACGTCCGAATGCCTCATCCTCCGCAGGGGTCGATGGGGCGCCAAGACGCGTCGCGAAGGCATTGTGGACGACACCGAGGAGTGTACTGTATAGCATATCCGGATGCTGCGTCTCCAAATCCTTCTCAACCGATTCAAACGCAGTGAGCGCCTCTTTCTTGGTCCAGGTGGACTGAGCACGCGAGAGAACAGGTTGGAGGGCATTAAATAAGCCCGTCTCCCAATCCTGCGAAGGAAAAGGATCTTGTTAGTGGCTATATGCTGTTTCCACGGGCTGTGGCGCACTATGAGCGTTCCATAAACATCGAAGACGAGAGCCTCGTAATAATCGAGTGTCTTGGGCTGCATTTTGAAAATGATGATGTGTTAGATTTGTACCGATGCACGCTGTACAAGGGTATCTCTTAAAATCTACGCACATTGTGGTAGACTATGAGGTGCAGTGGTGCAGTGTAGGTGAAGGTGGGTTATCAGCGTAAACCGATGTATTTCATGGTAGGGACCAGCCCTCCTTATATACATCTACCGTGAGCTACATATACTATAACTATCATAGCTCCTATTCAATTGTGTTATCGTTGTGTTATCGTTCACTTAGTAAGATGGGTGTTCATATGACCATCTTTATATTTAGTACATTTGTTATATTTATTTAATACTCCCCTTCAAACTTTTACTAGGCGGAGTAGACTTGTAAAACATTTGATTAATTCGATTGTTAGCGCTTTCGTCATAATATCAGCCTTTTGCTGTCCAGTTGGAATATATGAAACTGATATGGTTTCATTTTCTATATAATCTTGTAAGAAGTCTTTTCGTATATCAATATGTTTTGTTCATTGCGTATATTTTTGTTCTGTTGAGTTTACTATAGTTATGGCTGCTTGATTATCACATAAAATTTTCGTAGGTGTATCCAAGGTCTGTGTTACAATTTTCCTTTACTTTCCCTCATTGCGCTGACTCACTTCCTACTTCATCATCATCAGTCAGTGCAACTCCCCTATTTCCTTTCCTCTCATCCTTATTCGCCTTACACCATAAGATGCCATGATGACACCTTATCGCATCACCATGACATGCTTTGCTTACTGATAGCCCTACTTGTATTACCAAGGCATTCCTTGGGTTTCCATGACCTTCCTTAGTCTGGCAAACTACCCTACACAGGCTGCTACAGTAGTAAACACATAGAGGAGCATATAAGCATGTAACATCCATAGCACAAGCCCTAAGCTTGTGCTCTTTGTTCATACAAGCCCATTATCTGTTACCACCAGTCTACTGTGTGCTACTAAGCCATCAGTCACTTCGTTGTAACCTGACTCCGTTAAAGAAGCCTACTGTGTCCACATCGTCGATCAGGAAGCCCCACTGACAATCACCCTCGACTTACGACATCTAGGAAACCCCGTTGTCATCCCCATCAGTTCCGACGATCAGGAAACTCCGATGTCAATCACCGAGTAACCGTTGAGCTTAACAGTCTGCAGTACCTCTTCAATGAGTCTTCTTAGCCATATTGCTTCTTTTACTCCATGAGTTAAAGCTTGTAATTCAGCTTCGCATACTGATAGTGACACTAATTCTTGTTTTTTACTTGACCATGATGTCATTGCATTTCCAATTTGGAATATATATCCTGATATTGCTTTGTGGCCCTCTTGTGTCATTCCGTCAGCATCGGTATATCTGATTAACTCAATTGGATCTTTTCCTCTGAGTATTAACCAATAATCGTTCGTTCCTTTTAAATATTTAAAGCAGTGTTTTACTGTGTTGTAGTGTTCAATGCTAGGTTTGTTTAAATGCCTAGCAAATTGACCTGTGGCGAATGATATATCAGGTCTCATACAATCTGCTGTGTAGCATAATGCTCCAACCATATTCATATAAGGTATTTGTTTCATGAAGTTTAATTCTTCATTAGTTGGATTATCAAGTGATTTAAGCACTTGACCAGGTGTCATTGGTGTTCGTACCATTGCAGCGTCTTTTAGTTTATATTTTTCAATAATTGTATCAATGTAATTTTTCTGTCTTAATTTGATTATTCTTTCTTCTCGGTTTCGTTCAATTTCAATTCTGAGTAGCCAATGAACTTCATTTCTGTCAGTGAATTTTACATGTTTTCCTATTTCGTCTTTAAAGGCTTTTATTATTAATGAATTTAAGCCACATATTGTTATGTCATCGACATGTATGAAAAGTATTAGGATTGTTTTTCCTTTTACTTTTCTAAAGAATACTGCGTTGTCTTGGACTGCTCGTACTAGTCCAATTCCTATTAGAATTTCTGATAATTTTTTATACCATTGTCTGCCTGCTTGTTTTAATCTGTATAAGGCTTTATTTAATTTTAAAACTTGTCCAGGTTTTGTTTCAATTAGATTTCCTGGTGGTGGTTTTATATATATATTTTTGTCTTTTTCTAATTCACCATATAAGTAAGCTGATTTGATATCAATTTGGTGAATTTCATAATTGTTTGTTGCGCTCCAACTTAATATTGTTCTTACTGTGGCTAATCGTGCCACTGGAGCAAATGTGTCATTTGAATAATAATCAATGCCTTCCATTTGGGCGAATCCTTGAACTACTAATCTTGCTTTGTATCATTCAATTTTTCTGTTTGCTAATCGTTTTGTTTTATAAACAAATCTTGTTCCTATAATATTTGCTTCTTTTGGTGGATCAATGATTTTCCATGTAGATCTTTCGATTAATGTTTTTATTTCTTCTTTCATTGCCATGATCCACTGATTTGCGTCAATTCTATTGATCGCTTGTTGATATGAATTCGGATCGCCTATTAATTCCATATTGAATTGATTAAATTCCATAAGATAAGCGACTGTGCTTTGTTCATCAAAATTAAGACCTAACGATTGTTTTGTTGGTTTTGTTGTTCTTATTGGTCTTTCATTTGTTAATTCTTTTATTTGTTCGTTTTGTTTTTCTGTTATATTCTCCCCTTCAATTTTAGATGGAGGAGAATCTAAAAATCGTAAATTTCATTTGACTGTGATTTTTCGGTCATGATAAGTTCTATGACCTTTACTTTCTTTGTCAAATCCTAGCCATTGTGCATAAATTCCTTTTGGTTGTAATTTGTTAACGTCTTCTTGTCGTAGTATGCAATATTGGCCAAATTCTTTTAAATCGTCTATGTTGTAATTTTCGTTATATCTTTTGAAATATGGTGTTTTAAAGTCAATAGCGCTCTTTGGTGTTCTATTGTAAACATAAGTACTGTATTTTACAGCTTCTCCCCATAGGCTGGGTGGTAATTTTGCTTGTAGCAGGTTAACTCGTGTATTATTTAATATTGTTTGATGTGATCGTTCTGCTACTCCATTTTGTTGTGGCATATCATGAACAGTCAGCTTTCGTATTGTTCCATGTTTTTCCAAATATTCAGTGAATTGTTTACTTAAAAACACTGTATCATTATCACTTTGTAATATTTTTATTTTTATATTATGTTGTGTATTGAGCATTGTAGCCCATGTCATATAAGTGTTTAAGCCCTCGTCTTTTGTTTTTAATAAAATCATTTTAATCCATCTTGTAGCATCATCTACAAGTGTTAGAAGATATTTATATCCTCCTATGGCATGTGTGGATGCTGGACCCCATATGTCCATATGTATATGATCGCTGAATTTTTCAGCTAATTTTGAAATACATAGTTTTGGAATTTGCATTCTTTTTATATTTACTTCAATGCAGATTGTGCATTGAGTTTCATCGTAATTTGAAATTTTATTATTTGTAATTTGATCTTCTTTTAGTAATCGCTTAATATAAGCATAGCTTATATGTCCAAGTTTTTTATGGAGTTTGAATAATGTTACATTTTTTGTAGCTGCTTGTACATCATTGTTAAATATACTATACAATCCATTTCTGTTTTTAATTTTTCCACATAAAGATCCATTAGGATACTTTATTGTACATTCGTTTTGTTTATAAATAAATTTGTAACCATCTTGACATAGAAGTCCTTGAGAGACTAATGTCATATTCATTTTAGGATTGTAATAAACGTTCGATAATGTTATGACACTTACCAAGTGTCCATTGGGGATGTAAAGCTTAAGATCCCCTACTATGTTTGCCATAAAAGTTGTTTTGTTGGCAGCCGTTATTGTGATTGCGTCAGTTTTGTAAGTATTTCGTAATCGATTTAGATATGGTGTTAGATGTATCGTTGCACCAGTATCAATTATATCCATAGAAGAATAAATATTGTTAGCAAATTCTTTTGTTGTTATAGCGTTAATGCTTACATCTAAATTATTTTCATCCATGTCTTCCATTGCGCTATCATGGTTTCCTATTGCGTCAAGGAAGTCATTATATGAATAAATTGGGAATTCTCCCATGTTGAAGTCGTTGTTGTCGATTTCGGTTATAAAGGCGGTTTCGCCTTGGCCAATTATGGCGCTTAACTCGATTTGAGAGCTTGATGCGACGTTTGTTGCTGCTGCTGCTGCGGTATGTTTAGCCTGGGCCGCACTTGCCCCAGTCGTTGTCGGTGCCGCTGATGCACCCGTTTCCTTCCCTTTTCCTTTGCCGTCATTCGCATCCTCTTTTTTCTTCTGGGCTGCCTTCATCCATTCTGTTTTTGGCACCCAGCAATCACGACTGAAGTGTCCTAACTTATTACAGTTGTAACACTTAATAACGTGTGATTGTTGGTTAGGGGAATATCCCCCTTGTCCTTGTCCTCACATATATCCGCCACAGCCCCTATAGCCGCGACCTTGTGGTTGTACTCTGCGGCTAGAACTGCGTCCACGGCCCCTAAAATAGGGGTGGTTCTGCTCGTCCTTGGGCAGGTGGTTAGCTGCTGCTCCTGTCCTCTGATGATTTTTACGCCACCCCTCAAAGGCGTTTCTCAATGCCGTTAGTAAGAATTGAGGGGTTAGTTCAATTTCATCTTTGTCTGGATTTGTTTCGTTGATTGTTTTAATATATAACTCACTCTGCGTGAGTACGTATTGATATTGTTCAGGCATTGCCCTCATAATAGCCGATATATACATTGATTCTGAAACTTTTACCCCTTGGGCTATGAGTTCCTTGTATTTATTGCTGAGGTTATCGAGCATTCCATCGAAATGGCTGACATGACCTCTGATATCAAAAAGGGCAGCCTTGTTAAAGCCCTTTGTAATTGTTGTCTGGACGTTATATCATCTGTCAAGTGCTTTGAGTAGTGCTGGAATATCTTTAGAGAAATTAAGATAATAAGCCAATATTTTGTCAGGCATAGTGTGCATAATGCTGTTATATAAAGCGCTTGATATACCAATCTCTCCAGTTCCTGGGGAGTTAATGAGCAAGTTACCGTAACCTGCACTCTTGATTGCACTTCAGACTCTGTAGTTCCAGAGTTTGTAGTTTCTGTGCCTGTCGAGTTTCTCAATTCCGTCGAAGAATTTCTGGAGTTCCGCGAGTTTAGTTGCTGTTAAGCTCAATGGTTACGTGGTGATTGATGTCGGGACTTCCTGATCGTCGGAACTGATGGTATGGCAACGGGGCTTCCTAGATGTCATAAGTTGAGGGGGATCGTCGATGGGGCTTCCTGATTGGCGATGTGGACGTGGTAGGCTTCTATAGCGAGTCGGGTTACGACGAAGCGACTGATGGCCAAGTGGCGCACAGTAGACTGGTGGTAGCAGATAATGGGCTTGTATGAACAAAGAGCACAAGCTTAGGGCTTGTGCTACTGAAGTTACATGCTTATATGCTACTGTATGTGTTTGCTACTGTAGCTGTTACAATTTTCCTTTACTTTCCCTTATGCGCTGACTCACTTCCTCTTTGTCATCATCAGTCAGCGCAACTCCCCTATTCCTCTGCCTTACTCATCTTTATTCTCCTTGCGCCATAAGACGCCATGATGACACCTTCTTGCACCATCATGACATGCTTTGCTTACTGATCACCGTACTTGTATTACCAAGGCATTCCCTTGAGTTCCATGACCTTCCATAGTCTGGTAAACATACCTAACCAAGTCGCTACAGTAACAAACACATAGAATAGCATATAAGCATGTAACTTCAGTAGCACAAGCCCTAAGCTTGTGCTCTTTGTTCATACAAGCCCATTATCTGCTACCACCAGTCTACTGTTTGCCACCTGGTCAATAGTCGCTTCGTCGTAACCCGACTCTCTCCAAGAAGCCCACCACGTCCACATCGTTGATCAGGAAGCCCCACCGACGATCCTCACCTCGACTTATGACATCTAGGAAGCCCCGTTGCCGTACCATCAGTCTCGACGATCAGGAAGCCCCGACATCGATCATCGTGTAACCGTTGAGCTTAACAGTCATGGAAACTCAAGGAATGCCTTGGTAATACAAGTACGGTGATCAGTAAGCAAAGCACGTCATGATGGTGCAATAAGGCGTCATCATGGCGTCTTATGGCGTGAGGTGAATAAGGATGAGTAAGGCAGAGAAATAGGGGAGGTGCACTGACTGATGATGACGAAGATGAAGTGAGTCAGCGCAGTAAAGGGAAGTAAAGGAAAATTGTAACAGTTGCCATACTCGGTTCATCTTCCTCAGTATCATTAGCGTCTGAATCGTCAGGATCAGATGGTTCTGATGGCTCACATGATGGGTTATTTTTGGATTCTTCAGTATTTTCTTCTTTGTCTTCTTTTTTATCGTTGTCTTCTTTCTTATCGCTTTCTTCTTCTGGCTTAATATAAGGGTTATCAATTTTAAATTGTTCTTTTTCTCTTGGGTCAGATATACCCAAATATGTACTGATTCGATATCTGATTTCAGATGATTTTCCTTGATCTGATATTCCTAAATCTTTAGCGTGATTCATTAATTCCATTTTATAGTCAGCTTTTATTTTTAATTTTTTGTCTTTGGTAGAATTGTCATACCTGTTAATTTGATCTTGAATTTGTTGTTCCGTTCCATTAATGGGTATTTGTCTAAGGTTACATTGAACTATTAGGTCAACTAACCTTTTGCTATCTTTGGCTTTTTGGATTTTTTCTTCGAGTTCTTTGATAGTTGATGACTGCATATATGTTATTTTTAGCTTGTTAGCAATTATTCGTAATCCTGATAATTTTTGGAGATGTGTTTGCTCACGAGTGTTTGGTTTCTGTCCGTCAGACATAGTTTCGTTATTCGAGGATTTATAAATTCATTAATTGTTTCGTTAGTTGTAGAGTCAAGGCTCATAACCTCTTAAAATCTACACACGTTGTGGTAGACTATGAGGTGCAGTGGTGCAGTGTAGGTGAAGGTGGGTTATCAGCATAAACCAATGTATTTCATGGTAGGGACCAGCTGTTAAGCTCAATGGTTATGCGGTGATCGACGTCGGGGATTCCTGATCGTCGGGGCTAGTAGTACAGCAACAGGGCTTCCTAGATGTCATAAATCGAAGGTGATTGTCAGAGGGGCTTCCTGATCGACACAGTATGCTTCTTGGAGTGAAGTCAGGTTATGACGAAGCGACTACTGTCCTGGGGCACACAGTGGACTAGTGATAGCAGATAATGGGCTTGTATGAACTAAGAGCACAAGCTTAGGACTTGTGCTACTGAAGTTACATGCTTATATGCTACTCTATGTGTTTGCTACTGTAGTGACTTGGTTAGGTGTGTTTACCAGACCTATGGAAGGTCATGGAAACTCAAGGAATGCCTTGGTAATACAAGTGCGGTGATCAGTAAGCAAAGCACGTCATGATGGTGCAATAAGGCGTCATCATGGCGTCTTATGGTGCAAGGCGAATAAGGATGAGTAAGACAGAGGAATGGGGGAGTTATGCTGACTGATGATGATGAAGGGGAAGTGAGTCAGCATATTAAAGGAGAAAGTAAAGGAAAATTGTAACACCAGCCCTCCTTATATACATCTACCATGAGCTACATATACTATAACTATCATAGCTCCTATTCAATTGCATTATCGTTGCATTATTGTTCACTTAGTAAGATGGGTGTTCATATGACCATCTTTATATTTAGTACATTCATTATATTTATTTAATAGTATCCAACGGCGATGTGGAGGCCATTTGTGTCGCTGTTCTGAGCGTTTAAGACCACTGCTGTTATCCGTGACATTATTAATATTCCATCCGGTCTAGCGCTTGTGGATAAATCAACGTGCACCCGGCAATGTTGGCGTATGGGAAGTAACTTCCGTATCTAATCACTACACGTGATCCTTTAATATTCAAAGAAGGGCGGCATCTCGGCACAATCCCCGCTCTTTTCGGCCGCCTAACCTCAAAAGGCAACTGGCAATTTTATAGCAGCATGCGCTGGACTTGAATCGAATCTATTCCGACTTTCTTCGCCCGGTCTCATCAGCTTTCATTTTGTGCTGCGATATGTCGTTTGATAAGCACAATTTCGCGGGTGTTCGGATGCTGTTTAGACCACTATAAGTACATTGTGGATTTCGTCCTCTGATGCCGCCTTTTAAGAGGTCCTCACACTCAAGCTACTACTCAGTCTTCCGCTCCAGCATTTCTAATCAGTCTATCTGGTATCGGAAAGCCTGTTTTCTACCATGTCCTCTGCAGCGGTTGCCGGTACTCTCGGCGGTCTTAGAGACGTACATGGACGGGGCATGAACGTTCACAGTGACGTGCGTTTCTGTTCTGCCGTTACTCACTTAATAAGTCGGAGCTTACTGGTGCAAAATCGGCAATATGTGCAGGTGTACAAGCTCCCCGTCGACACGGAAGAGCACGATGTAAGGAACCTCAATTCAAAATGCTATTTAAAAGTCTTAATGCACAGCGCGGTCCTTCCCAAACTCACACAGCGTCTGACCATTCAACATCGTATCTGGAAGCTCTTAATTGGTGGCTCCGGGCTTTATCCTCCAGACGTCGAAGGAATTGTTGCGAGTTTGCTGGCCCCAAAATCTGACAGCACGGACGAGACCGACCGACCTTCGGTGCTGGACCTGGGATCTGGTTCGGGAATCTGGTTAGTTGATAACACGGGCTAGCCACCCCTCCCAAGAACGCTGGTTTTTAATCGCGGCCTTATGCCAGGGCGGCTGAAATGGCAACAATGTACCCACACTCCAAGGTCGTAGGACTGGATTTAGCCGAACCGAAGCTTCAGTGAGTATGCAGTCTTTAGACCCCTTACGTCCCAAGTCTATACCCTCAAATTTGAATTAAATTACTAACACGATGGTTTTTATTGAGGTCCGTTCCCGAAAACTGCAGGTAAACAAAAAAGATACTTACCTACCCTAAATCATAACCCTGTCCGCGCTAAACTCCTTTCAATCTAGCTTCGTGACCGCAGACGCAACCAAAGGGCTCGAAGAATATGCCGAGTCCTTCGACATAGTGCATTGCCGTTGCGTTGCTGGACATGTCCGTATCTGACCGGGAAATGGTTCCATCGCAAAGTACTTACGAATCTCGTAGGTCATAGATAGGTCGGAGTTAATGCGCATGATCGCAACGATACTCAAGCCTGGTCAGTTTTTTCCGCACCTCCTCGCGCCGAAACGCCGACGTTCAATACGCATTCATTACAGGCGGGCTTCTCCTCCTCGCCGACGGGAACGGTCATGTTTACGCGCCAGATGGACAACCTATTCCTTCTGCAGACACTGTCGATGAATCCACTACAGGCAGTTGGATCGGACGCTGGCTCGCCGAATCTGTTGGCCGCATGCTTTCGTTCTCGGTAAACCCGGAAAAAGCCGGTGGCGCGTTCCTGGAGTTCTATGTGCAGAATGAGCCTAGTCTCGGGTTATTAGGGAAGCGGGTTTACTACAGCCCAATTCAATGGAGCGGGCCAGCCGGTACGACTTCAACGCTCGGTGCACAGGATGAGATAGAGCAAGAGATTGCACGGCTCACCGAGCGGAACATGCTGGTAAGCACTATGACTCGGGTTAGCGTTACTCAGAGGCTGACGATACGGCCTTTTTGGACTATCCAGTACTTCTTGACATCTAGCAAACCGCTGCTCTTGTCAAGTGGGATCCCAAGTGCTACCGTCGACGAATGGCAAAGACGCGCAAGCGCAGATATCCTCGAGCCCCCTGTGTGTTGGAGCTTGAAATGGGACCTTGCATGGGCGACGAAGAGAGTGGTCTAGTTTCCATCGATAGGTGTTCCATCGCCTGGTCGTGCGAGGGTCTATCTAGACTTCCTTTAGTTCAAAGTCTTGCATTTTGGTGTTGCTTCTGTAAGTAAATGAAGGGCGTTTATCTCTGCAAGACCGGGCATGAATAGCCGGTCCAATGTATTACTACTCTTATTAACGGACCCGTCAGCACAGTAGCCCCGTTATGGGTGTGAGAAGCGCGCAACATACGCCATTGTTGGGATATCTCAGAGTACTAATTATGCGGAATTATGACTCGGACTCGGAGGCCTTGTCACGTGCGGACGGAAAGTATCAAAAAGCTGAGCTCCGAGTCCGAGTCTGCCCGCGACTTGAGCGATACTTTCCAGAGTGTCGCGACTCGGGATGGCGACATAGCATAAGTATGGTCATAAAAACTCCTGGACCCGTTCCCCTATCGCCCGCCGAAATTCGTTCGGAATCGACCTCTGGCACACCTGCGTTATGGACAACGCCCTGAGTATGCAACCGATCTTGAGTTTACAATGATAGTTCCAGTTCCTTATCTCACTCATACTACGAACTTAGGTTCCCCGAGTCAAAAGACTTCTCTGAAAATATGCGTAGTCGGAGCTGGCGCGGCAGGTCTTGCTGTTCTCAAGGTCATCAAGGATTCTGATAAGTTCAAAGCTGGCCTATGGTCCGTCGATGCATACGAAGATCGTGACGATATAGGCGGAGTATGGTAAGTCAACACACTCTTCAATAGAAGACGCATACCAACGAAGAGAGTATAGGCTACCAGCTCCTGCTACTAGTGACCCGCCCCTCACGCCTCTGCACGACTCCGTCGTAGCCAACCTTCCCCACCCTGTGATGTGTTATTCAAGCTTCTGGTTCCCCCCATCAACTCCGCTATTTCCCAAGGCCAGCGTCATTGAAGAATACCTCCGCACATACGCCAAGGAATTCAACCTGCGGCCGCACATTCACTTGAACACTGCCGTGACCTCGACGCGTTGGACCGGGACACACTGGAGGGTCAGCACGTCAACCAAGGAGGAACACGAATATGACCGCCTAGTCGTCGCCAGTGGACACTTTCGCGTGCCGTATTTTCCACCTCTTCCCAGGCTTGACTCTTGGCGTGCGGCAAAGCGCGTATTACATTCCGCGTGGTACCGCGCGCCTTCTTACGTCGGCGACAAGGTCCTCGTTGTCGGTGGCGGCCCCAGCGGCACTGACATTGCAGCGGAAATGCGTGGCATGTGCACTGAACTTGTGATCGCCGCGCCCGATGCTACCACAGAGGGTGGAGGGAATATCACCGTACACGGGCGTGCTGTGCGTTTCTCTGACCTAACGTCAGATACCGCGGACTCGCCGCGTACGGTGTATTTCGAGGACGGCTCGTTCGAGACGGACATCGACTATGTCTTCCTCGCGACAGGCTTCTTGTACTCTTTCCCTTTCTTCACCGACCTGCAGAACACTCTGCCCCCACCTGTACCGCCGCTTCCCTCGCATCTGCACAACAGCTCTCAACACCTCTTCCCGCTCGCGCTTGGCATGTTCCCACTACAGGGCGATTTTCCACCGGCAGCCGTGGCATTCGTCGGATTACCAGTGAGGGTCCCTCCGCTCCCACTCTTCGAAGCTCAGGCGCAAGCAATCGTACGCGTATTCAGCGAACCTACATCGCTTGACGTCGCCGCCGAAGCGGACGCGGTGCTCACACGCGTCGCGGAGCTGCGCGCAAACCCCATAATCGGGGACAATCCCGACGCGCTCGCTCATGCGTGGCACCACTTCAGACAACACGAGCACCACATATATCGTGACGCGATGCACGTTTTCGCTGGGTTAACTGGAGACGAATGGAAGGTCCCGAATGGAGTATACAGGCGTATGAAGACAAGTTCGAGTTGAAGCACGCTTGGGAAGCGTTGGTTAAAGCGGAGAAGCGGAAGAGTGGGTGAAAGGCATCGGAGAAGACGGGAATCATGAGTGGGTGGACTTGATGCAGAGGTTATTGGCGAGAGAGGGTGGCGCTGTCAGCCAGAATATTTAGATTGGATTGGGGTCAACCTTTTTCAAAAATGAGTTCCAAAGTACGATCGAAATCAATCGAGTGACTTTAGAAATACACGTACATCTATAGCTTGATTGAAAAGTCATCTTTGTTCAAAGTTGAGGACCATGCGTTTTTACGCCTGTAACTTTTCCTAAGGAAATTACATCCGTCTCGCACCTATAACGAATCAGTGGTGGCCTAGACGAATTCATCAATCTCCAAGTCCATTCAATCCGATATATGCACGACCTAACTGGGAATGCATCTGAGGGGATCACAAATATTACGAGCGTTTTCATTAGACGGGATAAGTAAGATATACAAGCGGCACCTCTTAGTCGAGGGCAATTTCCCTGAACTTCGGCTTTACGCCCTCGAACATCTGATCGCGCACATACCATCCGTCCCTGTAGAACATCTTGTTCTCAAAAAGTAGATACTCCAGTACCCTGCGCGGCTCAGGTGTATAGCCCTCCTCCGCAACTGTGCCGTCTGGACGCAATACCTGCCCACGCGCGTTGCGTATAGTAAGGGTCTGCATGGTCTCGAAGCGCACGACCGCTTGCACACAGTTGCGGTTGCCAAATTTTGGTTCTTCAGCGCCATGGTACAGCGGGTACGCGCGCAGGGAGACGATCCGAACTGGTGAGATAAGTTTGTTGAGAGACCAGGTATATGTGCGCTTTGTTTCAAATGCTCGTGCCATGCTACGATGGAGCAGCCGGACCGCGTGCTCTTGGTATTCGTACGCAGTCAGTTTCGTCAGCGTTTTCGAGTCACCACTAATTTAGAAAAAGGCAATTTAGGGCTGTGGCCTAAACATAATATTTTTTGACATACGATGCAATCGCTTGGTTGATTCGAATGTACGCATCGAGCATCTCCCGGCGGTAGGGAGCGACCCATCCATTGTCGTGCGTCGACTTGGTGCGGAACAGTTGTGGATGTATCCGCCACTTCGTCAGAATACCAGGAAAGGCAAAGTCGGTAGCCAAGCGGAACATACTAGCTTATAGGTGCACGATCAGTACAAGAACTCAATTGGTACAATTTGCACGAACCTTAATATGTTCTGTATACTATTGCGCCAATTGTCGCGCAAAGCGCGGAAGCTGGTGGGCTTCGACGGTATGCGAAGGTCTGCCAGATCCTAGTTAGCGACTCTAGAGATATCATAAAGAGGTCGACATACCCATGAGCATCGCCTTGCTCGACCATGGATCCATTCCTGTACTCATGGACAGCCGGAGCATTTCGAGCTGCTGGCCTGACTGCTCCATTTCGCGTGCAAGCACTGCCTGGCGGACTCTATGGAACGCTTCACCATCTGATTTTGGGATCACCGGAGCGCTTCCAGTGGGCCTAGCACTGGGCGTAGAACCTACGACCGCAGCTGAAGATGCAGTCGGTGGAAGCGTGCGATTCTTGAGCTGGGAACTAGGAGAAGGATTTGTCGTCGACGCCTGTGCAGCCGAGCGCGGCGTACGCGCGGTGCGCTGCTGCGCGTACCATCGAGCCTGGCCGCGCGAAAGAAGGAAAGGCGGCGAAAGCAGCGGGCGGCAGCAAGCCTTGGTGATCATGGGCGGACGTGACGGCAAGCGCAAATAAAACTCGAGAAATTTCAGACTTGATTACGTCAGTAAAATTGCTTGGTTTCCGGATCTGAGCGGTCGGGAGTCATCAGCCATTAAAACTTAAGCAAGCTTGGTCACCGCCCTCGACGTTGAGCTCACCATGGAGTTTGTCGCCGCTCCTCCTGTTCATCGTGTGCTTTGCGCAGACTGCGGTATGTACCCTGTGCTGCTCTGCATACTTTGTCTTATATTTTTAATTTCTAGGCACTCCGATTGAGCCCAACTCTGCGAATCTCTGTATCCCCTGTCTGCGAAATTCGTGCGTCTAGTAGTAAAGATCTTCTTTCATGCCTTTTCATCATGTCTTGGACGTAGTGTCGATATAACAGAGGGTATTCCGAAACAAGGTGTGTCGCATCTGTTCGGTGAATACAGCGCATACATTGACCAGTGATCGTCATTCTGGTAGCTTCGCTCTCGTTTTGCAGAAACTGCGAGCGATTTCTATCCCCGCCTCAAACATGGACGATCGCTGAGCCGGAGTCGCGCTTGCTTCTTGCAATATGTCTCAAAAAGCTGAAGGGTCTGAACAAGGTTCGCCTCATCGATGCTGGCTTCATCTGGACGGAGCCGCACTCGAAGCGCATAAAAGTCAAGCTAACGATTCAAAAAGAGGTATGTGTCTTCAACCATTCATTGATTTGTGTCGTATATATGGGATTATAATCTACGCCAGGTCTTCACGTCGACGATCTTGCAGCAGATCTTCCAGGTTGAATACCTCGTTCAGTACACGCAGTGCCCCGACTGTGCTAAGCTTGCAGCCAAGAACACATGGAAGGCACTTGTGCAGGTCCGACAAAAGGTCCCGCACAAGCGTACGTTCCTTTTCCTCGAGCAGCTCATCCTCAAGCACGGCGCACAAAAGGAGACAATATCGGTGAAGGAGGTACGCGACGGGCTTGATTTCTTCTACAGTCAACGCAATCATGCGATAAGAATGGTCGACTTCCTGACCGGTGTCGTGCCCATTCAGTGCGTATATCTCCTGTTTCACACATGTTCTCTCCGGTCTGACATTGACATCTTCAGTACAAAATCTTCGGAACAGCTGCTTTCTACCGACACACACTCGGGTACATCAAGTTACAAATTTACCTACTCCGTCGAGATTGCCCCGATATGCAAAGACGACCTCGTGTGTCTCCCCTTAAAACAGGCGCGCTCACTTTCAAATATCTCCCCGCTTACATTATGTACGCGCGTCGGGAACTCACTCCACCTAGTCGATCCGGCCTCCCTGCAAGCCATTGACGTGAGCGCACCTGTATTCTTTCGCGCCCCGTTCGAAGCGCTTGCGAGCGTCGGCGACTTGGTTGAATTCACCGTGCTCGACGTCGAGCCGTCAGGACCGACCCGCGGCAAGTGGGTCCTCGCAGATGCACAGGTTGCGGTGAACGGCGCGTTCCGCTCATCCGGTGCTAATCACGACGAAGACATGGACTTTGACGAGGGTGCGCTCGATCAGGTCTACCACACACGCACACACCTCGGCGCGATCCTCCAGCCTGGCGACGCAGTGCTCGGCTACCACCTCTCGAATGCAAACTTCAATTCAGACGCGTTCGCCGACCTGCCGTCTGGACGCATACCAGACGTCATTCTCGTACGCAAGACGTACCCGCATCGCCGGAAGAAGAATCGCACCCGCGCGTGGAAGCTGCGCAGTATGGCGAAGGAGGCTGAAGCGGATGAGGGTGCAGCAGAGAGCGGTCGCAATAAAAGTGGACCCGGAGGCGTTATTGGACGCATGGGCGGGCGTGACAAGAAGAAGGTCGAAGAAGACTACGAGCTGTTCTTGCGCGACATTGAGGAAGACGAGGAGTTACGTGCCGCAGTGAATCTCTATAAGGCACCTGGATCGGGACCAGCCACGGCAACCGGGAAAACACGGCAGAAGGGCAAGAGCCAGTATTCCATGGATGTGGACGGAGGAGAGGTACAGGAGGAGGAGCCGCAGGCAGCTGCACCCACGGAAGATGAGACAGACGAGGAGGAGCCTGACTTCCCGGAAATAAAACTGGACGAACTGCTAGAAGACTTCGACGAGATGACGCTCAAAGAGAGTGAAGACACTTAATGCTCGGAGCTTGTACCATTTGTTGTAGTTATTAGTACTTTGTTGTTGATACATCTAGATTACAATGGATAAAGTAGCAGAAGCAATGCATAGAAGACTCTCGACTGGTCGAGACCACCACGCATACCGAACCTCTACGACGGCAAGCCAGTGGGCAACTTGTCCCTCGTACGCTCCTGGCCTAGATTTTCGAATAAAAATGAGTATTATGTTTTCACAGCGTATAATTAAGGACGCACTGTTGTAATGCAGTAATTTTTCGATGAGGTCCACATGAGTAAGGACCATACGGCGGCAACAGTAACGCTTCAGCTGGAGTTCGTCCAGCGCTTCACTGCGGTAGGAGTGGACCAAAGCCATAAGAAAGCGGCATACAGCGCAGAGGCTGAAGACGCACCCTTCGTTAATGCCCTGGGCGAGCAGAGTCATGTACTGGTTCCACTTGTCGCCGACGACCTTGCCGCACGAGAAGCAACGCACTGGGATAATCTACAGAGGGTAGTGAGCATCAGCGTATTTACTTAGACTCGAGAGCGCGTACCATGATGGTGGACGTTAAGATGGTGGACGTTAACTCTGAAGCGCGAGCACCAAATACACTGGCTGACTGGATGCAGAAAAAGAAATCCGGCCGATGCTGATGTAAGCATACTCCCGACGTGTTGCGCCAGCTCACAGCCCGGACGCCTCTGTCCACTACTACTAACCCCCTTCACGTCGAAGTGCATTCGCCCCCGTCGCCGCGCACGACGTACTCGCACGTCCCATGGAGCAGCAGCAGCAAAAGGCGCCGCAGGATCTCCGTAATGTCGTCAATTTCCTCCGGAGCAGCAAAGCGGGCATGAAGACGCGTGTAGGCGTCCTCAACGGCAAGCGCACTGACTACTTCAAGGGTAAGCGTCTATCCTTCTTTCCTATGTTTAGCTGCTTGCCGACCGCGATCGTCTTTCTCCAGGAAAGCACGCAGTCAAAGCTGTTTTATCACCAGCGTACGCTAAACTGAAGAACGTGCCCAAGGTGGCCAGCGAGGACGAGGCTGTCCTACTACTCAACTCCATCATCCCCTACGCCTTCTACTTACGCGTCGATCGAGGACAACCTCCGGGTAACGGCGGCGGGGGGCCCAAGCATCTTGTCATCAACTCGATGCAGACGTTCCGTGCGCCCGACCTCTATGCGTGGTTTTACGAGGGACCCCAGTGGACTCTTTACCTCGGTGGGCTCGCGATGGTTTTCGTCCTTCTCGCAGGTGTCATGTTCCCTCTCTGGCCGGGCCCACTTCGTCTCGGCGTGTGGTATCTCTCCATCGCTGTCCTCGGCCTTGTCGGCGTATTCATCGCCATCGCCATACTCCGCTTAATATTCTACGTTATCACCGTCATCGTCGCCTCACCAGGAATATGGATATTCCCTAAACTCTTCGCAGACGTTGGCGTTGTAAGCATTACGGCTTCCCACCACTTTAATATTTTTTGTTTGAACTTCTTTGTTTTATTATAGATCGAGTCTTTTGTTCCCTTCTGGGAGTGGGATCTACCCAAAAAGAAAAAGTCGCGCAAGCAGAAGAACGGCGACAGTGCAGATGCGGAGATGAAGAAAGGAAAAGGGAAGGAGCGTGCTGACTCAAACGCGGGCGCTTCCCTGCCGCAGAATGGCGGTGGCGCGTTTATCGAGGAAGTTGACACTTCGGGCGACTCGCGGCCGGTCAGCCGCACAGCACGCGTGGAAGATGCTCCCGAAGACGACGAGTAAAGGCCCATTTGGACACTTGATCCTGCGTGAACATAATAGCAATGGATCTTTTCTACCTTTCCCTCATTATTCCCCGGGTCTTAGCATTGTATATGCCATACTCAATAGCTATAGCTGTGCGGCTGGACTGCCTGTAAGGTATACCGTATACCCGGTCTAGCTTACTCTGAGTCGAGACTCTTCTAGCTTTATTAGTAGCACTGGCCGTATATATTACACTTTTAATCGCCAGTTTCATCGAGTTTGTTGAACATATTCTAATATGACTGCAAGGATCAAACAGTAGGAACAAGTGGAAGTTTCTAGACTGGGGTAGTGGCTCCTGCTTTCTCCTTGTCGAGTATTCGTTGCACACGTCGTGCACTCTCAAGAGTCTCTTGCGCCTGCTCCCGCGATACATGGCTACGCATCGCTTGGTACGCGAGTGAGTAGCTCCGCAGCGCCTCCTGGTACGAGCCCTCTTCCTGTTCAGGAAGCAATTTAATATCAGCCCTGACCGACGGAAACAAACTTGTAAAGTCCTCCAGAGAGAGACAACCCAACGAACCTCATAGCAAACTCCCGCATTAAACAACACCGTGGGATACGTCTCGTCACACAGCGCGATCTCTGCGTCTCCTCCATCAGCATCGATATCGTCGTCCGTTGCACTGCGTCCGCCACCGCCGCGGGCTCGCGTATGCCCACGCACGGCCTCGTCGTACAGGTTCACCGCGCGTTGCAGCACGTGCGGGAGATCGCGGGCAACCACAGCGTCGTCTGGGTGCGTGCGACGCAGGTCCATCAGCAACGCCATATGAGCATTCTCGATCTGAAGGGCCTGACAAAGCTCCTGCACACTCGGCGGTGAGCGGCGCTTGGTCTGCGCGGCGGACGAAGACTTGGGCTGCACGAGCAGTGCGGAGGCTACTCGATATAGAGTGATAGCATTCCTGTAGACGAAAGAAGCGTTTCCGGACGGTATTAGAAATAGGATGTGGAAAAGGGCGGGAAAAATATAAACTTACCCCGCCTTGCCTTGCCGTGCGTAGAATGCACCCAACCGCTCCATTGGCGCTGCCAACTCGGTTTTCGTCAATGATACCCAGGATGGAAGTCCCAGCTCCCCGTCTATGGCATTTGGGGCTAGGATATCACGTATCCCGTGCTCGTGTGCCTGTTGCTGGGTCTGCTTGCTATTTTTCTCTACATCAGTACGATCTTGTTCAGGCGTAGAAGTACTCTCCACGCGGCTACTGGTACCGACACCAACGAACCCGCGCCACACATCGTGCGCGAGCCCGTACTCCGCGCGTACGACACGTAAAACCTCCGCTACCGCAAACCCAAGCCAAACCTTCTCCTCTGCAGGTCGCGAAAGAGCTTCCGCGAGCGCGCCTAGTTTTAGGGCCAGCGCAACTGCCCGCATGCGGGTGCGTGTGTCACATGCGTCCGCATCTGCAGACGAAGTCGCGGTACGCTCGGAGTCCAGCAGTGCGCGAAGCGTGAGTCGGGAGACAGACTTGGCAGGAGCTGCGGGAGTGGATGAAGATGAAGAGGGTGATGCGGGGGCAGAGACAGGGATGGAGGGATGCCGTTGGTCACGGATGAAGAACGAGAGGGCTTCCCTAAGGACGGTGAAAGCTTGGTCGAGTTGGTGGTCCGCCTCGAGGACCTCAGCGAGGACGATAGCAACACCGGAGATTTTTAGGTACGGGTCTGGCGAAAGGGAGGAAGCGGGAAGAGTATTGACAACTTCCCAAGCCCTAAAGTGGAGCAAGAATAGGTTAACGCTTGCAAGAGTATTGGGTTAATTAAACGCGGTATACTGACCTTGCTAGGTGCCTCTGACTCAGTTTCAAGTCTCCCCTTTGCTTTGCCCGCAAACCGGCACGCAAGTCTCCTCGAACCTCTTTCGGCCACATCGTGAGGGTCATGTAAAACTCGTACCTGAAATTAACAAACATGAGCTACGTAAATACGCCGAGGCGCTTTGCGAGCTCACAGTCCCCATGTTGTCGCACTAATGCCAAAAACGAGCAGCGCGCCGATAATATATGAGACGCGTATGGGAGACTCGGACGCGTTCGAGTCCGAAGGTAGTCTTGAGGGCCTTGCGGAGCCAAATGCTCTTTCTTGAACACGCGAATGTATCCTGGACCGACCCAAGCCCGCTCTTCCAAAAGCATTCAGCTCAAGGCATGGGTCACCTCTTAAATGCTTTGCCTGTAGTAGAGGCAGCCTTTTGAGGGCTGATGTTCGCGAAAGCATGGTTGCAGCAAGCTTTGGCTGTTTGTCGGGCGACTCAAAGGAGCTCGCCTCGAGATCGGCGCTTCGGCATCTCGGCATCGGCAATCCCTATATCTTCCTCGGTGGATTGAACTGAGACTTAGAAAGTTATCCCTACAAAAGTGACACACTGTAGGAGGATTGACTGATTACAATGTATACGCCGCAGACACACTCTAAAAGCATCAGCATGGCGATAAATAATTACCGTCGTATGACTCTGTTTACAAAGTCACCTCCAATACAAAAAAATAGTTTCGAATGGCATCTCGATATTTCGCCGAAAAAAAATTGGCAATAAAGATTTATCTACAACAGTTCAGAAGCTTAAGATCCCTTTTCTTTCAATCCTATACCCATGATGTGGAGGCCGTCAACCCAAGGTTTGTCTAAAATGTGACTATGTGGTAGGGGGCATACAATAGTGATGTTTAAGATTGCAAAACTGGGCAGACATTTATTCTGGATTCGAGATGTTTTCACGAAAATTACATGTCATGGGAGTTTAGATCTATCAATCCTTTCATGTTTTCCGTTCGACGGCGATTGACCCGGAAATGAGTGTAGGAATTCATGTTTGCCCAAGAATTCAAGGCGAGACAAAACGCATCTCCGTAGTCATTTGGAAGCGTAACTCTGGACATGGGCAGGGAACTGGCAGTTGGGGACTAAAAGCCATGTTGATGTCGCACGAAAAAAATAACCACTCCAAGCATCCAACAGAAGTGAGCAAGCAAAGATAGCCCAGCTTTGAATTTGCACCGGAAGCGATAGAAGACAACAAGCCGGGCAATAAAACACGCACAAAACCATTTTGTCAGGCTAAAAGGTCACACATCTATTCTCCATTGGACTGAGAGGCCCCGGGGCGAACAAGAATGCGACGGAGGCACCCTTAATAATTGCTAGTCAAAAACATTACCCCAAATATAGTATCCAACCACGGCTATATGTACCAGCCGTACTATCCATTAGTACGGAGCAGCGGCGGCTTGGCACTAAGAACGGTTGGTCAGAACTTACGATAGCAAAGTTTAAGGAAAAAACTCACAGCCTTGAGTTGATCAAGGTACCACGTGCAGCTTGGTAAGTCAGCCTTCTCGAGGCACTGGGTGAACTCTGAAGATGAAGAAATGGCATCGAGCGTCAGACACGACGGAAAAGTGTAGAGGGTGGACAAAAAGCACGTACGCTTCGCTTGGATGTCACAGCTAATCCCAGACCCATTCGACTGGGCAACAGGCGCCGCCTGAGCGACGGGTTCAGGAGCAGGCGCGGGCTCGCTCCGTCCGCCGAAGAGCATGTTCGAGAGACCGTGTCCAATGGTCGAACCAATAGCGACGGAACCTGCGGTCGCAGCCATCTGCGCCATCATGCCTGGCTCGCGTGTCGGGGCAGCAGCGGCAGCGTGAGGAGCTGGCGGTGCGGCGGGAGGTGCGCCATAACCGTGCGCGGGCGCCGCAGCCGTGTGTGAGCTGCGAGTCTGTGCGGGCGCGGATGCAGGGGCGGCGCGGGGTGCCGGGCGAGAACGAGACTGACGCTGCAGGATATAAATATAGTCAATATCTAGAATATTTACGAGAGTGGTCAACGCACAGCCATGGCGTTAGTGGTGGTGGTCAAAAGCAAAGAGCGTAGAAGACCCAGACGGTGAGCAAAGAAAGTATTGGTTTCCGGCTAAAGTGCACGTCAGCACATCTGCCGAATTTTCCAGAGGCCGTATTGCACCGGCCCTAAACGAATTCTCGCGTCCTTATTGGCTCACGATCGATGCTTCCGGTTTTTCCCATCGAATAATTCATAAGTACAGTCGAACCCCTCGATTTGAGATTGGTGGAAGGATTTTCATATGCAATTCACGGGGTTATATTGTAAAAGGGCATGGCTCTGTTATGTCGGATGACTTGGTGGAAACAAAATCCTATGCAAAACATGAGGTTATGCAAATTGAGGGAGATTCAAATCAAGGGGTTCGACTGTATCACAAATTCATATTCATTTCTTGAATTACTACACTATGAGTGGAGGCGCCACGACAAATCTAGAGGAAATTACAACAGTAATTACGCATGTACGTGCAGCGAAAGCAAGCAGAAAACAAAGCGAGGAAATCTTAAAACCCAGAATCTAAACTCTTCAAACCTGAGGCTGCCACATCTTGCTGTTGACAAACGCGAGCAGTTCAGCATCGGTCTTCGCACGGAGGGCTGTAGACAGGTCAACACCCTGTAGTAGAATTATATAAGACACTCTTCCTCAATCGAATAAAAACGGAATTCTTACCTCTTTCTGAGAGGCACGAATGACGCGCAGGCGATGTTCGCACTGATGGCACGAATGCGCTCGACGCGCGGGTAGATCATCTCAAGAGCACGCTCCTCTTCTGTGAGTGAATCAGCAAGTGCGAGCGATGCAGCCTCGACCATGTGATCCGTTATGGAGGACGCGCGAGAAAGGATTGCACCAAGGCCTAGACCTGAACAATAGCACAGCTGTCAGCCGTCTTCCCTCAAATGTACTCTAAAAAGGAACATACCAGGGAAAATGTACATGTTATTGCCTTGGCCCGGGTAGTACTCCTTGCCCTTGTACGTCAGCTGTGGGAAGGGCGAGCCTGACGCAAAGACGACACGCCCATCCGACCACTCGACTGCCTCGTCGAACTGGCACTCGGAAAGCTTGACCGGGTTCGAGAGAGGGAATATGATCGGGCGAGCGTTAAGACCTGCCATTGCTTCGACTACCTCTTTGTTGAATGCGCCCTAGGAAAATATAATGCGTTAAAAACATTGCGTGCTGAGGACATAAAAAGATACATACACTGATCGTAGAGAGGCCTAACAAAGCAGTCGGACGGACATGCTCAATAATGTCAAGCAAGTTCTTCATCGGGGGACCAGAATAGTCATTACGCGAGAAGACTACACGGAAGGAAATTGAAAAGTTAGCACTACGACGGGGATGGACCCAAAAAAAAAAGAATTAACATACACTTCTTGTGCTCGGCCATAGGACCACGTCCATCGTAGATAAGCCCCTGCGAGTCGACGAACCATACACGACGACGTGCCTCCTCCTTAC
Source organism: Coniferiporia sulphurascens (assembly GCA_002794785.1). Lineage (NCBI taxonomy): Eukaryota > Fungi > Basidiomycota > Agaricomycetes > Hymenochaetales > Hymenochaetaceae > Coniferiporia > Coniferiporia sulphurascens. The sequence continues at coordinate 377,680 of NBBA01000010.1, read as the reverse complement.
TCATACCTTGCAGCGTGAAGAAGCTCATCAACTGCATCGCGACGCCCACGCCCGCGGATCCAGCACCCAGGAATAGGATGCGCTGTTCCGAAAGAGGCGTCCCGGCCGCGGCCGACGCGACCTTCGCAGCGTTAACAAACCCGGATAAGATGACTGCACCGGTACCCTGGATGTCATCGTTAAACACGGGGTAACGATCCCGGAAGGCACCGAGGTACTCGAAGGCATGCTCCGTGGAGAAGTCCTTTACGCCCAGAGTCAGCTTAGGAATAGTGCAAGAGATTGGATGAAGCGTACTTCAAATTGTATGAGAAGCTTGGGGAACGTGGCGCGCATTTCGCGCATGAACTCTTCCATGAATTCAGACATCTCTCCGTCGGAGACGCGACGCCGCCTAAGACCGAGGTAGAGAGGGTCATCGAGGAACTTTTGATTATTCGTCCCGAGGTCAAGGCAAATAGGGACAGTTGACGAAGGACGGATGCTAATAATAGGAAGATTCAGATGCCTATGACTGCGGATTAATATGCGAAAAGCGTACCCGGCACCGGCGACATAGAGTGACAGTTTTCCAATGGAGATAGGCATACCGTTTACGCCGAGGTCACCGAGACCCAAGATACGTGAACCTTCCGCGCGACACTTAGTACCAGTCAGTTTCCCCTAATATAGAATGACGTACCATCAGTCACCACGGAAATGCGGGCCTCCTCTTTGCGTGGCCAGCTTCTAAGAATGTTGCGGATATTCCCTTTATCCTCTATGGAAACGAACTTTACCACATGAGACAAAATGTCAACAATCAGAAGGCGAAGATTATGAATGAGGACACGCACAATGCCCTCTGGGCGGCGGTATATGTGCGAGTACTGAAGACATGCATCACCAACGGTCGGTGTATAAATCAACGGTGTAATTTCCTGCAAGGGGCACGAGACGTTATAAAAGGTTCATTGACAATAGCAGAATAGAAGTAGACGACGCACAGACGTGTTCTCAAGACAGATATGGTAGAACGTGTTCTCGTCCGACTGCTTGAGCTGACTGAGGTAGATGTACTTTTCGATGCCCTTGTCCTTTGAACGCAGCTGCGCCAGGCAGCGCACGACGTGGACCGACCCATCGAGAGCGGGAGGTGTCAATCCATGCGCAGGCTTTGCTGGCGCTGTGATATGCGTGTCAAGAACGTTAAGACGGTTCAGTATTGTCTCCATAGCGAGAGTGTAGAGTGCAGAAAGTCGAAAGTAGGATGGGGAAACAACATACGTTGGGGAGCGACTTTAAGCTTTTGTACGCCGTCCGCGGACCATACCGGAATCAGGACACGGGTCATGTTATTAAATGGATATATGCGACGTAAAATGCAGAAAAATGGGGTGACTCGATTCTGAGACCGGTCAGAAGAGAAGTGTGCACGAGAACCAGGAGGGAAGTTCGGAGGGCACCCGTTGGTTCCGTTTGTAGTCTTTTATACACCGCATCTCTCACTGACGGCCCACAGCAAAGTTTAGGCACCAGGAAAATGATGAAAAGATGTGTCGGGTGTGAAAGCGCCGGAGGCCATCGCTATAGTAAGCTCATGACTCGCTTTGGGAGTCCCGTCGGTGTAGCGAGGCGACCCGCCCCTAGACCCGGGTAGTCCCAGTCTCTAGCAGGTGACCGCACCCAGCAGCCCAGTAGGACAAATAGAGCGTCCATCGACGGCGTCGGGACTCCGAGAGATGCTCAAACACAGACCACAGAACTGAAATGCATTGCGATTGGTTTCTGAGAGTGTTTCGGCAGGACGCGCCTCGCGTGAGCCATCGTGATGGTCGCTGGAGACTTGCATAGGCGACAGCAAATGCATCCGCGGCACGCCCGAGCTCACGCACGTTACAGTAAGTATGGGGTATACGGCGATCCGGCCTGAATTAGGGTTCAAAGTTATACAATTGGTACAGTCTTACAGGCTAAAAATGTGGGAGTAAATTAACGGTATACTACAAGAAGACAAATCAAATAAACGGAAAAGGTCCGGGGTGCAAAGTTTTCGTTCGAGTCAAAAATCAGAAATCACGTCCCCTCAGTAAACCGCTCGACCTCGTAGATGTGGTAACTAGCCCGTCACGCTGCGCTGGTTGCGCGGCACGTCTCGGTGCAAGCGGGGGTAAGGGTGGTGATTGTACAAAACCCATGGGAGATAGCGCCGCGGTCGTGTAAGGTGAGAAATGTGACCGTTCCACAACCACGCTCGACCCCTTATAGCTCGTCGACCAGTCAGAAACAGGCCGGTCGTTCACGATAGCACTTCGTGGAAGACTGACGGTCATCCACGACTCCCGCCGGGTTGCCTCGCGCGGTACATCGAACGTGAACTTAGAGTCCGTATCTGGCTCTGCATCCGACATTCGCGAGAACATCCTTCTGCCTGAAGGAGAATGATATAGTCAGTCAACAAGTGGTTCGTACTCCGTCCAATTCCGCTCACCGGTTGGGGATCCATAGCCTACTGGTTGCACGTATTGCATCATAGGTGGCACTCGGCGATGGTAAGGAGTCTGACTGGTTCTCCGTTTCCTCCAAACATAGAAAGATCCCAAGAATAGTAGCGATAAGAATATAATTGCACCGAGAACCCCGCCGACAATCGCACCAACGTTCTTCTTAGCAGGGGTTTTGTCAGGGGTTTCCATTGTCGAGATGGAAAAACCTGTGATGGTATAATTGCGACCCTTATTACCGGTGATGGCATTTATGGTGATGTTGTGTTGGCCCACAGGTAAAATCTCAGATATGAAGAGCATCTGGTTCACGAGTGAAGTGTTTTGGGAAAGAGCTGGCTCTATCCTGCAATACGGCAAACTTCCGTCCACACTGTAGTTGGCTGCCAGTTCGTCTTGACCAGTGGGTATGTTACCAACGACACTTATTTGCGAGCCTTATTTGATTGTCATTCTTGCAGCAACTGGTATCAAAGGTAGCACTGACCATGAAAAGACAGGAAAGCAGATGCGTTTGGGTCATTTGTCGAGTGAAGCGTCTTGCTGCCGCTGCCAGAGCTCGCATTGACGGACAATTGCCACTGCCCGTGATAAACGACAGACGGGTCATTATCGTCTGTAAATTGAGGTTGCGGCTATCCATGCTCATTGAGATTTGCCGTGACTAAAAGTGAACTTCGTTTGACTTACCGGATTGCCGTTTTGTCCAGAGTTACCCCCGTTCCCGCCGCCGTTCCCGCCGTATCCTCCCATTGACCGATTCGCTGTATTAGCGTAGTCATCAGCAGCGGCCTCATAGGACAACGGGGAGCACAACACGCACAAACTTTGTGATATGTATTGGCAACTCGGTGTCCGTAGGCAAGTGAACTGGGCTGAGCGACAACCCCAACTTGTTGAAAAAAGGAGCGAAGGAGGCAGTCAATCTATCCGCCGAAACCATTAGCGCCCCGGCTCAACGAAACAAATTGCGTACACATACGCCGTAGAGAATATGAAGATAATCAAAAAGGACCAGCCGGAAAGGGGAACGAAGATTGTGGGGGGTCGTAGACCAGTCCACCTCAGCTCTCCCGTCCTATAACCCCTAGCTATAATTATCCGAACGGAAGATGTTGGTTACGCTGCCACCCTTCGGACTGCGGCAGAACACAGATGCAGTGCCTAGCCGTCACAAGTAGCGATCAACGCTACGCATGCAACGATGCGAATTCCCCTCCGGCGAAGACAGGCCTGCGAGACGATCCTATGGAAGCGCTCAGAGGTGGGGCGACTAATTGATAATAGCATCACTTCATCTTGCTGTCGTTAGGCGTAGTCTGGGAAGAGCTACACATCTGAGATGTACACGCGGGCCCGGGTGATGGTAGAGAGCGTCGGGCGTTCAAACATAGATATCATTTCGTCGAGAATGGCAGGAGCATCATCACTCAATGATTGTTCTCAGGCATCCAAAAAGCCCCACTAGTTAGTTTATGGATAGCAGACGAGCTACAGAACTTGACGGAGATAACAGCCACTGCAAAAGGCGTAATCAAACTTCCTCGTAAAGCGTTCGAGCAGCGAGTGAGTCCATAGATATTCCCATGTCGTAAGGAACATCGATAAGAGAAAGCTGCTGAGCCGAAGAGATCATAACGAAGTCCTCCGATGCATAAAGCACAAGCAAGAGGCGCCCTTTGTAGCGAGTTCCCCTGAGACGGTGCAGACGGATCAAGTTGAAGTTGATTGTAGCGAGCTGAAGTGTTCATCATACAGGGCAGCTGCGGAGGTTCAAATTAAGAGGCCGATACTGCGGAACCAAATTTGCCTTTTCGGATTTAGCCTGCTAGTACGTTTCTCTCTGTCTCTCCGTTCCTAGTCGACTGGTAGCCACATATCTTTGATTCTGGTCACCTTGACTATATGCATTTTCCCGCGCTCAACAAATGGATAATGGATTTATATATTAGTCCCATTATCTTGCTAAATTAGAATATTGAATCGGGCCGTCCGTAAATGAAGTACTAATGCTCGAATTAAAAAAAGGTGCCCGTGCGGGCACAGATCCATTCCAAGGGACACGCGGGATTGTAGGACTTAAACTTCCAGTACATAGCTGACCGAAAAGAAGTAGTAAAAATCACTACAGCTGTGGTACCATTCCGTGATATGGAGGTGTCCGGTTTTCTGCATATGCACAATCGAAAAGTAATATTATAGAGCTACATACTATGATAACCAGTGAGTGGGAGTAGCAACGGGATGCAAAAGAAAATGTAAAGACGTATAACCACATAGTCCCGCATGAATATGAAAAAAAAAAGATAAATCGTCCAAACGGAATAAAGAGGGTGTCCGAAAAGCAAAGGCAATCTATACCATGCGCAGCACTTCGTCCATGCAGTCGAATTAGAATTCAGGACCAGACACACTGTCTCGCTGTGTCCTCTCCCTTTTCCCCGGAAGCTTGTGGGCGGCAGTCGGGGTCAGGGGACGTTATCAACTGGTATGTGAGCGTAAAAGCTTAATTCTGGACCCGAGTGGCACGAGTTGCGGAAGCCAGTTCGTGATATTTTCGTAATATGCTGTGACCACTAGGGTCTTGCATCCAACCTCGATTAGGATTAGCGTCGGGAGATCCTGCGACTACTGTCTGCGAAATGGACGATGCTGAATCCGAGAGGCTGCCACGTTGAGCGCTTAAGTTTGAGTATTGAGACAGCCCAACGATTGGCATAAGTGAGGTCCGGCGAACCAGTGGTTGATGACTTGACTCCTTGGTATTATACCCATATATACCTGCCGCTAATGGATCGATGATAAACGGACTCGGCTCTGTCGGATTTCATCAGTAGGTGCTTGGTGAGCCGATTATAATTACTACAAACCTAATCCCGAGGCTGCAGAAAGTCTAGCAACACTCTCGGATTGATCCAGAGACTCTTCCGGAATGGCATGCAGAATGAGAGTTCTTCGTCGCCGCCGGTAATAAAACGCTCCCAAAGAAAGTAGCAACAAAAATATCAATGCTCCAAGGACCCCGCCGACAATCGCACCAACGTTCTTCTTAGCAGTGGTTTTGTCAGGGGTTTCCATTGTCGAAATGAAAAAATCTGTGATAGTATAATTGCGACCCTTATTACCCGTGAACTTGAAGCCATTTATGGTGATGTTATGTCGGCCCACAGGTAAAATCTTAGATGTGAAGAGCATCTGGTTCGTAAGTGAAGTGTTTTGGGAAAGAGCTGGCTCTATCCTATAATGCGGCAAACTTCCATCCACACTGTAGTTAGCTGCCAGTTCGTCTTGACCAGTGGGTATGTTACCAACGACACTTATTTGCGAGCCTTATTTGATTGTCATCAATGCAGCAACTGGTATCAAAGGTAGCACTGACCATAGAAAGACAAGAAGGCAGATGCGTTTGGGTCATTTGTCGAGTGAAGCGTCTCGCCGCCGCCGCCAGAGCTCGCATTGACGGACAATTGCCACTGCCCGTGATAAACGATAGAAGGATCATTATCGTCTATAAATTGAGATTGCGGCTATCCATGCTCATTGAGACTTGTCGTTACTAAAAGTGAACTCTGGTCAACATACCACGCTTTCGTTATACTGGCCAGAGTCGTCGCTAATACTAGAGTCGCTTTCCATTCCTAAGTTGCTACGACGACTGTATGTTCGTAAACGCGCTAGCGGAAAAAACAAGGCAAATTCAAGAATGCTCAAAAAGATAGTAACTTGAAGAGCTGAATGCCGATGGCTCAGTATTCCAAATCCTTCCTGAGGGAAGCGAAAGGAAAGGAAATATCTAGAAGAGTCGGTCGTTTCAGAAATAGATAATACGGAATGAAGACGGCCTGCGCCGGAGGAATGAGTGTGGGTATGGATGTTCGCCGAGAGAAAGAGTATGCGCGGCCAAGGGCGAGACCACAAGGGCAGCCTCTTTCAATCATGTTGCTACTTAAGTCACACGAGTGCATATAAATAGTCTGATTCAAGACTGTTTAGTCTATTGTGTTCCCCCAATGCGAGCATGTCCGCACGAAGAAATATCAGGATTTTTACAAGAGTTCACATCATGCCACACAGTAGTTGTCAGTGAGCTCACCAAGGAGACCCCAATCTTTGATGTTCATACGGTGATCGCTGTTGGAATTCAGCAATTCGCGGCGCGAGCGAATGCACTCCGTATCCAAGAATATCGTGTAACCAGTAGATAATCGCGCGAGGGAAACCGAGCGCGCATACATGCAATGAAAAAATTACGAGAAATATTTTAAACTCCGATGCCGTCTCGGCATCGAGCTCGAATTTCAACAATCACTTCATCGGCGACTCATCAAGGCAATTGTAAGTCACTAGGAGATGGAGAACAACGCTTACATTGTAAGACACAGCAGGACCGAAATCTGTATATCGAGATGTCGAGAAGCATCACGAGAGTAGGCAAGTTTTCGACAGGCGCGTCTGGAAGTTTATACATGGCCGGATTAGGAAGCTTCTAAAAGTGTTAATTGCATATTGCATAAAAGGAAAGAGAATCGGCATGGGCGGTAATAACAAGACTACACGGCTCGCTGGAACTCGTTGGTTTTTTTTTGCTCACTAATGAATCACAAGCTAGTAGTTAAAGATCTCGTGCATAATCTCGATACAAAATACCTTTGGAAATGCAGAGGATACGAGTTCACTGAAATCATGGTAGAAGCCGAGGGATACTTAAGAATCGAATTTTTGCGGTCTCGACTCTCGACCCTCGAAACCCGGGGAAGTTAGTACCATTAGTACTAGTTCGCTGGAAATCATGGAAAATAGTCTTAGGTCTCACGACAGCAGTTATATAACAATACCAGAACGTTCGTGGCTAGGTTGAGTACGGTCACTGCAATGGTACGGCATACTAGATAACCTCAAAGGAAAAATAAGGGAAAAGCCCGCAGTTCTATCTACATCCCCATCCTCCGCTCCATAACATACTGAGAAAGCCGAGATTCCACAGTCAAACTAGACATGTTTTACATACACCCCCATTGTACACATTCCTGACAACCAGTCCCCTCCTCCCTGGGGTGGCTGAGGACGGCCTGCGATCGCGTTGAATAGTGAACAAGCGTAACAACTTCCTAATTCTGGACTTGGGTGGCACGATATACGGACGCAATTTCATGATATTTTCGTAGCACACCTTGACCGTAAACACCCTGCCTATGCGTTTGATCTGTCGGCGAAGTGCTTGAAACAGCCGTTTGCGATACAGGCGATGCTAGATCCAAGGGAGAACCATGATGGGCGCCCATGCTTGAGTAGCGGCTTGAAAGCATGGCAGTTAATACAAGCGGATCCTGGATGGCCGTCGGATTCCGGTCAAGTTTTCTAGACTCAGGGCCATGGTCGCTTGTCCCCAGCTCGAGTACGAATGGTCTCGGTTCTGTTTGTTAACCGCTATTAGTAAAACTACAATCAATCTGTTGCAAATAATGCAGATACCTGAGACTGGTAAGTCAGAGCCTGTATGGACGTTATATATGCCATCCGGACGTTGAGGTTTTGGCAGAGTGGAACGCAGGAGGATCCATCGGAGGCGATAGTAAAAGGTCCCCAACAATAACAATGACAGGACGATGAGCGCGCTAACAATCCCGCCAACGATCGCACCATCGTTCCTATGATTATCCACGGGATTCTCAATAGTTGTGATAAGGAAACTCGTAATAGTATAATTGCGCTCTCCGGTGCTATTGATGGCGTTTATGATGATACGATGTTGTCCATCCGGCAAGACTTCAGAGGAGAAAAGCAGTCGGCTATGGAGCGAAAAGTTCTGGGCGAGAACTGGTACCTCCCCAGAAATTGGGAGGCCATCATCAATAATGTAGTCGGAAGTCAGTTCATCTTTACCAGCAGGAATATCACCGACGACTTGTACCCGAGAGCCTTGATTAACCGTTAATATCAAAACAATTGTCGCAAAAGAGCTTTCTGACCGTAGAATTCCAGAGATACAGATGCATCTGGGTCGCTCGTTGAGTGGGTTGTCTTATCACCTGTGGTGGAGCTATCATTGACGGAGAAGACCCAGAGCCCGCGGTAGAGGACGGCAATATCGCTGTCATCTATTTCTCGCGTCTGTACTTGCTTGAGTTCCTCAAACGAACTTTTGAGTAGACTGGGAGTGACGTACATTTTCGCTATCTCGAGCGAAAATTCTGCCTCTAGTTCCAATGCCTCGCATTTTTAGTTGAATCGGAATTCGGCGAGACAGAAACTGGAGGCGAAATCAAGGCTATATAGGGTCCGGGTAATGAGAGGTGCAATAGGGATAACGATAATTGTAGGTTGGTACAGTCGGGCGTGCGTAGGCTCCAGACTCTTGAAAATAGTGGTGAAGGGCCGGTTAACTTGTAAAGGCCAGTCCAGCAAGAATTGATACGGAACAATGATCAGATAGGCCACGGAGGATACAGACGAGTCGCGCGTGGCACAAAAAGTGCAGGGGGAAGGGGGGTCGTATTTTCTTTCCTGCAGTCACCGGGAGCCTTTTCAAGGGCAGGGGCGAAGCGAATCCTTCGGGGCGCCCCCCGATCACGTTGCCACAAAACAGACACGTGCGTGGAGACATGCGCAGCCCCACCTTTTCTGGTCCGTGGAAGGCCTGCGGGTCCATATGAGCGGCCTCGCGGTTGGGGGAGTTTGACTTGTAGATTAAGGAAAATTTGATGTGCGCAAATTGGATAGCTACCGGGAAACATGGACAGTCACCACTGTAAGTAAGGACCAATGACCCTTGATTCTATGACTACGGGTTCAGCTTGCGAGTCGGCCACAGTGGGTTGTGACCAGGACCATAAGTTGTAGTTATACAAGCTTCGGTTTGTGAACAAAAACGTTTCGACGACGGCAGCAGCCCCGTGCCACCATGCGAGTCCAAAGACGGAATAAGGGTTCGAGGGTTTTACCGGTACAAAAACAATACCGATATAATCTCGAGGGCATCGAGAACACCGTCAACGATCGCACCAACCTAACTTGCCCTTGGCCGAAATCTCGATAGCATGAACGGAAGTCGTTATGACGAAGGCTGGATTAACGTGGTACAGTATCCAATGCCGTCGATGGAGTCCATTGGCGTAATTTGTGTTGACCCGCAGGTATGAAATGGTTCTGATCCACAGTATTAATATGTCCTAATTCACACCGTAATCAGCGACCCTTCATCCGGACATGGGTATTGCTGAGCAATGTCACTTGCGGGCCTAAAACATCTGACGTCACGATCGCGATTATTCCCAGAACTTGAAATATCACCGACCTTGTTAAGACAAGAAGTCAGGTGCATTTGAGTCACCCGTCGAATGGATCGTCCCATCACTAGCGATAAACATGTAATTGACCCTGCCGGTCAATCGCCCCTTCCGCCCATCTCTATTCGGCCCCGACTCTAGCGCCACAGTAACCAACGCTTTTTGTGACGGCGATGGAGAGGAAGAGTAATATGTATCGCCGATCCGACATTATCGGCAAAGATGAGGGGGCGAATTGAACGGACCCGATCTTCGAGTCCTTCCTAAGGCAGACGCTGATTGGTTCAATGGGCAACAATGCGAATTGAAAATCCTGCGCTGAAATTATACAAATAAGCCAATTCGCTGAAAGAATAAAAAAGGCGGATGAAGTAGCCATCCAATCAAAAGTTAAACCACCAAATGCGGCACCTACCGATCACGTTCACCATATGATTAGGATGCGTATATCAGTTTCAGGGTATTCTGGGAGCGGCGTTTGGGGTGTTTCCAGTCGGGGTCGGGAAGCTTCAAAAAAGGGAAGAGGCGCGAGCACCACCAGCTTGGGGCTCGTCAACATCTGAAAATCTGGACAGAACACCCAAACCTAAATATGGTCGCAGTTCACCTCGTAAAGGAGCCCATCATGACAACGAAACCGCAAGGGCGTAAAATCGCTCGGAATCACTTCGCCAGGTCTCGGTTTTTCTTCCCTTGGGTATGTGCGCGCCCTGATCGTCCGAAACGTTACCACGTAAGCATAGGCTGTGAGTTGCATCATAGACGCAAGCAGAGCATGAATAAGACATCGTAGTACGAGGTGGGCGGAGGAAGGACTGACCTCTGTAGTTGCAACATCCCGAATCGTTAAAACAGGCTCAGGTAAGCTGCTAGAGACACTTCCCGGGAACATCGGAGACTGTTTAAATTAGCTTAGCGATTCCTCCACTATCCCCAACATACATTGCGAAGGTACGAATTAGGATGGCATGCCGAGTAGCCCTGTCAGTTGCGCCGCCAGCTGTTACGTTGTGAAACAGCCACGAGCACCGGCACTGCATTCAAAAAACTGAGAATAGGTATCTAGAAGGGCAGATGAGAACACATGTCTTAGCTTCTGAGGGAGCCAAATACCATAACCGACTCATGTCCTATACAAGAGCATTGATTAGAAGCAAGTGCTTCCGAGGCCGATAAATCATCAGTGTACAACGAGACTCCCATAAGTAGTTGGCCGTCAGAAATGGAAAGACTTGAAGCTGTAAAGTTTGCATCCGTTGCCATGCATATGCCATCCATCAGACCCACTAGCTCAATGACAGTCTTTCGTATTGTGTCATGACCGTAGAAGAGATATAACAAACTGACCCGTATTTTACTAATGTGTTGGTCTCATTATCCAAAGTATAGCAAAGACGGCAACTGTGGGGTCGTCGATAAAACACAAAGCTGTGCAAAAAGCGAGACCGAACTGTGGCCAGACGTCCAGATTGATGGACTTTCAGATTGTTCGATTCATGCTAGACGAAAAAGAGTTCGATGGCCATAAGTGCGCTAGCAAAAGGAAGTTGATAAATATAGGCTTGGGCGATTTGGGTGTACAAGCCAAAAATACCCCAAGACAGGGAGACAGAGTCCACGGAGCACGAGTCCATAACGGACTTCTATACCAAAGAGGCCGGACTACGATCCAGGCAAAGTATACTTAGAGGTTCATTGGATAAGCACTAGTTTGGAATGTTCATAAGTCGGGACCGAAGTAGCAAGATCATCGTCGCATCGTAACCACCAGGCTCCGGACGATTTCCCCCATTTAAGCTGTCCGCTAGCATCAGCACCACTAGTACGGACAGTAGGACAGCCAATTCTGAAGGCAATGCGTAGGACGCGCCGCGGCCCGGGGCGGGTTGGGTTCGATGACGGATCCCAAGCTGTGAAGAACGGATTCTTGGTACTGCGTGCATCCCGACGGTTATTTTCCCGTCACTATCTTCGCATCTAGGCCAAAGTTCACCATGAGTAGCATTAGACAACGCCAGAATCATTCATCAAGCGAGAGTCGCAGAGGTTTTTGTTTCAAAGGCGGCGGCGCTGTCGATCTAGTCGGCATTTTTTTTACCACCCGGTGATCGTTGCCCGCGATGCAAGACTAGCTTTAGGTGCCTTGACCACGCCGACAGTGGCGATACCAGTTGACGGCCTGCAGCATAGGGGGTACCATATACTTGGTTATCCCGGCAACGACATCCACCACCAGCAAACCAATAACAAGATGCTTATTTACTCAGGCATTCTCAACTGCCAGCGGTTGTAGTTAGCTCATAGGCGCATGAAAGACGGAGGCAAGGTGTGTGATGTATAAGTGCGTACCTGCAAATATGGAAGTCTGACCCGGACGCAGTTCCAGAATCATCTTAAAGACTACTGGAAGATTTGCAATTGCAATTTGCGTTGCTGGGTCCGACTTCGCCAACAGGTGATGTGAATTTATTGCCTGATCTGGGTGTCTTCTGAGTTCTCAGGTCTGGATCGGCTTCTTCCTCTTCGTTGCTAATCTGGCCGCCTTGCACTCGACAAGAACGCGCTGAACAGTTATGCTCATACTTGAGTTATTTTCTTTGTCGAAAACGCGTTCTTTTCCAGATTCGCACGGGATATAGCTTTGGAACTAAAGTGCTACTGGCGTCCGGCAATTCAACCTCTGGGACTGCAAGGCGACGGACGGCAGGGCGATGTGGCTGAGCTGAGATGATGTCTCGTCAAAAATCTACCCATCAACTATTCCTTCGTCTCTTTTGCGGGGATATCATCATAAAATACTTTCTAGGATGTGCTCTCTGTGCCTCGTGTCCAATCGGAAGGGATGCAGTTCATCACTGCCCTTGGTTACACTCGCCGATACTTCGTAAACACTCTGCAAGCCCTACAAAAGGGGATGATGGACTGAAACGGCATCGGGCATACATGCGCGTCTAGCGGCAGACTCTAGTTCCGAGGGAGGCTTCAGAGCCGAACCTGCGGACTACGGTTCCCTCCTCCTTCCTTACTACCTTGCATTTCGTTCATCCTGCATCTCAATTTCTTCCCCCTCCGCGATCTCTTTGCCACCTCGTTTGCGCCTATCCCTTGTGGCGTCTTTCCTGCTATTTCATCTCTGGGGGAACATCTCCTCGCGTGAGTGGGCGTCGGGCCATTCTTCTGTCATGCACACGTTTTTCACTTACTTCCATATGACGCCACTATATCTTTCTACAGGTTGATCGCGTTCACAATTGTCATTCTCTTGCCCATTATGGCCTCGACTGAAGTCGACGATACCGATCCTCGTTTTGATTACAAGGACAACGATTGGACGGCTGGAGGACAGGCTGGAGAGTTTGATTTAACATCGCACAGTACAGATATTGCTGGTGCGCAAGTCGTATTCGGACCTTTTTCTGGTATGTCCTGTCCACACGTTGTATATTGAGAGGAATACGATGAACAATGTCCACTACATCCCTTAGGCACGTCAATCGCGGTTTTCAGCACTGTAGGTACAAGCCAGACAAGGGTCCATTTTTTTGTGGACAGCGGTGATCAGGGAATCGATCTCCCCGCAGAGTCAAGCTCGGGTGTAAAATTTCAGCAGCAGCTTTACTCGGCCAGCAATCTTGCTACAACAAAGCTGCACACACTTCAAATAAATCTGCTTGATTCTGGACCTTTTACCCTTGACTACGTGTTAATAGGCGGGGAGCTCACCACCAGAGGGGCGGCAACCATTACTACTACCACTCCATCTCTTGTGGTATCTTCAACACCGACTACGACCACTTCATCAAGCGTGTCCACTGCAACCTCCACCGGCCCCACCCCCTCATCTACGACCACGACCACGACTACTTCATCTTCGTCTTCATCCACGCCTACGAGCACTCCTACGCCCGTAAAATCGCCAGCTATCCCTACTTCTAGTCAAACGAGTACAGGCCCCGCTTCAACTCCACAACCAGTCTCCAGCAATGGACCGAGCAGCAGCTCGGGGTCCAGCAGGTCTACATTGACCAGCGGAAGCATCAGTAGTGTCTTACCCTCCTCCTCGACTCCGGTTTCGGTGCTGTCATCGGCGGGTCCAGGTCCAGATATGACTGTGATAGCGTCCGTTACTGGTGCTATCGTATTCTTCGCGATTATAGTAGTATCAGTGGTACTCTATTACCGGCGACGACAACAGAAACAGGGCGGTCGATCGATACCCCAAAACAGAAACGTTCAATATGTTCCCTCCGAATATCGTCCCACTCGTTTCAGCATACCCAGCTTGCCTTCCCCCACACGAAGACCTTCATTCATCCTGCCTATGCACAACAATGCGTCCTCATCCTCCACCAATCCGCTCATGACCTTCGCACCAATCCGTGCCCGGTCGCCCCTCCATGCGGGTGACGCGGACGAGTCTCCTGTATTAGATATAAACAGGCGACCGCCGTCAGGAAGCACGATAACGACACGTGTGACCGTAGGCACAAGCATTGGCCAGCGATCGAGCGAGCCCGACTTCGCGAACAGATATTCTTACCCAGAGGTGCCTGTGCCCGCTATGCCCGGGCCGCCGTTGTTACCAACAGCGAAAGGCGAAGGCGCAAACGCGAGCCCAGTAGGAACCGGTCTTTCAAGCGCGTTGGGCACGAGCATACAGACGACCTTCGGATTCAGCGGCCCGAGCTTGGCCGCTACGAACAATACGTCTGTTTTTTCAAGTCCCGTTGAGCGTCGGGGGACAGTAACATTGGACTCTTCGGCATCCCGACCGCTTCCATATACCCCGACAGACGTGAAATTAGGCACGAACCCCTTCGCCATGCGGGTTTTGCCGATCGCTCTTGAGGAAGACGCCGAAACGGTCGTCCACATGGATGCTGGTGTGCGTCTCACCTCGAATACACAGCAGGAGCGTCCAAGGAGAGAACTCCCGCCTCCATATCGAGATTACAGAGACTAGTTTGCGTCTATCAAACTTATTCATTTCACCCACAATCCTTCGTTGTATATCCGTGCGCCGCTGTCTACTTCATTTATTCTTTTTCGGTCACCGAATTCCCATCCGTTCGTTTGTTTCGATACCTGTCTGTAATTCACCGCAATGTATCATACTCACATACAGGGCAAATTACTATTCGCATACCGCTCCATCAGAAACCCTCCAATCTTCATCAAATAATAGGTACAGTGAGAGACGGGACAGCCCGGTCGTCCCGGAATTGAAATTACCACCCAAACGTGTCCAACAGGCGCTCATTACCCCCGATCAACAGCCCACTGATCCACCTCCCAGTCTTCCTCCAGCCCCTTTCTGCGCGGACGATGTCCAGAACACTACCGTGCCCACCCTTCGTCCGTATCGAATAGACCGCCGCCGCGACTCCAAGCGCCACTACCGCACCTGTCAGTACCGTCTTCTTGTCCAGCCTGACTCCGAGATGCCGCGGGTGCCACTTCCTTCTCAGCCTGCGGCGGCGCCTCCCTGCCGACGTATCAGGACCCTTTCCGCCAGTCTCTTTCGTCTCAGGCAGATCGTCAGGGTCGACGAAAGGAAGGATGACGAGCTCTGGATGGGTCACCATCAGCTCTGCCTCCGCATCGGTTGCCATATTGTGTGGGTCCTCGGACCAGGTAAATATGACACTCTGCGGGCCGACAATGGACGAAAGATGCAATAATGGATGTTCGGGCGGGTATAATGCCATGAGGGTATCTGCATGTTCCAGAAGGGATGCAAGCGGTATTTTTGAATGCGATGAGTGTCTGGGAGACGTATCGGAAAGTGAGGATGGAGGGCGGGAAGGAGGCACAGGCGCCGAGGAAACTTCAGAGCCTGGAGACGAGTGGCCAGGAGGCTCAGTCGAGCTTAGGGCTATAGAGAGAGGCTCTTCTATCGGCAAAGATGCTTCTGCCTTGGTCCCATTTTGTACCTCTTGAAAGATTTCTCCGTCCGACGCCGTATTTGACGGTTGCAGCCCCGAAAGATCAGAGGAATCTGCTTCCTCTCGTCGATCACCTCCACTATGTTGGTTCGAATCCTCGACAGAGCCACACATCGTTCCTGTCTCAACTGAGGGAACCTCCTCAATTTTCACGCGGTCGACCGCGAGACCATCATCAATAATATTATCCATCCCGCCTCCATCAGTCGTACCAGTCTCGATTTTCCCATTGCTTATGTCGATATCGTCACCATCCGATAGTTCAGGCAAGCTACTGAGAAGCGAGTGAAGCATACCCTCTTCGCCTTCTTTCTCCATTTGTGCAGCCTCATCTTTGCGTGCTAACACAACCTGCAAAAAAATTAGTACGAAGTTAGGTCCAAGAGGATAACAAAAAAAAAACAGAACACACAGCTGCTGCTAGATAAACGGCGGCGATAGGGGGTCGGCACAGGAGGAAGTCAAAGATGTGCTGGATCAAGGGAAGTGTCGGAGTATCATGAGAGAACAAGGTGAGGAGATTTGAAAGCGCAAAATACGGTAACGGAATATTTCTGTTCATAAATTAGAAAAATCTCCTTGACGCGACGTAGTTACGGACCTCTCCAAAAGTGCCGCATAATCAGGGTCAGCCAATCGAAGTAGATACTTTAGTGATCTAGGTAGCCGGTCAACTAAATTGTCTTCTCCGTGGATACCAAATGCAAGACGCTCACTGCAATAATCCTATCAAGGGCTCCAGACCCTTTCCCATGGCGTCTCGCAGTCGATGTAAGCTCATTTTTTCTGCGCATGGCAATTGCCTGTCCCCAGGCAAAGTCAGGAACAGCACAGTGATGATGTCGTGATATCCCTGCACAGTAGGTTAGGAATGATGATGGGAAAACTAACTTGAGAGATACTAACCTGGAAGTAGCTCAGCCGCGAATGCCCGCGAAAGACGGACGTTATAAGTTCGTTTAGTTCGGATTGCAGCTCTTCACGGTCATCTTGGAGTTCTGGGGTGGCAATGTTAAGAGAGGCGAGCCCATATGGAGACACCAAGCTCTTTCACCTACTGGGTATAGCACAAAGCTGCGGTCGGTATCGAGCTTAATTTGATGCTCGTCGGGATGTTGCTCTTCACCCGACGAAAGCGGGACATTCTGTTCGCGTTTTTCCACGTAATCTGCGCCGAGTTGTTCTGCTCTTCCAACAGAGGACCCTCTTCGCCGCCGTCTCAACTTGGATTGGGCACCATCCGAATCGTCTTCAAGCTTCACAGAGTCCGTCCGCTCCTGCACGTGCAGTAAGAACGGCCTATCGTACCCCGTTATAAGTAGAGGTCACGTAATTGGAAGGCATGCGCACCAGACATCTCTTCTCCGCTCTCCGAAACCACCGGTGCGCAAGCTCAGTTCACGCAGGCGACGCCAGTCGTGCCGACTCAAGGCGTCCTTAACGTCGTTGTCGTTGTTGTCGTCGTCGTCGTCAGCAGCAGCGCCATAATCTGCCAGATTTCCCTCGACTTTGGGGACTGCTTTGTCCTCCTCAGTCATAGAGAACTAGTGGGATGACGGTGTACAACTTGCAGAAGTTGCGTGAGCAGAATGCGGCCTGAGGTGGCGACACACGGATCTGCACGCGCCCTGACGATGGTCACATGACTGTATGAACTCACTCAAGAATTTCTACCGAAGCATGTCAAACAAACGTCCACTGGGCTTCTCTTCCAGCATTATTATTGATGATCAACTGGACGTATGAGCGCCCTTATTTACCTTGACTCTCTAGTTATCCCATTTTTTCTGCGTCAACCATGGACTTGAGACAGAGGAATACCACGGACAAAATCGCCCATGCCATAGACGAGGTCAAGGCTGCGGAACACGATGCTGTGGAGTTCGTCAAAACGCTCACTTGGACACAGTTGGAAGAGTGGCAGAGAGACAACGAGTATATCACTAGCGGCTATCGGAGGTGTGTAGAAATCTGCTCGGTCTGAGCTCGGCATCCTGAGTGCCATTTTATAGGGCTCAGAACTGTTGGAAGGGCTGTTTCCACTCTGTATTCGGGTGTTAGTATCTTTGATGTCTCAGAGCTAATCGGAAGTCTAACATGTTTAAATTCTATCGAACAGACTTGCACAACGAATCTGGTGCGCTGATGTGGTGGCCCTTTGTCCCGCCAGTACCTGATCCATGTTCCCCTAGTGAACATCCATAGCCACTTCCTCGGTGCTGTTCTCTTCTTTATCCTCCTGTTGACAAACGCAACTTTCGTCATGTCAAGATATCCATCTGCGTCCCTAGTCGACTCGGCAATGTTCTCCATCTTCCTCTGCTCAGCGATATTCTGCCTGATGTCGAGTTCGATCTACCATCTATCTGGATGTCATTCGGAGCATGTGAGCATACACACACACCTTGCTTTTTTAGACCTAGGGAAAGTTCAACTCCTTGCATCGCACAGATTGCCAGGCGCTGCAGCGCGTTAGATTACTCAGGAATAGTTAGCGAGTCTTGCCACCATTACACAACCAAAAAGCATCAGCTAAAGTCCCAATAGGCCTAATAGTCGGATCATCGTTCCCCGCGATCTACTACGCATTCTTCTGTGATCCAATATATCAATATATTTACTTCTCCATGATCACTTTCTCTGGCCTCTGTACGTCCATAACCAAACACGTCCATAACTCTCACGTTTAAATGAGTACCTTGACAGGTGCAGCCTATATAGTCCTCAACCCTGAGTACCGGAGACCCAGTCATCGCGGAGCGCGCACCAAAGTTTTCATAGTGCTCGGATTGTCTGCAGGCATTCCCTTCGTGCATGCCCTATTGCATAACGGTCTGCTCACAGTACGGGAGAGCATGGGAGCCAGCTATGTGGTCCTTTCTGCCGCATTATACATTGGCGGGGCACTGCTCTAGTGAGTCCGCAATCAAAAACTTTCTAATTATCCGGCGCTTTTGTAATTGGTCTCACCACCGTTCCCTCCGTCAACAGCGCGAACCGAATACCCGAACGTTTCTCCCCAGGGACATTCGACTTTTTCTTCTCGTCGCACCAGATATTTCATATCATGGTCGTCCTCGCTGCACTCTCTCATTATATAGCTGTCCTGACAGCTATAGAGCACCGGCATGGACTACAGGCGGGTGTCTGCCCCGCGTAATAGAGTAGGCTTGCGTCTGTGGGTCGGTGCTTCGGCGTGTGGTCCGAGTCGGAAATGTTTTCATATGATTTGTGTTGGTCTCGCCATGCCATGAGGATGTACAGTATGTTTGCTTCGTCCCTTAGTTCTCATCGTGACATTCCGATAGCTGTTCCCCGGATTTGTTTTTAAAGTTTTTTAGAAGTATGCTAAAGGGCGATCATGCCAAAGGATGGACTAATATAGATTTGGTCGGTTACGGACCGCATATATATACCGTACCATGACTCACTGTCTGTCTTCATACTCTTACTGCGACATAAGACCACATTGTTCGTTTGTGAGAGCAAGGACGCTGACGAAAGGATTGGCCTATCTATCGCGTTTTGTTTACCTTGATTAATAATGGCCTCCTCCTCTTTCCACATCCGACCTGCAACGGAAGGGGATATTGTAAAGCCTTCTGCACTAATCTCTCAGGAGTACTCATTCTGAACGTGGTGATTTCCCCTTATAACCATAGGATTCAATCATTTCCTTGGTTGTTGAGCTTGTGAGTAACGCGACTGGAATGTCTATTCATGCACTTTTTTCCCACCTCTATGTCGGGTTTAAACGAGTAGCTGCTAACCGTCGATTACTCCTCACAGGCTATATACGAAAAGGCAGAGGAGTCCGTCAAAGCCACACCTGAGCTGGTTAAACCTCTCGTTCACTGATAATTTTATGCTTATTGAAAAAAAAACATTATTCGCAGATCAAACAAAATCTCTTCACTACACCATATGCGCACGCCCTCCTCGCCGTGTCCGGACCCGCAGACGCAGACGCGGACTCGGACTCGGGGAAGGCTATCGGCCTCGCACTCTACTTCTTCAACTTCTCGACATGGACCGGCAGGCCCGGATTATACGTCAGTAAAAAAAATCTACGCCATAAAGTTACCGACCCTGATATATGCTCGTGCCGGACGATACAGCTTGAGGACTTGTTTGTGAAACCGGAATACCGCTCAAAGGGCGTCGGAAAGGCGCTCTTCGCCGAATTGGCCAAGGTCGCTCAGGAAAAGGTCAGTTCTGACTCACGTACTCTAGGAGACCATTCTCGCACGCATTTACTGACTTCTGCCGCGATAGAACTGCGCCAGGATGGACTGGTCTGTCCTGACGGTTTGTCAAATTTCTCTTTTTTCATTTCAGATTCACCAACCGCGACTGACCCTTCCCTCGATTTAAATTTACCTTCCACCAGTGGAACAAGCCCTCGATCGATTTCTACGAGAAGGCCCTCTACGCAAAGCCGATGAGCGAGTGGATGGGGATGAGACTCGAGGAGGACGGGATCGAGAGCCTCAAGCGGTTCAGTATTGCCAAGTAATAAAACATGTATAGAATTAAGCATGTAGGAGGATTATAAAGTTTGTACAATTGGTCTATTTCGGAGGCCATAGTGGCCGAGCGTTGCCGCCATTGAGGTGGGGACTTGGGTGGTAGAAGTCAACCCCCCAGCATGGGTAGGAGGCCGTTATGGGGAGTTGGATAAGTGCTGCTTGTCTTTGATCGCTTGCACAGGGGAGAGGATGCGGAAAATAATCTGTGACCTAGACGCAAAATTAGAAAGTAATATCGGAGAAAAAGAACCGCAACTCACTAATAGTCCACCCAACTATACCAAAGTGAATCCATCGTCCTCCTCACGGTGCCGCTTCTCCTCGTCTTCTCCTGCCTATCAACCACCGCCCATTTATCAATCCTCTCCCTCTCAATACCCTTCGCTATATTCTCCTGTTTCCTTTTCCGCTCCCTCTCCAAAAGCTTCGCCTTCTCCTCCTTGCTCGGGAGCCACTTGCTGCGGAGAATACGACGCACGGCCTCGGGACTCACGCGGAAGCGCTCCGCAAGCGCCTGCGTCGAGAACGTCGCGGGGTCGTGGGTGTGCAGCGCACGCAGACCGTCCATCGCCTCGCGCGAGAGCTTGCGCGGCGGGTTCCAGCCTGCGGGGAACAACTCCTGCATGCGCCGGCGGTGCTTCAGGTGCTCAACGGGCACCGTGCTCCGCTCGAAGGCGCTGTCCCTGTCCTCGTCTTTGTCTCTACCGTTGTTGAATGTGGGGGCGCTGCTGCGCCTGCCCGTGCTACTGCCCTGCTCGAAGTCGCCAGACGGATTTTCTTTTGGGCGGACCCATGTCGGGCGAGTCCGCCTCACTGCGTCAGATTTGAAACATCTTGTTAAAGGGCGGTCGAGGCCGGCGAGCGAGCGGCGTAGCATGGACATCCGAGTCGCTGTACCGAGGTTGTGGGAGCAGGAGGAAGCAAAGTTACCGAAAAGTGCAGCCGTGGGAGAAGGAACGCCGTTGCCGCCGGTTGCTATCCATACTAAAGCGAAAGCTACAACTCCCGCTTTCAAGTTGCCAGCTACATACATACAGTACACCCGCTGCTTTTTTAACTCTCCCATCCCTCGCACTCGCTGACGCTCTACAAATGGCTGACTTGTCTGACGAGAACATCACCGAAGGTAAATCCTCAAATAAAATTCCCAGCATTTAAAAAAGCGAATCATATTACTGAAAAGCGCTCGCTACACAGCGTACCTGGACGTACGGTCAGACAAGTCGGACACGAACTGGCTGTTGCTCGACTACGACGTCCGCCGTACCCCTACTCTTGCTTGCCCTGCTACAGCCTACTAAGTCGACCCTTCTGACCCCACCCTCCAGTCCGGCCGCTCAGACAAGCTCACCGTGACGAGCTCCGGCTCTGGCGGCCTCGCTGAACTGCGCGAGGCGCTTGACGACCAGAAGGCGTCTTACGCGTATGCGCGCGTTGCATACTCAAATGACAAAGAGGTGACTGCCGCGCTTCTCTGTCTCCGGCGTCTGGTTACCCTGCTAACGCGGGCGCTTGTCGCACCCCCAGTCTAAGCGCGAGAAGTTCGTCTTCATCAAGTGGATCGGCAAGAGCTGCGGTATCATGCGTAAAGCGAAGGTGCGTCGCTCTCGGGGTGCAATATTAATGCCGTTATTCCGACGCTGGGCTATGTGCGTTGTTTTGTACTGCGCAGATTTCCGTGCAAACAGGAGACGTGAAGAGCGTGCTGCGCGTCTTCTCGATCGAAATAGCTGCGTCCGACAAGACAGATATCAACGAGGAAGACGTCGTCATCCAGCTCCGGAAGGTGCGCTCCCTACGTTTTTTGATTTTTGATCATTTTGTAACGTGGCACTCTCCTCCCCTTCGCCGATACGAAGGCCGGCGGCGCGTCGTACGACGGTGTATAGAACTCAGGGATTCCCTCGAATCGAACCAAGTCCGTGGTGTTTTCTGTCCTTACTTAGGGTCTTGTGTATACGTCGCTCGCTGCAAGCCACAGTCGCTCATCGTCTTTCCCTTGGGCATACCAAACATATTAATACCTAAACAGCGTGTACAAGCAATTAAATAAACCAAATCTTTTTCAGCTGTGTGTTAACCGTAAACCAAAAATAGCATTTCCACACATAAAAGCTCTAAGGTATTGTAGTAAGTACGTCCCAATGAAATCCAGAGAATAACATAAAATTAGAAGAACGTCGTCTGGCCGATATCACAGACGCCGAAATCGCCCTTTGGTATACCCAACTTCTCGCACTCCTCAGCCAGTCTAATGGGCGGGTCGAGCACGTCTTCCGTCGTGAGGATCCACGTCCTGACGAATACGACAAAAGTGGGTCAACAAGCTGTCTGCTTAAGCACGCAGACAGTCAAGCGCGAACTCACCCCCAGTGCATACCAAGCGCCTTCCGCGCACGGATGTCCCGGAAGATCCGCACGCTGTCCTGGGGCGCACAGTGGATCGGGGACATGAAGTCGCGTGGCTTGTACGCCCTAGTCGATACCACCGCCAAGTCAGTGAATTGAAAGGAATCCACCCTCGAGAAGGGAACACGTACCCGATAGGGATCATCGCGAAATCAAACTCGCCCCAGCGCGCGCCGATCTCGCGGAAAACAGGGCACGTCGGGAGGTTCGCGTCCTCCTCGCTCTCGCTGCGCACAGCAGAGTAGCCCGTATCGCCCGCGAAGTACACCTTCGCGCCCTCCTGCTCTGGCGTGGGAGACACCTCCTGCACGACCCAGCTCGCCCACAGGCTCTTGAGTTGGTCGCGTATGCCACGCCCCGTACGATGCTGTGCGGGCGTGCACGTCACGTCGAACGCGAGTCGGGCTGGTGTCGCGTCCTTGTCACCACCTGTCGAGGCCGCAGAGGGGACCTCGATCTCGACGCGCTGGCCCTGCCACCAGTCAAGGATATGCACGCGTGAGTGTGGGATCCCGATGGAGCGGAAGTAGTCGGCGTTCCCGAGTGGTGCGAATATATGCGGCGGACGCGAGCGCTTGGAAAGCGTGGTTATGGTGTGCGTGTCGAGGCTGCAAGTTGGGGAAAGAGTTCAGATGTGCATCTGTGATCCGTGTAAGGAGATAGGACGTACTGGTCATAATGGTTGTGCTTAACACAGACTCGTAAGTTAATGAATCTCAAGGGAGAAACTAAGGAGAGAACGCACAGAAATGACAATGGCGTCAATCTCGGGTATCTCCTCAATCTGACAAGGCATCTCTGCAAATTTAGAAAGTTAAGACTGTTCACAAGATGAAATGATCATCCGCCTCACTGGTAAACCTGCTCGGCCCGATCAACTGGCTCGGCGAGCACCTCTCGCTGAACACAGGGTCAAACAGAATCCGCGCACCGCGCGAGGGTCTCGGCAGCGTCGGATCCGCCGACGGGCGCACAGAGAGCTCGACCAAGAAACACGCATGCCCGAGCCATGTCGCCTTGATCTTCTCCCCGACTCACGCGCGCCAGCAGCTGAAGGCGCGCCCCACGTTGGCTTTACAATCGGGATACGCTCGGCAATGTCCTTCGGGACGACAGGCGAGTCTACGAATTGTCTGCGGAGCATCTGCAGCGGTCCCCATTGTTAAATATGGTGGCGCAGGCGGGAATAAGGGGCTTACTGACGTTTGCGACCTCGCGGAAGCTCGGGTTGCGGAAGCTCGGCCAGGGGTTCAAGAACGCGCCGCCGCGCGCATCTGCCCAGTGTGAAGGCGTACCGGCGGGGTCCGAGAGTTGCTGCTAACCTCGTCGTTGGCCCCCTGTACATCCTTTGGACAAGCGAAGACGCGAACGTGGTCCGACGCTGTGGCCATAGCTTCGAGTGTTTCTGTTAGCTTTGGGGGTACCGGGGAGTCGCCTGATACTAATGGCGTAGTGTTGTGGAAGCGGGCTGAGATGCTGGCGTCAAGGATGGGGAGAATGTTAAGGACACAAGCGATTGGGTCTTGAATTTATAACGAGATGGCCAAAGTGAGAGCCTAGTTATGGCACGCGCTGCCCTATGCATAAGCCGTATGGAGGACGGATACGCCTTACATACATATGGATTAAATGGGCAAGTCAGCCGAACAAGCCGAGTGCGTATGCGGGCGGCATCATGTACATACGTGCAGCTGCGGACCAACCGCTGCCGTCGGCGGTGAGGGTGACGCACTTTGGCGGCATGCGTGTCTATTAAATTCGTAATATTGGTACTTTCCCGAGATACTTGTTTGACGAGTTAAAGTGCGCGCGTCTGGTGATGGCGCAATCTGCCTTGCAATAAGCATAAATAAGTAAGACTCTGTGCAGTGCGAACATACAGATACTATTGTATGCCCTCTCTTACAAAGTCACGTCCGAAATAAAAACAGCTCTCAAACCGAAAACGCCTCAAGACCTTACCGAAAAAAAACAGCCAGTAAAATTCGTACACTACGCAGCAACTTGCATGAATTTTTTCAATGCCGTTACTATGGTGTGGAAGCCAGAAATTTTATGTTTGTCTGAGGTTGTGACTTTGTAAGAGAGGGCATACGATACTGAATTGTATTCCGTTAAAGCCTCAGGGCCTCAGCCTCAGGACATACAAAGGCTTCAATCAAAGTCTATTCTTATTTTATTTCTGGAAATCCGTGAGGGGTCAACTTGTTATGAGCAGCAAGAAATCAGCCCAAAAATCTCCTCATACAGAAAATAGGACAATCCCCTAGCACGTCCAGAGTCCACCAACTTTATTCCAGGCGCAAGCAGCGAGGAGATGGTGGTTCGAATACAAGTTGTCGAAACTGTATAGTTCCACTTGTCACGCATACCTTTTATAGGCACAGCCGGGCAAACTCTAACAGACTCTCACGCTCCCAGAGTCCCGCATAACTTGCCGCCCTCAACGACCTCGACGACGCCCAACGAGTCTGTGCACCCGAGCTCAGCGACCCCATCCACACCCCTAGTACCCCCCGACCATGGACCCCCAGAAGCTCGCCAAACTCCAGGCGCAGACGACCAACAGGATCGGTGTGTGCACCCGCCCTTCTCCCTTTCTTCGCAGGCTGACGCAAGGCTGCCCCACCGACGCGTGTGTACGTCCGCGTGTCTGTGTCTGTTGTGTGTGTTGTGCGCAGGTGGCAAGGGCACCGTTCGCCGTAAAGTCGTCAAGCGCACGAAGGCCTCCAACGCCCAGGACGACAAGAAGCTCCAGGGCGCGCTCAAGAAGCTCAACGTGCAGCCCATCCCGGGCGTGGAGGAGGTTAACATGTTCAGGGAGGACGGCAACGTGCTGCATTTCACCGCCCCGAAGGGTACGTCCATCCCGATCTCACGCTTTACCCGAAAACTCACCTCTCTTTTCTTATCCGCCCATGCGCCACAGTACACGCGTCTGTGCCCGCGAACACGTTCGCGATCTACGGCACGGGCAACGTGAAGGAGCTCACCGAGCTCGTCCCGGGCATCCTCAACCAGCTCGGCCCCGACTCGCTCGCGTCGCTGCGCAAGCTCGCAGAGTCGTACCAGGCCATCCAGGGCCAGCAGCGGCCGGGTGCAGGTGCACCCGAGGCGGAGGACGACGACGACGTGCCCGACCTCGTCGAGAACTTCGAGGTCGAGGACCAGCCGAAGGGCGGGGAGCTCGAGGAGCTCAACTAAGCCCCCAAACGCACGGTGCCGCCGCGATGGGTCCCCGACCGTGAGGGTAGGGGAAGGTGGCGATACGGGGTGCGGCTGTGCTGTGTACTAAAATGAGTGTGAGAGGGCATGGGCACACGGATGAGAGGTGGGAATGCAGGCGCGTTGGTGCGGTGTATATGGTATGTGCTCCGGGCGTCTGTCGAACGTGCCGATGCGGTGTGGTGATATTAATCTGTCATTTAACAAGTTTTTTCTCTCCCTCCCCGCCACGACCTTCTCTTTAGTCGCTTTGTCTCGTCTACATTTATACGTTCCCGTCCGCGTCAAAATGTCCAATCTCTGTCTGTGCTTCCTGTCCTTATTCCCGCCTTGTGTTACGATCAGTGTTCTTTTTGTTCCTGCATGTCATGGTTTCTGCAATATCTTACAATGCATATGCATCGCGCGCGATCGCTGTCGAAATCAATAACGAAGCTACGACGCATGGCTTCTTGCTGCACAATCATGAAAAACTTTGTTGGGATGGTGTAGACGAATGATATCAGATAAAAATTGTAGTTACATATAGAGACAACAAAATAATTACTGCCCCACTGAGGCTTGAACTCAGGACCTTATGATCGCTATACAGTAACAGTCATACGCTCTAACCAACTGAGCCATGGGGCACATATTTTACGTGTAAGAGTAAAACGATATCACTCGCATCAATCATTACTATGGATGTCCACCGAATCTTGGGGCGAAAAACGATTTGCAAAAGGCGAGTTGAGGTTTAAGAAAAGTCTTGTGCAGTGTTGTCTTCGAGCTCGGCACCTTCCTCCTACATTTCGTCGAGGAGTACAAATCAGGCAATAAGCGATGAATGAGTTGCGCCAAGGCCGGCGGATGAGACCAAATGCCTTTCTATGAAATCACAATGATATTGGAATGTCACCGCAAACTTATGGACAATTCCAGATCTGCTCTCCGGAGTCTGGGCAGCAATCTCATCTGGATCGACCGAGGGGCCTGATTGGCAATCCGGGACGTAGTCTGTTATCCCAGCGTCATCGTTACGGCCAGTTACAAGGACGTTTTCTGCCCCTTTCTCAATTTATCCCCCCTTGCCGGTGGCTTCGATTACGTTTCACTCTTAGCGAGTATATCCTCGCAACTTGTTATGAATGTTTTATTCTATGCTTGAAAACATGTGCCCCATGGCTCAGTTGGTTAGAGCGTATGACTGTTACTGTATAGCGATCATAAGGTCCTGAGTTCAAGCCTCAGTGGGGCAGTTTCCTATTTCATTCTTTTTCATACGTTCCTCCACACGGCATATTCACCACAACTGTCTGTCCCATTCATATGGTATTTTTTAATCAATCGGGAGAGTGGAAGGTGCACTGTTTGTAAACCAAACAAAGGCGCTTTTCGTTCAAATCGTGTTAATACGTTCCGTTCGTTACAAGTACCGCAAATAAAGATACGACGCGATGCCTTCTGGGCGCTAAACATGGCGTAGTCTCACCTCTGCCACGCCTATCTCGTACTGGGGTTGGTTTTCGTAAGCGGGGCTAGCGTCAGAGGGAGAGGAGAGTCCGCTGGGGGAGCGAAGGGACGGGGGCACCGGCATAGAAATAACAACGGACACCTGCAGTGGCCGTGAGCGCTGGGCGAGGTCTGCTGACTTTTCCCTATTCGTTTTTACGTCCTTCTCGGGTATATGATTCGGCATGGTCATCCGGGGAAAGAAGGAAGGGTGTTGTGCGAACGTGTCGCCGAAGGACGAAGACGCACGGTTGGGACGCCGGGGCGGCGGCGGGGGAGGTGATGAAAGTGGTGGGGGTGAGGGCGGAAGGACAGGACTCTGCACCACCGGCGCAAGGCGCGCAGCAAGGGGCTGAGATGAGTAAAATGGCAGCGCGAATGCAATAAAAGTTAGCACGGCCTCCCCGTGTGCCAGACCGCACAAAAAGCGCGCGTACCGTCATATCTTCCCAATGGCTTGCGTCTTTTCCCCCGCAGACGCGTACGTCCCAGATAGCGGGCCGCTTCTCCTCCAGGTTCCCCACAACGGGCGCGACGCCTCCGAGTCTCGTGCGCCTCGCCGTCCAGCGCTGCCAGGCGAAGGCGCCAGAGAGGAAGGTGACGAAGATGGTGAAGAACACGAACCCAAAGACGAGGCTCTGCGTGTCGGGGCTGTTGTTCGTGTTTATACCCATGGCTACCGTGACTGCCCGTAAGGCCCGTCGGGCTTCGGCTCCGAGTCCGCCCGGGTGTGTCCCGGGTATGCGGGGGACTGGTGTTCACCTACGAAAGGCGGTACACCGTCGATGGCGACAGGGCAGCAGGTTTAAGGCCGCATCGCCACGGTGGGCAGCCTGGGATAGCCGCGTAACATTTAGGGGCTAGCTGCTTCACTCGGTGCGAGAGCCCTCCTTCGAAGTTTGGAGTAAATAAAAATAAACGGACAAAGGCAATCAGGACATCTCTATATATATCCCTTGCCGCGGCCTATTTCAGGTAAGTTGCCGGCGTGTCGGCCTTGGGGGGTACAGTCAACTTGAAATCACTGGTCATTGGGACACTGAAGCTAGGTAAGCTAATTCTTACAGTTCAGTGAGCAACATTCTTAAAATCTATGCATGTTGTGGTAGAGATGAGGTGCAATGGTAAAGACAAAAGGGCAGAAGGGTCATTCACCACAGCACATGGGATATATCCTTGATCGTAGGCGACGTAAAATCAGATTTTTATTTCTAGTAAAAGTCTAATACCTATTAGAAAAATCTGATATCTCAAAGTAAAAACTACCAGTACCAACCAATTTCTGTATTACTCTCCTTGCTTCGCACACAGGAAAAGAATAATAGATTAAAGAGTATCTAATACAAAAAACTCACCCCGGACCCGTGCCCTGCCACCGCCTCATCCCCGCCACCGTGCGTGAGCGGGCCGTTTGTGTCTGCAGCGAGGTCTCCCCACACCATTGTCGCCGAGCACGTGAGAGGTCCCACCCCACTGTGGTCACCATCACACGCCAAGGGAGGGGGGCTCATCGCTGCGCCCCGTGCCGCATAGGGAGCCGCAGCCCCCCAGCGCACCGACCGTCGCCGCCGCCGCCGCATGCGTATGGGATCAATGAGTCACCCACATGCAGAATGTGACCGGCAACGCTCGTACTCGTGCGGCGTTTGGTCGTGATCGTGTAGCGTGCAGTCATTGTTGATGGCAGTGCACTCATTCTGGTGTGTTCCAAGCACCGGGGCAAACGGTAATAGTCTAAAAAATTAAAGCAAAAAAAAATAGATAACAATTTTTTTTTGACCGCTCACCGGCATTTTGTGGACCCAAAGGTGCCATGGACATGTTATATATACTGACAGGGCTCTGGAGTTCAGGTATAAAGCTCGTTCAGTAAGCATGACGTGCATGCACCAGACTTCAAAATGGGATTAATATTGCAAGGAAGAGAACCACCCCATTGAAGCCTTCACTCACTTATCATGCAGCGCTGTGCCCCACAACCGTCCACTGCCCGCCGGGCTTCATGGCATACGAGAACGCGTGCGTCATCGTGTTGAGAGCCTGTACCTTCAGCTTCAGCATGCCGGTCCCATCAGCAAGTAAGTAAGACCATCCCTGGCTGCGACTGAGTACGCGTCGTGCATCCCGTCCGCTGTCGCACGCGTCCATCCGGGAGGGGGGAGGCATTTCAGGGGACGAGGGATGGAGCCTGAGCGGAAGTCAAAGGTAGAGAGTGCAGGTGCCAGTGAGGATGTATAGCAGCAGCAATGGTATGGTGCAGGGATTGAAAATATCAGATTTTTTTATTCAGCAATATCAGATTTTTACTCAACAGTATCAGATTATTCTCGCCATGGAGTATAATAGTTACCATATGATATCGGATCTTTACTGAAAATCAAAACCCGATTTTTCGTCGCCGATGATCAAGGATATATCCTATCTGCTGAGGTGCCTCGCTCGCAGTGCTCGAGTCGTACGTCACACGGAGGGCGTCTCGCACTTTTACCGCGAAGAGCGCGATGTGTTCGAGGATGCGATGCGTTGTCATCTTGGCGGGCATGCTCGTGTGCCAGTGGTACGTCCACATCCGGCGCGTTTGCCAAGTGATCTCTAACAAACCACTAATCACTGAACAGGTTCAAACTCCTCCTCAACGACCCCACCCCCTCCAATTCCAACCCCAACGCCTCCGACGCAGCAGCAGCAGCAACGGCAGAGGTAGAAGACTCAGAGGAGCCAATCCGCACCAAGGCACTTGCGGACGGTGTGCTCGCGTTACCTGGTACGTCTTTCCTCGCAGACGGCGGGAAGACGGCGTATATGCGCGCGCCGTTTAGTCTTGCTTCGTTGGATGCGCTGCGTCGCTTGAGCGATGTTGTGGTTAGGGAGAGGGCGAGGACGCGCGCCGGGGATGGGGTTTGAGTGCTGCTGCTGGATGGTGTTACTACCGATCTGAGTTCGGGAAAAAGGCTATTTTGGATAAGTTGACGGTAGTAACTGTAGTTCTGATACATACAAAAACGGAAGTCTGGCATTAAGATTTCTAGTGCCGACCACCGACGAAAGGGGACAGCTAGCGGTTTGGCAATTTGGCGGTCTGGCGGCTCTGGCGGCTAGTTCTGATACATGGCTCTAATAAGTGACAGAAGATCCGGGCGACCCGACGAGTAGATACTAGTACTGACCTAGGTATATGAAGCAATATTCCGACCCGAGAACGCCAAGAAAAGCTGTGAGGCGCAGGAACCGCCTGGAGACCGCAAAGGGAATTATGATCGACGACCCGAATTACACGGCGCGGCGTCTGGATCCCGTTAGCAGCTGGTCAGAGGATTCGTTACAGCTAGCCATGAGCGGGTTCTCTTTCCCGTTCAAGAACTTTTTGCCCAAGACCTCTCCCTCTTGTACTCCCACCACCACCACTCCCTCCCCCCGTCTGTCTTCATGAGGTCCGCTTTCTTGCTTCCGGCTTTCGCAGCCTCTGCCCTCGCGCAGACCTACAGTGCCACATATCTCCCGTCGAATGCCCCCGACGTCTCCGAACAGGGCCAGACGGGCACAAACGCGTGTGGCACAGGCTCGAACCAGACCTCTATGTGCCAGAATGCCTTCCGTACGTTTTTCTCCCGTCTTAAATCGCACATACACACAGCGTTACTGAGTGGCAAATCCACCATCAGTCAACTCGGTCGACGACTTTTGCTTGTTCGCCCCTCCCGAGCCAGGACCCGACTCGACCATTGGCGTAACGGAACGGATTGAAGTCGCGTGGTGCCTGAAGGTAATATTAGTTCGCGGACAGCTGTCAGTCTTCTGATGTACTGCATGTGAGCAGAGTGGCACAGGAGCGCGCCTTATGCCCAACGGCACGATTACGGGCGCTCACTTTGTCCAGACTCCTGATTACGTCCAGGTAACCGGTAAGTAAAGGCGTAAAAAATACGGTCCGGTTGCTGTTGAACACGATTATATATTACTTTGTATTTAGGCGTCGGCAATCTTACGCTGCTGAATATCCCTTCGGGCGACGAGGGAGGGTGCGTCCTGACAGGCTCCCTGCTAGATGATAACTGAATTATTTTCAAAGTGAACTTGATCCCCATGGAGCTGATGGCAACGGTGAGTAATCAGAAAACTATTCTGCATTCTTCTCCTCTTAATCGCCTCCCAAGGCAACCCAATCGGAGGATTGGTGTTTTCCAGCGCATTCGGACAGCTGCAACAGCTTCATGAGTGGACTGTAAGCTGAAACACGCGACTAACCTACGTATGCAATAGTGCTGACCTTATTTATCTGTGCTAGAACTTCATGTCTGATTCCGAGTTCTGTTTCCGTGGTTGCAAAGACGGTCCAAATGCACCTGCGTTATGTCAACATATCTATGATGTAATGGGGTGTTTTTGGAATATGCCTGGGGATTATGACGCCGGCGTATTTGAGAGGTGTGATGGAGACTCTGGCGAGGTGAGGAAGTCTCCCAGCTTTGCATATATCTATCCATCTTATACTTTTCCTCAGCCGATGGGCGTATACGGTACATCCACCTTCCACCAGGGTGATCCTGTGACTCCGTCCGCACATCCTGCGCCCGCCTCCTCTCAGTGCACGTCGTTTTCTACTGTTGGCAACGATGCAGCAGTCTCTACCAGCGCTTCAGCATCTGCGTCGACTACCGTTAGTACTACAGCAGTATCGTCCAGTTCGGCCTCCCTGTCTATGTCCACCCTGTCTACGTCCACTTCGTCATCTACCTCGTTAATTCCATCATCGACCTCAGCACCCTTCATTAACTCCTCATCCGGTTTGTCGTCCTCGACGGGCCTGAGATCCACCACGGTGAGCATAGAAGGCTCGACCGCTGGGTCTGGCTCTTCGTCTTCGGCTCCGTCCTCTTACCTACTTTCCTTCCCTTCCATTCGTTTTCCTTTCCACCATTTTCATCATTGCAAATGGCTGGCTTTTACTATGTTGTTTCGTTTGGAGTCATAGGTCTCTGACATTGATTTCTTTCATGTATAGGGAACGCCTGCATCAACTACCGGGTCAGGGGGTTCATCGACAGGCTCTGCCACTGGCTCCGGTTCTTCACCGACTACGTCAAATGCTGCGCTTGGGAAGTATGAACCTTCCACGATGATGAGCGGAACCTTCGTCATGGCTCTTTCCGCTACGATGCTTAGCTCCCTTCTCGGGGGAATTATCTCCTTCTAATAAAGCATACAGGGATGCTGCAAGTTTCCCCTAATCGGCTATGACCTTCTGGCGGTATTCAGCCATGTGGAGTTCATCTTTTTTCATTCGATCTCTTAAGCATCCATCTCCATTCATATGTAATAGCGTCGCGAAACTCGGACGCGAGCTCTTAACTTTGCCCAGGTGACTATTTGAATCTACGGGATTATAATGGGGTCTCAGATTGTCGGGATATTGGACTCTTGTTTAGCCTTTACTCCTTTTCTTTGTTTCGTTCGTGGTCTCGCTTCTTAACGATTCTTTCAACATTTCTTCTAGCCACACTGGACTACTATCCTGTTGTCTCTTTTCACGTGTCGTATTTTGGACATATGTTTGTTTACTATTAGGCGGTAGCGTGTGTTCGTGATTGTCCCCCTTGCGTAGTAGGTAGATGTATTCATGATTGATGGGATCCGTTGCCTATATACCACTGTTTCTCGTACGCAATTTGAGTTGGCGTGAGTACTACATAGTGAAACATAAGCTATTTGTGAGCCGTCCGCATATGCATGTTCTGGAATTCATTCCATTACTATGTCGGTGATCATTGATTTTTTAGTAGACACAAACAGAAGATTAACGTTCGGCCGTGGATTGCTTCCGTCATCAATAAATTGTTCGGACGACAGGATCCTCATCCGACGTAGGAGGGCCATTTACCGCATGCGCTGAATACGTCCGAAGTTGCGTGCGCACTAGGGGAAAGTGCTCATGCCTTATTTGGTTGATAGTTTGCGTAATACCTACTTTTAATGTGGAGTCAAATTGGCGTTTGAGAAGTGTGCGGCACTAGCTTTTAGGTGTGGATCGTGCGTTGCGCGGGGACGATTCGGAGGAGGCGACGCGAAGGGGAGGCGTAAGCAAAGCGCGGATTGCGAAGAACACCAGTGAGGCAACACGGATGCGAGCGCGAGAGCTGTGTGAAGCGGGTGCCTTGGGACGGGACGGGACGGGACGTGCGCGGCCAGCGCTTTGGCGGATGAATGTCCATTTTTTCTTCGGAGTTGATAGTGATGGTATCTGAGTTGAAGTGAGTATCGGTAGCGGGTATTGACGGTTATGTGGGCGGTCTGGTGTTCAAGACCAAATAAAAGAAGTGACTCGCCGGATGTGCCATGGAACGTGCCCGGAGAGTACAGGCGGCTTTTTTTTCTTCCTATGGTGTATGTACTATGGACGGAGAAAAATTGGCATATCCGAGTTCGGTCACGATACCCCGATACCCGGGATACATCCGGAGTGTTAGTGTCGAGTGTTGGTTATCAATGGTACCGGTATCGATATTAAAAGCTGGAACGCGAGAACGGAGCAGCAGGACACACAGCTTTAGGCGCCTG
Source organism: Coniferiporia sulphurascens (assembly GCA_002794785.1). Classification (NCBI taxonomy): domain Eukaryota; kingdom Fungi; phylum Basidiomycota; class Agaricomycetes; order Hymenochaetales; family Hymenochaetaceae; genus Coniferiporia; species Coniferiporia sulphurascens. The sequence continues at coordinate 343,757 of NBBA01000010.1, read as the reverse complement.
ACCTTCGGGGCGCTTGGGTAGATGCACTGGTGGGTATTGGATGCGCTGGACACATTGCTTCTCGAGCACCGGCTCCTCAGCACAGACTCAGCGGGCGGGTCGGTGGAATCCCGCCTGGGTAAACTTGGTATCAACGGCCAGCTATGCGGGTGATCTTGGTGTTCGCCTGTCGGCCGCGGCGGAGCTGAACGTATTCTGGACCCAGGGATGCAAATTAGGATTCTGGAACATTGGGTGGGGAGGCAGTCTGTTTCCTCGAGCCTATCTTCCTTTAGGCTTGGCGGGTTAGTTTAATAGCTTCCCGACGTTAAAACCCGCCCAGAAGAGTCGGTATGGGTGTCATTGATATCGATATTAATAGCCAGACTGGTCACGGTGGCCGGGTTGGTCGTACCCGGGACGCGCGGACACGGAAGGAAGTGTTCTGCGACGTTAGAAGAGGATGGACGGCCGCATCTCCACCTTCCCCCGAAACTCCCGGAGGGAGGGGGGGGGATGATTGTTGGCTTCCCTCCCGGGAGGACCGGCGTTAATGTACATCTGTGTAAGCGATCCTTTTACACAGTGGAGTTGATTGTACCCAGGGGCGTAGGTGGGAGTGTAAAGGCCATGGGATACCGGGAGGAGGTTAAGTTTGCTGCGGGTTTGTCTTCATCCAGCTTTGGTGGGATAGTTTTTGGATCTCGTACGTGCATGTGCTGTACCCGTCCGGGAGGGGTCGGTGCACATGTGATCGGTATTGACGTTAACGGACAGACAGGTCACGATGGGAGGAAGCTCTCCCGAAGTCAATGCGTACATTGACTTGGGGTACTTGGTCCAGACCGGAGAACGGGGCCATCTCGAGCTTTACCGTTGCTTCCAGACTTGACGGACTACGAGTCGTTAGCTTCTTGTGCACCTGTACGTGTAAGATACAGCAGGGTGAGGTAAGGAGAGCCAGAATTCATGTCGATGATCAGGCGGCTGGGCCAGGTGCCCCGTCGGCGATGGCGGAAGAGTCACTAAGCGTACCCAGGGTGATGGCGTGCAGGCCGTAAGCACCTTGAAACGCTGGGCGGGTGGGCTGCCTCGGACTCTTCTCATTGACTAATACTTGGCAGGCTAGTCGTTGGCTTTCTGTGCGCGTGTGTCGGGTTGGTATGAATGGAATGGTATCTGTATTGATATTAATTTTGGCTGCTGGACAGGTCACGCCGGTCATGATGGAGAACGTAGCCATAGAGTGGGTGTGTGGGTGTAGAGATTCTGGAACGCTAGGCAAGTACAGACAGACGCACCTCTGACCCTCTCCGCAAGGTTCAGCGTGCTGATCGACTTTCTGCGCGCTCATACAACTGTTATGAAGGTTCTAGTATGCACGTTGTCTCTTCATTTGAAAGCGATATTTTTCCAAGTTTACCGGAGCCGGGACTCGAAGTCGGTGCGGCCGCCCCGCAGATACCGCCTCCCGCCGCTCGGACGGGAGTTAAAATAAGTTTTTAGTGAGCGGCCTGTGGCCCACTCCAGGGCACGACGATCGCCGAAAGAGGGAGTAACTATCCCACGCCCCGTCCTTTATCACCTGGGTCCTAACTCTGAGCTCATCAATCGCTCGCATTCTTGCGAGAACCTCAAAGGCCAAAACCCGTGCGAGCCCGGTATTAAACGTCTAATGGACTGAAGGTCGAAGAGTCGAAGGCGGACAAGTTAATATCAACTTTCAATGTCAATACCAATATCAATGGTAGGAAGACCGAACAACCGAACACCGACTCGGAGCACCGAATAGCGCCATCGAGACTCGAGGCCACATTAGCGCGGAGGGTGTACGTATACTAGTACTGCTATCTGGTCTGCCCTGCCAGAAGGCCGAAGCTTGCGGAGGTCCGCGCGGGCGGCGGGCCTGCCTCGCCGACGGCGCGCGATTAGGTCTTCTTTGCTACGAAATGAATGAGCGGGGCGAATGAATGAATTGATGGCTGTACGAATGAAGGCTGCACGCTGCCAGTGGGCAGATAACGGGCTACGAATACATATGTCGCCATGCCACGGGCGAGCCGACGATCGAGCAACTTTGCCATCCCAGGGTACGTGCCTTAAACTCGTCCTTCTCTTCGCGTTCTAAATCAAGATTAGTACGAAACACGCTACACGCTGCGTGCTTTCTGCCGTTCAGAACGACTGACAGACCGAACGACCGATGAAAGCTCCGCGGGTAAAAAGTCTAGTCCAGTCCTCTGGTCGTCGCCCATACGCCTGGCGGCACGACGTCCGGCCGCACGGGTCTCTTTCCACACTCCCCCACCGTCTTCTTACCTTCCGCCTTTGGTGCACGCAGACGGCCGTTATATGCTTGCAGGACACAGATGAGAAGAAAAGAAAGGAAACGGACCAACATGCGTCATACGTCATCGCGGCTTTTTTTGTGAATTAGGGGTCGACGGAAGCGCAGGGCTTCGCGGGGCGGTGCGCTTCAGCAGAGCGTGGCTTTGGTACCTATCATTCCGTTTGCTCGTTCGCCCATACGGGTGGTGCATTGCATGCGTGCGATTTACATACGGATTATTCCAGTACACCGATGCCCGGTGCCCGGACTCTGCTTCCGACATCAGGGAGAAAGGACACGGCGACTGCCGAAAACGGTAATTACGGCTACTAACTACAGCAAAGTATTCCGTGCGTGAGATCGAGAAGCGAGAGCGCACGTAGGACGGAGGCAATGCGATCGCCTTAGGTTTCCGTCGTGCCCAATCGTTTGTCAGGGTATACACACGGTGCGCACACGCAGCCTCTCACTTTGCCTTGCCTTGCCTCGCGGTGGTGCGTCCCTGGGCTGGACTGATCTAAGGGAGAGTTAAGAATCCCGATGAATATACCCAGCGAAGTCGAAGCAGAAGTGGCGACAGAAGAGGGAGGTCCCTAGAGTGCCAGCGGCGGGTTCTGGCCTCGCGCCGGAGACTGTTGACGCCATTGACCGCTCCCCAGTCTGGTCCAGCTCATCTTCCGCCAGCGCGCAAGGGTGCTTATACACGTATATATTCACGCGCGTACACGCGTGGGTGCTTCTTCCCTGCCTCGCCTGTATCGAAGAACTTCGGACGGGTCGCGGCCGGGTCCATCATCACCACTCGTCCATACTCGCCAACACGTACCCATCTAGGTTCGCCGCTGTTCCTTCCCTCTCTCTCTCTTTCTGCCGGTACTCGACATAGCGCGCATGGCGAATGACGTCTCCAGCCGCTCTATCAGCGTGAAAGCCCCGTTAGCGGTGCGTAGGTCCTGGTCTCGGCTGGAAGGACGACAGTCTGTATAGGCAGGCTCGAAGTACTAGGGCGGGACCGGCGCGGCATGCAGCGCACAGCCTTTGGATTTTTTTCCCATGGACGCGGCGCCGCCCTGAAGGATATCGACGGGAGACGTCTCACCTGTCCGCGCTTATTCCTAAGCTCATGGGAAATCGCAGAGAAGAGCGAAGCTACGAGGGAGACAAAAAAGGCGGGGGGAGCCGTAAGTGTGCGTCATCGACCCATCGATCTCCCTCGTCGTCTGCTGTCCTGTCTTGGTCTGTCCAGTCCCTTGTTCACTAAACTTGTCCCCCCAATCTTGATCTCGCGAAGACGAAGACGAAGCGCAAGGGGCGAGAAAGCAATGCGGTCATCTCATTTCGCTGTTCCCGTTCCCGTTCCCGTTCCGCCAGGCCCGGGGTGCGACGGGCACTAGCGCATACGAATCGAACTCGGAACTTGAGATGTACATGTTATGTATGTATGCGCGGGCAAATCTCGCGGAGATAATTAGCCTTCCAGGCTTGCCTTTGTGCGTCATAGGCCGTATACATAGCCTTCGAAAGTTCGCACCCCTCCCTCCTTCCCTCCCTTGTGGCCCGTCACGTCGTACACGTCCCCTTGGCTCTGGGTCGTGGACTCTTCCTTGCCCAGCTCTCGCTGTTTTTTTTTCGGGAGTTGTATTAATGTAGACGTGTCTAGATCCAAATAGGTTTTTCTTCTGTATTCTGTATTCTGTGCCCTCTATTCCAATTTTCTGGTTCTGCCTGCCTGTCTGTATACTACGTTACGTCATCCTACAGTAACTACTCCTTTCTTTCCGCCCTCATCCGCTCACCCCTTCCCGCGCTTCGCTTCGCGTGTGGGTGGGTTGCTATAAAAAAAGGTTGCTTACTTTGCGTCCGGCGCCCTATCGTGCATCGTTCATCGTTCATCGCTCATCGTTCACCGTTTTTAAGGTTAAGATTAAGCTTATCCCCAGGATTTTCGGGGAAATGGGAAACGAGCGGGAGGGGCCGCGGACGGGAAGGCAGAAACCGGGCCACAGATTGGGTGCTAGTACGGACAAACGTTATAGTGGGTTTTCGTGAAAAGGCAAAAGCGGGGAAATAAAAGGACGAAGGGATGAGGAACACAAGACGAGGAACGAAAGACGAAAAACGAAAAAAAAGGGAGAAAACAACACCGTCGTGTACTGTGTAGCGGCCAGGGGGAGGCCCAATGATTATGTGGATACGGATACGGATGTGGATGCGGGACTCGGATTTGAGTTCAAGGTCGTATTGGCGCTGGCGTCGATATTAACGTTGCGCAGCATGCAGCGTGCAACGTGCAACGTGTACTAGCTACTAGTGTATCGCTATATCGTTTATCGTTTATCGTCTACCCGCTGTATAGTCCCGCCTATCGTCGGTAGTTAGTACGGCATCACGCTTCGTTGCTTCGTTCTGGGCCTCCACCCGTATCCGTATCGTCGCTGCGGGTCGCGGATGACCACCGAGAAAACCGAAAAAACCGAGGCCGTGAGGGTACTCGCGCTAGAACACACAACTCGCAAGGACGCGTGTGGAGTTTGAGTTGAGCTGGCTGGGTTGGGCGCGGCGCAGGTTACGGCTTATCATTACCATTATCATTATCATGCAATATCGTCTCGCTATGCCGTTATATTGTATCGTACCGCCAATTAACGTCCAATGTGTCGTTATGTTTATGCTTATAATGTACGTATTACCGTCAACGTCGTCGCGTTTCGCGTTTTCGTGTATGGTTTTGGGGTTTGGGTCGGGTTGAATTGAACATCATGATGGACTCTAGGCTCCGGAGCTGGAGCTGGAGCTGGAGCTGGAGCTGGAGCTGATTTCCGACTCGAAGCTCCCGATAGATAGGTCGGTGGGTGGCGGTTGCGGTGGGGTTGATACGCAAATACACGATAATTGGAAAATTCGAATAAGGTTGGGCCATGCGGCGCTGTGCTGTGTGCACCGCGCGCCGTGCGCCGTGCGTTTGGCGTCCAGTACTAGTGTCTGGTATCTAGTATCTAGTATCTGGTGTCTGATGTCTGGTGTCTGATGTCTGACGTCTGGCAGTGTCCAGCTCCGGCGGTCAGTTCCCCCGGTGGCCTGCACTTACGCTACACCAAACCACAATATACTGTACAACGCAATGTCACGGTACATCGCGTGATTAATTCTTATTCGGCGCGACCCGACGATGTTTGACGTACACTCAGGCTAGAGCTAGAGTTAGAGTGTGTAACGATTTTTTCGAAATCGCGTTCATCTCGGGCGAAGGTCGAAGGGACGCGGCGAAACGCGAACGCGCAAGTGTGCTCTTCGCTTGAGTTGAGTTTTGGGTGTGGTTGTGATTGTGGTGTGATGTGGTGTTTAAGCCTGGGCTGCGAGGAAGAAAAGGAAGATTGGAAGATTGAGGGTAGCCTGAGAGTCAGCCGTTACGGATAGATACGAGATGCGAGACGCCAGACGCCAGACTTCGGCTTTTGGCTTCGACATTGATTTTGGATTTGGATTCTGGAGGTATGGGAGAGCAACTCGGAGAGAACGCTGCCGTGCCTTTTTTTCTTCTTTTTTTTGTTTTTCTTCCTTTTATTTTAGGATCGTAAGCTTGTTTTGTGCGTTAATACACTGCAGAAGCGCGCTGTCACCTTGGTTTTGTCCTTTCTTAGTCTGGTCTGGCCTGGTCTGGTCTTGTAGGGCGTGGAGCGAGTGAATGAGCTTGAGGCTTGGGTGGCGCCGGAGAGTGGGAGTGTGGCGCAAGTACGAAAGAACGAAAGAACGAAAGATGGACGGCAAGAGGCGAACACTGGCGGCAGGCGGCGAGTGGCGAAGGAAGGTCTAAGACGCGAAAAGCAAGTGTAAGAGAAGGGGGGGGGGGTAAGGCAATTGACGGAAGAAGGAGCGAGAAGAAGAAAAAAATCAGGACGAATACGGAGCGCCGCTGTTCGAAAACCGCCGCGATGAGACGCGATGAGCGGGGGCGGCTAGTGGCGGGTGTGGGTGCGGGTATGGGTGTCGCTCGAACTCGCATTGCCAGTGAAAAATTGCGCGATGGGCCACGCGGCCCAGGCCAGCCCCGAGGCAGACTCTACTGCAGTTCTTGCGATGCGAGAAGCAGCACTATGATAGAGTAGCGCTTCGTTGCGTTAGGCACTGAGTTCTGCCTGATGTTCGGCATTGAGAAGAGTTTGCCCCGGGGGGGGGGAAGCCTGAGCGACGTTGCCGTAACAAACACAGGTGTATCAGCCAGCACGTATCAACTTGTCTATCTAGGTTGCTTTTCGGCGATTAGACTATCTGGGTGGGACCGTGTCCGTGCGGTGGCCTCGAGTATCCGGAGAGGCAAAAAGACTCGGGAGATGTAGCGGTAAAGAGAGGCAAATGAAAGTAGAGGCTGAGGCTGAGGCTGAGACTGAGACTGAGACTGACTCGGAGCCGGAGCCGGTGTCCGAGCTAGTTTGACCGCGGTCCGTCGTCCGCCCGCTTACCCCGCTCATTGCCTATCGTTCCCCCGTTTTGTTTTTTTCTGACTTCGGTTTTTTCTTCCTTCTTTCGTTAAAAGTGACTGCTATCGGGATACGGGTCCGGGGCCCGATGTCGGTAGGACGCGGTTAACTCGAAGTCGACCACGACCTCGACCTTGACCTCGATTTCGACGGGGGCCGACCGGGCGGTGTTTTTCGCCATTAATAATTTTGCCGTCTGCTTGCGCATTTTGCGTCATCGCGCGGTATTTGCTGGCAAGATGCATGACCGGCCCGGAGATGCCGTGATCGCCTGTCGTCATCGTGCCATATCATCCGAAGGGGGATTTGGATGTGCAGATCATATACGTAGTAGTATAACATCATCATCGATCACCGTGTCCAGCGGTGCCATTAATTAGTCGGTCCGCGTCCGACGCGCGGTGCTAGTACGTACTGTACCGGTTAACGTTCTCCTCGACATTAATATTCGCGCATCGTGGGCTGCCTGCAGACTTCTGCTGTTCTGGTTCTACCGTGCTGTGTCACTGTGTGAGGGGCTAGGCCCCTGCCCCCGTCTCCTTCAATGCGTGCGTGCATCTCGCATCAAGAATTCGCCGCGCCGACCGACATTAATTCCGCGTCAACGTCACCGCGTAGCCGTCACTGGCATCTCGAGTTCAGACTCACGAATAGCTATAGTCTATAGCCGTTAATTCCGTCTAGATGTCTTCTCATCAATCCGCTTCTCGGCTCTCGCTTCTCGTTTCCCTTCCTCTATCTCCGTTCCGCCCTGAGAGAACCCCCAACGGCGACGATCGAAATTTTTTTGGGGGTACGTGTTAAAGACGAGCGAGGCGCGCAAGCAGTGGTGTTGATGCGGCGTACACGGCGCGCGTCGGCGAATGAGTAAGTAGGCGGGGTGCTCTGGACTCACTCAGCCTCAGCTAGGCCTACTTCCATTTCTATCTCCACACTTACTACTCTTTCTATTCCTCTAAATAAGTCGTTCGTTCTCCCCGCTATAAAAACTTTTTTCGAGTTTGACGCTATACTGTATCTATCATCTTGACGTTCCGAGTCCGAGCCGGCGCTAAGCGTCAACTAATGCCACTGCACCGTGACACACGCACACACGCACACACACACCAGCGCCAGAACTAGTGGTGACGAAAGTTCCAACTCGACGAAAGAATCAGAATGCGCCTTGAAGAGCGAAGGGGGAAACCCCGAAGGAGTGTGGGATTTCTGGTTCTGGTTCTGATTCTGATTTTGTGGCTTGTGGCTCTAAGCTCGGGCTCCCTCGCTATCCCCTTTCCTTATTTCCCTTCCCTTTCCTTTCCCTTCCCTTCTCTTTCCCTTTCCCTTCCCCTCTCCTTGTTTTCCCCCGGCTATTAATACAACTACTGGCTTGGGGGAGGGAGGGGCACCGGTGCTGGTGCTGTAATGTTCTTTTAGCCTCAACAAATTTGACATAACGGCCGTTTGGCCCGGGGCCTTCTATCATCCTCCATCCTCCATCCTCCATCATACATCCTCCAACCTTCTACCCCTTCCATAGCGAACTCGATTTCGGACTCGAACTCGGACTCAGATTTGAAATGAAGGGGGAGCGGGGCGAGACAGATGCAGAACGCCGTGACGGCTATAGACGGGGGGTCCAGACGAGACGAGACGAGCCTGAGGTGGGAGGGCGACGGTGAGAACGAGGTCGAGAACAAGAACGAGAACGGGAACGGGAACGGGGATGGGCCGTGCGACTCGGACGGTGCCAAAGATACACAGATGCGATGCGCACGCCATACACGTACGGATGCGGATGCGGGCCGCGTAAAGATAGACGCGCAGACGCAGACACGATCAAGCGCCTTCGCTTCCAAGTGAGCCTTACGAAAAAAAACGCAAACGCTAATGTACCTGTCGTGCTCCGCGTTCTGTAGTACACTCTATTTTCCAAATCTCTGTTTTCTCCTTTTCTTTCTTTCTTTCTTTCTCTCCCTCTTTCTTCCTCCAAAAAAAAAAGAACTTCTCCCGCCGCCTCCCCGCCCTCCCCCCTTTCTTGAAATACATGTATAGGCTAAATCAGGCTCATGAGCGTGTGTGGGAGCACCGGCCCGGGCCTGGGAGCACCAGAATCCAGAATCCAATTAATGGCAAGTGCGAATTAGCAAAACTTGATTACAGTAAAATATGCGTACCTACCCCCCCACCGCAGTTGCGCACGCTTAAGCCCGCCCGCCCCGCCATGTGATCGGCACGCCAAACGCGGCCGCTTACCCGAAGCGGAAGTGGACGACGCGCACGCTTTTTTCCTCGTCATCTGTAGCCCAGGGCCGCGAAACAGTTGTAAATCCTCTAATATTCTTTTATTTATTTATTTAATTACTGGCTGTTATTATTTTCTAGAGCTTTTCCTTACCCTTTCTCGCGACTCAAGGGGACGCTTCCACTGCGAATATTATATTAATGGCGTCCATACAAGAAGTTATTTAATTTACTGTATGTACACGCTATCATGCGAAGGAGCACGCAGAGGGCGGCGGCAGGCCTGTTGCCCGCGAGTGATGTAATTCGAAGTGCTGCACTGTTGTTCGGTTTGCGTGCATGCTCAGTGCTCACATCCGACTCCTTCGGACTGGCTTGAAGCAGAGGAAGGCGGGTGCACTTGATGGAGGAGTTAACGGAGGCTCTAATGCGTCAAGTGCACTGTTGTTACGAAGGGCCACAGCTTCGAGAGGGTTGTCCATCATTGGGGTTGGGGGGCACGAGAAAAGTTTGACGTCGAAGATCAATTAGGGGTCTTCGTAAGGCTGCGTGTATCGGTGCTGCTAGAGTGGTTTAAACCACTTTGGTCGGTATGGCTCCGTACAGTCCAACACACGCACGCGATGGAACAAGGAACGAAGGAACGGCTCGAGGGAAGGATAGGAGAGAGGAAACTCTGATTGCGGGGCTCAACTGCGCCCGGCGCCGTCGTGCGTTCGTTGGCTGGCTGGCTGGCTGGGTGAACCAACGGAACGAGCGGACCCCAATCGATCCCGAGTGGCTAGATTGCCAGATTGCTGTTTGTAATGCGTGAATGCGTGCACTGTAACTGTATGCAGTTGAGCAAGTAGGGTAAGGTAGGTGGTTGTATTGCATTGCGCGATGTTCGGAAGCGTCCTTTGCACGTATTGGCTCTGGTCTTTTAGGCCCTTCGGCCCTTCTGGACGGGGGCGCGGCCATTGGGTCGTTCGATCGTCTTCGTTGTCGTTTTCGCGTTCTGGTTCTGTTTCTCCGTAGGGGCCCTCGCCTTCGCCTAGCTCGCGGTGCAAGCCACAGTGGCAGTGAGGGAGACACGAACAGCCTGTATACAAAATAAGAACAAATAGAACGATCACAACAAATGAAATGAAGAGACGGAAAATGGACGGCAGCCTCCAGAAATGACAATGACAAATGATTACAAGTAATAAATTAATTACCAATCGGAAGAAGGAAGGCAAATTCCAAATAGCCGGAGCTTTGGCTGATTGACGCGGGAAAGCAAAGTCCGAGGGCGGCTCGACGCGGTTATCGACGGGTGCGGCAGGGGCGGAGTTGAAGGGGGTACGGACACACACGCCTAAACCTTAGACGTTAAGAACCGTGAGAACAGCCCGGCTGCCTCGACCCTGACCCTGCAAACCCACCTGTTCAACACGCATGAAGCCTAAACTCTCTTTTTCAGCGAGCCAACTTCTCCCACGTCTATTTGTTCCCTCCCCCTCCACCACTCACGCGGGCCGGATTGCAAGCCGGGCGGGCACGCCCTCCTCCCTTGTCCGCGTACGTAGTGCGGCCCGCAGGCGAGTTACTTACGGTGGCGTCCGTCCGGTGTTGGCGGCTACACCGTTACGGCTTACAAGGGGCGCAGGGCGAGAACCCATACGAGCGCACCGAAAGTCGTGTGAGTCGAGAGTAAACAGAAAAAAATGGAAGGAAGAGACGAGAAAAAATGAAAAGAAAAGAAATGGAGGGGGCGGTGTTACTGTCTGTCCAGCGAAGCCCGGGAGGGCGGGGGATACAGTAGATAGACACCTACCTCCCTTTGAGTTTCGGCATCCTCGGATCGGATTGCGGACGGAAAAAAAGAGACCGGGGTTTTTATTTATATTTTATTTTGCCTCGAGTCAAGCAATTAATTAATTTAGGGGGGAGGGAGGATCTGCCTGCCGCTTCGGGGTAGGACCCCTCTCGGGGACGCCGATCCGGAGCTTCAAGTTGCCCTTCCTCCCCCCCTTAGGCCTCGCCGCATCGCCCGTTTCAGGAACGGTTTTTGTTCCGTTAGGTAACACTCTACGTTCTAGCTTTTTTCTTCGTTTCTTTGTTGTCGCGCCATTTTTTTTCTTTCCTGTTCTGCATTTACGAAGTTCACGTCTCCGCTATTCCATTTTTTCTCTAAATCTTCCATTGTCCATTTTCCTACATATCCTCCCTTTCAATTGCGATGTACACGCAAAATGTTCTATCCTCAATTGTGTTTATTTCCCCCCATTCTATAATTCCGCTTTCTTCCCGGACCGCTTCCCTTTCTTCCCTCTGCCGTATACGTGGACACAAAACAAAGTACGAAGGGAAGTACACATGTAGTATGTATCAGATTTACTTTAGTGTTTACACGTCACCTGTCTCTAGCATGCATGTACTGTGCCAGTATACAGTATCACACTAATCGCTATTTGGTCTGCCGGAACGGGCGGCGCGCAGCGCGCTACAGCGCTAACTAAACACCCCCATCATACATCATACTTGAGCGCAATCCCATTCGTCCGAAGTCGAGTCCCACTGCAATCTGCGCCACGAGACCACAAAGAGTGGGGGAGAGCAGCGGTTCTAATGTTTAACTGATGCCTGACGCGTAGAGAACGAGCTCTCGAAAGAACAAGAGACTCGGACCCGGACGGACGCGCATGGACTTGAACGAAATCCGAATAAAAGTGAACGTGCGTGCCAGTGCCTAACCCTTCCCCTCCCCCGGATCGCTGAGCGCAGGGGAGAGGTGAGGGGACGCAGACTGGATTGAATTGAATTGAATTGAACTAGTAGACAACAGCCAATAGCCCCCGTGCCCCGCGCCCCGCGTCTCATTAATTCTCATCAATGAGTAATACTCAATCATCATTATCATCATTATCGTTATCGTTACCGTTACCGTTATTGCTTCCTACTGCCACGGGTGCTAACACCTTATTTCTATTACCCCCGGCAGCGTTAACGGTTGACGGTTGACGTTAACCCTCCTCGGAGTTTTTCGATATGATAAGAAATAAAATCGTCTGCGCAATGCTAGTGCTGGTGCTGACGCATCCGCATCAAGAGGGGTAAGGGATAAGGCTGGGTGGACCCAGCAGGCGCACCCTTTCCATCCGCAGTCGCGGTACAGTACCAGACTACCAGTTGCCGCGGACAACCGTGACCGTTCATCCAATCTTTAAATTTTGTTCTGTAACTTCTGCTCCGCTCTATCTTGTGTTTCAGGGGACGGCGGATGGCGGATGGCGGATGGCGGATAGCCAGGCAAGCCCGAGCCGTCGATAGCCTGCCAGTGCCAGTACTGGTGCCTCCGAGTCAGGCTCACCAGTGTCACGGTGCTGCGTTTCGGCCGGCTCGGACTCGGACTCGGGCTAGGCTGAGGCTGAGAGTTAGGCGATAGCATTCCAGCGTTCCAGCAAATTCAATGTACTGTAGCACTCGGCTTTTCTCTTTTCTTTCTTCTTCTAAAAGGAACTCGTGGGGAATCCAGACCGGAAAGCCAGGCTATCTATCTTTTCTATCAGCTTGGGTTACGCATGCGATGCGACAACGCGCAACGCGCGCTACGTACGTACGTACGTGTACGGTATCACGCGACCCCCGTGGGTTTATTGTGGTTTGGTAAGCCATAAGCGTTATTTTCCCCGCGCCCGCGTCCGCGTCTGGGGCCTGGCCGCTGGCTGTACTGTGTCGATCCGCGTGACCGCGTCCCGCGTTGTGTGTCCCAGGGGTGTTCGTCCTCCGCTCGAGTCCCCGCCCTACGGGAGAAAAGGAGATAAGAGGCCTAGGACCCGCACTTTGCACGTCCACGAAGCCAGAAGCGCAGAGCGGAGAGAGAGGGGGACGGGGACGTCGAGTCGTAAGTGCATACATACACTACATTTAATAGTATTACAGCAGAAACCAAGCTCAGGCTGGGCACGTTCCCGTTTACGTTTTACATCGTGATGTACGTTTGCATTATTGGCTCGTTTGTACAGTACATTCAGTGCTGCTACTTTCACATCGTACTTATAGTATGTACCACTGTATATAACTTCAAGTAGTTGTTCACTAGTGCCGTCCGGACTCGGAGCTAACGCGTGCACACGCACACGCACACGCACACACACTGGCACACATACTGGCATGTCGCGCGCCGCCCGTCCGAGTTCCAAGCTCCACCCAAGCATCCTTCCCTCCACTCCACTTCTCCCAAGGCGAAGAAACAAGTCAGGCAAAAGCGAAGGCCCGTGGTATAGATGCACCCGCGTCTCCTCCACCACGTACGGCATCCCAGACGAGAAAGAGTGGAATAGGGGCAGGGTACAGGCACTGGGCAGGACGTGAAGCGCCGCGGCAGGGGTAACTCGAGAGCAGAGACAGAGATAGACTCGGATAAGCAACCGCTCGCTCTGCCCACTCAGAGCCGGGTCGATCTGTATTCCCCACTTACCTTAGCTCCTAGCTCCGATCCTTGAGCACAAGAGCCTGTGGCTGGAGACGCCCCAGGGCCGTGGATTTGGGTTTGGTTAGAGTCTTCCGCACGTTCCTCCTCATCCTCCTCCGCCATTAGACCTTCCCATCAACCTATCTACCTTCTGTCCGAGACGAGACGGGACCCCAAACAAAGTCAGGACCCAACACACGGGAAGGCCAACGCCAAAGCCAACGGCAAAGCAAGCGCACACGCACGCACACGCACACGCACACAAGACTCGGGGCTCGGGCTCGCGGACCTTTTTCGAACGGTTCGGCCTCCCATCATAGCAGATCGCGCTCTCTCTCTCACCTTCTGTCTTCCGTCTTCCGTCTTCTGACTTCTGTCTATCTATTCTCTATTCTCTATCTCTTCTCACCTGCCGGAATCACCGCTCGAGGACCCGCAGATTGGCGCGCGCGGGCAGTGACTGACATGGGCGCGCGGAAGGGAAGGGAAGGGAAGGGAAGGGAAGACGTAGAGGTAGGGTGAGTAATTCGGACCTGCGTGACGCGGGAGGGTGAGTCAGCGCGAAACGAAGACCAAATGAAGACGCGGACGCAAAACGCAAAGTACGCAGACGCCACCCACACACACACACCGGCACGCCGATCAATCACATCGCGTGCGTGCGGGGAAAGAGCAACTTTAGAGAGGGGAAGATCCTGCCGAGGGGGCGCAATTAATGGCCTCGGATGCACCGTCACGGTACACGCGGCGGAGGACACGATAAGTCCATCCATCCAATCCATCCATCCACATTCTATACTTACTTCAAAACACCTATATTGGTGACTCACCCCCATTCAAGCCAAAGCCAGAGTTGGCCGCGCGCGATCGCCCGAAGCATCGCAGTCGCCCCAGCCGCCCGGCGGCAACAGCAACGCCGATCGCGTGACCCTCCCCGCGCGAGGCGCTACCGTGGAAAAGAGAACGAGAGGGGGGGTCACGCCTTTGCGCACGCGGAGGAGGAGCCTGCATCGCAGCACCGTGACCTGGGCAGTCGTGTAGATACCCTTATCGCAGCGCCTGCGTTTTTGGCCCTACCCTACTTCGAAATAAGCCCTGGCGCTGGCGCTGGACGCCCCCAGCCTTCTCGGGCACGCCTCTTCTTGAGGCTCTTTTCTCCGCACGGCGCCGCAACCACACTGTACCGTGGTCCATTAGACGCGCCCGCCACCACCACGACGTCCGCCCCAGCCCCGCACCCGTCTCGAGCTGGCAGCTGGAGCTCATCCGGAGCGGGTGCGGGTGCGGACATACGTACACACGCGGGGCGGAGGCGCGATCACGTACACGTACACGTACACGTACATGCACGCATTGCATCGAACAACACGTACAGAATCACAAACGTGAATCCTAAAGGGGAAGAGAGGGAACCCACCGAGTCAAGCCCCTGCCAGAACCAGTAGTGCCCCCTCATCTCCTTCCCGTTGATCATGAGTTCCGGGTACACGCAGCCTTATATTATAATTATAATTGCACGAGCACGAGCACGAGCACGGGCTTCTTAGGTGCACGAATACGAATTTCCCCCATCGAATTCGAAGCCCAGTTCACCGCGCCCGCGGCGAGCTCGAGAGCTTGAGTTGGAGCTCGAGCGAGCTGCCCCTCCCTTTGTTGTGCCCCCGGCATTCCCCGCAGAAAACACGCCCTTCTTCATCTGCCGAGATCGACCCACCCCCAGGCCCTCCGGCCGATCAATCAAATCACAAGCAATCATCTCTCCAGCCACCCTCATTCTCATTCTCATTCTCATCCTCCTCTCCTCCAGCGTCTCCTCGAGTCTCGTAATCGGCACGAGATGCGAAACACGAGGGACGTGAGAGGTATCATGATTGCCGTGAAGACAGACAGAACAGACAATCCCGGCTGCTGCCGAAGCCGAAGGGGTATCGGAGCGGGAGCGGGAACGTGTGCGGATGCGGACAGGAATAGCCGGTGGAAATAGAATAATAGGAATAGAGAGGAACAGGGGGGGAAGATCGAGCCTAATCTAACGGACGGACGAGGACGAGGGGTGGGTCTGAGATTCAAAAGTGCCGTGCCGATCACACGAAGGAGGGAGAGGGGTGCAGTGGAGGTCTTCCGTAGTAGCCACTAGTACTACCCGCGCTTCGCCCGGAGGGCACCGTTCAACCTCGTGGTGGACGGCGAATTCGTATCGTCCTGACGGAAGGTTGTGATTAAGGCTTTTACGGCCCGGACTCGGACTCGGACTCGGACTCGGATAACAAGTAAATGGGCGGAAGGGAGCGAGCGAGCTCGCTTCACGGAGGTGTGTGTGGTTGCGAGGGAGGTGGGATTCGGGAAGTGATCCCGAGTCGAGTCGATCGGGAATTGTGGAACCATCTCCCTCGCTCGAGATCGCTGCTTGTGTTCGGTCTTGGTTTTGCGGGCCCGGGCCTGGGGGATACAGTATGTAAGAGATCTGGGTTGGATTGCATAGCTGTACTACTCATGTAGTAATAACGCTGTTCCGATCTTTGAATACTTTTTACGTCGCGCGCCGTCGCGTTTACGTCTGCGTTCGCGTTCTCTTCTACAGTATCTGTCTACTCTCGACTCTTGAGCGCTGAGGGCCGCCACTAGCAGGGATCTTGACTGACAAGGCGGTTTTGGTTCTGGTTCTGGTTCTGCACTTCCGCACTTCCAAGAGGAGAGAGGAGAGAGGAGAGGGGAGAGACGAATAAGCTCCCCCGGCCTATCTATCGTCTCGCCGCTTCGCATCGCATCCTTACGGCTGCCCCGCGCGTGTTCGAAACGCGAAGACCCAAGTTCGAAGATCCAGGACCCAAGACCCAAGACCCAAGATCCAGGTAAGAGATGAAGCCCCGGATGGAGACGGGATGGAATGGGATGGGATGGGATGGGGGTGCCAAGATGGAATGGGATGGGATGCTGCGATGGGATTGGGATGGACTTTGGACTTCGAGCGAGCAAGTGGGCAAGTGGGCAAATGGGCAAATGGGTAAGTGGGTAAGTGCCAGTGGGCGACCGGGATATTACTATTAAGGCTGCAGCCTGAGATTAGCGATAACGGAGCACGGAGCA
Organism: Coniferiporia sulphurascens; assembly: GCA_002794785.1. Lineage (NCBI taxonomy): Eukaryota > Fungi > Basidiomycota > Agaricomycetes > Hymenochaetales > Hymenochaetaceae > Coniferiporia > Coniferiporia sulphurascens. The sequence goes on along the minus strand of NBBA01000010.1, from coordinate 327,223 downwards.
CGGAGCACGGAGCACGGAGCATACAGTAAGGTAGAGACAGAGAAGCGCAATCAACAGCCGCAGCCGCAGCGAGCGGGAGCGGGAACGTACAGTACAGTACATATTCTAATTGAGGATTTACCATCACGGTATTCCTTCCAATCTGCCGTATCTATCTGTATCTGTATCCGTATCCGTATCTATCTCGTAGTTCTTGCTCCACTTCTCCGAGGGGGGGTGGGTGTGTGGGTTCGTGCATTGTATACAGGGAGGGACACTAATGATTCGCGGCCCCTGAGGATTCGCGATCGCCCGCTCCTGGTTCGGGTTCGGGTTCGGAGTCGGGTTCGGATTCGCAGTCGGTCACGAGACGCGAGGCACGAGACACAATCACTGCAGTATCAACATGCGGGGGTGCGAAAGAAAAAAGTAGAGATAAACGCAGAATCGGGGCGATGTTCTAGTTGACCATGACCATGATTTGCTTACCGGAACAGGAGGGGGTGGCTTCGTAGTAAGTAATAAAGTACATGTATACTATCACGGGACACGGGGCATTGGTCCCATTTCCATTTCCATTTGTCACTTGCCCCGCCCCACTCCTGCCTCTTGCCCTCTTGCTCTCGCCAAAGCGAAAGCGAAAGAACCGAAACTCTACCCCAGGCGTGGTCGAGACTCGAGACCAAGGGCGAGACGCACAGCGCGCAGAAACGACGGAACGGCACCTGTTCTCTCAAACAGTACGAATACTGGACGGATCGGCCGACTGCTTGAAAGAGAAAAGTCCCTGGCAGATCACAGATCACAAGACGTAACAGCTGCCTCACAAAACATGTATACGAAACATCTCATAACAACTAAGATAAAGTAAAGGGTAAGATGAACGAATAATAAATGGAGCTCCAAATTTCAAACTTCGCAGAGCATGGACGGACCGAACGAGGCGGTAGTGGGCCAAAAAGCAAAGGGGTCCCTGATTTTTTTCGCGCTCCGCAAGGATTGTATGCACTGGTCTCTATAGTTGTGCCGTTGCAAAAATCGTCAGCCGTTGCCAAAGATAATCAACTGTATTCTGAAGTCCTGATAATTTAGTCGCTGCCGCTAGCTAGAATTCACCCAAGCCGGCGGTTAGAGTTGTTGCCATCTGCTTGTTATAGTCTGCAGAAGTCTCTAGTCTGCGGAGTAGCATGAGCACGAGGCCAAGTAGAGCACAACCGCTGACGGGAACCTGGAGAAGGAGGGATCGCTGATCACCGGAGCATATACGCGGGGAGCGAGAACTGTATGGATTGAACTAAGAAGCGAAATGAGGAAGCTATTAACGCGTGAGTGCGGGAAAAGCGCCTGTCTGGCATGCGAACGCATAGAGCCTATGAGTTGTCTCTGAAAGGTGGAAAGAGCTTCTGCGGTTCAAGTACTCCAAATACCTGGAACAGGATGTCGGATGTCGGCGATAATAGGAGAGAACGCACGAGTGGGAGTGCGAAGTGTGACGAATGGAACGACATCAAGCTTTGAGGATATGAACACGAGTGGGGTTGGTGAGTAGCGAAATTAAACACGAGAATGAATATACGGCAAGAAATCTCCGCGAAGATGCCGAGCAAGTTAGGTTGGGAGCACGGATCTGGAACTGCAAACAGGGGTTAGCTGTTCGGTGCGTCGACCGAACTCGCGGAGGGGGGAGGTTTGATCGACGTGTGTAAGTGCGCGGAATTACGGGAGTTCATTGAGAACAGAAGAACGATGGGAGTGAGTCATGCGCTGAGCAAGAGGGGGGGTGATAATGAATTTCAATTGAATTGTAGATTGAACGGCCACGTAAGTACAGATATGCTTCCCGGGGCAGGGGAAAGGATTGTCGGAAGCGTGAAGAGGAAGAAATCAGTCTGATAGAGGAAGGCAAAGAAGGAACCGGACGAGTGTGACAGACTAAGAGGAGGAAGGTGAATGTGGATGGAGAGCGGGAAGGGGTGGGGGAAGGGGTGCGGGTGGGTGTATGCGTGGAAGGGGGGAGGGAAGGGGAGATGGACAGAAAATGTCAATATTACGTGCGGACAGCGAATGAGGGTCTACGCAGCGCAGGATCGGGTAGGCGGCGGGACAGGTGACCCAAAGAGCAGGCGAATTGCTGCTCTGATGCTGGACGCAGCTCGTGGCTCGGTCCGAGTCTCAGGATGAGCGACCTGCGAGCACGATGTGGCGATGGTGGCTGGATGGTGGCTGGGTATGCAGCTGGGGGCGGGTGGAGGAGAGCGGCGGATAGTAGGAGGAGGAGAGGACGAGGAGGAGGACGAGGAGGAAGAGGAGGGGAGGGAGATGGGGTTCTGTGATCGAAATAGGAAGGAGTGCAGCCAGGGTCACGGGAGAGAAGTCCTGGCCAGGGTGTATCCGGAAATCGGGCCGCATGTCGGACACGGAAGCGGCACGAAGCAGGAAGCACCACGAGTGCAGACATCCCATCCACTGCCGTCCACCGCGTCTCTCCTCCTCCAACATCCTCCCCCCCTCCCCCCCATTTTTTATTTAAATGCCCGCCAATCCTCCCTTGGCCTCAACCGCACAAACTTCCCCCCTCACTCACATTCCTCCTTGACATCCTCTCATATCAAAATAATGTCGCCTGTCGCTCTCCCCTCTCAGCAAGCTATCGTCTGCTACGGTCCCAAGGACCTCCGTGTCGACGACCGTGTCCTCTGGCCCCCCGCACACAACCAGGCCCAGGTCTCCATCGTCGCAACCGGTCTCTGTGGAAGCGATCGTGCGTCTCTCTTCTCCTCTTCTCTTCTCCTCTCGCTCACCCTTCCTCTCCACTCTAGTCCACTACTACGCACATGGTCGCAATGGTGACTTTGCCATCCAGGAGCCTCTTGTACTCGGTCACGAGGCTGCCGGTGTCATCACCTCCCTTGGCTCCCAAGTCTCCGGCCTCAGGGTCGGCCAGCGCGTCGCCATCGAGTGTGGCCTTATGTGCAACAACTGCGACTACTGCAAACGCGGCCGCTACAACCTCTGCAAGGGCATGCGTTTTTGCTCTTCAGCAAAGACGTTCCCCCATCTCGACGGCACTCTCCAGGAGCGCATGAACCACCCCGCCCACCTCCTCCATCCGTGAGTGCTCTATGCTCTTCCTCTCCCGGTCCGGCACCGATTCTGACTATTTTCTTCTTTGCTTCTCTCTTCCCTTTCTCTTTCTCCCACCATTATCTTTTCTCGCATTAAAATCTCCTCCCACTTCAGCATACCCGATAACGTATCCTTCGAACAAGCCGCACTCGCCGAGCCGCTCTCCGTGCTCCTGCACGCCTCGCGCAGGGCAGGCTTAGCCAAGGGCCAGACCGTCTGTGTCTTCGGTGTCGGCTCCATCGGTCTCCTCGCATGCTCCTTAGCACGCGCCCGCGGCGCAACCAAGATCGTTGCTCTCGATATCAACGCACAGCGCCTCGAGTTTGCCCGTTCCCACGGTCTCGCAGACGTCGTCCACTGCCTACCCATGGGCGATCGCTCCAAGGCAAAAACGACAGACGACGCACTCCGCTCGGCCCGCGAGAACATCATGGCTGCCCTTCAGGAGTTCGACGAGCCTGACGGGTTCGACGTCGTCTTCGAGTGCACCGGTGCCGAGCCATGCATTCAGATGTCCATTCACGTGAGTACCCACCACCACATAGCCGTCTATTGCCCGCCCCATCTAAACTTTCTCCTCCCCCCTTCACAGGCCTGCATCGCTGGTGGAAAAGTCATGCTTGTCGGCATGGGTGCGCGCAATGTGATGCTCCCGCTCTCCGCGGCAGCTACGCGCGAGGTCGATGTACTCGGCTGCTTCCGCTACGCGAACACGTACCCGCAAGCGCTATCGTTGCTCTCTTCTCGCTCGCTTCCCGCTATCGACTCGCTCGTCACGCATCGCTTCGCGCTTGAGGACGCTGCAGCCGCGTTTGAGCTGCTCGCGCGAGGCCAGGACGAGCATGGCCGCCTCGCTCTGAAGATCATGGTCGGCGGTGCATAATGCGGTGCGGTGCCCCGATCGTCCCTCATCGCACCCCCTGCGATTACCTTCTTCTACCCGATAACACCACCCCGACCCCGCCTCCGCACCGCCTCCTCTTCTTTCTTATCTCATGATCGACGACGACAGCTTGCTCATGGACTGTTCCCAATTTGTCTCTCCCGCCCCGCCTCCCCTTAATCCTTCTTTCTCCCGCCCTTGACCCTGACGAACTTGCAATGCCTCGCCCCGCCATTTCTCGTTTCATCTTTTTCTTTCTCTCTTTTGGATCGCTCGCTCGCTCGCTAGCTCGTCAAACATACACTGTACATCATGCCTCACGCCTCACGCCTGCCCCTTCCCCCCCTCCGCCGACGTAGACATGACCCCAAAACCCTCCGCCGGTGCGGAGCAGTCGCGCGGGGGGAGAACGCCCATGGCACACTCGCATTCTCTATCGTCTTTTTTTTTTTTGCTTACTTTCCTCTTTTCTTTTCTCTTTTTCTTCTTTAGTAATCGTTCTCAGTCCCCGCACGGTGGTCATATGTATTTCTATCACTCTATCAATCATACATATCATATCATTCAGGATTTCTTTTTCGACCTCAGGCTTTGGGTCAGCGCCCTCCGAGTCTCTGGGTGGTTTCTCGTCTCTTTTCCGCTCGGTCTCACCCGCGCGCGCAAGAGTGAAAGTTTGGACACGCAAGGGGCGGAGAAGCTTAAGTCTCGCTCGGCAAAACACGCTGCTGAGCGCAACTACTGTAGTATAACTTCAGCAGACTAACAGAATTGAAATTGAAATTGAAATTGAAATTAAGATTGAGATCGAGATGGGCCTCCTGAACATACTGTATAAATTGGTACAATATTAATGGGTGGGAACTATTCAGCCACCATCATGAATCATGATATCATGATATCCGAGTCCGTCTGCCGTTCTGCGCTTATTTTGAAAGTCTTCAAAGTTCAAACGTTCAAAGTTCCAAAGTTCAGAGACGATCGGGATCTACGAGTTTAGATTTTATTTATTTATTTATTTATTTATTTATTTATTTATTACTTTCAACTTTAAGCCTCAAGCCTCAAAGGTCCGATACTAGTAGTGCTGCCTTGTTCAAGTTGCTCTTCCGACTCCCACACTGATAGCTCTGGCGTTGCGTTTTCAAGTTGGTACTACGACCGTGACCGACTCCTGCCAGTGTGCGTTCATCTAGATTCTAGATTCTAGATTCCGGGTTATATTCATCATGATATTCAAGACAAGATTAGGATGGGATGGGATGGGATACGGATACGGATACCTACCTACTAGTACTATCATGACACCTCCCCACTTTCCCACTGGCAACTTGAACTTCTTTCGACCTCAGGCTCAAGCTCAGGCTCAGGCTGTTCCTCGAGTTCTGAGGCTCTTTCTTCCCCGCTTCCCCGGCCTACTATCTCGGGGTTCAGTTCGTGAATCATACACGCTATTTACGCATTATTAGACCTTGTCAGCCCGAGCGTCAATCATCCTCATCCTTTCTTAACTCAAGTTCTCGGCCCTAGGGCTGTGACGCAGGACGCCCGTGTTCCTCGGTCGTTCGATCCGCTGTTGCAATTGTATGGGCCCCGGTAACGTCGGCCTTAGCCTCAGGTTGGCCTAAAGTTTCGTAACCTACTATTCAGAAACATCCGAGTCGTAGTTCTTCGCGGATTGGGAACGCCCTCCGGCCTTCCAGGCCTGGGGCGTTAGTGTTGCGTGTTGCGCTGCGCCCGAGTCGTGTTATGGCATGCTTATGCTTATGCTTATGCTGTGTCGTGACATGATCCATGATCCATGATCCCGGCCGGCCGTGCATCCATCCATCTGTGTTCACTGTCATCGTCCGCCTCCCGCGCCCTTCAAGTTCGCGTGCCGGTGGCCAACAGGTACAGGATGGGTGGTGTTGCCCGAGGGCCCGGACGTTGGGGGTTATCGGTAATTCGGTATCTCCTCCCCCCCAAACTCAAGGAAAGCCAGAGCCCGAGCCTGAGCTTGGGAGTACACGCATACCATACACGCACACCACTGGCACTGCGCGCCCTGCCGGAAAAAAAAAGTCGAGGCCGATTACGAATTTACGGCAACTCAAAATGACGGCATTAATTACGGTAATGTTATTGCGCACTTTTATTTTAAGAGCGCACGGGTACGGCGCCGCTGCACCGCGACACCCCGCGCGTCCTCGGTCAGAGGCTGACCTCCCACACTCACAGTTACTAGATTCACTGGTTCGCTCAAGAGTCAAGAGTCAAGACGCGCCTTGGCTTAGACGTTGACTTTGCTAGGGATCTCTCAATTAACACCCGGATTCCATTCTTGGTGCACTCTTTCTTCGCCCGCCCGCGTCAGGTAACGACTCGCGATCGGAGGCGTTATCGGGTGGACTTGAGCGCTCGGCCCGTTCGGCGCGCCGCGGCTAAGCCTGAGGTACGGACAGACGGACGGACGGACGGACGGACGGAGGAACGAGCGAGTAAAACGAGGCGGGATGAATAGAGAGTGTTAGTGGTGGTGATAACGTTGATAAGGTTGGTGCTAATGCCGATGCCGATGTTGGGCCTTGGCGTTGATGTTGATGCTGGCGTTAGACTGGCGAATTTGAATCCGAATTTGAATCCGAATTTGAATCCGAGTCCGAGTCAGTCCAATAGCCCCTTGGCCCTTGAATTGGAATTGGAAAAACAAATAGTGAAAATTGACCGATAACGTAGTGACGGCATAGCTAGCTAGGGCTAGTTTCAAATAATGGGACAGACGTGATAGGCGTCCGAATTTCAAATTTTTTTTCGGATCCTAGGAAGAATTCAAACCGAATTTTAAGGAAAGGAGGGGACTCACTGGTAGGAAGATAAAAGGGAGAAGAAAAGGAGGCGGCGGCGGCGGGCTCTACGTTTCGCCAAAAGTTGTCGCCGACCGGCCGCTCAGTATGGTATTCGTAGCTCTGTCGCGCGCAGACGGCGGGGACGAGACGCGCCAAACAGACTGGCCGCTTGTCCGCGGCTTGGGCGTTACGGAGGTATGACGACAATGCGCAGACCGTGCAGATCGAAGCCCGAAGCTCGAAGTCAGTAAGCAAATTATATCGCAGCCTATCACGTCGCTTCGCAGTGGCCGGTGCGCACAATCCGCACCGTGGCCCCGCCGTCATCTTGAAAAGAGGCCTGGGGTGAGGAGTCCCTCGAGAAGGTGCGAAGGTGCGAAGGGGCGAAGGAGCCTGGAGGGGGCGCACGAACACGGACGACTCGGAAGTGCTCCCGCGAAATTCTTTCGAACATACGGTTCTGGACGAGCGTCACCGACTGTGATGCTGGTAGGCCCCTCGGCCATTCCCGACCGTCGACGTCAATGTCAAGGGACATTGCATTACAGAGTTCGTTTGAGTTCGCGCATGGCCGTAATCTGCCCCTTCCCTTCCGAGTTCTTCTTCCTCGCCCCCTCCCCACGGTCTCCCTCCATCGTCGGGCCACCCGCTGTATCCACGCTGCGTTGTGGTTGTGTTACGGGTTCCCGCTCAGGGCGACCCCGCTGCCGTCATCGTCATCGCCATCTCCCCCCGAATTCGGATTCGGATTCGGATGCTCGTTTTTAGCTCTCTCCGTACTGTAATTGCACATCAGAAAGCGGCTTTCGGATCGGTGCGTCGTGGGATACGAGACAGACGCTGCGTCCAGAAAAGATCCACGACGTGGGTTATCGGTAGCAGCAGGCCTGGGGGTACGGCAGCGCGCCAGCGGCCAGCCCAGCCCCGAACCTGAGCCCGCGTCCGAGTCCGAGTCTGAACTCGAAGCTCCTGGTTTTCTTCTCGATGATGTACATACGTATGTCGTACATCGTATACACGCCTCGGCGGTCCGGACGAGAGACGCTACTATCGTGCACAGAAAGGCGCCAATTAATGATCTCGATTTGCCTTCAGTGCCCCTCGTTCAGCGTCTACTACTGTAGTAGCGCCTGAGCATATCACATACACCAAGCGCGTTATTCAACACGCACACGCACACATATGTATACGTATAGATATACTGTATTGTATTGCATTGTATTGCGCTTTGAATAGCTTGTTCGCCGGATAGGCTACGCGCGCCCTGCGAACCGAGCGCGGTGCGCGGACGCGAATGTCCGGGGTAGGCAGTTAATTCTTGAATTCTTGAATTCCTGAATTCCTGGAAGTGGACTAAGAGCGGCCGAGCACTGACATCATGCGTGCGAATTCGACGCGATTCCCGCAGTACTGGTGCCCCATCACCCCCTCTCCCTAGGCCTCTCCCGGAATCTCGTTTGCGACTCGGGCTCGGTACTACATACTATACACAGGCAACCTCCCTGCTTAATTCAAGTTCGCGCCGCCTTTCGACCACGGGCGTATGACGCACGGGCACGGACACGGCCGCACCGGGCCCACCAGGCCGCATGGCTGTGGAAAGAAGCTCAAGACGGGAGAAAGGCAGAAGAGAAAGTAGGAAAAGAAGAAAAAGAGGGTAGGGTAGGCGCGGGATACTAGTACTAGTGTAGTAGCAACAGAGCGAGAAAGCCGAAGACTCGGAAACGCGAGGTCCGCAAGATCGCGAAGCCACCAGTCGAAACTTAAGCTTGGTGGGGGAATGAATTGGCCCTCAGGCTCAGCTACCGGCGCATCTCTGGGACAATCGGCCCAGCTAGATCGTATGTACCACCGCAACAGAATTCAGATGGCGGACACGGACACGTAGCGAGCGAGCAATAACAGCAGCCTATGTATGTATTATGATGATGATGTGCTTCTTCACTCTGTCTCTGTGCGTCATCGAAGAGGTCAATTTTCATCCATTTTTATTTTACCCCCCACCCCTGTGTGTCTTCTCAGAAGACCACACCACGAACTTGAAAACATGCATGCGTCCTCGAGCTATACTCTACTAGGCGCATAGGCCCGGTGCCGTGATTTCCGCAGTCCCAGTCCCTGCCACCATCCCGTCCTCTGCCGTCCGTTCCGCCCTCCGAGTCGGCGCGATCACAGGACACTCGCGGCGATGGTGTTCCAGAGAGCCATTGGGTTATTGACGCTGTTGGTGGGAGTGGGAGAGGACCGAACGAGAACGGGAGAAGGGGGTCAGTGTCACGGTGCACATGGCCATACGTCAGAGAGCGAAAAAAGAAGGCTTAAACTTTGCAAGTCGGGAATATAGAAGAGGAGAGGGGGGTGGTGTGTGCCTTGGCGAAGGAAGCAGGTGCGCTTACATTTCGGCACTCAACGGTAAGTTCACGTCCGCAGGACGGTTCTGCCATTCTGTAGTAGAGGGGTCGTGGAAAAGAAAAACACAGTGTCAATATCAATTGCGTGGAACGATGATCATATGAATGAGAGAGAGAGGGAGGCGGAATCAGAAAGACAGCGGTCAGATGGAACGTCAGATAGGAAGACAAGAATAGGTGCCGGACAGGACAGGGAGAGAAGAGCAGAAGGGCACGGGATGGAACACTGGCAGCTGCCTTGCTATCGGGAAAGTACAATGAAACCTACCTTCGGGCTGTTCTGTATTCTCTACGCCAAACCCTAAGCGCCACGTAATTCCTTGAACACTGTTTGTTAGGCTAAGAGAGCAAGGACACAGACAGGGTCAGCGGGCCGCCGCGGCAATGGAAGATCTAAAGTAAAAGTGCCGCTTGGCGACTCAGAGCACGTCCACAGGCAGGCCTTCGGCTTGAAGCGGCGCGGAGAAGTATTAGTCCGAGAAGAGAAAGGGTTCACTCACAAATCGGGTGGCGCTAGAGAGTTGTTCTTAAGTTGCGTAGTCTGTGCAGAACACGTCGGGGTGAGTTTTTGCGGGGACAGCAGACTCGGACGTGCAATGGAGAAACAGATATCGATTACAGACCTTTACTTCCGTATCCATCGTCGAGAAATCGGAGGACTGCCCGCCAACCGTACCGCAGTACTGCTGCGTGATGTCCTTCTTGCCGCCGACAACCACCGTCTTCGCTCCTTCTTCCTTAGACATAGTGACCTAGAGCGTAATTGAAAGAAATTAAAAAAAGGTGCGATGACGTCGTCTTCGGAAGCACGGGATATTGCGTGTCTATGATGGACTGAGGCCTTACCGAGAAAAGGGAGCAAGAACTCGCGCATCTGATAAGCAACCCGAGAGAACTGGTTTGAGCAAAAAATACCCTGCCTGGTGGCCTCAAAAAGTCCCGCGCACCTGCCATTACTGACGATGACGACTTTCTTCGTGTCGAAGAGGGGCGCATCTGGCGGAGTTTGATCGAAGGGTTGGCATTCTTGGCCGAGACTGATGACGAATACGACATGAGCACGAGCTTTTCGTTCATTCGGAAGGATAAAAGTAGCCTAGCGGGATCAAAAGCGTTGATTGCAATACGTCACTAACCGTTGACTGAAAGCGTCCGGGCGCCCATTGATCACAGTTCGCACCGGCGTCTGTAGCCAGTCGAAGTCCGCCGGGAATGGCGTGTTGTTGGCGAACCGCCAGTTCAGGGGGTTGTACATGAGATCGTTGGAAGGGTCGGCTCCCTCCACGATCCGCTGCACTATGAGCTGGGTAAGCGGACCGGCCCGTGCTTTCGTGAATAGTCCGGCCTGTGGGACCGTCGTGTTTTTCGGACCCGCGATCTAAATACAAGTAAAGAAGTAAAGCAGGGCAAAGTGAAAAATGGCTCTAGGTTTTACAATTCGATGTAGCCACTGTCAAAAACGAAGGTTTGAATAAACGCAGAAAATAGATCTGAGATCAACTCACATGGGCTATGCATATAAACCCTGCACCCCGCCGATAGAACTCAGCAAACGACCACATATTGCCTCAGACGGACATACCTCCGCCATTGTTAGTCTTTTAAAGGAAAAGCGCATTACTGAGAGTCAGGAGTGTGTTGCAGGCGGAAAGTACGCACAACATCGACAATCAGCTGAGTCGCACCGCTGCCAACGAGCGTTTGCAGTCCGCTCAATAATGTAGTTTCAAACGTGTCAAAGTCAGGTTCCTCGAAGCTACCAAGTGCGAGCACGCCTGTCTTCCCATCGTTGAGTAGGTAAAACTGCGCGACACCTGTACCTGCGACGGGCGCGGAAGGCTGCAGTGGCGGCGGCAAGACCACGTCCGTTTGCGGTTTATCGTCGAGCATAGCAGATATAACGTGCTTCTTGAGAACGTCAGGACTCAGTGCTGGCTGCGGGGCGAACCGTCCGCCGGGCTGGCGGCGCGCCGTGGACGAGCCAGAGGTTGAATCGCCACTAGTGTCAAGCGCGGCACCATTTGTGTCCGCAGTGGCCACGCAATTGTTCGCGCGGAAAGAAGCGGAGTCTGTGAAGTTGACAGACGTTGTACCAAAACGGGAGCGGTAGGGAAGCTATGGGGGCGCAATGGAAGGGGGCCGGACGAGTTCAGACCATCTCATAGCATACTAGAGGGATGTTTACTGACTTCGAAGGTATCGGTGGTGCTACTGTTCACGCGCTGGACGGTCAGTAGTACGGAGTCAGCCAATGGTAGAGACATTTGGGCGAAGTTGCCCATGACGTAGTTCCAGCCTGCATCGACGAGCTGATAGCTGGAGAAGAAGCTGTAGAGAAAGGGGTGGAAGCAGAAAGGAGGTGGTAATAGAAAAGCGACAACGCCAAACCATTGCCAATCACCAGAACCCTAAAAGTTAGAAGCCGGTCACCAAGTAGCTACTGAGTATTGATCGTACCTATTCTGACGGGTGCCAAAACCCTCAAAGCTGCCTGTGATTGCAGCGTTAGCGTCAACAGCAACGAAGGGGTCTTGGCCATTGATAGCGAGCACTTTAGCGCCAGACAGCTGGAGGTGAATCCGGTCAATCCTGCCCGAGACACGCGCCGACGATCTAAGCCGAGAATCACTCACCGAAGCCAGTTGTCCCCTCAGGCTTCCCGGCAGGGAATCTTGCCAAAACGTGACTTCGTCTGCGAACTCGGCAGTTGCAACCTCGAATGCCTCAGGTGCGATATGCACGGCTTGAACACCCTGCGCATCTGTGAGAAGCACGAGTGGCGCAGGCACGAATGTTAGGAAAAGTGAATCATAGCACATGTTCGTGTACACGCAATGTCCATCCATAAGTCGCTTTACCGAGCGTGACAGGTCAATATGCATTGCGAGCTCGGAGCTGTACGATGTACGTCCGATACGCGCAAGGTCGCCGAGGATGTCTTCATGAACGTCGGCGGTAAATGGCTCCGGCGCACGCACTTGATAGCTGACCGACGTGTGGAAAGCGAGTGTCTTGGTTACAACTTCAAGAATCTGCGCAGTCACTTCAATAATGCTGCACCCTACATGAGAAGAGGCACGAAACATACGTTCGACTTTGTGGTCTCATTAACTGGGAAGGATTCAAAGCAAGCGCGAACAGCGCTAGGGGCAACCCATTCCTGCCCCCCAATAGCAGCACAAGGGTCGACAGCCGCAGAGGCCACAGCTGAGATGACCAAGGGAAGCAGCACGAGCAAAGCAAAGACAGTCATGGCGAATCCCAATCAGATGAGCACTGAGCAGCCTTGCTTTTATGGAGCTCAAGAAAGCGGGCCACTCTTGTCCCTAAGGCAGCAGCAGTCCACGATAAATTTAGAAAAGGCACGTTGCCAGTGATGTGCGTTAAATTATGAACTTCTCTTTCGGTATAAGGATTGCCTGAGTTGTCGTTTCCTACGGGATTCGCGCCAGCGAGAGTGCCTGAGGGCGCGCACGGAAATGCCAAGGAATCGAGGAGGAACCATTGAGGTCACGAGTGGAAGGGAGATATCGTTCGCAATGCCGGCGTGAGTCAGCATAAGAACAAAGCACATGGTAGAGGAAGAGGAAGCCATTCTCAAGAATAACAGATTCCATCCAGAGTACTGTGAGCCATGCTGCAAGGAAGCGATTTTAGGCACGTATACTTGCAAATCTTGACAAGAAGACGAAGTATCAATGCGGCTGGGAGCTTCAGCCACCTTTTCCCCCACGATAGCGGTCACGAGCGCCGCGGCGTATCGCACCTGATTTATTGAGAATCGCACGTTTAGGAGCACCGGGCCCGATAGACATTATACCTTTCTTTTCTTGTTTCCGATAACTTCAGCAGCGTGGCATTTGCAGATTAAGAAAACAAGAAAAAGTAGACCCAACGCACGCTAAGTAAGCCCATGATCAATGAAATCCTCCAAACGACTCTTCCCTCTCCGAACAGTCGAGCGTCGGCTAATTGCATCTATGTCCTCCCCCCTGCATCGATCCCCGTAGTAGTGCGGCATTTGAGTAGAAGGAATAACGACGTTCATCGGTTAAAGCTGGAAATAGTTCACTATGCAACCCTGCGCTCCGCCGTCGCCCCTGCGGTCGGTGTTTCCCATTTACAAACCCTCCATATCCAAGAGAGCCTTGTGTGAGACCCAGTTGATGTCTTACGATCCTTCTTCGTAGACTGAAGGTGTTTAGAAGCTGCAGTTGTTGTTGTGCCGCTGGTGATCGGTTTAACATGTATCTTTTCTACGACGCCTTTGTGCTGTAAAGAGCGAAGGACCGTGTTTTTCAAGTACCTGAACCGCAAAAGGTTAAAAAAAGAAGATGCGATGCGGAAGTTTCTGTAAACACTCACGAAACAGAACGAACGGGGTTTGGTGTTGCTTTGGAGTACAGCGCCCTGCCGGTTGGAGACCTCTGCGATGGAGGTTTCTGTATCACTCGACGAAAAATGTCCTTCGTAGACGCGCCCGAGCCTCCAGGAAATGTTCGCAGAACGTTCAGGACGGCATCGATGGCGTCCTTTGTAGGCGGAACAGTACCAGTCAGCCGCATCCTGAGGTGGTTACTAGAGGACGAGGAACAGCGGATGGCTTGTCCCCAGTACGAATCATCACGTGACCACGCAGGCCCGCCCACTGACCAAAATGTAGAACCTTGATTCCCGGTACCAAAAGGTCACAACAGATGTTGTCCCCTTCGGGGTGACATACGAAAAAATTGGAACGATACAGAGAAGATTAGCATGGCCCCTGCACAAGGATGACACGCTTTTCAGAGTGGAATGCACTTCGGTGCACAATATTTATTGCCAATTTTCTCTTTTTTCTACAATATTCGCCCCTTGGCATTTCACTCTCAGCCTGTAAATCATTTGCTGTGCCAGGGCTTTTCCTTTTTTCTTTCTTTAAAATTCACTTCGCAAAATTCACTCTTAATAGCAGCAACAGCCTATATGAATGTGCCGTGAATACAATCCCGTTGATACATTAGTCCACGCTGAACTCTGTGCTTAAGGTTCGTGTTTGTTTCGTTATTGAACGTCTCCTACACGGAGACGTCATCCTGTTTCTCGTCGCCATCATTAGAGCTCAGGTATACATTATCCAAGAGTGTGACGACCGAGAATCGGATCATATTCAGTCAGTGCCCGGAAAGCATTAATTAGTGTGCGATTGCGCACAGCAAAAAACGGAAATATGCGGGATAGTACCTCCAGGGCGCGCATCAATGACAGCACGCAGTAGCAAGGAAGATTGTGTTGCTGCCTTCAAGTGGTATCAAATGACTTACATGCTGAGAGTGAAATGCCAAGGGGCGAATATTGTAGAAAAAAGAGAAAATTGGCAATAAATATTGTGCACCGAAGTGCATTCCACTCTGAAAAGCGTGTCATCCTTGTGCAGGGGCCATGCTAATCTTCTCTGTATCGTTCCAATTTTTTCGTATGTCACCCCGAAGGGGACAACATCTGTTGTGACCTTTTGGTACCGGGAATCAAGGTTCTACATTTTGGTCAGTGGGCGGGTTCCTTCGGGAGTCGGACCCAAAATTGTGGTATGATAAAGAGTGTCCCGCAGTATTTGGCAAGAGTGGTGTATGTTCGATTCGATTTTAATGAAGAGTCACGAAAGATTCAATAAGTACTGGTGATAGTCAAAACAATCGATCGGATGAGTAAAATGAGTTTGAATCTTCCACCAAGACCGCGACTCGGGGACGCGACGCGACGCGTACGTGACACGTTTATATCACAGTCACGATAGACTTCACCACTCAGGCCGGGTTCATTCAACTGGACGAAGCAGCTCGTTGCCAACCTCACCATGCCGCTGGTGCGTATCGAGCTCTGCGACTTCAAGAGCTATCGCGGCCATCATGTCATAGGCCCATTCACCCCGTTCACCTCCATCATCGGGCCCAATGGTGCGGGCAAATCCAACCTCATGGACGCCATTTCGTTCGTTCTCGGTATCAAGAGTGCGCAACTCCGGAGCAGCCAGCTGAAGGACCTTGTGTATCGCGGGAGACGGCTCGGTAAAACTGATGCTGATGCGTCAGCAGTCGTAGAGGAAGAGGAAGATGAGGAGGAGAGCGAAGGCGATGCGAAGAAAGCGTGGGTGCTCGCCGTGTATGTGGACGCAGAGGCGAAGGAATGGCGCTACCAGCGAACGTAAGCACCTCTCGAACTCAGAAATGCGCCAAGGCCTAACCCCGTTAAAGAATATCCACGTCGGGCTCGAGCGAATACAGACTGAACAATCAAGTTATTTCCGCGCAAACCTACACCGCAGCTCTCGCGAAGCACAACATCCTCATTAAAGCAAAGAACTTCCTCGTCTTCCAGGGCGACGTCGAGCACATCGCATCGCAATCTCCGAAAGACCTCACGCGCCTCGTCGAGCAGATTAGTGGCTCTCTTGAGCTTGCTGTTGAATATGAGCACGCAAAGAAGGCCGTAGACCGAGCTGCTGAGAATGCCACAGAAAGCTTTAATAAAAAGCGCAGCTTTGCAGGAGAGATCAAAGTCTTCAGGGAACAGATGACCGAAGCAGAACGCTTTGAGGAGCTTGTTGGCAATCGGGTGGGCTACACAGACAATAATGCATTGAATCCGTTCTAACTGCTTTCTAGGATGACCTCATTCTCAAGCGTTTCCTTTGGAAACTCTTCCACATCGAGGAGCAGATCGAGCTCGACGCCCGTGAAATCACACAAAAGAACAAGACGCTCACCGGCCTCCGAAAGGAGCAGGCTATACATGATAAGGCCCTTGAGGAGGCACGGGCGAAGCAGGCAAAATTACGCTCAGAGGTTGTTTCCTCTGAAAAGAAAGTTAAGAAAGCTGAAAAGGCGCAGGAAGGACGTGTGAGCCCATTTCACCTTAATCTAGTAGTCTAAACTCATCACTTAAACCAGAAACCGGACCTCGTCGCGATTGAAAGCAAGATTCTCCACGCACAACGCAAGCTGCGGAATAATGAATCGACTCGGGAAGCTGCATCCAAAGACGCGAAAAAGAAGGAAGATCTGCTTGCTGTAATGCTGAAGGATCTGGCGGTCGAACAGAAGGCGGCCGAAGCTGCCAAAGGTCCGTTGCCCCATCCACAATCGTTCTGACATCGCTTGAGCGAGTCAATTTTTAGAAGCGACACGGCGTGCAACCCAAAAGAACCTGTCGCTGAGTGAAGAGAGCCTAGAGGCTTACAATCGCCTAAAGGCTCAAGCAAACACTCAGGCAGTAGATGAACGTCAGCTGCTTCAGGCCCTTGGTCGTGACGAGAAAACAGGGACGCGGACACTCGCGAGCCTTCAGGAAGCATATGCGGGCCACGAAGAGAACAAAGATAAACTTGAGGCCGAAATTGCTGGTCTCGAGGAAAAGAAAAAGGAGGCAAGTATATGAAGTATTGGCCAAGACCATGATTAAACCTTATATTGATCCGCGTTATCTTCAGCTTGATGCCAAAGTTTCTTCTTTGCAGTCTGACTATGGTCGCGCAAAACAGGAGCTGAATAACCAGCAGTCTGAATATGCTCGTATCACGTATGCCGCACTGTTCTGACACAACCCTGACACAACGTTCGTTGACGCTTTTGATATTTGCAGCCAACTTGAGACGGAGCTTGGTGAGAAACTGGCTGAGTGTCACGAGAAGCTCTTGCAAGCCGGTGTCGACAGGAAGGAATCCGAACGCGATACGAGGCTCAAGGAGACGTTCGCGAGTCTTCAGCGCATCTTCCCTGGTAAATCTAGTTTCATTATGAATGTTTGCAGAAAACTCAATACGTTCCTTTTATAAAGGTGTGCGAGGTAGGGTAGTGGACCTATGCAAACCCACACAGCGGAAGTATGAGACGGCCGTCTCCGTTATCCTGGGACGCAACATCGATGCTGTCGTCGTTGACCAGGAGAAGACCGCTATTGAATGTATCGAGGTAGATAGGTTTCTCGCTTGTGCTGAATTGAACAGATCCCTCATCCGGTATTTCAGTACATGCGCAATCAACGTGCTGGTCAAGCAACATTCATTCCACTCGATACTATCCAGGTCAAGCCAATAAACGACAAATACCGTAGTTTCGCAAAAGGTGCCCGGCTCGCCGTTGACGTCATTCAGTATGAGCCTGCTGTCGAGCGCGCAATGCACTTCGCCTGTGGCAATGCGCTTGTATGCGACAATATGGACGTTGCGCGCTACGTATGCTATGACAAAGGCCAGGAGGTGAAAGGTAATTGGAAAAATGACCACTTTTGTATAATTCTGGGTTCTTACTGCGTTTACGAATAGCTGTGACGCTTGAGGGCACCGTTATCCACAAAAGTGGTCTTATCACCGGTGGCCGGAGTTCTCATGCCAACAACAAGAAGTGGGAAGAGAAGGATGTACAGGGTATGCACCCGGAACTTTCATTCTTGCTTGCCCCATTGGCTGACGTACGGTTAAGGTCTGTATCGAGTCCGCGACTCCCTGCTTGCACAAGTCAGAGATCTGAACAAGTCGAGGCCGCGCAGCAAGGCAGACGAGAATCTTGTGGCTGAGATCACCCGACTCGAGTCCTCTTTAACGCTAGCGAGAGACGATCTGGTGACCGTCTTCTTTGTATCGCACGATGGCCTCCGCTAACACGAGGACTTACGCAGGCCGCCTTGAACGCTAACCTAAAGGGCAAACGTGACGAATTGAAACACGTCAAGGGAGAGTTGAAGAACAAGGCACCAGAGTTGAAGAAGGTCAGTAATTCTCTGCGAAAAAGGGGTCCTTTTAAAGCTCTATTAAAATCCGGATCCATCCTGAAACATTAGGCCAGGGCAACCCATGATGCGTTAGTTGGAAAAATGGAAAGTCTATCAGCTGTCGTAAATGAAGTCGAGGACGCTGTCTTCGCGCAGTTCTGCGCTGAAATCGGGGTGGAGAACATTCGGGAATACGAATCACGACAGCTCAAATTAGCTCAAGAGGAGAATAATACTCGTCTACGCTTCGAAACTCAAACCGCACGTCTGACACATCAGTGCGTTTGCCCTATGTGCTCTTCTGCATTAATGCTGAAAAAGTCTCTAGATCCCAATTTGAAGAACAGCAGCTAACGACCCTTCGGGAACGTCTTGCAGCTCTCGATAAAGCCATCGAAAGCGAACGTGCGGCAATAAAGAAGCACGAGGCGGAGAAGGAGGCAATCCTAGAAGAGATTAATGAAGCCCAAGAAACTATTGGAGAACTCCAAGAAGAGCTCAAGGAATTGAATGAGGTTCTCGAAGAAAGAACGAAAGAACTGGAAGTTGTCAAGAAGGCCACTTCGAAGGCATCTAAAGTTCTTGAACAGGCTCTGAAGGACATTGCTACAAAGGTGAGCCATCCTTACTACGCCACGACTATTCTTCTCACGAAAATATTGCAGAATGACGAGATCAGAAAGCTTGCTTCCGAGCGATCGACAATTTACCGTAAATGCCGTCTTGAAGAAATCAAATTGCCACTGTTGTCGGGAAATCTCAAAAATGTTCCTATAGAAGAAGTAAGCTTTTATTTTCAATTTTATTAGATATGGTATATGGCCAGTCTACTGATCAATATACAGAACCTTCGGGAAGAGGTTGCAATGGATGTGGATGACGAAGACGGTACACAGCGACCGCGTAGTGTGCCCGGTTACGGAATAGAAGTCGACTTCGAGCAGTTGGACGATGAAGAACGCCAGGTGTGTAAATTTTGAACAGACGCTTAGTGTAGCGGGCTAAGTACCTACAGGACGCATCCGGGGAAATGGGAGCAGAGTTCGACTCTTCGATCGCTAAGTTGAATACAGAAATTGAACGCATGGCGCCGAATATGAAGGCCATGGACAAGTGCGTGTCTCTCCCTAGCGTAATTCAGATATCTAACGAAGTCCGAACAGGCTTGACGATGTGCAGTCAAAACTCGAGGAAACTGAGAAAGAGGCTGACAAGGCCCGGAAGGATTCCAAGAAAGCACGAGACGAGTTTAGCGATATCAAGAAGCGCAGGTCAGTATCATAGGGGTCCTGTGCCTTCGGCCATTTCTTAAATGACGCGTCCAGATGCAATCTCTTCAACAAGGCCTTTACCCATATCTCCGAGCGCATTGACCAGATCTATAAAGACCTTACAAAAGGGAAGGCCGCACCGCTGGGTGGTGTCGCATATCTGAGTCTCGAAGACAACGAAGTCGGTCGCCATGTTAACCCCGCCATCGCATTTTTGACTGACGGTTTGAATTAAGGAACCATACGCCGGTGGTATCAAGTATCATGCAATGCCACCGATGAAGCGTTTCCGAGATATGGAACAGCTTTCTGGTGGAGAGAAGACCGTTGCCGCTCTTGCACTACTCTTCGCGATCCATAGGTAACACCATGCCCATGCCTTCCGACATTCATATTCCCAAATCTGATTTTGGCGATGTGTTTCAGCTATCAGCCGGCTCCTTTCTTCGTCTTAGACGAAGTCGACGCTGCGCTAGACAACACCAACGTTGCGAAGATCGCCAATTATATCCGTTCGCGATCGTCTGACGCGTTTCAATTTATCGTCATTAGCTTGAAGGGTTCGCTATATGAACGCGGGAATTCTCTAGTGGGGATCTACCGCGACCAAGAAGTTAATAGCTCGAGTTCTTTGACTTTAGACGTGAGTGGTTCTCTAAGGCTAGTCCAGAGGAACAGCGTTAGACTGAATTCTTGCTCGTTCTAGCTCACCCAATACAGCGACTAGCTATTGCAAATAGCCAGCGGATGCCGGCGGCTCATCTTCACTCGTCCTGCTGATACTCTATCTTATTCGTCCCCCGTGTTTTCTGCAATATTTACTACTGTAATAACAATATGTAACACATAAGTACAAAATCCAGACTTGGAATGGTGAATTTTGGAACTGGACATGATTCAGTAACGAGCGCGAGAAGGAACCCGAAGGTGCGAAAGCTGAGAAAATTATGCAGATGAGTACAAGTAGCTCCAGCATTAAACGAGGCAGATCGTGCATGTTAGCTTACTGAAAAAAAAGAAATAGAATAGCGATTCGGAACGAATAAGACGAAGGATAGCAATAATGAATAAACACTAATCTAACGGTCAGGCAAGGTCGAGAATGAATATGAATCGAAGGCGGGGACTTCCTCCACAGCGCCAAATGTCGTACGGCGACTACGGCGCTCTACAAGCGCAGCGGACTCCGCCATGGAGTCAGCACGGTTGGCGGCTTCGGCCGTGCCGCCATAATACAACTGAGGAATCGCGCTAGGAGCCGGCGCATTCTGGTTTGGGGGCACAGGGAAATCGGATAGCTGGGAGATGCGCGACGCGCTCGAGGTGGAGGTCATGTAGCTCGCGCGCGTCGTGTCCGTGGCCGATATAGGTGGTACCAGGCTAGGACGTGCGGATCGGTCGGCGTGATTGCGTGCGCGCTCGTGATCATACTGGGATTGAGAAAAGCGACTCAGCTCGCCGTGTCGGAGGTCGTCGCCGAAATACGATCCGTGCGCAGACGCGCGGTGTCCATCCGGCGTAGTGACGGGATCGGGTGTAGCCAACGCAGGTACTTCACCCAGACGGTAGTACACTTCTAAGATGTATTTATCAGTTATCAAAGTATACACTACACTGATCTTAAGTAACTCACCAGTGCCGTCCTCATGTTCAAATCGACCCAATATTGAGGAGGCGCGTGATGACTCGACATCTTCCGGTATAAGATGCGGAGGGTCGAGGTTCATCGGCCGAGACGTAGGCATCCTAAGAGGAACGGCTGCTCCAGGGGGCGACGAACCCTGCGAAATCATCGCGTGTACATCATCGACGTCTTCGTCACCCTCCCCCAGGTCGTTGATATGTCTGCTTAGCCGCCCATCACCACTAAGGACGTACTCATCGTCCGACCGTGAGTTATATTTCTGACCCAGATGGCGCTGGAGATTCGTCAGTGCACTGCCAGAAGAGTCACTCCTTGAAAGTGGCGACAAAACCATCCTTTCACCGCCCACACCACCACCTGCCCTTTGAGAACTGGAGCCCCGTGCCTGCTCGCCCAGCGATGACGGTCGGTCTACGTACGGCTGCTGCCCTGGCCTATAAAACAGGTCACTGTAGTCTTCTGTGTCATCGAACTTCTTTATTTGACGCGGGGAGGTCATCGGAGACGAGTCGAGAGAAATAAGGCCAGGCGACGAGATCGAGTTCGCCTTCAAGGTGCCAGCTGACGCGAATGTCATAACCTGAGCCGAAATGTTGCCATTCGCATCCTCATCCTGGGAAGTCTGCCACGAACTGTGACCAGATACTTCGTCAATCTGCGGCATGGGTACGCCTCTGTAATGAGTAGTGGACCGCGGTGGAACAATGACAGTCTGGACTTCAGACCGTTCTATATCCGTAATAGTCCTCTCCCCGTCATCGTCTCGCTCATCATCCTGGATATCGCCAATACCCCCATGACTAAATGCCATACTGAGTGCTTCCTCTACGCCAAGTGGGTCACTATCGCGATCGGAACTTCCCGGGTGGCGTGCAGAGTAAGGAGAGTACTGAATTTCCTCTGCCATGACCTCCCGTACGACACCCGAGCCAACCTGGGCAAACATGCTCGCCGGAGATGACGCGCTGCCCGTTGGCACATGAAGCGTTGGCCGAGAACGGGGCTCGACAACCGCATACGGATGTACAAATTGTGGCTGAGTGTGCATTCGTGCGGCTGCCACGGGCATACGATGTCGCGCACCGACATCATTCATCGATGGATCACCCAGCGGATATTCTACAATCTTCGTCGGATGTGGACCTGCGTAGTCGGACGCGCGCGGTATGTCGTCGCTGTTACTGTGCAGTTGCGAGATAGATGCATACGGGTGATCCGTGAACAGAAACATGTTTTCCTGCGCCTGAACCAGGCCGGTTGGCGTTGACAAGGCGATACCTACACCAGAACGACTCGTTGAACCACTTTGAGTTGACGGTACCGGCGATGGCGAGAAAGTAGTGGTAGGCTGAGGTACGTTTAGCTGAGATTGAGGAATCGTAGACATCGCATGAGGGGTGATGAGCATGACATCGCCCTCCCTTGGGTCCCTTCGTTCACCATGTGGACTTGAATAAGCCAACTTCGTCCGATCCCATTCTAAAGCGCTGTCGAGCGCCGGTACCTTCTCCTCAGCAGGGGACAAGTCTTCAGTGAACGCGCACAGTCCTGCGGCATTTGCCGTACTCTTGGCGGTCTTCAACGCAGTCTTGCCCCAAGACTCCTTTCGTGCATGTCCACGCGGGGCCACATTATGACTCGTACTACTCGTATTGCGAGAATGCGACGAAGTCGTATTCAAGCCCGTGCTATTCGAATGAGTCCCTGCGAAGGTGTTAGCGAGAGATATACTCGGCTTCACATTCTGATGGCCGTGAAATGCGGTCACGGCAATCAAGTCAAAGCTTGTAACCAGCTCACTTTCGCCGTCAGCTAACTTGGCCGCCAACTTAGCCTTTGCCTTCACGCGCGATTGCGACAACGATCTCGAACGCTTGTTCTGAAATGATTGAGATGCCTTCTTTTTCCATTCGTTCCTCTCTTTGTCGAAGGCCGCGTTCTCCTTCAGCACCCTGTGGGAATAAAGATGAATCACGGATACATGCCCGATTTGCTCTAAGCTTACGTGGCGAGAGATGGCACAGGAGATAGAAGCGCTAGGTCATCCTGGGCAAAGGATTTTGGTCTAGGCGGTCGTAAAGGCTTGTCGGACGGTCCTGCCTTGGGTTGAACAGGTGAGGGTAGCAATGTCGTTTGAGCAGGGAATACAATGGCCGGAGCCGAAGGTGGTATCAACAAGTCCTTCTGACCATCTCTGGCGCCAATGGCTGCTAGAAGGCCCTTCTTGGGCGAGCGCCTTTGCGGAGGTGCGGATTGAGGGGGAGTGTCCTTCACAGGACTCAAAGGCGGGCTAATGACATGTGCCGTGCGGAGACGGAAACGAGGTCGTGGAAATAGCAATGCATCACACCACGTCTCAGCACTCAACCATTTCGTGCCCGCCCCGCTCTTCGTACTGGGGCTACTTGGGGCCTTGCGGTTAGCATTTTTTATGGGAGAGCCACGCAAGTCCGGCGTCGATGCGGACGCCTTGAGCTTCTTTGACGTATCCTTCAAGCTAGCGAGGCTTTTTGAAGAAGATAAGGAAGGAACGGCGATATTTAGAATTGAAGTACGCTTCGGAGAAGGTTGCATTATCCGTGAGTGTTCGCGATGGCCCGTAGGCGGAAATGCAGCGGCATACGGATGCCGCTCGTAGGACGGGCTTAAGCGTTCTGCACCAGAAGACGATGCTTCTGGACGTTGCTGATGCGACGACGGAGTGATCAGCGCAGGTGGCGACACGGACACGACAGGGGGGGCCGTCGTGTTAGCCCGTGGTCTCGCGGGCCGGACATTGAGTGCCTCCCCGCCAGTTTGGGGACGTTCCGCGATCGTCGCTGAGCGATCACGCATCGTCGCAGTCGCCTGAGTCGCTTGACGCATGCTTGGCCCACTATGCTGCGTTTCTATCGATGGTCGTCCGCCAGCCGGATGCCCAGATAGCGATGAGCTCTTCCTGCTCGTCGTGCGCCCAAATGTCCAGAAGCTCGCGAGGGAATCGCGCTGTGCAGGCACAGACACAGGTGGTGTACGCTCCTCCGCCTCGTGTCCGTGTCCGGACCCAGACGCATAACCGGACGGATGGGATTGTTGGTACGCGCGCTGAACGGGAACGGGACTCTCACCAATCCCAACACCGTTCGTAGCATGCCCGGGGAAGACTGATGCGGGCCCACGGACGGATCCGCGTAGTCGGGGCGAGACGGAGCTTATTGCAGGCGACACGAGCGCACGGGACTGGCGTTCGGCGGCGCTGCCTACCGTCGCGATCGACTCTGAGTATTTGGACGACGCCGAGAATGCGCGCGAGCGTGTACGTCCGCGCTCTTCGTCGTAGAACGAGTCCTGGGTGTGCCCGTGGCCAGATGTAGATGCACCCGCGCCACCGTGCCCCAGCTCACCGTAGGTACGACCGAAAGGGTCGGGATCGCCACCGGCGATGAGCTCGTCCCAGCCATCGCCTGCCCCGTCCCTGTCTTCCCACCTGTCTCCTCGCCTCCCGCTGGAGGTGCCGGCATCCTGAGGCTGCTCGTACGGGCCGTTGTAGGGAATATACCACTCCGAATCGCTCGCGTCTGAGCACTGCCGTTGCTGAGACATCCCTGGGTGCGCATTCGATCTCAGACTAAAGCCCGCCCCGAGTCTGGCAAGCCTTGAGAAGGACGTTGATTGCGGGAACGTCGTAGCGGCTGCTGCCATCCCGGAAGGGACGTCTAGAGAGAAATGAGCCGCGAAAAAAAAGAGAGAAAACGGCTACGCGGTAGCTTACGTCGAAAACGTTTGTCGCTCGTCGCGGTGTGTGCAACCTGTATGCACTTCGCGGCGGCGCAAACCCGCCCCCGAAAGAGAGTGAGTGATAGAAGCTCTCGGTTCGTCGGACACAATCACTGGCCGGACAGATAACGGGTCCGAAGAGAACGGCGGGCGCCTGACCGACGTGGTGCCTGCGCCAGGAACTGAGCGACGACGACAGGCAACGCGCGGCGGCGTTGGGAGAGACGGCGGGGAAGAAAGAAGACGGAAAGATGGTCAACGGCCCATGGCACTTGCTTAACCCCATGAAAGAGTTTGGCGAGCACCAGCCCGTGCGAACCAGTTACTGCATTCGTCCGCTCCTTTCATGGTAATGGGGCAAAGAAGGAAACATGACCTCATGCTCAGTTGATCACGGATTCAATCTGCTCAACGTACTTCCGCCTCTCTATATTCGCAGCGCACGTTATTAAGGAGAACGTCTCAAAGCCGGCAGAGCGGTCGATGCTGAACTCTCTTCTCATCAAAGAACACTCTTAATACATCTCATTTCATGCCAGGCGAGGATTCGATGGATGTAACAGAATACATGCTCCCGCGAGTACAGAAAGTATTTTTACGATGATTAACTCTGGAAGCCCTCTCTCGTTCACAGGCATTGATAATAGTACTGCACAGCGCAAAGGCAAAGGCAAAATCAGAATCAGAATCAGAGTCCATCAGCACGGATTCATGTCACACAGAAACTCACATCGTTGACGACACTGCAGGTCAGCCCGGAGACGCACGCGGTGGCGCCAGTCCAGCCGATACCGCCACACTGCCCGTACTCCTCGACGGTCCCAGCACCCGAGGTCGGGGCTGCAGTCGCAGTCGCAGTCGCAGTCGCAGTCGCAGTCGCACTCGACGTCGTCGTGGGTTTCGATGACACAGTCGTCGACGAGGGCGGTGGTGCGGCCGAGCTGCTTGACGGCGCCGCCGGGGCGTTAGCCGGCTTCGTCGTCGGTACGGTCGAGGGCTGCTCCGCAGTGTTCCAGGTCGCAATCGTCGGCCAGGCGGTCGTCGCGACTGCAGGCGAGGTGGTGCCAAACGGCGTCGGGCCGGGGACTGCAAGACAGAGTTCAGATCCAGACCTCCTGTGTGGTGGCTACCAAATAAACTTACTCTGATAAGCCGCGGGAGAGGTGTAGATGTCAATGAGGATACCCGGGTCCGAAGCACCGTACGCTCCCGGGATGTTGACGGTAGCAGGAGACGCAGTTCCTGAGCCACCGACTTCAACCTGGAAGCACGACATATAAAATTGGGCGCCGCCAACGCTCGACGCGACGTGGAGCGCTGCGCGTACACAGCATAAGCCAATCATTTCTTCACTGACTTAGTTTGCACTCACCAATAACCTCGGCGCGGAGGAGGTACTGCCCAGGCTCAACGTCGGGAATGGTAAACGTAAAGTGACCGCAGTTATCATTCAAGACTTCCGTCGCCCAGTACTCCGGGTCGTTCGACGGGAGACCCATCTCCGAGATCTTGAACCAGCCGGCAGAGGAGCCGACCGCGGTAGTTGCGTCAGACACCTTCGCCATATACGCGAGCATGGGTCCCCAATGATCACCCCCGATAGCCTCGTCCGCACACGAGCGGTCGCCCGGCTGCTGGTGCATTTCAACAGTGACCTGGTCGCCCGCTGTAAGACCGGTATCAGATCAGAATACTTGTCGTTCGACCCTCAGAATGCGTTCTCAAAACATACGGCTAACTGCGCAAAGACCACTGCTCGGAGTTGCGTTCACATTGCAAGCAATGTCCTATTGTCAAGCAGCACAGATCAGCCTGACAGAAAGCCTCTCGCTAAGAATCACGAAACGCACGTCGGTGGTCACCGAAGTAACAGGTGAATTCGACAGGGGCATCCGGACACACCACGATCCCTGGTCGACGCCATTCACCCACATCTCCTGGAACGTAGCATGGGCCGCAGCAGACGCGAAGACAGAAGCAAGCACAGCGAGAGAGGTCAACATCTTAAGTGATAATAGTCGCTGGTTGGACCTTAGCGAAACACAAGTGAAACGAGACTCTTTATACTCCAAGATCTTTGCTTCCCCGTACTCGCCCCTCCAAGACGGATAAAGGGTTCGTTTCCGAGGCCGGCGTTAATGAGAGACCCGAGCTCCGCGATAGTTCCATTGAATGTCGATGCGGGGTAACCAGACGGAACAGACAAGCCGCGCCCAGTAATAGCAGCAGGAGCCATTGTTCCGTAGAATGAGGACGCAAAGACACGTCGGCCCATAAGACCAGTCAACCAGTTCATTCGTGCCGTACAGTTCGCTTTGATTTTCCGAAGTTTAAGTTCGCGCCCTGCCGCCAGCGAGAAACAGCCAGAGTAAAGTCCGTGAATGAGCCGGCCGATCCGTATCCCGACTAGGTATTTTGAATCCAGCATATGCCCAAGGTACGATTCGCCAGCCGAGCCGTATACAGTCCCTTATAATTGAAGCACGGAAGCAGCCAAGGAAAATCTCGAACCGACAAAGAACTGTGGGGAAACCAAGGAAGTGGATAGAGCAAAAGCACATCAAACCCGATGTCGCATAGTCGAATTGTCCTGCGTGCAAGGAGGTACGGCGCCTTCAGCAAACACATAATAATTCACTCCTACGACATATACCTGGCAAGAACGAAATAAATGTCAAAAAAAGAATAAATTTTCTCTCTCTGCTCATCTGTATCTGCACGAATCTCGGAGAAGAAAGAACCAACACACACGTACTGCACATCACGGGATTCAACTGTCCACTCACTGCCCTCCGACGCCCGCCACGCACCTTTCACGACCCCGTCGTACTAGCCTTTCTGGACCTGACTACCTTATTCCTCAACGCCCTCTCCTTAAGCTCGCTCTCCCGCCTCTCCAAATCTAGTTGTTCATTAGCCGTAGATTCCGAGACCTGATTTCAACAAACGGGGGAGTAGATTCAGAGAAAAGAACTAACGGAAAAACAGCAACGCATCAGCTCGCCTTCTTTTTTTCCGCCTCTGCTTGGCCCTTGATCTTCAGCTCCTCTTTTGGGGCGTCAACATCCATTTTCTCTTTCCCCCCATCCGGACTCGCAGGGCTCATACTACGCGTAGGACTCCTCCTATGTCGCCTATCCCTATCAACGCTCATGCTCCGCGTCCGGCTCCGGTCCCTGCTGGCATCGCGTCGCCTCCCTCCTCTACCCGTAACAGGGCCCGACCCACCACGCTGCTGCGGGGTCCTCGAGCGTGAGCGCGAGCGCGACGCACTCCTACGCCGCCGTTTAGGCGGTGGGCTACGGCTACGGCTGCGACTCACACTCCTACTAACACCGGACGCCACACTCGCGTCCCGCCGTGTATCACGGCGGAGGTGCGGCAGAGGCGACCTGTTGAAACCCCGGTCGCGCGATCGCGAACGTGCTGGTAGGGGAGGACGCTGGCGACGCGGAGGACTGCGGCTACCGCGCACGCCGCGGCGGGGCGGGGAGCGCCTTCGAGGAGGTGGAGAACGCCGACGTGGGGGTGGAGGGTATGAGCGCGAGCGTGCTCGGCGCCGGCGCGATGATGGGCCATACGAGGGTGATCTCGACGAACGCCGAGGCGGCAGTGGCGGAGTACGCGAACGCGAGCGTGAGTCCCTGCGACGTGCTGAAGCCCCTGCGGCATCATTAAGCGTCGGGGTACGCGAAGACGAGCGACCACGAGATGGAGGAGATGGGGTACGTCCAAGACGACGGGATAACGGAGTCGGGGACCTTCTGCGCGGGGGACTCGGAGACCGAGTGCGCGAGCGGAAACGCGATCGCTAGAAATGCAACACATTGATTAGACCAAACTTTGCAAATTGAAAGGACGGTCGCGAAACACTTACCCCTCCTCCACGCGCCCCCCAGCCATTATCTCTTCCCCGCGCTGGTCTGTCATCATCGAATCTACCACCTCGACCTCTTCCACGGCCTCTTCCCCTTCCCCTGCCGCCACCACCCCTTTCTTCCCTTTCCCGGTCTCTAATATCGTCCAATCGCGCCCTGCGATCCCTTTCATCCAAAGCCTTCGTATCCTTCTCACGCGCGCGGCGCATCTCCTCCTTCTTTTCCTCCACAAACGTCTTGGGAATACCGCCAGTAGACTCTTGTGCCTCTAAAAGAAGCTTCCATAGCGCGGTCATGAATTCAGCAGTCTTGGCAGTAAGGAAACCCGTGAGGTTAATCTGCATTTTGCGAGGGTCGGGCGTCTAGAACACATAGTTAGTGACCACACTGAAAGACAAGAGGACGAACGAAATCGCTTCCGACTCACAGGCTGAGAAGGATCTTCAAGCAGACCCATAGCGTACTCAACAACGACTTCATCCTCAAAGCCGACGAGCTCGGTCACCTTGTTCGCTATCCACGGACGCATCACCTGTAAGTTTACCTTCCTCATGTCAACCTGGCAAAGTACAAATTCGAATTAGCCAAATAAAAAAGTGAGCCTGTAGAACCATGTACCTTTTCGCTGAACTCGGGTGGAAACTTGAGCGTCCTAAGGAGCTTCGACTCCTTGTCAGAGAACCGACGATCCTGGTCTGTCGATGTTCCTTTGAAAAAGCCTAGATAACGTGAGCGGAAGAGGAATGCTGTGAGCGGGACAAAAGATACTCGTACGAATAGGACTCGGCCGTCCTCACCAGCGTCTGCCATGTCGGGAAAAAAAGGCCTTTGTCTTTCAACTAAGAAACCAAAACCAAAATAACAGGGTGAGGAAAAAGTCCCGCAGAGGCAACCGTAAGTAAATACACGAACAGTTCAATTTCAATAACGACCTTTCCGACTATCGACGAAGAAAAAACCTGCCGTCGTCGTTGTCGAGCACAAGATTCGACTCCGCAGAACTTGGCGCTGGCCACAATCGGTTCGGCCTCGTCCGGAGCTTTCTAACTCCGCCCTCGCGTATGCATGGCTCCCTAAATTAGAGTTTCGAAGTTCGGTCTCTGCCTCGCCCAGTGACGATGGAAAGTCTCCGGCCTGCTCGTAGCCTCGTACGTGCTTCCATAAGTTCCATTTAGCAATATCTACCAGTTTTCTTCGTTGCGCAGAGACTGTAATTATGATATTAATAATAGACCTCACCACTACAACCGGCGCGTCTTCAAACTTAAGGCCGAATATCCGTTCCGCTTTTCGGACTCGGAATAAGATATGACTCAAGCACGTCCAAGCCAAACTTGAAATGGGTTTCGTACCCTTGCTTGCTACCCGAGCGGCAACTGCCAGTATTAAAACGCCACCACTGCGCACGCCCCGGATCACAAAGCACTTTACCCCGTTCCTTGCTTTGAAACAAGATAGTTGTCTGTCCGTCGCTCCTCTGGCTCTAGAACCATCCGCTGATCCATTGTTTGTTTTTACAGACAGACAATCAAATCATTGTTGAGTCATCGTACCGAGTCAACACAAAACATCGGAGTCTGTCCTCGACCCTTACTTACTTGACCGACTGCGGCTGCGTCCAGGACCGGGCCCGAGCTTAACGGGGTCTACCTACCATCAAGTGCGCGTTCGTAGCGCCTCCCATCACACCGCGCGCCTCCAAAACACTTTTCTTTCGGCTCCACAAAGCCAAAGCCCGATTTGACTCACAGATGCATCTATCCGGAGACGACGCGCGTTGGGTGTTGTCACTCGAGTCATGCAACATGCACCTTGAACACATATAAACATGTGTGTGGGACGCGCACTGTGCGCGTTTTCCCCGCTGGCTTCTGTTCTCTTCGACTGCACACTACACATACCCCTTCAAGAACAACAAAACAAAGAAAAAAACGAAAACGTTCAGCAAAAAATGTATACACAAGAAACAACGAAAACCCAATACGCTCGGGAGCTGTCCGGAGGGGGTGGGGGCGTAGGAAGTCTTCCTCCGAAAACAACTCCGAGTTCGAGCGGCGGCCAGCTTCCCAGTTCAGGCAGAAAAAACCCATTTGAACCGGTGCCTATCGTCATTGCGATTTTATTTATGGTGGTCTGTGGTCTGGGACTATGGTATATGAGGAAACTGAGACGAAGAGTGGTTCTGGAAATGAGAGCCAGGGAGGATGAGCGACTGGTTAACGACGCCGATGCCAGCGTGCCTGTCATGTGGGATGTGTGCGTTCCAGGAGAGGTGCCTAGAATGTTAGAAAATTTTGAATGGAAAGAGATGAAGGTGAGTAGTATTCTTGGGAGTGCGTTGGACATCAGACTCAATTATTTCGCAACCTGAAGCCTTTATCCGCAACAATTGTACCACTACCTAAATCGCCACGTCTTTCGACCAACGCTCGTTCCCCAGGATCATCCCGCAGACGTTCTAACACTCGTACATCGAAGGCTCACCGTACTAAAGACATCGATTCCTCGTCGAGCCGCCTATGCGTATCATTCATCGTAGCGATGCCTTCTCCTTCCCGAGGTCATAATGCGGCAGAAGAGCAGGAATATTTCTCGGATAGCGACCGTGGCCGTGAAGAATTGGCGCTCGGAATAACTGAAGTGGCTTATATTCGTGGGGAGGGTTAGCAGGTGGATTTGTGGCGGAAGTTTGGAGATTGTGGCTTGGCTAGGACGGGAAGTCGGATCACCGGATAATGTGCTACGTGAGTAGCGCATAATATAGTGTTTGTACGGAGGGGCTTTCATTCTTCTGTTCCTCTGAACAGAGACTTTCTATACATTATTTGGGGCCGCCAAGGTCGATGTGCTACGTAATTGGAAGACACAAATATCGAGACGATTCTCCAACATCTACAAGCACAGGTATAAATTCGAGCCCTCACTTGACCAATTTAATCCGGCAGCTCACCTGAAATTTTATCTCGTCGGGAGGCGAGCCCTCAGCCGACGCACCAAGCGCCGATCACAAGCGCCCAGAGGCCCAGAGGACCTTCCTTAAGAGGCAGTTCCCACGGGACCTGTAAATAGAAGCGCGAGTGGGAGATGGAGGTTGGGAGAACACGATGAACTGACCGTGGCTCAGGAGACTGGAGGCGTCCAGTTGTAAGTAACTAATAGTAATCAGCTATCCTCTTTCCCATCTCCCTACCTCTGCCCACAATCCGAACGCACGGTCCTCCCCTACCTCTGGTTCGTACCTCCCCCTCCCGTCGGAATGTCTACTCTCTCGTCGTCGGCCGCTGCCTCCCCATCTGCGTCGGCCGCGGGCCCAGTCAACAATGCACCAGGCGTCCCCGACATCTCGCGCTCCTCGTCTCTGCTATTCGGCTTCCTCATCACGTTCCTCGCCCTCTTCGTCGCGTTCATGGCCTGCGGCTACACCTCGCGCCGCTCAGGCGTCCTCATGCGCAGACGTCTCCAGGAGGCTGAGGAGCGGCGCATCCAGCGCTCTACTGACGTTAAGCCACGCATATGGGATATTTGGATATCGGAAGGAAAGGAGTCCTGGAGCAATATGCTGGTGAGCGACCGACCGATCCCGCCACTTTTTCATTCAAACAAGAACCCTATCTGCATTCCCCCAGTAAACAAAATCGTATTCCGTGTTCCACGTCGTCCCCATCTTTCTCCTTTCTTTCCTGTGCGACTGCGCACAACCTTCTCACGCGTCCCTGCCTTCCGCCTCCGCGCCAGTCATCCAAATTTTGCTCACGCCCTCCATTCCGCAGCCACTCTCAGCA
Source organism: Coniferiporia sulphurascens (assembly GCA_002794785.1). Classification (NCBI taxonomy): domain Eukaryota; kingdom Fungi; phylum Basidiomycota; class Agaricomycetes; order Hymenochaetales; family Hymenochaetaceae; genus Coniferiporia; species Coniferiporia sulphurascens. Next base: position 294,919 of record NBBA01000010.1, on the reverse strand, counting down.
ACCATCAGACGGCCAACTCCCATCACCGAGTCGCCACCGCCCTCCGAGGATCTCCATCCCGCCCTACACGAGAACGAACCGCCGCAAGAATATTTCCCTTCTTACATAGTAGGTGGTCGCAGCATCACGCGCGTCCCTGCCGTTTCCGCCGCACCTGCGCCACAGGCGTCGACTACGTCCAATACCCGTACAGTGTACAACCCGTCCTACCCACTAGTCAACATCGCGGCCAGTCCGGCATGGCTGTACAGTCAACTGCAAAGGCGACGCGACCGCGGGCAGGGCTCAGAAGCGGACAGAGCGGGCGGTGGCAGTGGCAATCGCGATGGGGAGGCGGAGAGCCTGCAGGTGACCGTCCTGATCGCCATGCCCTGCCCCACGCGACGGGGGCGTAATGCGCCGTTCTTAGCCTCAAAGTTCGCATTGGGCGATCGCGGGTATCCGAGGAGGACGTAGAGGAGGAGGACCGGGACCCGCACCACCAGGACGAGTACGAGATCGGCGTCGCCGACGTGCGCATGCCCCTAGGCTGGGATGCCGAGCTTGACGTGGGGGGCTGATTTTTTTTAATTCTTTCCCTTCCTCTTACGCTTTCCGGTTTTTTCTTTCTTTATGTCTTTCTCACGCACTTATGCGCTCTCGTCCTGTACTATTCTCTCTCGCCGCCACACATGTCTCTTCCTTTTCTCCTTCACATCCAGTGTTGTTGTACTGCTTCCGCAGATCGGTGGCGTGTTCCTGCCGTGTGCGCCTGTTATTTTTGTGTTGCGTCCGTGTAGTTGTTGTTACTTATGTGTCGTTAGCCTCTGCGTGTGTATATACTTATGTGTGGTTGTAGCCGTTCCTTTCCTTCTTTCTTTCCTACTTTATATCGTACCAAAATCGTCCACTAAGCGTATCTCAAACCCACTTTTCCCAACCCTCAACCGTGACGCCATCCGAGTCGGGGCAGACCCACTCATTCATTCAACCGAACCGGATAGTCAGTCAGCGACTTGGACTCAGCCGTGCCCTGACGCACCATCATAGCACACACGCATTTTTGGCGATGCACGTACATGTACTTGGCGTGTAGTGTAGTGTAGTGTAGTGCCAGTTGGTGTGCAAAGCAAGTCCAAGTCCCTCCGAGTCCCAGGTTTCCGAGGAGGCCTAGGAGGACTCGGAGAACCGAGAATGAAAATGAAAGAGATGAAAAAAGGAAAGCGCACTCTCTCCGCCGCGATCCATTACAGTAGTCTAGAGCCTCCAATTGATTCTTTCTTCCTCGGTGCCTCACCCAATACCCAAGCCCGAACCCGAACCCGAGCCCATGGCTCTGGTAACGGTGTCATAGTACCTACCCCTCATACCCCAGGCTAAGCACAACAAGAACGGACTACATACTTTACTGTATTAAAATACCGAAGTGAAGTTTGGCCCGGGGTCTAAAGTGCATGTACAGCATATCGCATTTATCCGCGACGTCATTATGCTATCGTATTTATTTTGTAACTTTTAAGACGTCGATCATTATAAAGTGCGATTTGAACGTAGAACGATAAACAGTAAACGGTAAAAATGGAACGGCACGGCAAAGCATAACATGGCGGGTATAACAGGATAGAGTAAAGTAGATAAGAGCTTGAAGCGCTAAAGTGGCGTGGGGGCGGTACAGTACGTACTTTACAACGCAGATAGATAACATTACCGCTATGTACACATGCGTAACAGTTCAACATTAACTTAATTTACAATTACAGTTACAAATAATTACAATTACAACCACATTACAAGCGCGGATCCAACTCAGATTAGGAACCCGTTAATTGTGGCTGGGAGTGACTCTGACACTCTGACCCTAGGTGCGTTTCCGGCGCACGACGCGCGAGTCCGATTAATTTTACAGTAAGGTATGTATGAAAGTGCGGCACCGTGAAGGGCGAAGGTAGAAAATTGGAGGTTGGTGGGAAGGGGGGAGGGAGTGCGGGTGCGGGTGTGAAAGAGGGAATAGGGAATAGGGATAGGGATAAGGAATAGCAGGAACAGCCTAAAAAAACAGAAAGAAAAAGAGGGAAACCATACGCCATACAGCCATAACTCCCATACATAGGAAGCGGATGGGAGGGACTCGATATTAATGTGCAAAGGCGGGGGGCCAGGGTGGTAGGTGTCAGGGTGCCAGGTAGGAGGGAAATTGGCGATGGGGAAGGTGATAGCGGTAGGGAAGCCTGGTGATAGAAACGGTAAACGAGGAAACGGGGGGAAAGGGATGCATACTGAGCCATGGAGACGGGGAATACAAGAAGAAGGATACAAAAAAGAGTATATGATACAGTACAATGTCGTTGCAGGTCCAAAGTGATGCGATATGATGCGGTGTAAAATGATGAGAATGAGAATGAGAATGAGATGCGGGGAAATCATATGTGGATGTCTGATGACGCCGCGGGAGGAAATATTCGTTGTGCATAAGCATAAGTACGTGCGAGGGGTATAAGAAAAGAAAAAAAATAGGGGAAAAAATAGGAAAACAACAATAATGAGAAGAATAAGAAATACAGATGCTGTGCATCTGAAGGTAGGGGGGAAGGGAGGGGGTATCAACGTCGTTGTTGCCATCTTCGTTGTCGTCATCGTCGTTTCATCACATCATCCCGAAGGGCAGCAGTGAGAGTTAGAGCAGGGGGAGGGAGTTTCCAAGGACCTCTTCACTTGTCCGCACGGCGCAGCGTAAGCGTCCACGTATACCCACGCTCAACAGACGGCGCAAGACCCACAAACCCCGTACTGCGCAACAGCCAATCCACCCTCCTCACGCCCGCACGCTGTTCATACGCCGGGTCCGCGCTCGCTCTCACCCGTGCATAGAACGCCTCCGCCACACGCGCCTGATGCGCGCGCGGCGCCGCAGCCCATTCCGCCGGAGAAACGCGTCGGCGCAAGGCACGGTGCAGAGCGGATAGGACGTCTCCGACGGTGACGCCCCGCGCGTTGTGCGCTTCGACGTTCCATGCGCGTGGGTCCGGGAAGAGTCCGCACGCGATGCGGAAGAACGGGACGGGTGGAGATGTGGCGTGTTGTGCGGCGACGTGTGCTGGGAGCCTCTGTGCGCGCGAGGCGAGACGCGCGTAGTCGGGTGGGTAGCGGACGTCCCAGAGTAGACCGGGCTCGACGTAGGAGCTGTGTGTGCTCTGCGGATTGAATGCCAAAGCGTAGTGGATGAGGAATTGAGGCATTTTGTAGGGGCCTGTAATCGCTATTTTGGCTTTGGTCGTGGTTGAAGATGAGATAGCGGTTGTGATTGAGACGACGGGGGGTAGTGATAGTAGTAGTTGTGGCTGGAGTTTGGTTTTAGTCTGAGGGGTAGCAATGTGCTGGAGCGACAAAGCGTGAAGTGCCCGTTTTATACACAGAAGCCCTCCTGTGGAGAGGGGGGACAGGGGGCGGCACCGGCGGGTGACTCGATAGACGCGCAACGGCAGTTTCACAAGGGATGGGGAGGGTGTGACACTGCTACGGCTACACACTCAGCACGCGAGCTGTCGTCGACCGGGGGAGGAGGGGCGGAGCAGAGCGAATTAGAAAGCTCGCTTGGCGGAATTGAATTTGAATTTGTCCCGACGCGTCGCTCCGAGAGCGGATAGAGTTCAGGTGGGAGCATTCAGACGTGGTAGCGCGCACAGGAATCAGGAAATCGCGACCCACCACCTCGGATCCGGTCTCGCGTGGCTGTGAGGAAAGGCCACGATGCAGCAGGAGAGTAGAGGGAGACAGACACGGATAGATGTTCCCGGAATACATTCCGGCAAAGATATACCGGCACGTAAGGGGCGGCGATGCTTCGATCGTAGATTATCTTGTCAGAGATCCACAAACACGGTAGATACGAGTATATGACGTTCAAGGCGACTGTATTCGCGAAGGCGAGCGGTTAATTAGACTGAGCCGCCGACGCTGCTCGTCGCTGCGCACCTTTCGCCCGCAGCGCGCGCCTAAGTCTGTCGGAGCAGCAGACCAGCAGACCAGCAGAGGCAGACAGAAACAGGGTGTTGTTGTAACTTTGGAAAGAATGTGCTGCGCGAGCCTGTGCGCTTCGGAGCACGCAGCCCTGGCGGAAAATGTTTCGCAGCGTATTTGTTTGAGCTTTGACCCACTGGAGCGTCAGTTGATTAGAGAATGGCGGTGTTACAGAGCCTCGTGGACCTGGCGTAGTGGGGTATTCATTCTCCGCGGCCCTGTGAGCGACGCATTCCTGAGCATTTCCGGAGCACTAGTTCCTAGTCGCCTACCGCCCCTGGTTTGCCGACAGCGCGGGACACAGCGTTTGTCGCAGAGGAGAATGTACGAGTCACGACGTCGAGGACGAAATGTTCCTGAGGTAATCACGGGTGAGTAAGGATGACCAAGCTCGGCTCGTGCATGCACACCAGAACCTTCTCCGCCCCCCAAATCCTTCCCCGCGCCGCCCGTGCCGCCACCGCCGCCGTCCGTTCGGTGCCACCCCGCGTCCGCGTCTGTGTGCCCCTACACGTGTACCCCCGGGAATTGACTTGTATAGCGACGTGAGACACTAGACGGCGAGATGGAAATGTCCTGTGCGCCTCTGCTCGGCAGATCCGGGTCCACTATGTAGCACAAGGCAACACCATCTCCTACCATGGCGCGCGCTCGCGCTCGCGGCCGCAAGTTCGCAACTCACCGACGTCGTCAATAATAAGTGGTATGCACTTGGACTCAAGCAGCGCCTGCGCGGGTGACTCCGAGGGGGGTAAGTGCTCTGAAGGCTGAATCACAAGCTCGGCTTCAACTTCGACTCCGGTCTTCGATTCCACTCTATTCCTCGATCGCAGCTGCGGATCGCCATCGGCCGTATTAATCGCCCCAGACACCCGGCGCACACGACGTCGTCCGAGTCGTAGTGTAAGCACTTGTCGCGCATACGTGGCCTCCCATTCAGCCCATCCAAGTCCCACCACTCGCCGCCCCTGCACGACGTGGCTCAGCGCCTCGTGCACTGGGTCAATCAATCTGCAGTCCACTAGAACCCTCGAATCCAGCACCATGAAATCATGATCCAACTCCTCTAATACACCGTAGAGTACATGTAGACCGTAATCTTATCCAACGCGCCTAACGACGGGTATCTCCACCACCACCCAATAAACCCAAGTAACTCCCGTTCGGCGCGGCGCCACCGACACTCTCACTTGGTTCCACGTCACTCACTGCCCCCTTCGGGTGCTGCCGATACGCATTATACAATACAACACAGCACACACTTACACACATACGTCAGCCCTACCTCCGCCACTGCCATCGCCTCGCCCGAGAAACACCAAGGGTCGCTCCGAACACGCTGCATCCGCGTTTTCACGTCCTCCTCCCCCGCACCCTGCAACCTTTTCTTCAATTATCTGTATAAAACTTATATTTTTATAGACCAATCTTCGATACAGTATATACGAGACATACATATATGTACAACAAGATAATTAACCCCCGTCCCGAGCACGAAGGAACGAGATTCCCGATCCCGCTCTCTAACGACGCCGCCTCCACAGGAGGTCGGTCGGACTGTGCAGCTAGCAGTGATAAATAACAGCCAGGATTGGGGAGGGAAGAAGATAAGACAAATAGGACAAAGACAGGAACAAGGGAAAGGACAAGAAATAAAAGACAGGATACGGCTACTAACGGGTCTATCTATCTAGTGCCACTTGTAGTCCATAAATAAATGGGCGCGGAGTGAACGTAAGAGGTGTTATAAAAAAAAGGGTAGAGAGAAAAAAAATGAGTGTTCAGGCGCAACACGCACGCCCGCCCCCGCGTACGCGCGCGCGCCCCCCTGCTTTCCCTCCTCACTAAAAACATATAAGTTGGGGAGGGTCCGGGGGAATGGCGCGCGCGCGCGCGAGTGCGCGGACAATGTCGTGTATGCGGATAGATCGACAATCGGAGTCTCTACGCATACTCGTACTCGTACTCAGCTACCTGCGAGGCGAAGATTGGCCAGCATCCTTCACTTTGGCTACATCACAGAATCCACGACGCATGGTCGTTCCTCCGCCCGAGGATAATACGGACGACGAGGAAGATGGCGCACCCTGTAGCGCAGAAGACCTAAAGAAGGGAACAGAGTGATGTCAGAACGATCCTTATACAAAGAAGAACTGGACTCACTCCGCTGAATACAAGCGGTTGCCACCAGATGAAGTTTACAGTGAGAAGTGCACCTGCTACCGGTGCTCCTATGAGAGATCCGAAGCCCTGGGCGGTGTAACCAATACCAGTCCTCGCTCTGCAAAGAAAAAAAGAAAAAGGGAGCAAGTTCAGTATAACCACACTCTCCTTTCTGAACGGCGGTTAACATACCCAATCTCCCGGGGATTCCTAGCAAGCATGGCAAGCATCGGGGGTTGTACGGCGAGGACTGTTGACAGAATGACATTAGCGCTTGGAGCACAGAAGCGTAAAACCAGAAAAGGGCACGTACATCCCCCGAGGAAGAAACCGTAAAGGCTGGAGAACGCTGCAACACCGCCGGTGTTGTGGTCGGGGACACCGAGCAAGCCAAAGATGAGAATCGCACACCCGCCACTAGTAATGATGAGCATATTGGACACTCCGACTTTGCGCGAAACAATTCCCGGTACGACTCTGCCAATTAGCGCGCCAGCGTTCATGATAGGGAGCTAAAATTGAAAATGCTAAGTTTAGCTGAGAGCAAGGCAGAATAGCGGCACCGACGAGCTGGATTACATACAGAGTAGAATGAGAAGGTTGTGCTGAGGTCGTGGTTGCCAGCGAACACTTGGATGAAGAACAACATGAAGATGAAGCCGATCGGGAGAAGGAACATGCTAATAGCAAGTCAGGATGACAACCAAAGAGAGCACTAGCATAGAAAATTTGCTTACCCAATGACCATGAAGACGTACGCAGAGTCCTTTGAGAACTCCTTGACTGCCGTCCCCAATCCAATCGTCTTGTGTCCCGCTCCGTTTCCGCGGGGCGGGTAATTAGTCCTCATGAGACACATCGCGAGGAGGAGTAGTCCAGCTAACAATCCACCACTTGCTCTGACACTGTTTGCGAATCCGATTGATCCTTGGAAGAGGTTATTGAGCATGATAGGGTGGAGGACGCCACCGAGCGATGACCCGGAACCAGCTAGCCCCAAAGCGAGGGTGCGCTTTACAGGCGTCCGGAAATGTTGAGAAACCACTGCTAAGGAAGGGACGAATAATATTCCTGCTCCGATGCCTACACCTAGGCCTTGAGCGAGGAAAACCTGACGTTTTTAGAGCGGTTAGATAACAAATCTTACACTGTAATCGGTTCAATACGGTCATACCTGATAAAACTGATCTGGCTTGGCGAGCGACAGCATGAAGATGCTGAACACCATCAAGAAAGAACCAAAACCGACAAGGTGGTAGCTATATGAAGGTCACAATAAGTTGCTGCAAACAGCGATAGAAAAGATGAAAGAAAATACATACAAATACCCCTTGTCAAATAGACGACCGCTTATGATACCGGACGACATCAAAAAGAACACTTGAACACTGCCGATCCAGCTGTGCTGAGTGTCAGTACACGCTTCATAAGCAAGCTACAGGAGGATGAGCCCCACCTAATCTTCGACGACGAGCTTGACGAAAGGAAGCTTGTAGCGTAGAAATCTGAGTATAAGGAGATGATTAGCAAGCATGTACTATTTCTGTAGACAGGGCCTGCTGACCTTGGTAAACACCAAATGCATTCGAGTAGCTACACGAAAAGAAACATGGCCATCGGCTTGCGTCCACAACATTCAACAAAGAGAGACTAACCCGAATCCAGTGAATTGGATGAAAAAACTTTATTTGCGAGTAAACTTTAGCCCTCCTCGAGGAAAAGGGTCAGAAAGAAGGCGACTTACACGCCTAAAACCGTCAACCATCCCCGAACGCCACCATCCCTCGGGGTATCCTCCTCCTCGACCACACGGACCTCAAGTGTGCCCTTCTCCGTTACCCCAATTTCCTCCCCTGGATATTTGATTGTTGTGATTTTCAAGGCATCGAAGGCGCTCGGTAGTGCGTCGGTGCTTCCTGTGTATTTGGGCGCCGAGAGGGCGACATCCGAGAAGTTGTTCATTGTTGCGAGAAAGCGCGAAGAAGGATCGGGGTTATTAGATGGAAGAATGAAAGAAGAAGAAAAAAAACGAAAAAAGGGTGAAAGAAACCAGGAATAAAGAATGAATTAACGGCTTCAAGTGAAAAACCGATACTGTTAGGAGAGGGAGTCTGATGAGTCCAAACCCAGGTACCTTGTTCTTATAGGTTTGTTGCGCATTACTTCTTGCGCATGAATCAGAGGCCCGGGTTCCTAGTCTTTGTGGGACTGTATCCGTCAAGGGCGGTCGAGATCCCTCATAACCGCAGTTTCACCACAAGCGGAAATACCATCGATCAAATACCCTGAGTGGCACAGACGACCGTCGGGAAGCACCCGTACGAGTCACACAAGACAAATTTGATTTGACAATCTGCATTCGAAATCAACAAGGCCGTGATGTGTTCATTCCTGCAATATCTGCGATTTGAACATAGATGTTTATAATTTTGACGTGAACTGGACGATTCGACCCACAAGAACGCGAGCTCTGTCCTCAGATGGCGTGTAAAACGCAAGGAGTTGTGTTAAAGTGCACAGATGTCGCTACTGGACGAGAAACCGTTTGGGTTAGTCTTCCGAAGCCGAGGCTCGGCCTCGGGCATGCCACAATGATCCCTGCGAAGACACCATGCAGTGAACCGGTCGAGCTGTCAGGGATACTCCGAGCTTAGCGTGGAAATGAAGTACGTGTCGCCCCCCGGTCTCTTTTTTCTCCTGACCGATCAGTTTGAGCGAGACGCCCTCGCACGACGCAGTCCTGAATGTTTGTTATTCGTCGGATTAGAAGGTCTGGGAGAACGCAGCAACGATCTTTTAGTGAAAGAAGATGATGTGTTTCTTTTTCTGGGGCGCCGAACATGCATCAGAATCGGATAAAGGCATAGAGCTCAGCGTTAAAAGGCGTGAAGAGGGAAAGATAAGCAACAAGTCAACGACGGAGCACTTTCGGGCTTGATGCGGTAGCCTGACTTGCTCGAAAACACCGGCCGTATTTTATTGGACGACCCAGGACGGGATTCCATCGATTAAAATGTGCCTTGAGATTCAGGTAAGGAAGTAACCATTAAGAAAAGGAACCAAGCAGAAACCCGTGCGGGTATGGTGAACGTGCGGTGAGTGAACAGCAGTTGGGTTCACTCGCATTCGGAACCCAATTTCGACGCTGTGCCACGTGATAGCCGACTTGCCGCCGGTGACGCCGCCACTCTGACCGAAGGCCGAGGCTCTCAAACCTATTAATTGATACCGCCCAACTCAAAGATTGATACCACGGCTCCCGTTCATTTAATCAGCGCAGAACATAATTACATTACACCCAGCTCGAACAACGAACAACGGACAACACGGGCGGGATACTACGCCACGCTACTACACTGCGATTACGACCTACACATCTGACACACCACTGGCACACGCGGAAGCAAAAACGGATAGGAAATATAAAAATACTAATCAGAAAAAAAGAAAGCACCCAGATCCGTGACTATACGTCAAAGGTAATGTCCGTTGCCCTTTTGTCCTCTAAAATTGCGTCCTCCAGCGCTGATGAGACATCCCCGTCTGACCCCCGTGAAATTGTCTTCCCATTGTCATCTCGAACGGACTCGTTCTTTTGAACCTGGACGATAAGAGGGTGCATCGGCACAAATTGGCTACCCTGACTTTGTCGACTGTTTGCCCGAGCTTGCCATGCCTGTTTGCTGCTTTGCTTCGCATCCCCAGAAGAGACCTTCAGACCCATTCGTACGATGATTAACGAAAACACGATTCCCTGTAGACGATCACGTTTAATTCTCTTAGCGAAGGACCCTGAAGGAAATGTCTCGACTTACGATAACTTGTGGCATTGAATCAAGTACGAAGTAGTAACCCCAGGTCCCGCTGAGATACGTGCCCAGAAGTGCAAACAGTGCCGCAGAATATACTGCCCCTGATTCGATCACGATGATCATGACCGGCTTGAAGTTGCTCGAAAAGTGTGCGAACCCAGCCAGCTGGCGTTCAGCCCACCACACCTTAAACGCAATGAGAGCTTAATTATGGGGAAGGCAGAGACCCTATTAACATGAAATTTAACTTGCGAAAATCCTGACGGGGACGCACCAGTACAGCTGAAGTTGGTGAAGAGAGTAAGTGTAAAGAATGAAACTATCCAGCGCTTGATTTCGGTCGCAAAAATTGGAGTGGTCGGCGAAACGTGGGCTGCGTTGACCAATGCCACAATACCGCTCACTGCAAGGATAATAACGGTTATTCGTACAAGTCCAGAATGGCACTGAAGGAAGGCGACCTTGACGAACCTATACTGCCCAACAAAAATATCGTAGCAAAGACAAGGAGCCGCTTATCTCTCGCCCATACTATATACAGACGGTAAATCTAGAAGAATTAAGCCAGTTAATTAACCACAGAGAATATGTTATGTGCGGAACGGATCCATACAAGGAATCCATCGCCTATAGTTGTTTGGGCGACGTATAAGCCTTCCTTAGAAAGGTAAAAACCATCAGTCGACAGGGCGAGGAAAGCCGCAGGGCTCCCATCTCGTCCCTCGATGAAGGCAAGGTAAGCTCTACGCGCATTTAAAGCCATATGCTGTGATAACAATGAGGCCTTCAACGGACCAGGACAAAGGCCGGTTTCACGCACCACAAAACCAACAATATACATCGATATAGAAACCGTGAGGATTGGTACATTGAGATGCCGCGTCTTTGCTTGGCGAAAAACCAGGATGTAAATTGTGAAGGCAAAGAGTGTGGTGAACAGTCCTGCATGGCGGGGGGAGAGATGTCAGCACTTTTCATTTATTAACCTTTTGGAAAAGAAGATAATAAGGTACGGGAAACACACACACCTAGTAGCGCGCCTTCTATCACTAGCATTATCAGAGAGACTTCATCGGGCCCGATCGCTGGCATGTTCGGTCAACCCCTTGGCAGTAAACTTGATGGGTGCTAAAAGAGCTGCGTGTGGACGCGTTTATCATCCATCTTATATGCCGTGCTAAACATAGTTGTCTGGCTGCGTTGACTTCGGTAAGGAGTAAGGATCCCAGACTAACGATCATGATCCTAACCCTAATTAGCAAGGGGGAAGCACTGAATCGGAACGAAACGCCGGCGGAGAACTATCACCATCCATGTCACGGTTGGTAGTACACAGGGATGGTAAGTCCTGTGGAAAAAAGAACCTTCGTATCATACGGCGCGCAATTTACCTTGGGAAGTCATGACACGCTGTATGCGGAGGGTTCTCGTTCTTCTCGCTTTGCGGACTCCGCGCTGAACGACGGTCGTCCATTCGGGTGCAGTCGCAGGTCCAACCCCGCTTTTTGGTATGTGGCGTTTGCAAGGTCACGTGGTCACCGCCGACAACGGGGTTATAACCGCGGACATACTCGGACTCGAGCACCAGTAGTAGGCACGCCCACCCGGGATCACTTTAGGCAAAGAGCGCACTTGCCGGCGTAACAGTGATTTCCTCCATCCCCCATCTGTCGCAGCCCATATCTAAGTTCATGCTAACACGCCTAACACCCATCTGGATCGTTTACTGTCGGTTGCTCGGAATCAGACCTACGCTGTTCTCACAGATGCTTCTCGACCACCGACTCGCCGAGTGGCTTTTTTTGCAGCTTCCCGATGGCCCTTTTCCAAGAAATGTGGAGTAAAACACAGGTCTTTTCCGATGTGCTCAGGCTTCGAAAATGATGCGAGAAGTTGTCGATTTCCATGGTGGCGAATTTATCTTCTTTTCCGGCTCCCGGTCTGCGACCAATGCGAAAACATTAGCCGTTTATCTGTGCTTCGTGACTTCGTCATACGAAAGACTTAGCTTCTGGCCTTCGAAAAACTTCACGTGGTGATTATGTTTCGCTAGGCCACTTTATCGTGGGCTGTCATCTAATAGAATAAAGCCCCTTCTGCCAAGGGGTCAGATTTTACTGTATATCAATGGCGCAACTTCTGGATTGCGCGCTGTGTGCGCTGCTATCAGCGGTGATCAGGCAGGGCCGGGCGTGGGTTGCTTCGAGGAAAAGGGACATATGGGGATAGACACCTAGACGGCGAGTGAAGGAGTATATGTCCTCATACCTCGGTCCGTCAGCGGATCAGCATACGATTATGGCCGTTCACCATCATTAACTGCCACGCTTCAAGTGTTTAGCGGGGAATTTCTCGAACTTGACTCGAGATAGATGTACATCTAGTGGCGGATTTGCCCGAGTCTTGACTGCCGACGACTATGACGCGCAGGAACTCCGAGCCCCCGAACTAAAGTTACGCGATCACTTATTGTACCTAAACGAATTACTCGTCCGCAACTACTTTGCGACTTCCCTGATGCGACGGGCGGCCTAGAACTGATCCTGCGTGTATCTTTATCCCTTTGTCCCACCACGCTGTCCTTCGCTAACCGCTTCCGAACTAAAGAAAGAGCAGGGATATATGGGGGATCGTGGAGTTAATTAAAACGACCAACAAGTCGGCTCCCGGATGCCTTCGTTCTAGGCGCCGACTTCAAAATCTATTTCGACGCCGATGTAGCATCATGACGGGGGCCTGAGGAAGGGATGGCTGCCCTTCAGCGGTGATTGTGGAGGCGGAAAAACCTCCACATTGAGAATCACAAATTAAAATGCTAATCTACAGTACAGGGGGCGGCGCCCTCGGTTCGCGGATTGAAAAACAAGCCGGGATGTGAATGAACCTACGTCTAGACCTTGGCTACGCGGCCGCTCGCCGCTCATAGTGCGATTTGTTATTGTAGACTGTTATAGCTGCCATTCAAACGAGTGTTCTCAGGCCGATTCAAATATGCCTGTCATCCTCCGCCCGGTCGGCGTGAACATAAAAAATTAAACACTAAACATGTCGAGTTACAAATTCCAATAACATAGTCCAAACGACAAACTCTACAGCCCTGCATCCGCTCGGAGTCCCCGCCTTTTGCATACAATCCGCCCCGCACATTCGAACACAGGAAATCGCAAGCGAGCCATTACATAAATAGCAGTGAAAACCAGAGGCAAATCCTCCGAGTAGGTAGATCATTATACGTCGTATTCGGCGCCTTCTAGCTGCTTGTCTCCTGCGCCGCCCAAAGCTGACACGGCATCGTCCAGTGATCCTCGTGAAACGGATCTTCCATTGTCGTCCTGGGTGGACTCGTTTTTTTGGATCTGGACCACGAGAGGCCTCATGGGCACTTGCTGGCCTATCTCACTTTGTTTGGACCTACTGGTCCCTCGGGATGACCACGTAGGACGCTTTGGATCGCCGACGCTGATTTGCAGGCTCATCCGCACGATGATCAGAGAGAAGACGATACCCTGTGCATTTGCAGTGTAAGATGGGCTTGTGGCGATGGAATAAATATTATTATGACTTACGATAATTTGAGGCATCGAGTCGAGAACGAAGTAGTAGCCCCAAGTCCCACTGAGATACGTGCCCAGCAGCGCAAAGAGCGCTGCAGAATATACCGCGCCGGATTCAATCACGATGATCATGACCGGTTTGAAGTTATTCGAGAAATGCGCGAACCCAGCCAGCTGGCGTTCAGCCCACCACACCTTAAACGCTATAAGGGCTTCAAAAAATACTGATCAGCACAGCACATAGAGGCAAAAGTAATCCAGAAGACATACCGGTACAGCTAAAGTTGGTAAAGAGCGTGAGCACAAAGAACGATACGATCCAGTGTTTGATTTCAGTCGCAAAAATCGGGGTTGTTCCAGAGACATGCCCCGCGTTAACTAGTGCTGCGACACCAGTAACTGCAGGGAAATAGTGAGCACTTAAAGATTTGAGGGAGGTCAAACTTCAAAAAGTGACACACCTATGTTACCCAATAAACATATCCCCGCTGGAATAAGGAAACGTTTATCCCTTCCCCATACTATAAACACGCGGTAGACCTGTGGAAAGAGCACAGTTACTAGATAATTTAGAAGTGCTTTGCTCAGTGTGCACGTACAAGGAAACCGTCGCCTATCGCCGTCTGCGCAACATACAGGCCTTCCTTGGACAAATAGAAACCATCCGTCGATGAAGCGAGAAAGGCGGAAGGAGTCCCATCCCGCCTTTCTATGAACGCAAGATAAGCTCTGCGCGTATTCAAGCACATGTGCTGCATCGATGGTCAGACCTCGACTGTAGCACGAAGGTATATCGCTTTACATACCACAAACGCAATGACATACATTGCTATTGCTATAGTGACGATAGGTATGTTCAGACGCTGTGTCCTCCCTTGGCGGGAGACCAAAATGTGCATAGTGGCTACGAAGAGCGTGGTGAACAATCCTTCAGGGGCGAGAAAGAGAGCATTAGTTTTTCGTTTTTTCAATTGAGGGGTAAATGCCACATAACATACCGAGCTGCGCGCCCTCGATCACTAGCATGAGCAAAGAGACTTCATCGGGTGCAATCGCCATGTTAATCAGATCCTTTAGCCGTTGACTTGGGAGCACTTGTGTCCTAGGGTCGTGGGGCGGGCGGGGTTTCATTCACTTTATAAGCCACTATGTAGAGCCAACCTAAACATAGCCAGCCCAGATAGCCGAGGCCCGAGTGACTTAAGGAGAAGCAAGCAACCGCGACACTCTTGGATACCCACGGTCGCGTTTGGACTTTGAGTTGGAATGATAGAAGGGAAGGCGGAAACCGGACCCGGCGCAAAGTGGCGGAGGAGCGGCATGATGCTGACATTCAATTCTTAGCACTATGCCGTACACTGTATAACTTGAAAAGCATCCGTGAAAAGGAAACTATTAACAATCTCCAACGACGATGCGATGATCGGCGCACCACGAAAGGCATGAGCACACATGCACACGATGTATGCCCCAACATGTTTTCTGTAGTCAGCTTACCTGGTCTAGTGCACGGGTGCAAATTTTGAAGTGACCCAGTTGCGAGAGGCGTGTGCTGTCACGTGATGACATTTTGGTACAGGAGCACAATCTTCAAATCATGATGAGGCGTTTAGCGGCGGTGGCGGATGTTCGGTAAGTTCGATTAGGCAAGTAGCGGTTTCTTCGGAGTGAAGGAGTTCCATCTGTTCCCATCTACCGCCTATTGCAAGAACCCGTGTTGTCTTGTACTAAAACACTTGCATTCCCAGGCAAGGTGCATACACCTTTTAATTAGCGTAGCTTGCGAAATCTTTTCTCAAGATTGGAAGTCCGTAAAAATCCAGGATGCCATAAATATCACTTGTTTCGGCTTGGAAAGATGCGACATGAGATGGAGCTGCTCTGAGGCTTCTTTTGGTGTTTTGGTGAAAGTTGTGATCGTTAGTCCGAGACGAATAGTGGCGGTTGTCGACCCCCTTTTGCGCAGATCCTGGAAAAGGCTATTGCGGCGAGGCTCGTGCACCTTCCTAGCTGGGACAATCATCTCCCACGGGCCATTCTGCAATTAATATATTGCAGTATCGGCCTCGGACTGGCCGGTCGTCTGACTGCCACAACGGCATCCGTGGGACTTCTCGGATCTTTTGCCCCGCGCTAAGTATGAAGACACTCTTCTCTTTATAAGGCCGGAGAACAGACTGCGGCTTTCTGAATCACTCGTCCCCAGACTTGTCCGCGAGCTTGGAACTTGTGGAGCCATGGCGATCCTCGACGCGCTCTTGAACGTCGACCCCTTCTCTCTCTTCGTCGCGCTGCCCTTTGTTGGTGTGCTTGGGCTCTTGGTACCATACCTTACCGACCCCCACTGCATCCGAGCCAATGGCGTCTCCGGCCCACTATTGGCCAGGTTCTCCGACCTGTGGATTGGCTGGGTCGCTGCGCACGGACACAGGTCCGAGACCGTCCACGAACTGCACAAGAAATACGGTGAGCAACCTCTCAACGACGAGCCCCTTCGAAATGCGGGGAAATATTTCCCAATCTTTGTGTCTACACAGCAGTAATGCACGGGTAACGTTCTTTCCCCGCGGGCATTTGCTGCATGGAGGGTCCAATGACGTATTACGTATTACGTATAACGACTTACGGTCACTCGCGGTCATTCCGGCTTTCTTATTCAAGTCCGCGCTTCGTTAAGTTTTTACTTACACTCATTCCCTTATCAGGCACGTTCCTGCGTCTAGCGCCCAACCATGTATCAATTGGCAACCCCGACGCGCTGCAGGTCGTCTACGCCCACGGAAACGGTACCACCAAGTCTGATTTCTACGATGCCTTCGTGTCTATCCGTCGCGGACTCTTCAACACCCGCTCACGTCCGGAGCACACCAGAAAGCGCAAGATCGTGTCGCACATTTTCTCGCAGAAAAGTGTGCTCGAGTTTGAACCGCACATTCGTCTACACGTAAGCGAGCTTCTTGGCCAATGGGACAGGTTGTGCGACCTCAGCAAGAAGGATCTTTCGGGTGATGAGGGCGAAAGCGGATGGAAAGGTCGGGCTGGCCTCCTCTGGCTAGACTGCCTGCCATGGTACAATTACCTCGCATTCGATATCATTGGTAACCGACCCTTACTCTCGAAGCGGGCGGCCTTCCTAATTCGTTTTCGCAAATAGGTGATTTAGCCTTCGGCTCGCCCTTCGGCATGATTAAAGCAGGCAAAGACGCAGCGCCCGTCGCGAAAAATGTGAAGGAAGCAATTGATGGCTATGGACGCGAGTCCGCGGGCAACGCGGCGGCGGCCTGCGAGGTCATGGATGTGCCTGCTGTGAAGATCTTGAACGACCGCGGCGAATACTCTGCGTCCATGGGTGTACTGCCCCCCTGGTGGCGCCCGTATGTACGACACATTCCCTGGTACGCGAATGGCAACAAGGCAGTGAAGAACCTCGCCGGTCTCGCCGTCGCGGCAGTCTCGAAACGTCTTGCATTCCCGACGGACCGGACAGATCTCCTTAGCAAGCTCCAGGAGGGCAAGGACGATGAGGGCAGGCCGATGGGTAGAGAGGAGTTGACCGCCGAGGCCCTGACGCAATTGATTGCAGGCTCTGACACTACGTCTAAGTAAGCGCACTATACAATAAACTCAATTGTGTGCGCGCCCGCTGACAGTGCCTACTTTTCTCTTTCAAAGCTCGTCTTGCGCAATAACGTACCACATCGCACACAACCCGGCTGTCCAGGCTAAGCTGCATAAGGAACTCGACGATGCGCTCGGGTCGGATGACGACCCTGTATCGTCGTTTGAGCAGGTCAAGCGCCTGCCGTACCTGGAGGCAGTCATTAACGAGACCCTGCGTATACACTCCACATCCGCTATTGGGCTGCCGCGTGTCGTCCCCGAGGGTGGTCTGACTGTCCTCGGAAAGACGTTCCCTGAAGGCACGGTCCTGAGCGTACCAAGCTACACGATCCATCGCGACACGAGCGTCTGGGGCGCAGATGCTGAGGTATTCCGTCCTGAGAGGTGGTTTGAGCTCGACCAGAACGAAATGCAGAGGGCTTTCAACCCGTTCTCGTTCGGGCCTAGGTAAGCAGAATAATTACGTGTCCCGCTTCACTCATCCTCACACCGCTATCTCATCTAGGGCGTGCGTTGGACGTAACCTGGCAAGCATGGAGCTACTCATCATCATCTCGTCTATCTTCCGTCGTTACGAATTCGTGCTCGAGCAACCAGACAAGATAGTAAGTGTCCTTCATTCTTTATCCACAAACGGGACGTTAGCTGATTCCCTCGTCCAGTTCGATACGTGCGAAGGGTTCTTGCGCAAGCCGCTAGAGTGCCGTGTAGGCTTGAAGAGGCGTGATCTCTGAAAAAAGTTAGTTTACGGTGGGGGGATGTATCTGTGAGCGATTTGTTTTATCTTGATGACCGTGGCCATAATCTTTCTGTGTTGTCTTCCGCTTGTCTATCCTGTTTGCATGTACATTCTCGAACGAGCCTTTATACACTATCGGACTGCATTGCTCTATCAAAGCTCGCGCAAAGGGATTGGAAGAGCGAGGGTATCCCCCGCCTGGACCACCGAATTGGCTAAGTACCGACCGTTGGTTTTATTGAAGACTTGATGTCTTTTCTTCGTAAACGAAAACTTCGTAAGAGATGGGCAAACCAAGCAGATGATTAAGCAGATACTTGAGCACTTTTGTCAGTTTGCGAGGCTTATCGTTGAGTAGTATTCATCTGAGAAAGTCCTAGGTGAGAGGGAATACGGTTACGTATTTTATTTCAATTTTCTGAATGTCCTTCAAGTTTCAGGCGACATACTCTCTTTGCATAAAAGATAGAATCTTTTTTTTTTCAACAAGGGAGGACTTTAGAAGGCTGAAAGAGACTTACGAATCGTACCCTAATGCACTGCGGTTGCCTCCAGCGTGCCAGTGGGTAGTACCGGGGCTGATGCAAAAAATTTTGGGCTTGCTACGCTCATACAGCATGTCGTGCTGAGTCGTCGGAGCTTGCGACTTGGTGAGCAGGGTGCCCCACAAGAACCAACGAAAAGGATATCTGTCAGATTCTGGTTTAAAGGCAAGCGGACTGCAGATCGTCGATCGTCACTAGCCGCCCGCCGGCGGCAATCGGTAACTAAAATTTGAAGCCGGATGCCGGATGCCGGCGCGGGAATGCTGTCTCTCTTCTGTAACCAACACCGGCTGGACTGTCCTCGGTCTCTTCAATCTTATTTTCTGCCCCGACATCAGCTCTCAGCCATGTAATATCTACCCCAGTAGCTCACTCAATCTGTGCGTTCATTTTTCGATGGCCTCAGCCTCTAGCTGGACTTTTTGGTCCACTAGTAACTTCAAGCATCCCTTCAAGTTTGAAACGGACGTACTGTACGCATTCCTTGTCACTAGTATTTGGTTGTCCTGACACAGTTTTCATTAACGTTTGAGCTATAACAACATCAACGGTCTCTCCACTTTGATGGTTATACCTGGACGTACTCGTGGCACTAAATAGGTCTGGCGCTGGCGGTCCCGTGGATCGCATCTCTGTACAGGATATATAGGCAACGGGTCCCATCAATCGTGATTATATCTACCTACTACGCAAGGAGGACAACTACGAACACACGCTACCGCCTAGTAGTAAACAAACATATGTCCGAAATATGACACGTGAAAAGAAACAACAGGATAGTAGTCCAGTGTGGCTGGAAGAAATGTTGAAATAATCGCTAAGAAGCGAGACCATGAACGAAACAAAAAAAATGAGTAAATGCCAAACAAGAGTCCAATCTCCCGACAACTTGAGCCCCCTTTATACTCCCGTAAATTCAAATAGTCACCTGGGCATAAATAAGAGCATGTGCCCGAGTATCGTGACGCCATTACATACAAATGGAGATGGATGCTTAGGAGATTGAATGGAAAAAAAGATGAGCTCCACATAGCTGAATGCTGCCAAGAGGTTATGGCAGATTAGGGGAAACTTGTAGCATCCCTATATGCTGTGTTAGAAGGAGACAATTCCTCCGAGAAGGGAGCTAAGCATCGTGGCGGAAAGAGCCATGACGAAGGTCCTGCTCATCATTGTGGAAGGTCCATACTTTCCGAGTGCAGCATTTGACGTAGTCGGTGAAGAACCGGAGCCAGTGACAGAGCCTGTCGATGAACCTCCTGACCCGGTGGTTGATGCATGCGTTCCCTACATATGAAAGAAGCCGGCGTCAGAGACCTATGACTCCGAACGAAACAACATATTAAAAGTTGGCCATTCGCAACGATGACAATGGTGGAAAGGAAAACGAGTGGAAGAGAAAGAAAGTGTGTAAGAGAACAGAGCCGAAGACGAAGAGCCAGACCCAGCGGTTGAGTCTTCTGTGCTCACCGTGGTGGATCTCAGGCCCGTCGAGGACGACAAACCGGATGAGTTAATGAAGAGTAATGAGGTCTACGATGAAATTAATGAGGTAGATGACGGAGTGGACGTAGACAAGGAGGCCGAACTGGACGATGCTGATGTAGTACTAACGGTAGTCGATGCAGATGCCGAAGCGCTGGCAGAGACTGCTGCATCGTTGCCAACAGTAGAAAACGATGTGCACTGAGAGGAAGCGGGCGCAGGGTGCGCGGACGGAGTCACAGGATCACCCTGGTGGAAGGTGGATGTACCGTATACGCCCATCGGCTGAGGAATAAAAAGTATAAGATGGATAGATATATGCAAAGCTGGTGGACTTCCTCACCTCGCCAGAGTCTCCATCACACCTCTCAAATACGCCGGCGTCATAATCCCCAGGCATATTCCAGAAACACCCCATTACATCATAGATATGTTGACATAACGTAGGTGCATTTGGACCGTCTTTGCAACCACGGAAACAGAACTCGGTATCAGACATGAAGTTCTAGCACAGATAAATAAGGTCAGCGCTATTGCATACGTAGGCTAATCGTGTGCTTCAGCTTACAGTCCACTCATGAAGCTGTTGCAGCTGTCCGAATGCACTGGAAAACGCCAATCCTCCGATTGGGTTACCTTGGGAGGTGATTAAGAGGAGAAAACTGCAGGATAATTTTTTTGATTACCCACCATTGCCATCGGCTCCATGGGGATCAAGTTCACTTTGAAATAATTCAGTCATCACCCGGCAGAGAGCCAGATAGGACGCACCCTCCATCATCTCCCGAAGGGATATTCAGCAGCGTAAGATTGCCGACACCTTTATACAAAGTAATATATAATCGTGTTCAACAGCAGCCGCACCGTATTTTTTAAAACCTGTACTAACCGGTTACCTGGACATAATCAGGAGTCTGAACAAAGTGAGCGCCCGTAATCGTGCCGTTGGGCATAAGGCGCGTCCCTGTGCCATTCTGTTCCCATGCAGTGCATTAGAGAATTGATTGGGAGACAACTGTTCTGGAACTAATACTACCTTCAGGCACCACGCGACTTCGATCCGTTCCGTTACGTTAATTCCCGAGTTGGGTCCTGGCTCGGGAGGGGTGAACAAGCAGAAGTCGTCGACGGAGTTGACTGATGGTGGATTTGCCACTCAGTAAAGCTGTGTGTATGTGCGTTTTAAGACAGGAGAAAAACATACGGAAGGCATTCTGGCACATAGACGTCTGGTTCGAGTCTGTACCACACGCGTTTGTGCCCGTCTGGCCCTGTTCGGAGATGTCTGGGGCATTCGACGGGAGATATGTGGCGCTGTAGGTCTGCGCGAGGGCAGATGCTGCGAAAGCCAGAAGCAAGAAAGCGGACCTCATGAAGACAGGCGGGGGAGGGGATGGGGATGGGGATGGTGAGAGTACAAGAAGGATAGATCTTGGGCAAAAGGTTCTTGAATGAAAAAGTGAACCCGCTCATGACTAGCTGTATTGAAACCTCTGAGTAGTTGCTAACGGGGTCCAGACGCCGCGCCGTGTAAATCAGGTTGTCGATCAAAATTCCTTTTGCGTTCTCCATGCGGTTCCTGATCCTCTTTTCCCTTTTGCGGTCACTGCTTTTCTTGGCGTTCTTGGGTTGGAATATTAATTGCCTCTTATTTCTAGGTCAGTATCTACTCGTCGGGTCACCCGGACCTTCTGTCACTTATTAGAGCCATGTATTAGAACTAGCAGCCAGAATCGCTAGACTGCCAAATTGCCAAAACCGCTAGCTGCCCCCTTTCGTCGGTGGTCAGCACCAGGCAAATATTAACCGTAGAAATATTAATGCCAGACTTCCGTTTATATATATATCAGAACTACAGTAGTACCTACTACCTTCAACTTATCTAACAAAAAAAGTACCTTTTGCCCGAACTCAGACCGGTAGGAACACCCAACAGCAGCACTCAATTCCCATCCACATCCCAGCGCGCGTCCTCGCCCTCGCCCTCTCCTAACCACAACTTCGCTCAAGCGACGCAGCGCTTCGTCCACCGCATCCGGCGAAGCGAGACTAAACGACGCGCGCACATATGCCGTCTTCCCGCCGTCTGCGAGGAAAGACGTACCAGGTAACGCGAGTACGCCATTCGCAAGTGCCTTAGTGCGTATTAGCTCTTCTGAGTCTTCTCTTCTGCCGCTGCTGCTGCTGCGTCGGAGGCGTTGTGGTTGGAGGAGGTGGGTCGTTGAGGAGGAGTTTAAACCTGTTCGGTGATTAGTAGTGTTGTTAGAGGTTATTTAGCAAAAGCGCCGGACGCGGACATACCACATGAACATGCCTGCCTCAGGCGTACTCCACTCCGCTAGCCCGTCAAGGTGACGACGCATCGCATCTTCGAATACGTCGCGTTGTTCGCGGTAAAAGCGCGAGACGCCCTCCGTGTGCCGTACGAAACCGTCGTACCCGTACGACTCGAGCACCGCGAGCGTGATCACCTGCGTGAGTGAGGATACTTGCAGATTTGCTGTTGAAGTCTGTGCATGTGTGCGACGGGATAGAGAATGTCAGAGGGAGAGAAAGAGACCTGTGTTATGGTACTAACATGCAGGTCGATGGCGTCGAGGATTGGTGTGGGGCCAGAAGCAAAGCCAATTCGGATACCCGCAGAGAGGATCTTAGACAGACTATCTAATCTCAGTACGCGTCCGACTTCCTCCAGCTCGCGTTCCAGCGTGAAGAATGACGGCGGGCGTGGCGCGGTGCCGTAATACAGGTAATAGTACGGGTCGTCTGCGAATGTATAACATTTCTTTTGATAAAACCAAGGTCGTAATTCCGGGATAGTACTGACCTTCGAGAATGAGGAAATTATATTTCGCTGATAGCGCGAGTACCTCTCGGCGTCGCTCGATTGACGTTGTCATCCCGGTAGGGTTGCATCCGTACTATATGTAAACAGACGTTTAATTAGAGTCATGGAGCCTAGAAGACGGTGATATTACTTACTGGGACGGTATACAAGAACTTGGGCAGCGGCTTCGACGCGGGCCAGTGCTCAAGGATATCGCGTAGTGAGGATGACTGGATCCCATTCGCGTCAGTCTGGATTGCTATACATATATCATTTATTGGAGGGGTACCCAAATTCATTCGTTAGGCTTGTCTTAAAAGAAAGCGATGAAAGTGCGACTTGGGTTTGTGGTTCACTCACGTACGATATCCGCGCGCAGGTCGTCCAGAATGGGGAGAATCCCTCTAAAAAAAGAGATGATGACAATATTCAGTGCGTTCTTTTTGGGAGTTTGTTCGCTGATGCGCTCACGACTTACGAGTAGACAGGCGACTCCACTAACACGCTATCCTCCGGGTTGATGAGCGCGTGGAACGACTGCCGTCACACATGTACAAATGCAAACGCAAACGCACGGAGGAAGGGAGGGGGAAGTCACAATTCACGTTAGTCCAAACCCTTCAACTCCAGGCAGCACATATACATATGCATATAAGCAAAAAAAACCAACTAACAGACCTTGTACAAAAGGTCCTGAGAGCCACTTCCCATTGACACGCGCCATCCCTCGACTGCACCCGGGTGCCGTCCGTGAGCGTGCGCCTGCAACTCACCGATCCACGCGACAAGCGGCTCGTACCCTGCTGTTGAGCCATATTGCAGGCCCGCAGCGAGCGTGGCGCCGGAGATATCTAATGTCGTTGTCATCGACTGGGCAGGGGCAGACGTAGGGGCCGAGTCCAAGTCCGAGGACGGCGGTGCGCGTACGGTGACTTGTACATTCGAGATGGGGAACGTGTCGGGGTTGGGTTTACCGGCGAGGAGGGATATCACGCCTGGAATCTTCTCAAGTGGGAACAGTCCACGAACTGGGTGCGCGTACCGGTGTAAGTCGTTTTTCCGGGAGGTAGTGGAAATATTTACAAGTCATGGTATGGGGGGAAGAGACGTACTGGGACTGGGTTTCCGCCTCTTGGACGCATCCGAAATGAAGCTCGCGTAGAAGTCTGCTGGAAGGTGCTTCACTTGTACTACTGAGGGACCGTTCACTGAGTTTGAGTTGTCCGCTGCTGTCACTGCTGGCGCTGTGGCAGCTTGGATACCATCCGAATGGGTGATCTACACAGTGCAGACGAGAGAGACCGAAGGATCAGAACGGAGTATATATGTATGCGCATATGGGTAGTCCAAACTTGCCTTTGCAATCGCATCCCCATTCCCAATCGCCGCGTTCGCGACCAGATCGACGGCATCGGCGTTGGCGAAAGACATGTCTGTCAGCCTTTATCCCCCTCAGGCTTCTATGCGGGACTCGGCCGGATAGGAAGCTGCTCGGCACTAAGCCTTCTCTTTTTTTAACGCACACGGTCACGGCCGTGGATATGGATGTGACTCAACCTGAGCCTCTGGTGTCGGCATCGGTATGACTCCGAAGGGCCTAAAAAATGTTTATCCGGGGTACAGTACTAATCGGATTTACACCGAGCGTTCCCTGCTATAGCCTATAGGAAAGAGCCTTTTTCGACTGTAATTTCAAGCAGCTGTATGGTGATTGAGCCTCCGTTTTCTTCTTATTTCACTCTGGTGAAGGTAGGATGACCCAGAAATCGGCATTTTCGATTAGGAGAAGCAAGAGCTGATTTCAGGGTGTACGTACGACCAATGAGATCCGTCTGAAATTATATATATTTTCCCACGCCTCTCATCCGAGTTCGGCCAACACGTTACACGCAGCGCAGTGACGAACGCGCTCTTAACTTTGACCTTTATAGGTGTCATTATAATCTCCTTCAAGTTGGAAGAGTAAAAGGTTCATTCCATGCACCATGTCCCAAGGAATATGTAGTTCTCTCGTGCATAGCCATCTCTGGATGCCGAATTGCGTGCCGCAACTTGAACCGGCGCGGAGACACTTGAAGGCTCAAAATCCGAGTCAGAATCATGGTCAGGCATCATCTTTTTATGCTTGCTCCTACCTCGCGCGGTCGAATTGGGCTTGTTATCCAGGCCAGGACCTCTAGACCCTCGAATCGATGTGGTCGTTCGAACAACTTGAAGCTTGGACCCATCCCAGTTACTGTGCTTCAAATAGGACAACTTCGAGCTCCGGTGCTGTTATGAATGTTTCTACTTGTTGCAGGACTGCTGCAAAGCGCTAACTTCATGAACGGAGGACGTGATTTGGTCTAGACTGTTGCGGAAGCAGCGGCGGCGCCCCGCCGTCTAGCTTCTCATCACAAAAAGTCGAAGCAACGGACTCTTTCACGCAAACGAACTTTCTTCCCTACGGCGATCGCGTCTACTTACTAAGGTCCGGCCATTCGCGGAAGTTCGTCGATGTACTACTCACAATGGTCGCGAACAAGATTATTCTGTTTTCAAGGTCGTCGGCTATACGTGTCTTTCCGAGTCGCCTGTCCCTGGTAGTAGTACTTACATGTACTTCAAGTGCTATCGAACGCCTGCCCTCGCTTTTACACCGCCCCGCGCTTCTCAAGTTTCTTGCGGATACAAGATTTGCATTCAAGGGGAAAAGGAAGATTATGCATGGGCAAGCACAGCTATTAGTATCGCAAAGGATTGGAAGCAGATATCGACTGTCCCTTAAATTGTTCATCTATTCACATCGCACGTTTGTGCCGATGAGCTTTCCATCTAAAGTCTTCTCCTCCCAGCACACTGGCTGCCTGCGCGCTTTATTGAAGCTGTGTGTACTTGACCGACGGGCGCGCCTTGTCCCCGTTAACTCTTCTACAAACTATATCCGGCCCAGCCCGGATGCAGGCTTACAGAACTCAGGCAAAAGCTCCGATGCTGTTTCTACACAGCCCAACCGTACAGCGAGAACGGCCTCTACTAGGCATCATGAATTGAGTCCATTGAGACAGCGCCTTCAGGCGCTCTCCGAAGCTTTAACGTTCCTTCACGACTGTCTTTTAAGACTTACGGCTCGCCATCGGCAATGCCAACAAAAAGGCCAGCCCCGCAGCACCTAAGGACCAACATCCTCCCCCTGCTTCCCTAACAACAATATTATGCCTTCACGCTGGGTCGTTGGCCTTGACAATGATTTCCCACGGCCTGTTGTGCCTTTCCTACATCCATCGTCCGCCCCCATTCCGCGTGTCCCACGAAACGACCTTTCCACGCGCCCCGACGGTAGCTTTGGCCGCCCCCGGTCGGACCTCGCTATGCCTGTGCCACCCTCGGGCTCGGGTTTCCCGTCGCTATTGCCCAGTCTCTACGTGGGTACAGTGCAATCTGGTCCAATCCTCTTGAGCTCAGATAGTCGGGGGGATTTCTTCGTCCATCCGGCGTATTGCCAGGGGCAATATTATATGACCCCGTTCGGTGCATACTACGCCCCAATAGGTGTGTGTTGCGAAATATATTGACTTCGGTTTTCAAAGCCTGTTTACTAAAATTACACTCGATATTGGGAAGTCTGTCCTCCAGTTGCCGTCGGGCAGGCTTGGGGACAAGCAAGCAACACGCACAGAATAGTTCATTGGGCTCCTGAAGCACACATCATGGAAGTGAAACGCGCGAAACGACCACACGGGAATTGGACAACACAGAGAACGAATAGGCGCTATCGTCGTATCGCTGGACTTTTGCATGGGATCACAAAATTCGTTTTTGGACGCGACAAACGCTAGCTTGACATTTCGTGTAATCGGAAGTGTCTAGAACATACCGAAAGCACGGAAATTCGTATACAACACCTTTTCTTCTTAGTATTAGTATATGCTCATCGGAGTCATCCCTGGTTGGAGTCGTTCTGGAGGGCTCTTTCCCGTATTCTGTGATTTGTGGGAGTTGTTCTTAGTATACGATGGCGGTTTGTAAGTAGTACAGATCGTGAGAACTTTGATCATTATGAGTACGTGTAAATCGAACGAACAAACAACGCCAATTTTTCCCAGACTTGAAACTACCGGGCAGTCGACTGAGACCATCGCACTACATGAAATAACCCAGCTTAATCAGATCCCTGGTCTAAGACAGCCCACACTTCCCCAATCATGGAAGCAGAGATTCCAGTGCCAATACCGATTCATTTATTTTGACCTGAAGACTAAATTTTCGACAGCAGTGCTCGTGAGCGCACGGAGTCTCAGGCTACTACCAGTGCAGCTTCACCAGTTCTTCTGAGTGTCAGATTAAGTGTCGAGGGCTTGTCTGTCTCAGTGGGACTCAAGGGACAGGATGCTTGCTGCAAATAGTGACGCCCGTGCTAAATCTACTGAAATCGCTTCTTCTTATTCGCAACGCCGGGCCGTTCGCATTGACCATCTGACTACTCTTAAACATTTATCTGATTTTACCGAGCATTCCTCGATCCTTGTAGCAGTCTGAGATACAGAGCAGGCAGATTCGAACCATCATGTCGATTCAACGCAATCCAAGCTTTATTAAAACAATAGAGGCTAGTCTTGGATCACAACGCGCGCAATGAACGTCCTTGACAAGACTAATTGTATGGCCTACGCAGACATTCAGAGTTCCGCCTCGCTGGCTATTTGTACGTGTGGAGACATCCGATGGGCTGGTTGGCTGGGGAGAGGGGACACTTGAGGGCCACACCGAGGCCGTCGAAGGGGTCTACCAAGAGTTTAGAGATCGATTTATCGGATGCGACGCGGACAATATCGAGGATATTTGGCAAACCGGTTATCGAGCTGGATTTTACCGCGGGGGTCCCGTCCTTATGGTGAGCATGCACAAGAGTACTGACAATAGACTGGATTTATGCCCTATATCCCGTTGCTCCAGTCTGCCCTTTCTGGTCTCGATATCGCGTTATGGGACATTAAGGGTAAAAAGCTCGGTGTTCCTGTCTGGCAACTCCTAGGGGGAAAAGTGCGAGACCGCGTCCGGGTATATGGTTGGATAGGCGGTGACAAGCCAAGCGACGTTATTGATGGAGCGAACCTAAGAAAGTCACAAGGCTTCACTGCGGTGAAAATGAATGCAACAGGTCGGTCGTGCTAGAGGTATCAGTAACTACTTGTAGCCGATATGATCTACTAGAGCCTATTGCCTGGCTTGATTCTCCGTCTTGTCTGACAGAGGCTGTCGAACGGGTGGCTCAAGTGAAATCCATTGGTCTGGACGTCGGCATTGACTTCCACGGAAGACTGCACAAGCCCATGGCTAGGCAGCTCGCCAAGATGCTCGAGCCGCTTCACCCGCTGTTCATAGAAGGTGACCAATGACTAAGTACTTCGTGAAAGCGCAGCAGCATGGCTCATTTCGTCGCAGAACCTCTACTCCCCACTCAGCCGGAGGAAATCGCTGATCTGGCGCGCATGACGTCGTGTCCTGTAGCCACAGGCGAGAGACTCTTCACGAGACATGATTTTAGGCCGTATCTCGAGCGTAGGGCTATGGATATTGCCCAGCCCGACGTTCGTGTCAAGAATCAAAATCTTTCCGCTAACACGAAGTATTAATATCGAATATAGGTTTCTCACTGCGGAGGGATCAGCGAACTAAGGCGTATTGCATCACTCACCGAGACATACGATGTTGCGCTTGCCCCTCATTGTCCGCTGGGTCCGATTGCCTTGGCTGCGTGCATGCAAGTGGGGATATCATCTTCTAATTGTAAGTGGATCTACCTCGGATCGTATACCAAGAGCATTACTAACGTCAATGATCCAGACGTTATTCAAGAAATGAGTTGGCAGGTAAGAGCCAGGATATAGATCGATTCTTTCGACCGGACCCATTGACGCCGCTCTCTCAGATCCATTACAACCAAGGAGCTGATCTTTTCACATATTTGACCGATAAATCCGTCTTTGATATTGAGGGAGGGTATGTCAAGACTCTCGAGGGTGAGTTTAGATGGCTGCGAAGTTACCCACTACCGCTAATACGATGTTGGGTTCCTAAGGCCCGGGATTAGGCATTGCGATTAATGAGGAAGCGGTAAGGGGGGCGGCAAAAACGTATAAAGACGTAAAAGCCTGGAGGAACGCCGCACCGAGGGGTCCAGATGGCTGCTTGCGGGAGTGGTAAATGTAATATACAACACTGGATTGGATTATAAGCTCATAGTGAATAACATGATGGTGGCCTTTGTGTGTGGACTTGTACATGAATTTGGACGGCGGAACGGTGAGAGTTCCCACGATCTTCTCTCCCAGGCTGACGCGACGTGTCGATCAAGACGTGCACACAACGAACAAGCTCTACAACTTACGACCATGGGGACGACGACGACGAGGCTACATGAGCGCTCTTCGTGCAGACGGCGTCTCCCAAGAGCCGTATTCTCTTTAACCTCAGCACCATTTCTCGTTCTGGCCCTTTTCTTCCTGCTTACGGCGCAACCTGCACATGCCATAAAATTCTCACTCCCTTCGTACCGGTACCCGCCAGCGAAATGTATATGGAACGCCGTGCATCCAAACCAGCTCGTTATCGTAACAGCAAATGTCGGGCCTGGTGCGAATCAGCGCGTAGACGTCGAGATTGTAGACTCAAGTGCGCAGAAGAACCAGTACTTGAGCAAGAAGGGCATCAATGGTGAAACGAGGCTTGCGGTGACTGCCCATGCTGAGGGTGAAGTTGGGGTTTGCTTCAGGAATTACCTGGATCGTGGTACGTTGTTTGTTCTTCAACGTACTGGTGTGATGAGTAACGGTATCCCCCTGTGTGCAGAAATTCCGCAAGAGGAGACGCCAAGTCGCTCACGGGTTGTTGATCTTGACATTGACATTGGTGCAGATGCTGTGGATTACAAGTATGACCCCTACCCTCTTTCCTGAAAGCTGCTGACGTGTCCCCCAGTGCCATTGCAGCTCAAGAGTCCTTGTCAAGCCTGGAAACGGAGATGCGCAAGCTTGAAGGCTTGGTGAAGGAGGTGGTGGACGAGATGGACTACCTTAAGCAACGTGAGGAGCGATTCTCCAGCACAAACGGTAAGTTACGATGAGACGATGCTGAAGAAACCATTGTCCATATGCTTATGTATATTACCACAGAGTCAACAAACAAACGTGTGCAGAAATTTGGCTTCTTCACTTTCATTGCTCTGGTCGCCCTTGGAGTCTGGCAGATCTTCCACCTAAGATCATACTTCAAGAGAAAGTACCTTATTGATTGATCTAATCGCACTTTTTTTTTTTTTCATACTGCTACTGTCGAGTGAGGGTTCTGACTATGAATGTTTTCGATATCGTTCCAGACGGTCAGGTACTGTCCTCAGTTTTAATTTTCTATAAGACTCTTTTGGGGAAGTTTGAACGTCTTGCGAGCGCGCGGAAGGCATTGTGAGCGTTTAGCTAAGGGGACTAACAGGCGCTACACTTACACACCGGGGTCAATGCTTCATGTACCCTTCCGAGCTGTTGGTCATCTTGCGTCTCCGAACAGTCAAGAACCGCAAGATAGTAAACGCATTACGTTTAGTATTGACTTCCGCAAGCATCGCTCGCACTGCGCTGGTGTTCCCCGTTGAAAAGATGGAATATACTGCTAAGGGGTTCACGCAGTATGAATGCTCAAGGTTTTACATGTCAATGAATATGGTGGTACTCATGCTACATCTCGTCTGAGCCAGCCGGGCGCATCCATCTAGATGATGAGTCAACGCCAAACGACACCAGAAGACGCCAGTGAATCGTCGTCGACCTTCGGCAAGGAATTTTCTGCTCCGAATAGTCTGAATGGCTGCATCCTCGAATTGTCTGCAAATCGGAGCGAACTAAGCGCTAAGCTTTTCATCGGCTTTCCTCGTGCGGCCTCGCGAAGGTTAAACAAAATGGGCGAGCCCACGACGCATGGAACCCAAGTGCGAAGCCGAGCGCATCGTAGGGGGGTTGGAGCTGGACGTAGGCTCCAAGTCCCGACGGTTTTTGTTATGACACGACATCATCCGAACAAATAGCTTCACAGCTCCGGTGTATCTATCACTCAAAGATAAGGCCTTTTGAGAGAGCCCAACAAATGTGCCTTATCAACAAAACCCGTAACGATCGTGTGCCGTTTCCGGTTGGCCGGTTGTCGGCTTGGGTGTCCCAATGACTAGTGATCGACTGTATCACTCTGAGATAATTTCTCTAGCATGTCCAGATCATGTCGCTTTCTCATGACACAATTCGGACCAACACCTTCTGGCCAATCGATGCCACCTTCTTGGTTTAAGCTTGCTGGGTAACGTCCTTCGTCCGCTCGGCCACACCAATCAAAATCGGTGATCATTACGTCTTCCTTTCCAACCCCGATCAAAATATTGGGTCGGCGAAGGTCTCCAAATACGAAATTGCGCGAATGTAAGAGGTCAACAGCCCGCCTGACCTGATCAATTTGGTCTTCAGAGAGGGAGTCCAACGCACGAGTCGTATCAACAAAATCCATGACGATCATGTACCGCCCACCATATCTCCGTGCTTTAGCATCCTCCGTTCCGGCATAGTGCAAGGCAGGTGCCAGATTATGCTCAGCAAAAAGATGATGAGCCTCTGCGTTATATGTGGACACAAACTTCACCACTAAGAGTTTCCCGGAGTCGTCTTGCTTTACTTTGTATATAAATTTGTGCGGATGATCTTCTGCGAGCAACTTCATGTACGAAAACGTTTTTGTCAGATAGTTTCGAACAAACGGAAAGCCATTGGGATTATCCCCTGGGACATCGGATAACGTCCAATAATACCTCCGAAGCGTGTAAATAGCTGATTTCAAGGCGGCGAAGAGTCGTGATATAGAGAGCAGTCGGCCGTCACTAAACAAATCCCCTCCGAGCCACAGATAGTCCGTTAAAGGTTGCACGATTGCTTTATCGGCGTAGACACCACCAAGTACGCATAGCCAGGGGCCCGCAATGGCCAGAATGAAGCTAGGGCAATAGGATTTGCTTCTCACGATGTTTTCTGACAGAAGCACTTAGTCAGCCAAGATATCTTTACGCAATTGGCCATTGCTTACGCTTTTTTCCCGCCCAGTATTTGCGATAGGACAAACCACCCCGGTTATATGGATCCGCGCTGGCCGTTCCAATTTCTTTTTTGACTTCTCGTATCACAAGATATGCGGAGGCTTGAGTCACGACGCCGTCACTCTTGACACCAGATCCCTCGACAGTCTGGAATCCCTCACCAAGAAGCGCATCCAAATGCTCGTCGATTGCAGAAATCCGACCGGCTTGCGTCTCATAGATATCGGCACTAGCTTTAAAAAGCTTCCTAAGTAACGCATAGGTCTTGATATCTGGGTCACCTTCCTGCATTGCGGCTTGAAATGAATCGAATATAGGGTGAAATAAGCCAATTGGGGGACCGCAGTTGTTACATGGACGGCCATTGAGAACTGGCCCCCAGGTAGATCTATCGGCAGTACTAGAACTATGCATACATCGTTGGTGTTGCTTGGCGAGGGCTTCGCTAGATCTCCCAGCTCTCAATTAATGGTGTGTATACCTCTGAGATCTTGGCCTAACTTGCGAGTACCCGCCCCCGGGTGGCAAGGCGTTACCGGGAGGGCCTAGGCAAGTTCAGCTCAGCGTGTTAAGCAATATGCGCATAGGCGGGGGAATGAGCAAGACAAAACGGGGTGGGAATTAGGATGAATAGATATCCTCGAAACCGGAGGACCGCCCGCCAACCGTACCGCGGTACTGCTGCGTGATCTCCTTCTTGCCGCCGACGGCCAACGTCTTCGATCCTTCTTCATTAGACAAAGTGACCTAGAGCGTAATTGAAAGTAGTAAGGCGCGGTGACGTCGTCCTCAAAAGCACACACTATTGCGTGTCTATGGATTAAGCTTATCGGGAAAGGGGTGCAAGAACTCGCGCATCTGACAAGCAACCGAGAACTGGTTTGAGCAAAAAATACCCTGCCTGGTGGTCTCAAAAAGTCCCGCGCACCTGCCATTACTGACGATGACGACTTTCTTCGTGTCGAAGAGGGGCGCATCCGGCGGAGTTTGATCGAAGGGTTGGCATTCTTGGCCGAGACTGACGAATATGACATGAGTTTTCGTTCATTCGTAGGATAAAAGTAGCCTAGTGAGATTAAAAGTGCTGATCGTAATACGTCACTAACCGTTGACTGAAAGCGTCCGGGCGCCCATTGATCAGTTAGCACCGGTATCTGTAGCCAGTCGAAGTCGGCCGGGAATGGCGTGCTGTTGGCGAACCGCCAGTTCAGGAGGTTATACATGGGATCGTTGGAAGGGTCGGCAACCGCAGAGGTTCTAGCCGAGATGACCAAGGGGGACAGCACGAGCAAAGCAAAGACAGCTATGGTGAATCCAATCAGATGGGCACTGAAGAGTCTTGTCTTTATGGAGCTCACGAAAGCAATCCATTCTAGTCCCTCAGACAGCAGCAATCCATGATAAGTTTAGAGAAGGCACATATTGCTAGTGACGTACGGTAGAATATGAGCTTCTCCTCCGTTCCAAGTAAGTGTCTGAGTTGTGGTTTCCTGCGGGATTCATGCCAGCGAGACCTCTTGGGGTGTGTGCACGGAATCAAGGAGGAACTATTGAGGTCACGAGTGGAAAAGAGATATCGTTTGCGATGGCGGCGTGGGTCAGTCAAGAACAAAGCACATGGCAGAGGAAGAGGGAGCCATTCCCAAGGATGACCGATTACATCCAGAGTACTCTGAGACATGCTGCAAGGAAGCAAATTACGACACGTATACTTGCAAATCTTGACAGTCCGAATCGTGGCTGAGAGCTTCAGCCAATCTTTCTTCCACGATAGCGGTCACGAGCGCCGCGGCGTATGCCACTTGATATTTTAAGAATCGCACGGTTAGGAGCGCGCAGGACCCGATTAACGCTATACTTTTCTTGCTTCCAAGAACTTTAGCAGTGTATAATTTAAAATCAAAGGAACAAGAAAAACGCGGATTAACGCACACTGGGTAAGCCTGTAAATACTGGAAATCTCCAAATGACTCCTTCCTCTCCGAACAGCGGAATGTCGGTCATTTGTATCCATGCCCCACCCCCCTCGCGCATTGACCTCCACGGTGCTACGCTATCTGCACAGAAACACTAGCAACGTCTATCACGTGAGGCTGTGAGTAATTTCCTGTACCATTCTGCGTTCCGTTGTCTTCCCTGTGGTCGGTGCTTCCCAGTTACAAATCCTCCATACCCAAGAGAGCTTTGAGTAGGATTCAGTTGTCGTCTTACGACCCTTCTTCGAAGACTGGGGCTGTTTAGGTGCCTACGACCGTTGTTGCGCCGCCGGTGATCGGTTTGACATGTATTTTTTCTACGATACCTTTGTACTGCAGAGAGCGGAGGACGGTGTTCTTCAAGTACCTGAACCACAAAAGGGTCAAAAAGAAGACGCGAAGCAGCGAATTCGGGAAACACTCACGACACAGAACGAACAGGGTTTGGTGATGCTTTGGAGTATAGCGCCCTGCTGGTTGGAGACCTCCGCGACTGAGGTTTCTGTATCACTCGACGAAAAATGTCCTTCGTGGACGCGCCCGGGCCTCCAGGAAGCTTCGCAGTACTAGTACGTTCAGAACGGCATCGATGGCACCCTTTGTCAGCGGAACGGTACTAGTGCCAGTCAGCCGCATCCAGAGTGGTCACTAGAGGACAAGGAACAGCAGCTGGCTTGTCCCCAGTACGAATCATCACGTGACGCACGCATTGCCTGGAATCGAGCATGTACTCATTCGGGGTCTGATACCTTAGTGGTCTTGAGACATCACACATTACGCAGTCGACAGAGGAGACAGGTACCTCCGGCGTGTATAATTTCAGTCGTATCAGTCCATGCTAGATTATAGTTCCTCAGAGTCACAGTTTTGTATTCGAATGAGCCCGCCCACTGACCAAAATGGAAAACCTTATTTTGCGGCATCGGACGGCCATGACAATTGTTGTCCCCTTCGGGGTGACATACGAAAAAATTGGAACGATACAGAGAAGATTAGCATGGCCCCTGCACAAGGATGACACGCTTTTCAGAGTGGAATGCACTTCGGTGCACAATATTTATTGCCAATTTTCTCTTTTTTTCTAGTATATATTTGTCTCGAGGCGGAGAACTATTGTCAATCATTTGCTCTTCTTACACACTGGCATAACAACTTAAAGATAGCAACACAATCTTTGTTATTGCACGCTGTCATTGATGCGCACCCTGGACTTTTTTGTTGTACACGATCGCACACTAATTAACGCTTTCCGAGCACTAACTAAATACATGTATGATCCAATTTTTGGTCGTCACACTCTTGGATAATATACTCCTGGGCTCTAATAAATTAATAATGGTAACGGGAAACAGGATGACGTCTCCGGGTAGGAGGCGTTCAATAACGAGACGAACACGAGCCTTTAGCACAGAGTTCAGAGTGGACTAATAGATTAAACTGATAGATCAACGGGCTGTATTTACGGCACATTAAGTTCATACAGGTTGTTGCTGCTATTAGTAAGTTAGTAAGAGTGAATTTCGCCAAGTGTTATTTTTTTTAAATGAAAAAAGGGGAGTCCTAGCACGGCAAATGTATGAATGATTTACAATAGCTCTCCACCAAGAGGCAAATATATTGTAGAAAATAGAAAATTTGACAATAAATATTGTGCACCGAAGTGCATTCCACTCTGAAAAGCGTGTCATCCTTGTGCAGGGGCCATGCTAATCTTCTCTGTATCGTTCCAATTTTTTCGTATGTCACCCCGAAGGGGACAACAATCGTTATGGCCGTCCGATGCCGCAAATCAAGGTTCTCCGTTTTGGTCAGTGGGCGGGCTCACTTTGATTCAATAGCGTGATGCGGCAACGGAGTAGGAGTACATATATGCATATTTGATTCGGCTTTAAGGAAGAGGTATTAATATTAAAAAAGGACTAGTGATAAACAGAAGAATCGAGATGAACAGTCACTTTATGAGTACTATGCCCGGCCGTCCCAGGACTCCTAGGGCCCGCGAATAGGAGTTGTCAATCTCACTCCTGAGTCCTGTGTATTCATCGCTTACTACGTGGGCACAATCACTCCACGTCTATTCAAATACCTTCGGCCGAGCCGACGAGCCAACGCAGTCTACACGGTGCAAGTGTTGCCAAGCAGCCAATGTACTGGTAGATTGTAATGAGTATGGGGATACAGTTGCGAGCTAATGCTACATATAGTCCAAGCCAGCCGGACATACATGTCTAAATAATGTCCTCAAATAGGCCTGTCGACTCAAACGAAGTCAATAAGTCGTCGTCATCATCATCTTCCAACAAGGAAATGGGCCCAGTTTGTCCCGACGGCTGCACCCCCGGGTTGTCTGCGAATCGGAGCGACGTAAGCGCCAGACTAGCCATCGGCTTACCTCGCGCGGTTTCGCGAAGGTTGAGCAGGATGCGCGAGCCCATGACACATGGAAATCCAAGCGCGAAGCCGAGCGCCTCGCAGAGGAGGTTGGAGCTGAATGCAAGAAAGGCCATGTTCGTCAGGCTGCATATAAAAATTCTTGTGTCCTTGCTTTAGCGCGGAAATTCGCTAGATCTAGATAAGGGACGTACCCTGTAAAATAAAGAGCCTGATCGCGGACGAGGGTTCTATGAAGCTGGAAGTCTCGCCAGTCATTACCGGGAATCATCCGTCGGATAGCGAGTGATTTCCTGAATGTCAATACAAGGAGACCGAAGTCCATGATTACTGGTGGTAGCCTATGTCGCCGTCAAGTAGGATACATGTGGATGGGCATAGGTACTAAAAGGGTGTACCAGAACATAGCGACCCATTCCGGAGGCGCTTTGTGGCTTCCGCATGCGTTAACCTCTGCCCAGACAAAAACTGCAGAATTATCAGTCATGATGACTGCGGCAGTAAAAATACGACATTACAAACGCAAACCATAACTTACTTTTCGTTACTGAATCAAATATACCCAAAATGGACGCCATTATACCGGCCTGCACTACGAAGAAAAAAGCCAGAAACGCCGTTGATTTACGCGCTATGTACTAGCTATCAGCATAGAGGTGATACTAGATATAGGGGTAAACTCACATCGTTCGTACAATGTGTTGACCCTTATAATGAGGATTACTGATGTAGCAAGTATCGTAATTATGCAATACAAATTCAAATACAGCATCATCCACATACTTTCTACAAGCAACACAGATATCCAGCCTAGCAGAAAGCCAGATCATTTGGTTTTAAAGCTTAAGCCTTTGAGTATTGCTTACCCGTCCATTGTTGGAAGTAAATGCTGAACGCACCTAAAAGGATGAAAATCGTCTTTTAGCATTGTCTAATTAGACGTTTGGGAGAGCATCTTACAGCTAGGTAAACAAAGGCGCAGCTAATGAGTTCAAGCTGACGCTTACTACAGTGGTATATGATCACAAACTCACAAACCGTCCGTACGGTAATCTGTTACAGAGCCTCCGAACAAACCTGGATAAGTAGGCAGTCTGGGGGCAGGAAAAACACATAATTTACCCCAAGTGTCCACTAAAACAAAAAAGAGGCCTCCATATCGATTCTGTATAGAGGAGGAGTTACGCAGTTACAATTGAGACCCTATTTGCATACAAAATGAGAAAACATACCAGCATGTATATGAGCTTTACAGTCGACCACCTTTGTTTCTAAGCGTGAGTGGGAGAAGAATCAGGGTCCATCCTTCGTTCCAGCTAGTAGATGAGGAATTGCTGCACCCAAAAAAACTCGACCTGTTCATTCAACATTTTAAGTGATGCAGACTCGAGTCGATAAAAATGCTAAACCAACTTCCTTATCCATTGTGAGCACTTATACGAGGTGATAAGTGGGTGCTGTTCGCAAGGTGCACAGGCGTGTATACACTTACTCGTGTCATAAAGCACTACGACCATAGCCGAGACGCGTGTAAGCTTCTGGGTTTGGACCTTGGCGATAATATTGAGAAGAATCTGGCTTAGTTCACTGAGTTCGTCGCGAGGCATGTTTCTCCTAAGGACCATTCTGACATCCATTTAACGGTAGGGCCATGTTGACAAGGAACGAGCAGTAACCGGCGATGTTCAATTAATGCGACCCGAATCAGGCATTTTATGTGGTTTACTTACTGAGCGCGAGAGCTCCCGTCAAGTTCGTTTGTGCTACGAGCTTATCGACAAAACCTGACGAGGAGTCGATTTCGCGGCAGGCAGGGGGTATCAAAACTGTTTGGTATGCCTCGTTGAAGTGCTTCAGCCATTTTATAGTATGACAACGCCAATTTCATCGCCCACTGGCTCGGGACGGAAAACAAGCAGGCTAGCTGTAGACCAATTGCGCTAAGCGATCCAGTTGGATTGATATATATAAGTCAGGATTAGGGCTGACTGGTGGTGGGATCAAAGATGAACGTGAATAAGGTTGACCAAATTAGTACACCTGGCACGATCTTTGCTCCGCTCCCGCTGCCCAATCCCTGACTGTGGTACCGTCCATAAAAAAGAACAAGACAGGTTACAAACACGGTTGTATAGTGCACTGGCAGAGACGCTATGCTAGCTCTTCGAATCATTTCCGATTGAACAGGTTGATTCGTCTACTCGGCGGCTCCCGGTTGACTATGTATTTGAAATGCAAATTCGGATGCGCTGCTCATATCTTGAGGTTACGAATACAGAGTTGATAACCTTACAAAGCCATTGATGGAAGCCGCCCACACGAAATAGTGTACAGTATCGTCTTAACTAAAGAACGTGAGAACCCGCGGGAAATGGATTATCATTAGTACGATCCAAGGTCATGTATTTATTTAGCCCACTGACTAGTCGTAAAAATTGTCTTTGATCTTAGTTACTTGAGTTTCTGCGGGATATTGGAGGGAAACTGTGCCTTGAACAATCAATCACCTTAAATATGGTGGGTCCAGTAACCCTTACAGGGGGAAAACAAGGCTCGAAGTTGTGCGAGTATATAATTGCATCGATGAATATGGCTGCCAGTTGCGGTTGTGTTGAATTAGGAAATCTAGCGCTTGTGTGGCGAAATAAAACAAGGGTGACCGATTCAGCAAATAACTTCGCGACTGGTCCGGATCGCGCCTTTGACTATACATGTATGATCTACGCCTTCAAAGGTTTCCGGTCTACCTTCATGCATAGTGAACACAACCCCACAAAGAGTCCCCAAAGAGCGTGTTGATGTCCCCTGGCGAGTCAGGAATAGGTAAATCAAACTGAGCTGGAGCTGTGTTTGTCGTATTTGCAGTAGTCCCGATATAAACAAGACATGATGAACAATGTAAATGACTTCGACGCCCAGATGAAGAGCGGTTTAACGTTTACCAGTCCCTTCCAGCGTTCCTTCCCGCCTCGATACAATCTCCAACGCTAACCCCACCAACACTCGCGCCCACGACCTCTAGGCGTCCCTTCCAAGGCCCGGTCTTCAGCACGTTCTTCAGTTCATCCATCCTGCGGACATGCCCAACTAGCGGCAGCGGGATGCACGACTTGTGCGCCGTCGCTTCGTAATACACAGGCCAGGGTAGCCGCGCGCCAAGACGCAGGTGGTTAATGGGCGCCAAGTGATGCTGCAGCTGCGCGAGCACGTTTTCAGCACGCGTGTGTGCCCCTGTGATCGCATGCGGCCCGCCGAGCATTACTGTGAGTTTCGTGAAACCGGGCGCACCGCTGTCCTGGGCGGCGAGAGCGCACGAGTCGAAGACGGTTCCTAGGACACCTGCGCTGGGCGCCGCGTACCCCGCCGCGGGGCGCGGGACGAGGTAGCCGAAGCCCGGAGGATGGATAGGGCGCGGCGAAGGAGGGAAAATGATGTTGATGACGGTGACGGAGGACATTGGGTTTGCTGTCAAGTGCGGGAGCGCGTCCGCGTCCGCGGAGGGTGTGAGCTTTTTGAGCTCGGGGGGGGGGATGGCTGAAACGACGTGTGATGCGCTCAACGTCTCTCCAGTCGCCAGAAGGATCTATATCATCCCATGAGAATGGTCAGTAGAATTATGTGCGTTTGCTTACCTCGATGTTCTCGGAGTTGGATGAGGATCGCAGAGCACTCACGCTCGTATCTGTTTTGACAGTCACGTTCTGGGCGCTGTCCAAATACGACCTCAATGCCCTAGGTATTGTTTCTAAACCATCGACGAAAGAAAATATGGCTGTATCGTCCACCAGAGCCTTCACCCCGCCAACATCATATCCATTAAACGGATCAGTCTTTTTCTTCCTTAGGAGCATTCCCCGCACAATGCTCCCGCCACCCCGCTCTTCTGCCTCCAATAGCATAGGAAAAGTCGCCTTAGTACTCAACACCCTCGCGTCTGCCGCGTAAATTCCATGTATCAGAGCACTCCCGAACAAGCGCTCGAATTTTGCGCCGAAACGACGTTTTAAGAACGTGCCGAGAGACTCGTCATCTTGTCCATGAGGTCTATTTGACGGACGTATGGACTCGAAAAGTATAGGTGGGACAAGGGCCGAGGAAATGTAAGGCGACGACGACAAAAGGGTGAGCGGAGAAGATGGCAGACGCGTTAGTCCAGGTCGGCCTGGGACGTGCAAAAAACGATGTCTTGCAGCAGGCGAGGATTTTGGTGTCGTTATAAGAGATGACTGCAGGTTAAGTAGGTTGATCTAGACTCTTGCAGGTCTTCAGTATTTCGTGTAATTCGAGGCTTTTAAAAGAAGACTCACCAGCTCGAGTACTGCGCCGCTATTCGGCCTGAGGGTCCGCGGACCTGCTTCCAACAACACCTGTGCCTCGTTTCCATTCGCATCCTCCACATGGACCCGCCGACTGCGTACCCAGCCACCTTCGCGAGGAGTCTTTTCGAGTAGAGTGACGCGAGCATGTGGAAAGCGGCGTGAGAGGTGGAATGCTGAGCTTAGGCCTGTTAGTCCCCCGCCGACGACTGCTATGCTGGTAGGAGGCATCCGCAGATTTCAGGACAAGGGCGTAAATAAATTATAGCCAATATTAATGGCGCTGAGACAAGAAGAGACTTCAAGCGGACTCGGTTGATGGGCGGCACCCACTGGCGCTGAGCCAATACCATTACGTGATTGACGGCATTGGGCGGATGCAAATCTGCCCCGACTATCACACTCCCAGGCAACAGTCGAATCCATATATATATTAAATGTTCACAGCGACTGAATCGTGGGCGCGACAACAGTCTGACCTCCTGCCCCTCCATCTGCCGCT
Organism: Coniferiporia sulphurascens; assembly: GCA_002794785.1. Classification (NCBI taxonomy): domain Eukaryota; kingdom Fungi; phylum Basidiomycota; class Agaricomycetes; order Hymenochaetales; family Hymenochaetaceae; genus Coniferiporia; species Coniferiporia sulphurascens. The sequence goes on along the minus strand of NBBA01000010.1, from coordinate 253,883 downwards.
TAACTTCACGACAGCAAGATGATCCAGTCGACGACAATCTACATACTCTTTTCTTCCGCTACGTTGCTGTACGCCGTACGGCTCTTTGCAGACTTCCGGCGCGGCCTCAAGGCTATTGGGTACTCACTCTCACGGTGCCCTTTCGTTGTTGCTGACCCGATCTTCTTCGCTTTTGCTGCGCACCGAAATTAGGGGCTTCCATGGCTTCCGACACTTTCTGAGTCCGACGACTGTCCTTGCAAACATGATTCCGGTGCAGGTGCCCGGACTTGCTGTCGGTCGCAACCAAGCATGGAACTCAAAATATAACGGTATGCTTGCCTCTCCTTCTCCGGAAGCGTGCAGGCGACCTAATTTTTGTGGCTTAAAGATTTCAAGTTCTTTGGAGCCGATATATTCACGATAGTGAATTGACCGGACTTTTCTCATGGAAGTGCAGCTCTGATGATGCCGCTTATAGGTCTCGTTCTGGCCCCGCACGAAATTCCATTTTAATATTGCCGACCCGGCAGTAATAAAGGTATGCAGTGTTACTACTTGCCGCTTGCCCGTCGTCTGCGTCCTAAGTTGGGGTCTTATGCAACTGTAGGAAATCACTTCGTCGCGTGCAAAATGGGTGAAACCCGTTGAGCAATACAGTTTGGTGTTGCAGTTCGGAAGAAACATTGTCGCGACGGAAGGTAAGTACCCGTTTCCGTTAAGCTCATTTTGGGTAGTGACGTGAGCATCCAGGTGACGAGTGGAAGAAGCACAGGAAGATCGCAAATCCTGCGTTCTCGGAGGTGACCGATCTGATGACTGCCAGCTTCCTAAAACTAACGAATCATCAGCCAAATAATAAACTCGTCTGGGATGAAGCCGTACGAATCACCCTTGACATGATCAACAATGTATGGGAGAACAAGGCTGAGGTATCCGTTGAGAACGCGGTGGATATCACATTACCTGTTTGTATCCGCTTTCCCTCCTTGTTCATTGCTCCGACACTTAAGCGCGTTGTACAGCTTGCTCTTCTTATCATCGGCTCTGCTGGTGAGTTACTTTTCTCAGCACGTAAACATCTCGGCTTAGGCAACAATTTTACCAGGTTTTGGACGCAAGATATCCTTTGCCGATGATCTGAAGGCCCCTCCCGGTCACGTAATGTCGTTTAAGGACGCTCTGCACATCACCTCACAAGACATGATCCTTGGCGTCATAATCCCAAAATGGGCGATGGGCTTCACTCAGCGCTTCCGCAACATGCGCACTGCATTTGCGGATTTGCAGGTATTTCATATGCACTACATAAAACGAACTTCATCCTTACACTGGACAGAAATACATGCAGGAGATGATTGACGAAAGGCGCAACGCAGAGAATAAACCTGAGAGGCATGACTTGTTTAGTAGTCTGTTGGATGCGAACCAGGAGGCCGAGGACGTCAAGACCCGTCTCTCGGACACAGAATTAATCGGTACTTCCGCTAAAATTTCTCTCGCTTCTTCAGATATGTCTGACCAACGAGATGCCTTGCAGGTAATATATTCATCTTCCTCCTTGCCGGGCATGAGGTTCGTTACCCTGTCTTTCTCTCTCTTCCCTGGCCAACAGACCTTCTTAGACTACGGCGCATACATTATGCTTTACCTTCGGACTTCTGGCGCTCTACCCGGATCAACAAGAAATTCTTTACCGAAATATCATGAGCGTTCTCCCCAATGGGCGTCTACCCGTGCGTCTCTTTCCCCCCAATACACGTTGGTGCTAAAGGACTACTATGCATACTTTAGACGTACGAGGACATGAACTCGCTGTCATACGTTACCGCGTACGTTCTCATCACAATCGACCAAAACTTTTTATTCAATTTTTATTCAGTGTCTTCCTCGAAACTTTGCGCCTTTTCCCTCCCGTAAGTGGAGATCACAGCTCAGACGGCTCTTTCTAATTTCTGCCTGATCAAGGTCGCAACGATACCCAAGAAGAGCGTCGAGGATACGACACTCTACACTTTGGATACTAAAGGGGAGAGGATAGCTGTGCCGGTCCCGAAGGGATCTGGTATCACCTTGCACACGCCGGGTCTTCACTATAACCGTCGGTCTGACCCATAGTTTGGTACCGATGGATACTAAACACTTTATTTATTTGTAATAGCCCGATACTGGAAAGACCCTTACGAATTCAGGCCGCAACGATTCCGCGAAGACTGGCCTCGTGATGCGTTCCTCCCGTTTAGTGGAGGTACGAGCTGCTCTATTCTTCCACCACTGCGTACCGTACATACTTATACTCGCCTTCAATGATAGGTGCCCGCTCGTGTATCGGTCGCCGGTACGTCATAATTACAGTCATAACCCGCGTATTGCTAACCACCGTCTTTATCATATTCAAACTAGATTCTCTGAGACCGAGGCGACAGCCATCATTGCTGTCCTAGTAACGCGCTATCGTATTGAGGTTCAGAATGAGCCGCAGTTTGCCACAGAGACGCTCGAACAGCGTAGAGAGCGCGTCCTTGAGGTCAAGGCGGGCATCACTTCAACGTGAGGGGCTATCCATCCTCCTATCCTTCTTTGTTTTCATTTAGCCCACCTTTGCTGATTACAAACGTTGCTTTAATACAGGCCTGTGCGTGTTCCGCTTGTGTTTAAGAGGAGGTAATGTTCTTGCGTATTCCTTGTGTACATATACTATGTTTGCAGGACTCTGGGACAATTTTTTTTCTTGTACTTTGTCACTAATAGCGCGATGAAAAGTGTTCAATCAGGCACACCTAAGGAAGCCCGTTTCCCGCATTCTTCCTTAATGTTGAGTTTAACAGCCGATCTCAAGATCAACATGCTACTCAGACAGCACTGGGATCACGAATCGGCGGAATCAGAATTTGTACAGAAACGAATAGCAGAGGCTTTTGGAAGCTTGCATTCAAGGGATTCCTCCCTTCCTTCTTTCAAAAGCACGCCGCATTGGTCTAAGAAGGTTTTGGAGATATGCCACAGGCGGATTAATTGTATTACGCGGTTTGTTGCCTGTATTCGCAAGCGCCGCGAATTATTGAAAATCAACAACGGTTACGTGGGAAGAACACGAATGACAGACACAGTAGTTGATACAGTAATGAACTTTGAGAACGGCGCGCCGGTACGCCAATCAATCAAACATTACCGCAAAAATAATTAAGTCTCTCGCTCCTGGAGACCTCCCGCCCGGTCTCTCAGCATTAAGATGATCCAATCGACGACGCTTTATGCACCCCTCCAGGTTCTAAAACATAAGGATCCTTATTTGTCTAGTAGATATGTTTGCCGAGTTCGGTGTCGATCTTCCCGTCACGTGATACGGTGTACTTACAACGGTCGATTACACTTGATCAGTAGGACGTCTTCGTCTACATAGACTGCACCGTCTGTTGTCTCCGTGCTTCGTCACTAGAGAAAGCTAGATATAATATAATGTCATACGAAGAGCTTGTGCCGGAGAGCACCCTGCCCTACCCGCCCTTGCACCAGGACAAGAAGTTCGTGGTGCTGTCGGACTGGTACGTGAAATTTTCAATCGACGACGGCATGCTAAATTACAACCATATACTCAACGGATGGATTATCAGGGACGGTACCATTACAACATATGACAGCAATGACTGCGAGTAGATTTTCCCTTCCTTCATCGTCGATCTATGCGCGATTGTATGCGGCAACGAGCTCACGCGGCGTCGCGCAGACATGACGGACAACCTGGGCTTCGGAAAGCAGAAACGGCGCGAAGGGAACCTAGAAATCTTGGCGAAGAAGACGACGTTCAGGTGAGCTGGGTAGAACTGCTCAATGTCGATGACCGTCTAATGCCTTTGGAATTAGGGATGCGTTTAGGGTGATGCTGAACAGCGTGTCTGAGAAGCATACGTTTGAGGAGTGCAAGACGATTCTTGAGAATAGTTGCGTTTGTTAACATCGTCGTGGATCGGTGGGCTCAGCTAGTGGACAGATATTCATCTCGACCCGGGATTCAAGGATTTCTACCAGTGGTGCAAGGCGAATGACATCCCGGTAGTGATCGTCTCGAGGTTCGTCTGAATATATATATATATTTATATTCACTGCAATCTTACCAACGTTCTTTATGTATGCAGTGGAATGACTCCCCTGATTCGTGCGGTCCTCTCGAAGCTAATTGGTGATGAGGACGCTGCAACGATCGATATAATTGCAAACGATGTTGATTTATTGCCTGATGGAAAGTGGGAGATTAAGTACCGTCACCCCACGAGGTATTTATATATTTCGTTCCGCCCGTCGTCATACCATAGCCATAACATTACGTCTTCAGTGGCTACGGGCATGACAAGTCGCAGGCTATTCTACCGTACAGGAAGGTGGCCAACCCTCCAACACTGTTCTTCTTTGGTGACGGTGTCTCCGGTGAGCCCCGTTTTCGAAGTCCCGCGTCTCTCAGAACTCACTGGATCTTCCTAGATATGTCCGCCGCACGGCACGCAGATGTGCTATTCGTCAAGCTCAAGGCAGACGGCGAGAATGACCTGCACGAGTACTGCAAGGCGGAAAACATCAAGCACGTCCTATTCCGGGACTTTTCACAGGCGCTAGGCACTGTGAAATCTGTTGTCACAGGCACGCACACGAAGGAGGAAGTATTGGAGGCCGCTGCAGCGCGGTCGGCTTGAAGTGTGGTTGCCTGTGTTGACTCGCGCCAGTGCGGCTTTCCTAACCGCCTTGCCAACTGGCAGGTACAGTATAGATCATGATAGCCGTTAGGCCGCTTGTCCTTACTAGTATTTAGAAATGCATTGCTGTGTAGATAGTGTGGTGGTGTATAAGTATGCAGGGCGAAAAAGTTGAGCTGTGGTCAGCTGTTCGAGCGACAAGGGACTTCTGACGAATATGAAAGCATTCGAGAACGGGAAGTTACCGCGCCTCGTATGGCACGCACACTGCCTTCGGCAGTAAGCTCGGCACGAATAGCACGCATTATTAAATTTGCGCATCATACGGTCGCTCTTTCAGCCCTAGACGAAAGGCACACTGGTCGTTTTCCAACATATTCGCATGCGCGCGGTACTCCAGGGCCAAGAGTCGTCAAAGGTTTGTAATTCAAATACACCGCCATTCCACGAGAGAATTTCAACAGAAGAGCGCGCTTGGACAAGCGCCAACGGGTGGGGAACCAGCACTCGGGACCCCATGGCCGCAAATACGATGCACAGCCTTGTAGGAAATTATAACCATGTTATAGGTAACAAACACCCTTACCCATATACCACAGCTTCCCGTTCCAGCCGCCTAACGTTCTTGGAAAACTGCCATCCTAGGACAACGACAGCGCATCAAAAATCCAATCCATAGTCGATTGCGGTGCTGAGCGCGCGCAAGAAGCTATAAAGCAAAAGCCGAAATCGTATCGGGGGCATTCTCCAAAGTTCAAGTGCCGCTCTCTATACCCAGCCTCGACCCAAATTCGCTACACGCAGAGTCGTCATGTACATTCCCTTCATCTCATCCAAAAAGAGGCCCAGAATTTTCCGTCGGAAAGGCGGTGGAGGCGGCGGGCATGGGGGCGACGGGGGCGAGGGTGGTGGTGAAGCGGGCGGCGGCGGCACATCGGGCGGAAGCGTCGGCGGCGGCAGCAGCAGCGGTGCCCGCACCCCCGTGTCCATTGGATCTGGCTCGACCACGGACGGTAAGACCAGCGCAGTATCGTACGGGGCCGGAGGTGGCAAGGTCGCGACAATCCCGAGTGACCAGTTGTTTGCCGGGAGGACGCAGGGGGGGGGAACGCGTGGCGAGGTCTTTGGTACCAGGTAAAACGATACAACAGTTACTTTGGTTTTTCTATCCGCTTTGCTGACTTTTTTTTCTCGTTTTAGTACATATGGAAGTGGGTATCCTGGCCTAGCATCCTCGCGCGGTGTGGCACGCTTGGGATTCCCGTTCTTCTTTTGGCCCGTTATCTGGGGGACAGCTGGAGGTATTGCATACCTGGACACAACAGAGGTGCATTATACGCACATTTCGTCAACCTTAACTTTATATATTAATCGAAATGAAATTAGTATGGCAACGCGGATAATAGCTCGCGGCCCGGCGGCGTGCTCACAACTGTCGCGTTCTCTTCTGCCTCAGGCAACACAACTATGCATATTGTCGCTGACAATGCAACAACCACCTCACTGCTCTCTTCAGTTGCTGCGAATTGCTCGGCCCTCCTCGCATCCAACTCGACGGGCAGCCAGACCGTGCTCGCATTCAGCCCGTCGAACACTTCGGCGCTGCAGCCCGAACAGGCAGTAGAATACTACCGTGCCTGCAGCATCGTGCTCACGCTCGACGGGTACAACGACACCGTCGCGCTACAGCAGAATGCGAGCACAAGCACGCCATCTACACCACTCCCGAGCTGGGTTAACGCTACCATGCTGGACTGCCTCAATCAAACAATTGGTGAAGCGGCGCCGCTCATCAACGGTGCGCCTTCGCCGATAGGCCTTCCCATGAATGGGGTGGGCATAATTAGTCTCGCGTGGCTAGCGTGGCATTTATTATCGGCGATGTTGTGACGAAAGAAACGATTCTCTCCTGGTTTCTCCCAATCTCTTTCACTTGCCACTTTTTTTTTACTGGGGCCTTTACTTATACAGTGAGTATACCTTATGCTGCTTGTTGGAATCCAGCAATTCGTGGCGCGAGCGAATGCGCTCCGTATCCAAGAATATTGTCTAACCAGTAGATAATCGCGCGAAGGAACCCGTGCGTGCATACATGCAATGAAAAATCTACGAAAAATATCTCAACTCCGACGCCCTCTCGTCATCGAGCTCGAACTTCAACACTGCTTTACGCAAAATAACCGCCTTCTAATTGATTCTTATGCTTGTATTGCACACACCCTGTTATGAAATGGGATGATCAATTTATTCCTACTACAGGTAACCTCGTGCAATCCGCGGCCTGAAATAGGGCCCGAATTGGATCTGTGAGTTCTGACAAAACTGTCCGACAGTTTTTCGTACGCAGAACGCGGCGTAGCCGCTTTGACAGTCCATCTCCAATTGGCCAGTACTGCTGTGTCCAACTCAAGCGAAAAAGGTGTATACATGTGCTTATCTATCTGACTTTTATTCTTTCAGGCGCCACCTGATACTAGCCGAGGGAGCGGAGGACTCGGTATCGCCGGATTAACACGCCTTTGTTCCCAACTGTCGCGAACGCGGCTACTTCCTTCAGGACACCTGTGCTTTTGTTGCCTTGGCCCATTGCTTAGGATTGACTGTGGCTTCTGGGTGGAAGCGGTGGCCTCTTAGTTTTCTTGTTCTTCGTGGCTCCCGCGCTTGGCATTTTCTAAGTGGCGCAAGACAAATCGACGTCTTTCCCTGCAACTTAAATGACGCTCATAGCAAGCCCTCGTCGTGTAAAAATCCTCATCTACCTCATCTATCCGTGTTCTTTACCGTGGTGAAGCCTCACTCGGCATCGATAACACTGAACCCCGACTTTATCTGTGTTATCCGCGATGAAACAAACAAACCTATTCCAAAAGCTTCACCTGATCCGCGACTCGTCCAAGGACACAAAAATGGACGCCGTCTGGGAGCGCAGCCTGCCTACCGAGATACTCGAACGAATCTTTGACCGAATTGTAGACGAGCGAGAGACAAGCCCTGCCCGCCTAATCTTCACGAGGGAGACACTCCAGCCGACCCTCCGCAACCTGGCTCTCGTATGTCACGTCTGGCATGATGTTGTAACGAGGTATTTGTACAAAGAGATTTGCATCTCCTCTGCGAAAGCCCTGGCGAGCCTCGCTAACGCTCTGATCAAATACCCCCATCTCCCGCCTCTCGTGGAGCAGTTCTATTTCACCAGTAAAGTCTACGCTTCGGGAGATACACGTAACCTCTACTCGGCTCTTGATGCCTGGCACGCAAACCGTGTCTACAAAGTGTGCCCGCATCTCTCAACGCTCTTCAACATAAAGCCGTGGAAGAAGCCCCTCTTCACAGACGATGACCTCACCTTCAACGCTCTCAAATTTGACAGGTCGCGTATAGAGAGTCTTACGCATTTGGAGCTGGCGTTGCCCAATGAGGCACTTTTCGGGGGCAGGATGACCTTCTCTTCCTCCATTACCTTCCCCGCCTTACAGGAGCTGATTATAGGCGACTCGTGGAGGAGCTATGAATGTGAAGACGAACACGTCGGAAATAGCCCGCAGTGGTTCAAGATGCCCCAGCTCCGCCGACTTTGCTTGGTTAGATGCAAAGTCAAGTATCGTCAGAAGCTCACCTTTCCCGAACATTCGCCTTTGCTTCACACCCTGGAGCTGATAGACGGGGATTACAGCAAAGTCCCGAATATGTTCAACCCTTATACGAGCCCGCTTCTCCCATTCGCGGAGTCACTGGAAACTCTGACGATAACTGCACGGGGAATCGGCAGGGATCTACCTTTCGTCGGTATCCCCAGGGGGCTCTTGGGCGACTTTTGCAGGGATGAGAGAGGGGTGCATATATGGTCCTGCGACTTCCTTAAAAATCTCTCCGAGCTCTGTGTCCCGTTCCACAGCTACGCGGCCCAGGACGAAGTCGAGTACCCCGGCTCTCTCAAGCATCTCATTCTTGTCGGTCCGTGGGAGAAGGCGTTCAAGGAGGAGGAGGTTGTACAGATGGCAGGGTGGACGCATCTGTTGAAGCTCTTTCGTAATCGCTACGATTACGACACGACGTGCAAATTGAGACGCGTCCAAGTCATGGTGAACGATTTCGGCATGGCGAAAAGCTTAGAATCCGATGCGTACATGGCCGGGGTAGAATTCCAAGTTGGGGCCAACGAAATATACGGTCTTAGTGAGTATTCGCTTCGGTTATTCCATTGCCCACTTGAAAAAAAAGTTGTTCTAATATTCCATCGTTACGCAGAAGCCCTCGGGTCCGACTTGAAGGAGATTGTTCATGAGAAGCTAAAGCTAAAAAAGTAAATAAGCTATAATTATGAAATTGCTTTTGTGGAAATCACCAGGATTATTCAGACCTTCAGATTAGTAGTAGATGCTTCTTGTACTCCGTGTAACTCCTTTACGTACATAGTAAACATACCATTTAGCTTTTAAGCAGGTTTCTTAAGAAACCTAGCAACCGGAATCAACCGGAAAGGGCGAATGATCAGCAGACTCATGAAGGGAGGATTGGAAATGGAAGTCATAACCAGGCCCCATTCAAGCGGAAAGCATGGAAGATATTGAGTTATCCTTGAGGCATGTTCATATTAGCGTGTTCACAAGAGCACCAACTCGGAACATGCCGAACATCCGTACGTAGCCTCGGACGGGACGGAATGGTTCTTCTGACTGATTTGAATGTCCATCTCGCCTTTTTAACTTCCAATGATGACCATCACGCCCGGGTCAATCCCGTGCTCCCGTCAGCAGCCACAACGGATGAACCGGGTGAATGCCGGAAAGGATTAACGGCTAAACCCGCCGAGCGTCGAATGTGTGTAATCAGCAGACAAGCCTAATGCTGCAGAATGTGCGCAGACTGATCTCCCCTGCAGTATAGGAGGTGTGTAAGAATTATGCAGAGTACGTGGCATGGAAGAAGTCGGTTTCTTTAAGAGCTCTATTGAAATACCTGCCTGGTATGCTTGATAAAAGAATTGGACCGCGGATGTACACCAAGGCCCGAGATTAATCTCCCCTCGTCGATGAGCCGTGAGCGGGTACAATTAGTCTGTAAGAACTTTGTCCGAGGCCAAGAAGAATCACCCGGAAGCGTATGTCAGGATGATAGGCGTGAAGCGAGTCGCTCCACTCTACCAAGGGCGTGCTAAGCCGATCTTGCCTCCGCACCCGTACATTTATCGTCCCGGGAACGAAACAAGAAATGAAGGTACATATACAAGGCTGATAGTTATCTGCGCACGAGCCTACTAACTCGGATAATATATAATGCCTGGTCAGTCTATGCCACCCCCAGCCAGACCGGCCTGCCGACCGGCCGGAAGCATATGGCTCCAATCAGGCAACGCTAGGTACAGTTCGACAGCAAAAGTACACAGCGTAGATAACCAGCTATATTACAGCAACAAAAAGATACGCACGGCGTCAATATAAAAGGGCCCAGTCTATTCACCATGTCGTTCCTCGCAACGCATCGGCGGACCCACAGATGTTGGTGAGTGTTCCATTCAATCGAGACGTGTACCGTTTCATTTCTTGGTCCGCATTTCACAGTCCTGAAGCAAGACTTGGGAACAGTCAAATACGCGATTTCAATGCATGTGGGATGCCATCCTGGTGATGCCGCCATTATCAGGACGTGATCCCGCAGTGAGTAAACGTTCCATGTCGTAGTTGTCGGCGGGCTGGACAAGCAACCCTTGGATGTTATACGACGATAGCAGATCTGCTACGTAGAATGAATCTGGAGGATGGGTCGCGTTCAGTCAGTGGGGATGTAAAAGGTATGTCGATGACGCGAGGCACTTACTGGCTACAGCAGCATCTTTTTCGATGGACGTGCGCAGCGATGTATCCGTCGCCGGTGCGGTGTTGTGCGGCAGGTCTTTGTCTTTACAGATGCATCAAGTCGTTTGGTCAGGACTATATACATTCAAGCAACGAAATGAAGCGGCTGTACCCAACTCACCCATATACCGTTGGAGAAGGCCTTGGTCGGGTAAAGAGATGAACGTTATCGATCTTGGTGTCGAATCAATACGACCGTAGCCCAAGCCTACATAGTTTTCACCCACGTGTAAGTCACAGACAGGTATATGAAGAGATCACACCGAAATCGGAATAAACGGTGGGGCATTTGGACTTACTCCCTGCACGCTCCTCGAGGAGATTCAGCACATAGGAAATACCCGCCCAGAAGCCCTCCATACGCTGAGTAGCCTTCAGTAGTATGCATAAACTCTGCCGCGCAATCGAGGTCAAGAATGCGTCTGCAGTCGGCGGCTCTTCCGTTTTCAGTGAGAGTTGATCTGACCCGACCGGAGTTCGATTACCCGAAGTTGCACGCTTAATTTCAGCGATGAACGCAGAACTGCACGTTGGTTTGTCAAGCGAAGTTGGCAACCGACAAGAAACAAGCATACCATGCAACATAAATAGGATGCACGCAGAATGGACTTCCAAGCTGCCGAATGCCAGAACCTCTATCACACTTGAAGAATCCATAATATAGGGGAGTGCTCACGTAAGACTGCGATGAAAATAGGTCTGCAAATTCCAAGCATTCGCTGACGTTCCGTGAGCTCGAAAATGCCAGCCTAATTGAACGTTGCATTGACTGCGAGATTGGCGTCTCCATTCCCGAAGGACTCGCCGTCAACTGCGGATGATATACAAACGCCATGACCGCATTCGCCCACAAATGCAGCGTCAAGAATGTGCCCTATCGACGTTATTTCCGTTCAAATCTTAACTCAACTAGCCAAATTCTTCTCGTCCATTACGCACCCCATGTCCCCTTCCTTCCTGATGTTTGAAGTTCGTGACACTCCATTTCATAGAATCTGGGAGTTCCGTGTAAAACTTCACCAGCTGCGTCTGGAGCGTACTAAGCACATGTGGACTTGTGTCGTTTGGCCCGACGAGCGTTAATGAGCGGTCGCGCCTCCCGTTAAGTACTGTCGCGATGCGTCCACACAGTACGAACAGACGCACAAGGTACTGAAATGGGACGGGCTCGACGGCTTCTCTCAATGAAGCTGGGTCAGTATTACGCGCTGGATCAGGGAAGAAATCTTCATCTGTAGGCAGCGGGATTTCTATAATATCTTCGGGGATGAACGACGGACGTCCTGTTGAGAATGAGAGTATACGATCCTAATATATTGAATAAGATATTTAATGCTTTCAGACAAAACGAAAACAAAGAAAAGGAATAATAGAAGTCACCGTGATAAAAAGGCTCCAGAACAGTAGTCGCGTCCGCACGACATGTGCACTTGTCTCGTAAATTTCAGAGATCTCGTGCAGACCAAGATCAAAACACATGCGAAAAGCCATTCTACGCGAGGCAAGGTAAATAATCCACAAAAGGCATAAAAAGTCCGTCCTCGCGTACCCGGAATATTGCTGAGATTGAATTTTTTCAGTCATTCCGTGATTGGTATTCAAAATGATGGACTAACCCAGAGCGCGGCATCGGAATTCTATGATCAAAAAAGATTAGTCGAAAAATTGATCAGGCCTAAGAATGTCCTGGAACCGCCCCACCTGTCCATAGCAAGCCCAGGCCAAGAGAAGCAACCCTGTCACACTGTCGTGCGCAGGGATGTATATCAGGGGTACTATAAGCTCTTGTGCTTTTGTTATGAAGGGGGCACAGGCCTAGATCCATGTAATTTGCGGTCCGAAAAACACATGTTTCAGAACCACCAACCTCTGCTGGCCTCTCATTCCCCGGATGGAATCTTCGTAAGGCGCACATGTAAGCCCGGAGCGTTTCATCTGAGGAAGAAAAAGTGTCACCTGGCACTAATGGCGCATATACCTATCGGATACCGTTAGTGCTTCTAAGTCTTTTTGTGTGTGAAGTTGCGTGCCACCAAACATGCGTACAATTCAATAGAAATGCGGACATTGTTCCCGTTTCCAATCGTTCATTCATGCGCCTGCAGCTGATGGAGGGAAAGTGCTGGCTCATAGTGCGGAAAAACGTATCCAAGAGTGGTATATACACCCTCGGAAACGGCATGTTGTTCTTGTCGAAGAGTTCCTCGGGGCATCCGGGAGAAGGGGGCACTTTCTGCTCACTCGGAACAGGCGCACTCGCCGCAACTGGGGGGCCATTGACAGTCTTCGGCTGCAATTTAAGAGATATACGGTTGATCCCGGGGCTGCACAGATTATGAGGAGGTGTTTGGGGTGTTAACAAAACAATACGCACTTGAAAGCAGTTGACCCAGACTAGGTAGCATCAGTTAGGGCCTGGTTTTACGGTCGATTTCCGGAGAAAATAACGTACAATTCGGTAATAATATAGTTCAAGGTCTTCCTTCGCGGAGGGATCTCCCTCAACAAATGCAGTCTGCGCTTGGAGGGCTCGCATGAGTTGCGTAGCCTGTGCGCTCGAAGACATAGACATTCCCGCGTTGGCAAGGAGTTCCGACGCGTAGTCCCCCATTGGCTGGCCGAATCCGCTGACCTTACCGCTGGAGGATGGGCTATGTGATGGCCATACGTAGGGAGTGTGGTTAGGTAGATTTGAAGGATGGCCCCAGCTCTTGTCGTGGGGCGCAGACAAGGGTGACGACGATGTCGACGCTTGCTGCGCTACGTCGCTATGGCCCTGAAAGTGATATTAGATCGAAGCTCGAAATCACAAGCAGCAATGTTATAATACCCAGACAGGCGTGTCGAGGCCATCATGATGAAGTGGTTGGGGCAGCTCCTGCTGAAGGGTAGGTCGCGCGAGGGATTGTCTGCGCTCCATCCTCGCCGCTATTGCAGCGGCCTCGCGTTCAAGTCGTTCGGCCTCCTCCATCTCTCTTCGGGTGCGCTTCCTCCTGCGCCCCTCAGGCCTGTGTGCCAATAAGAAACCCTCTGTAAGTGCCTTGCAGACGCCATTATCGATAATAACCGACCATGTACACTCTGCGTCGGCGTTCTTGCATGTCGTGCAGCGCGGCCGGTTGCCGGAGCAGCGGGCGCGCTTTGAGCGGCAGCGGAGGCAGGCGAGCGGGACGCGTTGTTCCTTTTGATCCGGTGTTTTCGAATGAGCGCGGGAACGATCGGGGCCGCTCTCTACACTGCTCGTGCTGCCGGACGAGGCACCACTCATCGGCGTTGGTGTTGCTTTGAGCATGTTGATGGTCGACGTTTAGTACTAGGTCGTATTCACTGAGTCGAACGTCTAAGCTTCTCATTTGGGGCACTTGCATATAGTACGCATGGCTTACTTGTCGGCTTTGCTGCTGAAACAATTTATTCTGCATCTCGATATGCCTTATTAGGAAACTTAGTGACTCAGCAGCCGATGCAATTCAATCTGACTCGGCCGCCGTTCGGCTATCCTGCTGCTTCCGGGCAGTAGCCTGCGGTTCTTGCCCATACCTGGCCCGAGCGCTCGATTCGGAAGCCCGACAAGCCACAAACAATTGATCGCAGCTTGTAAGCACTATGGAAATTTTCACAACGCTTACAGCCGCAAACGTAATATATGTTCAGGAATATATATCACCCACTAGTTGCCTTCTTGTTTGTTAACGGCTTCCGTCACCAACGGAATTACAAAGTCTTATTTGGTCATGGTGCAAATGATAAGCCCGAATTATGGAAGCCAAACAGGACACTTATGATATCAATACAAATTTTCATCGAATCAACAATTTCTGTGCTAAACCAGGTGGGGCACTCTCAGGCCTCTTCCTTGGTGTCTGGTGTCGCAGTGCCACTAGTGCTCTTATGTGTGATCAGCTCCGCAGCCGGGTACCTGACCGCAACGTGGCGCAACACTTGTGCGAGGACCGCGAGAAGAAAAACGAAAACGCTAGACGGGCGATCGGTCACAAGGCGGGGAAGCGAAAGGAAGAGAAGACGTACGTTGTCGTTGCGAAGCCCTGCACGTAGCGTGGACCGGTTGAGGATGGCCAGAGAAACGATCCATAGATCGATGCACTATTCCCAAGCGCGTTAACGATGGCAATAGCGACTGCACGCTTTTCCGCTGGGTGCGTAATAATGCTCGATACCCAAAGCAGCGTCAATGGACATGCCGCGTATACGCCCCCAACCGCAAAACATAGAAACACGTATTTCGCTTTTTTATCATCAACGGCGACGGCTAAGATGGGAAAGAGTAACTAAATCAGTTTTCTTTATTATGTAAGAAAGGGAGAGAGAAGGTAGGCTCACTGATAATAAAAGACACCGCGGCTATTCCTGCGGAAATGGTAATATAATGCCCTCGTTCCTTGCGGATATCCGAGACGAAGCAGAAGAAAAGAATGCTGATGAACGCAACTGCGTAGATAGGGATCGTCATATACTGTTTGGTATACCCCGTGTAGCCCAGTTGACCGACCAGGGCTAGGGTTCGTGCAGGTAAGCGGTGAATAGAAGGCAATGGAGTGGGGTAAACTCACTAGGGATGAAGTACTGAATAGTCTGCGAGCCGGTTGCGAGCATGAACATAAAGACGAGTATCCAGGTACGCCAATCACGGACTGCAAGACTGAACGCCTCACGATGCGTCGGCTGTTCATCTTCTGCTCCAGAGGAAGCAATCCCATCATAATTGAGCCTCTGCACAGCAAGGAATGTTTCCTCTGGGGTAAGCCACTTGGTCGTTGCTGGCCAGTCAGGAAGGATCATCCACGTGAAGAGGCCGGCGAAAGAACTCGCGACGCCTTCGATTAGCAGAAGCCAGCGCCAGCCCGCAATTCCGCGGGCCCCATCGAGGTACTGTGTTATGACACCTGCGAGCAGTCCGGAAAAGGCGCCAGAAACTGCTGTTGCAGTATAGTAAAGTGCATAACGGCGCGCGAGCTCGTGCTTCTTGTACCAAGACGAAAGGTAGAACGCAATACCCGGTGCAAACCCTGCTTCTACAATGCCCAAACAAAACCGAATTGCCGCTATCTGTTGCCAGTTCTTGCCTGCAGCCATACATGCAGCCACTCCTCCCCAAATAACGCAGACGCCAGACAGACTTTTGTAGGCGCAGCAATAAGGTGAGAGGTCAATTCGAATTAAGAAGGCTCGTTTTTGCTCACAATAACGAAGGCCGGCAGCGGGTAAGGACCATATTTGCAGGCACTTCAAAAATAACGTAGGAGACGAAGAACAGGAGAAGGATGACAGAATATTGCTGTAACGTAGAAAAGTTAGTTACATTGCTCACGGCGGCTTGCAAGAGAAATAAAGTCAAGAACATTTGAAGTGATATGGAGGTCGTCCGCCATCCCTCCCGATTCGGCATTGCCGATATTAGCGCGGTCCAAGTATGAGAGTGTGTACAGTATCCAAATTGCTGGAATCTACATTGCAGCTGTGTATAAGCACCGATATAGACCTGAGCCGAGTTTTTATAAACACACGATGTGGAGGTCAATCTTGCGTTTAAGCCTTTTCTCCGCTTCAGAATCAGGCTGGTAGATCTGCCTGCTAGAATTGTCGAGGGACCTCCGCCAAGCCTCTTCCCCTTTGTCGCGTCCCATGCTTCAAGTTAATAAGACGGGAGCTGGCAACCAAGTAGCGGAGTACGGGAAGCCTGAGCGAGGAGCACAGAGTGATCTGGGGCGGAGAGAGAGGACAACTCGGTGATCGACCCACAAGTTGACGTCTTTATACAGGGTCTCCGACTATCGGAAGCCTTTCAGGAGTCCCTTTCTATTGAGATTCGTCGCTTGAAAAGAAGGGTAGGCGCCATTATGCGTTCAGGGTCCTGCAAAAGAAGAAACTTAACTATGGTACGGTACGAAAAACTTGCGAAACCCGCTCATTCAATCAAGGACTTTTTGGCTTCAGACAGCTCGAGGTACTGTCTCCTGCACGGCACGAACCCAGAATCTTGATTCACTGGAATGAATAACAAGGACACGCGCTCCTGATTGGCATGTTTCATACCAGTCCGGCGGGCGCCACATTGGCCCGGTCTGTCTTCTGCCGCTGCAAACCCACTTTATACGGTCTGTTGGGGGAAAACACCAATAATGTCCTTAGAGCAACGAAGAGTACAACCTTCGACCAGCATGATAAAGAACTAATTACTATAAATAACTTTGAACCCATATGCTAGAGAGACTTTGGCACTGCGCGCCGCTGCTGTTTGGGATACAGGCATCACAGCGTGAGATCTCGCTCCATGTCGTTTATCGGCGAAACGGAGTCTTGAGATACTTTAGAGTTTCTCTACTGCCCCTGAGATAAGAACTTTATGGACACTTGTAGAGACTTGTGGTAGACCTGTGTCGCGGAGGAAGCAAGACAATTCAACGGAAGCATATCAAAACGAAAAAAGACGATTTTATTGCTTCGGAATTCTCCGTGATTAGGTGATTGCCCTCGCTTAGGGACTTAATCCGCTCCGCGGCAAGTTCCGATTGAAAATCCCTGGATACATGTAAGTTTCAGCATCAAAATTCGAGCGCGGATTGATGTTAAAAAAAATAACGGGGCTTCGCGTGTTTGATAATTACGTTCCTGAAGGAATGATTGATCACGACTATTAAGCACACCCCTTAAAATCTTACTGGCGTGTGCACTAATTAGATTAACGGAAAATGGTAGCCAGTTATTCAGACAAGCCACTCATAAGTTTGCATGGATTATGTGTTATCGGTCGTTCCATGCAGGCTAATGGACCCTGCCGAAAATACGGTGGTACCCGGAGGTTTTCTCTATTTCCCTGCAAAAAGTCTTGACAAGATGCAACATCGCGCTGTAGGAAACGGTCAAAAATCATATACATTGGCACGTGGCCTCACTGTTTATCCACCTATAAGTGTCGGTGAGTGCTTTATTCCCCTTCAATCAGACGCTATCAATATGCCTTTCCCGCCGACCCGAATAAGTCCATGAAGCGCTCGCACGCCTTTGCAAATACTTCAGTGCTCTCCTCGATCGCATCTGGAAATGGTTTGCCGGCGGCGAGCCCTGAGGTGAGGCATTCCACGTATGGATCGCGAGCCCAGCTGTTAACATTGATCTTCGATACTCCATTCGCAATACATTCCTTGAAGAGTACATCCGGCAACTGATCCGTCCCGTGCAAACAGAGCGAGATAGTCCCATTGAAGCTTGTGCGCAGGTCTTTCAGACTAATTCATACGTAAACGTTTTTGAAAAAGTGGTTCGAATATGTCCAAAGGATAAAAAAACAAATGAACGAACGCACATTGACTGACGGAAGTCAGGCGGGTTAATGTAAGAGCCATGGAGGTTGCCTATGCTTGGAGAGAGTATAGCCGCGCCACTCTCGGCCATGAACTTCTTCGCCTTCTCTGGATTTGTAAGCTTCGCGTCGGAAATGGCCCGCAGACCAGCCTCGCCACCCTCGAGACGCCCAAGCTCGACCTCGACGGCGACGCCTGCCTTCGCAGCGCGCTCAACGTGAGGGCGCGCGAGTGCAATATTCTCCTCGTCGGTCTGGTCGTTTGGTCAGAATGGTCTGGAGCAAGTTACAGGGTTCGGAGAACTCACGTCGGCGTGGCTGGCATCCACCATGATGCTGTCGAATGCGATACCCTGTTCTGCGAGGCTTAATGCAAGCTCGATATGCTCCGGGTCTGTGGCATGGTCGAGGTGGACAGCGATGGGGACGGATGCCTGGTGTGCTCTACCCTCCATGGCATTCGAGGTTTCAAAATTTATGACTTCTTAATAATTCGGACGTAAAATACTCACATATTAAGGCAGAACTGTAGAAAGGGTCCCTTTCCATATTCGAGGGTAACGGGGAAAAATTGGACGATAGCTGGACTCTTTTTGCGCTCGGCTGCGCGGACGAGTCCAATCACCGAATGTGCATCATAACTTGGGGCCCGTAGGAAATTAGGCTGTTGGATCGTAAATGTAGGATGATTACGACCCACCATACTTGGGCGAGAATTCCGTAGCCTCCCTGCTCGGCCTTGCGAAGGATGTTCAATGTGAGGTTGTCTTCCAGACTCGAAGTCATGGCTGCTAGTGTGTGTCAATCAGGTATCTCAGGCCCGGTGCTTGAGGGATGGGGAGCGTGATAAAGGGCGGTCTCAGGATGAGCTTTCTGTACTTTCTCTTTAAGGGTGGTCAGAATCATGTCCTGCGCGATTACCGGCAGCAGATGGGCATACTTGCTATGAGGCTCCGAGAAAACTGCGACGATGCCGGGTATCCAGAGGGTGGTGGTATTCATCTTCCAGAGTGAGTACTAATGCACTAAATACTATTAGGGCCTATTCAATGACCCTGATCGCCCGGGGAGATATAAACCCGCAGGAACGGATCAAAGCGCATATTCCGGGCTGCCGACGGCTTGCAACTCCACACCAATAGCCGTATGGTCACCCTGGGGCACATAAACCTAGTAAGGAACTGTGTGTACATAGAACTGAGTCTGTGTTACCATTCATGAAACTTTAAATAAAGAGCTGCTTCAGCGTCCGATGTGGGCTTCGCTTGACTGGCTCGCCGCCCACAATCCCTTACCCCTCATCGACGCTGCCCCAGAGTTGCCCTTTTCCCACCATGTCCGCTGACAAGTCGGTCGTACTTATCACAGGTTCCGCAGGTTGGCTAGGCGGAATCCTCGCACAAGAGCTCCTCAGCGATCCTAAGACACCCAACCTTCATCTTATCCTCGCCGACATCGTCGAGCCCAAGGCCCCCACCGGCGCCAAAGCAATCACAATCAAAGCAGACTTAACAGAAAAGGCGCCCATCGAACAACTCTTCCAGACCGAATTCGGCATCCCCGACACTATCTATGCCCTTCATGGCATCATGTCCCGCGGCTCAGAAGACGACTTCGACCTTAGCCTCAAAGTAAGTCTGATTCCTACTCCTTTCCATTTTTTGTGCATGCCAACAGTCAATTCCCCTAGGTCAACGTGGACTCGATTCGCCTGTTATGTGACGCCGCACGCCGCCGTGGCGCAGCGACTGGCAGCCCGATCAAGTTCATCTTCACATCATCGCTCGCTGTGTACGGTGGCCCGCTGCCCCATGTTGTCACGCCTTCAACGATTGCGACACCAGAAGGCGCGTATGGCATGGGAAAACTCACGACCGAGCTCCTCGTCAATGAGTACACACGACGTGGCTTTATTGACGGCCGCATCATCCGACTGCCTACCATCGTAGTACGCCCCGGTGTACCTTCTAACGCCACATCAGCCTTCCTCTCTGGTGTGCATCATTTGTTCCTATCTTTTCCTCCCCCTTCACGGTAAATAATTTTTCTGACTGCTGTTGAAAAATTTCTTGTCCCCCCTGGACCGCAGGCATTATCCGCGAGCCCCTAAAGGGCCTCGAGGCCGTCTGCCCCGTCGGCGACTCATTGGACTCACCCGAGCTCGACCTTGCCGCGTGGCTCGCGTCTCCAGAGACGACGATCCGGAACTTTGTCATCGCGAAGCACGTGCCCGCCGGAAACTTCCTCCCGCACACCCGAGTTGTGTGTCTGCCAGGCTTCACGGCGACGGTACGCGAAGAGTTGTGGGCTCTCGCACAAGTCGCTGGGCCCGATGCACTCAAATTGATCAGGTTCGAGGATAACCCAACGAACCGCCGCGTCGTCAGCTCTTGGCCCGCACGCTTCGATAACTCGTACCCACTAAGTCTGGGCTTTGTCGCGGATGAGGGAGGCATGGTCCCTGTTGTTGAGCGTTTCAAGGATGCTGTTAAGGATGGAAGGGCATAGGCGTGTCTTACGGCCCCCTGACTAAGTGCGAGTACATCCCGTTGTAATGTTACAACGTAGTCATTCTCACTTTGTAATCGAATGGCTCCTATTTGAATAAATAAAATTTACGTGTAAGCTAGGGAAAGGAAAATAGAAAGAAGGGAACAGTTTGCAAAGCTCAAACTGTACAAAACATAATACTGTACTGTACTTGGGCATCTGGCTCATGGCGTATCTCCCGCCAAGGAGCTTCTCATGGACAAGCGAGCCTTCTATTACTATCACCATTCTATGCTTTCCGGGAAGAACTTCGCAAGAAGGCTTTCGTAATAGGGGCGCAGCGCGACCGGGTCGATGGGCGAGTCGCTTTTGCTGTACAGATCATAGGGGTTGAACGCCCGCACCGCGGCCAGCATGCCTGCATCATGGGCGTTTGTCAGGTGCATATATGCACCTTCACGGTGCCATCTACTCGGTGTGGGCAAGGCAAAGTTGTGATAGGGGAAGAATTACTGACGGGTAAAAACTATGATACCGGATCATCGCAAGGCCCTCTTCAGGAAGCCTGCTTTGTTCCTTGAAAATGCGATACAAATACTGAGGAGTCTAGGCTTAGCTCTCCCTTGTATAAACACTCGCTTTTTAGTAATACACGCACCTCGTCATGTCCCCATGAGAGCATTACGTTGTCCAAACCGCAATTAGGTTTGTAGATGCCATATCTGGAACTGTATACAGGGTCATGGAAATCCGGGTTTTTTGAAAAAGTCTCCGGATAAATATTTTTATCTGAAAATGCGCAGCCGACGACAAAGGTATCCTAGGGACGAAGGTTAGAAGCGGTTAGACTAATATATACCTTAAAGAATTCCTCCTTTTCTACGGAGGGAGGGGACTGAAAAATCGGGCACTTACGCCGACAACGTCCCACTGACCCCTGTGGGTGATTAAGGTTAGTGAACAATTAAAATATGGGAAGAAGTCTGGCGTACTCAGAGCCGAATATGTAAAGCAGCTTCCCGAGGTCATGGACCAACCCAACGACCTATGTAAAAATTTTAATACGTACATTACTTATGTCAATCCGTTTCTAGCCTACCTGCATCCATTCTGGTTTTCCATCCCTCCGAATGGCCTCTGCTGTTTGGAGTAGATGCTCAATTTGCGAAAGCTCCGTCTATAAATAAAAAATCAGTATTCGTGCCAAGCATCGCTGGATATAAGCAAGGCTCCCACATCTGGGTCAGAGTCGTCCACAAGCGTGTTTAGCTTCTCTATGGCCTCCCATACACCTATACAAGAAGATGTTGCGCTAAGTAATGCAGATAAGCGAAAGGGGAACAAGGAAGCATACCCATCCGCGCACGGGTCGTCTTGCGGAACTTGGCCCGTGTTTGAACGTTGAAATCAACCGTCTGCTTCTCTGCAATCGGCTATGATCAGCCAATCATCTCGCGAGAGGAACGATAGTTGAAAAGTTGACAAGCGATGCCAGGACACGGATAGAAGGTAACACACACCATGCTGCTCTTTGTAGAACTTCTTGACCCGCTCGCACGCTTCGTCATACTTCCGGAATTGACCTTTGTCTTTCTCTGCGTCGAACTCAGATTGCTCAAACCACATGCGTGTCTTGAGCTTGTTAACTGCGAGTAGCAGTGTACATAATAATAGTTAAGTGCTACAGCTTCTTTGAACAACCGACAAAAATGCTCACCTTCGTCGACAGCATCGGACGTGGTGTCGAGCTCACGACCGTCCTTCAGGGGTATCGCGTGCATGTTTCAGTCGTAGTGGTTGGGTCAGGAAATAAGTTGGCAGAAATGCTCGTTCGCCCATTTCCCCAAATCCTCTATATCCTCCTAAACACGAGGGCGTGACGTCGTGCCTTGAAATATCCATGTGCGTAACCATGTCCCTATCAGCAGTCGAGAGCTCCGCAACTGAGTTCTAAGCAACGGATATGAATTTTCCGAGCCCCCCTGAAAGAGACCGGGCCGTAGGAAACCCTCCTGACAGGACAAACAGGGCAGCTTTTTGCGCAGTAGACGTCACGTGCATTACCATGTTCGCCAATAACGTTCGGGTGCTCTGACTCTATACCAACATACACCTGAAATCTTTTTCACTGGGCCAGGACTATTTGAGTAAAGAAACAGATCCTCATCAGTGTTCCGTGTTCCCATCTCTATGGACCTAGCTCCGAGCGGCGGGCCTCCGACGTCATCAATCGGCTCGTTTCCGACAATGCTGCAGCCGTGCACCGAGCAACGTCGTCACATCGCGAAATCATAAAACGAGGAGTCAGAATGTCCAAATATGCTTGGAGATTCTCAAGTTATGAACACAATGAAAGCGACCCCGTAGTTAAAGAGGTAATACGCTCGTACGCAAGTCACTCCATGACCTCTGTTGTGAAAGTACCTCAGATGGAATGGGTGCATTGCATTCGCCACTTTTACACACCTACGAACACGCTGGATGCTACGTCTAAGGTTGTCCCGATGGCGTCAAGCTGTGACTTTTAGTACTCGTGCCCCGACGAACACTACCGGGACTCTTCCGTTGCAGCTCTGAGCCATCGTGCTCGTGACGCAAAGGCTGGTAAAATGGTGTCGCACATGATCTTTTTACCCGGCGGTCCGCTCGCGTATGCCGTGCACTCTTAGTTCACGCTTAAAATCCCTATCTATACTGGCAGTCCGGTTGAACTCAGTGCTTATGGATAACCAGTGTTCGAACGCCTTGAACTTGGTGATCGATCGAGGCTTGGAGCGACATTCGAAATTCGGCCGAACAAAAAAACAAGACAACTTGAAATCAGGGCGGGTCCTATCTTCCAAGATTAATAAAGTATGGGAATGCTCTAAGTGAGCAGAAACAAAAAGGACAAAAAGATTTTCCCACTAGCCGATTTGAACGACTGACCTCTTCATTTCAAGTGCGGACACCTTACTAGTGAAGCGCTACTACCGCTGAGCTAAGCGGGACTTGTTAACTTCGCCGGGTAAGCCCAATATTATCAGCCCTCAAGCCTACACCCAAGATACTCTCGACGGACGATGCACATCAGGAACCTCAGGAGTCAGGACCGGAGTTTCAGTCCAGATTCTAAAGATGAAAATCATTTATCACCTTTTGCGAATAAACAGGACTCCCAGTACTTCCCTAACCAAGGTTCACCCAGAGCGACGACAAGCCAGTACAACACGTCAGGTCTTGTCCGTCCCGCTCGCACGAAACTTCGTGACGAAAGGGTATCGCTTGTCAGGTGGTGGGTCTAAGTCATGTGTCCGATCTGAAATGGTGTAGATGTCGAAGAATATATCCCGCTTAGCTCAGCGGTAGTAGCGCTTCACTAGTAAGGTATCCAGCACTTGAAATGAAGAGGTCAGTCGTTCAAATCGGCTAGTGGGAATTTTTTTCTTATGATCTTGTTGCACCCCTCAAATTGTAATCCACAAATTGAATGTGCGATGACGAACATTTCGATCGCCTTGTAGACAAAATCAACGCATCTTTCCGTGATCCTTCCGCGGTGAGGGTAGTAAGTGAAACAGGAGTACATGCAGTTCCTCAACGCAATACTAAGCTTGTCAGACATCAGACTTTAAATTCACCACATCTGAGCCATAATTATACATGCATATCAAAAAATCCAGTGCATTCAGGCCGAGTTTCACCGGTGTCGCAGTTTAAGGCGATCTGACGGGGCCTGTTTGGCTCGGTAGTATAACACAATGCTCTGCATTTAAATTATCTGGACATGGCCATCAAATAGAAAGACTATACTCGTAATCGCTCGGCCCACTCTGAGCAATCCACAACAGCATTGCAGATAGCATGATAGCGACATTCTGCGAGACATTCGCATACCCGTAGTAGGTGAACTGTTCCGGATATTGTGGGACCACATATTTAATCACCAGAATGGTCTGAAAAACTTGTTAGGGGTGTCGACCAAAAACGTAACGAGCAGCACACTTACAACGCTCCCGGCAAGTCCACCAGCCATCAATGCAAACCCGATAAAGAGGAACAAGCGCGCACGCCACACAGCACGCGCATCAGCGTAAGCCTCCTCGCCCTTTATCCTATCCTTATCGATTAGGTTCACAACCAAGAAGCCGAGCAGCGACAGCAATCCGGGAACCCAGTCAACAAAGGCGACGTGGACGGGTGCTGAGTCGTATGGTGCGTCCGCTGGGGGCCGATAGTGCGAAGAAAGTATTGCCGCGTCGAGGAAAAGCCAGTTCGCAAACGCGAACTGTGTCAGGCATCGATTCAATCCCAATCAACACGCGGAAACAAAGGGCGATAGCAGTCAGGTGTCTTGTCTTTGAATACGGCGCAGAAAGAGCGAGCGAACGCACCAAAGCACCAGCCATGTAGACGCCAATCGTCCTCCTGTACTTCCCTATGTGAAGATCGAGGTTAGGGAACGGGTTCAAGCAGACCCGACGCGGGTCGTAGTTCGACCTCGGAAGTGACATGGTATTGCAGGAGGGTAGAACGTCGACAAGCAACACAGTTTGTATCCGAGTCCGCAGCCGCGCAGCGCCGCAGTGTCGATTCTTTCCAAAGGCAGAGTCCCTAACAGCGACGTGCGCCTGCTCAGGTCACGCGGGCAACGCCGGTGTTCATATTTACCCAAAATGGCAATTCGGAAACGACTATGCGGCAATTTGATTTGGCTTTGGACACTTGAACGTTGAGCCTGCGAGAAATTTTATTATGCCACAACGGTAAAAGGAGAATCGGAAAACCGCGTCTAAGCTCTCAAAAGTTATTTCGCCATTCTCTATGCGACCTCGGACCTCGGGTTTCTTTTCGGTGATTTCCTCACGCTGAAGCAAGGCTGCTGCTGGACGCACGGAATCTATCATCGATTATTTTTGACCTCGAGGGCACTATCCCACCACCATTGGCAACTCCCGTTTTATGGACTACACGAGGCCGCTTTAGAAGACTAAGACGGGCCGCGTTCCTTTCTGTTTAAATCTTGATAAGTGAGCGTCACGGACGCTCGAGCGACTCTCCACCTTTCTCCCAGACCTACTCCACTGGGTAGTTCGCGATCATGTTTGTTTATCCCGTATATCCATCGCGACGCGCCCCTCATCCTCTAGGTGGCTACGGATTAGATCCTGCTGCATATTACAACTCGAATTTGGCTATCGGCAACGCAACGTTTTATACGCCGTACGAGCGACTTCCACCCCAGCTTCAAATGCCAGCCCCGTCAGGATTATCTCCAGATTGGCGGAACGACGATGCACTCCAGCATCTTCCATCTCCTGAAGGTCTGCCCGTATCTTATCTGAATGTGCTATGAACTGGAGTATTTCGGCCTTTTTACAGGGGAAAGCCCCCGCGGCTGGGACGAGTGGGAGAAGAACGCGAACTGGCCCCTCCCCGCAAACTATCCCAGACCTTCTGCGAAAAAATCCAATGCAAAACCCGATTATCAAAAGGAGCTGGAGCGCAATGCTAACTGGCCACTTCCCGCACCAGTACCTGGTCATTCACGAAAAAGGTCGACCTCCCAGTCTTCCACCCACATGCCCGCCTCGTCGAGCAAACCCGTCGAGCGCGTGGAAAAGAAAGCGAGCGAAAATTGGCCTCAGCCAGCGAGCGCTCCGAAGAGAGCGGCTCGGCCTGTCATCCCTTCCCAACCTTCTCAGCCTTCTCAGCTCCGAACAGACCGATGTATGCAACCTCCCTTCCTTATTTTTACGTGGGAAGTTAATCTTACTGATGACGTCCCAGCCTCGGTCAGTCCTTTTCTCGCCAAGGACTCGTCGAGCCTAATCCGCTTCGACATACGACTTCCGTACACGTGCGCACGGAAACTCGTGCGCGGCGCGCACTGGACGCACCTTAACCACGGTGACCTGCGACAACCTGCTTGCACGCCCCCACGATCGCGCATGCGTATATGCGTACCGGCGTTCCCGGACTGGGTTTCGGAGGCGCGTCCACATGCACGGGACTACGTTACCGTTGAGGACGTGTTAACCGCTGTGCATGAAACGTTCAAACGCGCGGTCGACCTCCAGCGCCAGATGCGTGACAGTGTAAACCCCGCCCATGCAGACCGTGTGGACAAAGCGTTCGAAGCGCGTGTTTTGAAACTCGGAAACATGCAGCTCGTCCCATTTGATGAGTTACGGAATGGCGGAGTGTTGCGGATTGATTATTTTGGGTCTCAATGCTGTTTTGCTGGACTATCAGCCGCGTACGGCAGCGATGGCGCTGAGTGGTGGATAATGGACATCTCGCCAGAGCCGCGAAGGTAAAAGCTTCAGCTGATTCAGTCAGTATTGTTTGATGACAGGGACTTGATGTGAACTCCTCTCTTACGATTTTTGCCAGTTTTTCCCCTTTGATTAAGTTCCTGCGTTCGCTAGTGTGCTTGTAACCGTTTTTTTGTCCTTATCTTTAAATTTCTTGGAACGCTGATAACTTTATTGGGATTATCAGACCTGACGACTTCACAGAACACACCAACGTCCAGAATCAGAAGCAAAGAAACCTAGACTCGCGATTAAGAGTGAAGGAATGCTGTGAAGAAGCATTTAGATGGGAAGTTAAGCCAGAAAATAGCCCCTACACGCACCGCAGACGGGGCTCCGTCAGAACACGCCAATCTTCTTGACTGCCCTTATCTATGACCACAGTTAATTGGACCATGCGTTATGGTCCTGCCTTACTCCGTGTTCGAGAATCCTCCAGAACCTGTATGCTTTGCTTGAGACCCTCTTGGCTTTCATTTTTTCCCCTCTTAGACTCCGATGCTGCCTGGGTTCTTGAGAACGTGTCGACTACTCCTTCGATCTACATCATGGAAGACTGTCAAGTGACCCTCATGAAGTGGTATGGAGGCAATTCACTCAAGGAAGGCCACAAACTCTCCTTAAGGGGAATGGGTAAAATGAAGGGACCCTATAGCAGCGTGTGGGGTGGTTCACCGTATCCTCACTTGACTGTCGGCCTAGCGCCTAGCGCCGCAGTGACTGCGGCGCATAGGGGCTAGGTGAAGAGTACGATATCTCTATCTCCTGAGCATTTCAAATAGGTGTACTTCGAACCGATCCGGTGCGGAGATGAACGTGCTTTGTGGACATTAATATTGACAATTCCGCCGGAAGCACGTCCGAACGCTTTATCATGTTGCGAAACCAGTTTTTGGCTGAACATGATGGATTGCAAAAAGTTACAAAATATACGTAGAGGTCAATGGGCAGGCAGCAGGCTGGAGATAAACACTTCCCTATATGTTGAAAAGCAGAGCCCTCCACGACCGCGGCGCAGCCTGTACCACCTGCCTACGGCGAGCCTGTATGTACTGTGTATCTCGAACCGTCACTGTGCGAAAAAGAAATTGGTGGCTCGCATTCATACTTGCACAAAAATGTGGGCTAGATAACTCTACGTACGTGAGAGGCCGAATTCCGGGCTGCCTCCAGGAGAGATATTAGAGTGCATAACGGAGATTGATCGACGCTGCAATTCGCATGACATCAGTACGCACAGAGTGCGTCACGTGGCGCGCGCTGCCTATTTGGCCCGGACCCGCGGCTCCAGGTTTATGTCAACCGTGATCCGCCCGACCACGTATTGCTTATAAGACGTGTTAAATGGTCTCCGTACCACCACTTGCATTGCTGACTCGGAACGCCAGCGACTGCACATGAAGCTCTCGGTTTTGGGGCCGCGCAGAGCAGCGGCGGGAAGGCTACCGAGCTCCAAGAGCCTGAAGGCGTGTTGTAGGTCGTACCATGACGAGTCGTTTGGTTTCAGGAGGCGAAGAGAGGTCGTCCTTCCGGATTGTACGTACGGTAACAACTCTGCGATATTCGCTGCTTGCTCATTGTTCTATCAGACACTGCTTCACAACTCCAGAATAGGACAACGCATGCCCCGCTCCTGCGCTACGTGGATTCTATGCGTACACATGGACACCGGGCTGCGCGTATCGACCCCCTTGACTTGTTGCAGCGCGAGGAAGTTGCCGCGCTAGACCCGACGCGCTACGGTCTCATCGACCCCAAGGAGACGTACCCCGTCGACGGCATCGTTTGGACAAACCCCGCCGGGCCGAACACGACCTCCACGGAGACGTGGCCGCTTGAACGCATCACCGCGCACCTACGTGCCGTGTACGTCGGAAATATCGCGTACGAGTTTATGCATTCGCCATCAAAGACCGAGCGCCTCTGGTTCTCGCATGTACTCGAGTCCACCGCCGTTGCGCCGCGCAACGTCCGCCATGCGGAGGAGAAGCGCAGGATGTGGTCGCTCATGACACGTAGTGAAGTCTTCGATCAGTATCTACAGCTCAAATTTCCGAACCTCAAGCGATATGGACTTGAGGGAGGAGAGTCAATGCTCCCTGCACTTGATACGCTATTTTCTGTCGCATCGGCCGCGGGCGTTGAGCATATTATTCTTGCCATGCCGCACAGGGGCCGTCTGAATCTCCTCACTGATCTATTGAAAATGTCCCCATCCAAGCTCTTTCATAAGGTCAAAGGCGGGAGCGAAATCCCCGAAGAGCTCGGTTACTCCGGTGATGTCATAAGCCACCTTGGTACGTGCCTGAAAGCACTCGCTTTACACGTATGAATTAAATCCCCTTGTTTAGTGGCGAGTCCGACGTTGCACTATGGCAATCCAGCCCGCCCACTCAAGGTCTCCCTTCTTCCAAACCCCTCTCATTTAGGTAATCGTTCTCTTCGTTTCAAGGTTTCGAATGTTTGCTGACTCCGTTGTGCAGAGGCTGCAGACCCCGTCGCCCTTGGCAAAACGCGTGCGAAGCAGTTCGCGCTCATCAAAGAGGCTGATCCTGAATGCAAACTCGGCGACAAGGTCATGTGTGTACAGCTCCATGGTGATGCAAGCTTCACGGGCCAAGGTGTTGTTATGGAGTCATTGGGATTAAGTCCGTTGATTTGTAGTCATCAACGATGTCGAATACTTAATGATATTGATGCACCCCACCCCTCAGGCAACCTGCCACATTTCACTAGCGGCGGCAGCGTCCATTTGGTTGTAAAGTCGGTATTCAAACATTTTTCTTTTTAAATCTTTCTGACTCGTTTCTCGGAATTTCAGCAACAAGTACGTTGCATGCTGACTCTATTTGGTGAATGACAAGTTAAGTTCCCCTTAGCATTGGCTACACGACACCGGCATCGAGCGCCCGTTCCTCACTTTATTGCTCGGACATTGGAAAAATGATTAATGCACCGGTACTTCATGTTAACGGAGATCATCCAGAAGGTAGGTCCCCGACTTGCTTAGGTATTCAGAACATTTCAGATCAACGGCCGCCTTGTAGATGTTTCCCGGGCGCTCGACACGGCCTTCCAGTATCGTAATGCATTCCGAAAGGTGTGTTTACTCCGAGCAGTTAGGCATGCATGATGTGGATATTTTTCTGCAGGACATTGTCGTCGACCTTCTGGTATACCGTCGATGGTGTGTGACCTTCTCAAAAAGAGATTCATCCACTGAAAGTCGCGCGGCTAACCTGTCGACTTAGGGGACATAATGAACTCGACGAACCGGCTTTTACTCAACCACTCATGTATCAGAACATACGCACGAGAAAGAGCGTACCGACGTTATATGAGGACAAGCTCCTGGTGAGATCATAATTTGCTGTTCAGTTCGGCGCCATCCAATTACTTAATTTCTCTTATAGAACGAAGAAGTCATCACCCAGGAGGATATCACCGACTTTCGTACCTCGTACAAGTCTCACCTAGAGGCAGAGCTTTCTAGATCCGGGTCGTATGTTCCGGAGACGAATGCACTAGAGGGTAAATGGAAGGGCATGGTAATTCCAAATAGCACTGAAGCCACACGCAACCCCGAGACGGGAGTCGCTCTGGAGACACTAAATGAAGTAGGCATGGCAAGCGTCCAAGTCCCTGAAGGCTTTGTAAGTGTTTTCTGGGTATTACATTCTGTGAGCATTGAGTGAAAACTTCGTCTGCGTTCGAAAGGAAATCCACCCACGTTTAAAGCGTCATATCAATGCCAGAGTGAAGAGCATAGAATCGGGGACGGGAATCGACTGGGCTACAGCTGAAGTTCGTGCGGCGCTTTACTCTCTTTAGGTGACACAGCTAAGCTTTACTTAGGCTATGGCGTTTGGCTCGCTCATGCTCGACGGCTATAATGTCCGGATATCGGGACAAGATGTTGGAAGAGGAACGTTTAGTCAACGGTATTTGTTAACTCTTATCATGTCGGTGCTGATATTGAAGCTGCCTCTTCTGCTAGGCACGCTATGCTTGTTGACCAGATGTCCGAGAACGTTACTGTCCCTTTGAATGCCAGGTTAGAGTCCGAAGGACGCCTAGAGCTGGCGAACAGTGTGTGCCCTTTCTTCCCTTTCGGAGTCAAAAGTCTGATATGTAAAACTGCCAGGTTCTTTGAGTGAGATGGCCGTCCTCGGCGTGAGTAAACCGCATGCTCGTGATAAAAAAAACAAGTTGATCGATCCGTTATGTAGTTCGAGTATGGTATGAGCTGGGAAAGCCCCAAATTGCTGCCGATTTGGGAAGCGCAGGTAACACCCCATTTTTCTGTCGCTCTATTGTGTAGCTGACCAAGCTCAGTTCGGCGACTTTTTCAACGGTGCTCAAGTCATCTTCGATACGTTCATTTCTTCTGCGGAAAGTGGGTTTCCGCAATGTAATATGAAACTCACGGACTAAAGTCGCGTTTAGCAAAGTGGCTGACACAGAGCGGAATCGTTGTTCTGCTCCCTCACGGTCTTGATGGAGCGGGTCCGGAGCACTCTTCGATGCGTATTGAGCGCATGCTCCAGGTGAGAACAAAGTCATCTTCCCTTGTTGATCGGATCCATTTAATTTTGCCCTCATTTGCGAAATCTTCCTAGCTCACAAATGACTCCGTCGACTTCCACGATGGTAGCGATGCTAGGCACATCAATATGCATGTCGTGTACCCAACTACACCCGCACAATATTTCCATTTGCTCCGGCGACAGATGAAGCGTAACTATCGCAGGCCGCTTGTCGTGGCAGCGCCAAAGGGCCTTTTACGTCTTGCCGTGAGCCATATTTATCCTTGCCATCCCTCCAATCAGATGCTAAGGATATTTATTGCCACCTAGGCCGCCGCATCTTCTTCTTCCGACCTTGAGCCAAATACACGTTTCCAGCCCATCCTCGACGATAAATTAATCACCGATGCTTCCTCCGCGGAGCGTGTTATCCTTCTTAGCGGCAAAGTCTATTACGATCTATTGAAGGAACGCGCGGCGCGTGGCCCAGAGAACAAGGTCGCACTCATTCGTGTTGAAGAGCTCAGTCCATTCCCTTTCCAGGCCCTGTCAGAGGCGCTGCAGCGCTACGGTCGTGCGACAGACATCTGCTGGCTGCAGGAGGAACCGCGCAACCAAGGCGCGTGGACCCACGTGGCACCGCGAATCGGCAGTGTCTTGGAGAAGGTTGGAAGCCTCGGAGAAGGTAAGGACAGGAAGGCTCTGCGCTACATCGGAAGGAAGGAGGATGCTGTCCCAGCTGTCGGCGTGGGCAAGGTGTACAAGGAGCAGCAGAATTCCGTTCTGCAAGCCGCATTCGACGGGCTGAACTAACTATCTAGATGGCTCGTGTATTCCCTCCGTCTCATACAAGGACCTGCCGGGCCAGGCATTGGAACAATTTCAATACGGATGTATTTTATGGTATATAAGACCAATTTCACAATACAGGGCTTTTACTATTATTCTATCAGTCCATATAGAATGGAACGAGAGCAGCCGATAATAATAAAAGTCTATGAAGGACATGAAGGCTAGAATGCACTATGGAGTGTCAGGACGGAATAATAGGGATCTATGTGAAACAAGATATGCAGGCGAAAGTCTAGAGGCACTTGTCGATTATTAAGGTGAGATTATGGGTATTAATAGTTTAGTATGGACGAGGACAATAGAGTAATAGACTTGACAGCCGACGATGACGGGGATTTCACCAGTTGAGCTCCGCAGGGAAGAACTTGGCGATCAGGTCTTCGTAGTAAGGACGCAACTTCGCGACGTCGCACGGTTCGTCGTTTTTGCTGTAGAGGTCGTACGGGTTGAACGCGCGTACAGCCTCGAGCGTCTTTATGTCCTTCTCGTTCGTAAGATGCGCGTAGGCGCCTTCTCGGTGCCAGCTAGAGGAGCCACAAGTAAGTTCCATTTCGGGAGCGAGTGCGATTTGCGGAGCGCGTTAACGAAGGGAAAAAATGGGGATGTGTGAGCGGTGATCGGAAATGAGGGGCAAAGGGGGAAAAACGTACGGATAGAAACTGTGGTATCTGATCATAGCGAGCCCTTCTTCGGGAAGAGAGCTTTGGTCCTTTAGGACATTGTAGAGATACTTTGGTGTGCGCGAGATTAGCGAACCGAGGCGAGATTTCACGAACTATTTTTGTGGGCGTACCTCATCGTGACCCCAAGAGAGCATGACATTGCTCAGACCACAACCCGGCTGGTAGATACCATACTCGGTAGAGTAGATCGGATCATAAAAGTCCGGATTGTTCACAAAAGTCTCTGGGTAGATATTCTTATGGGAGAACTGGCACCCTACGACAAATGTGTCCTAAAAAGAGCGAAGGTAGGGCATGAGCAAGTAGGGTCCCGACTGATCCACTGTAGTACTGACCCCGACGACGTCCCACTGCCCTTCGGAACCAAAGAAGTGCAGAAGCTTTCCCAGGTCGTGCACGAGTCCGGTAACCTACGCATCAGGGAGCAGGAAGCAGTGCGCGTCAGGAACGATTCGGGAAAAAGATACGGATCAAATGATCTAGACAAACCTGCATCCACTCCGGCTTCCCATCTCTGCGGATTGCCTCAGCAGTCTGAAGGAGATGCTCTATCTGCGATACGCTGGTCTAGAGGGGGCGGAAATAACGGTGTTAGGACGAGTCGGGCGGAGAGAGCACGTGGATTAAACGAACATCTGGATCAGAATCATCGACTAGCGTGTTGAGCAACTCGATAGCCTGCCAGACGCTCATCCGGGCGCGAGTTGTCCTTTTGAAGTCCTCGCGAGCCTTGAGGTTGAATGCGACAGTTTGCTTTTCTGCGGATAAATGTTGAGCATCAATGTTTCAATTGCCTCCAAGGTCCTCTAGCCTACCGTGTTGCTCTTTATAGAAAGCCTTGACACGATCACACGCATCTTCGTAGTTGCGGAACTGCGTCTTGTCTTTCTCCGCGTCGAACTGCGACCCAGATTTCCAGTCCGGGGACACAACTTCGCCTTTCAGAACATTGACTGTGTTGTGGATTTATGTCAGCATTCTAGTGGGGTGATCGGGGAACATGTACGGGACCTTCGTCAATCGCGTCAGATGTTTCATCCAAGATGCGTCCGCTGTGGGATTCAAGGCCGGGCATGTTCGGCAGATCGTGGGTAATGGTAAGAGGAGTGGGGGTTGGGGAATGCACAGGCGGGCTCAGTTGCGTGTCCTTTTATACTGTGACTCGGCGGCCATTTTCAATTTGCTGTGCGGTTATGATGTGGCTACTGGGGCGCAATTAAGGTTTCGCTCTTTATAGCTCGCCGGCCGTACACATATGCATACATAGCGGTGGGTAAGGACAGCTTTTACCGTCGGTGGTTCCGGTGGTGCAAATAATATGAATGGTTACGCCGATCCGCCAGCTGGCCAACATAATGACGGATCTAAATTGTTTAGCCAAGGGTGCAATCATATGGCTTACAATTGATGATTAAGTCTTGAGCTCCGCGTCACCAAAGCGATCCATGTTGCGGCTTGTTTCAAGTACCACGATGCTCCAAGAGTCCTCAGCTCACACGGACGATTCGGAGCTTGGCGCGGCAGCATACCAGATTATTCATTATCCGTGCACGTGTTGCGTTAGCGATGACCTCTGGGACACGGATCATGGAGGTCTTTTAGAAACAAGATGGGAAAAAAAGGAGTGTCCGTGTGTTTCATACCAGCAATCGGTACTCAACCGACTCGGAACCAGTTGGCATCAAAGTTGTAGCAGAGTACCACGTTCTGTTCGAACGTCGGGCTCGGAAGAAATTAGACGATCAAAATTCCAATCTGGGAGATCTGGTCTTTTTCTCTTCGCCGGGAGTCCAGACGGTCGTTAATCGGTGCGGCGACCAGTCAGGAACAGTAAACAATACATGAGGGCGCCGCAGCCCGCACGAGGGCTGTCCGGTTCAAATATTTCGGAAAAGGATATTGTCCGCAGGTCCGGGCCCGAACAGCTCGGCCAGGCAGCATTTACATCGCCACCCCGAATCGGCCATTTCCCATTCCTTAGTAAGACCCATTGCCGCCGTGCCCGGTCTCTTTTATTTGAACAGCATCAAATACAAATAACGGGGTAGTAATGCCTTCAATTCACCCTGTTGACGTGTCCTGATACAGCTGTATTCGTATTTTCAACATCTTAGCCCTGCTATGCCGACCCACCTTACGGCCGATTACTCTCATTAAAAATCTTCACTGATTGCCTTTGTGTTTGACAGTTGAATTGGCCCGCATCAAACATCCTCCACTAGTCCGAGAATTTTCATATCACAAGCTTAAAATCCGACATCGGGTGCTTCGACAAACCACCCGACCCATGCTAGCTAGTCGGGAAAAACCGCTTTGAAACGTACCAAATTCGATCATTTGCGGTGTAGACCCGACGCCACGGACAACCATACTGTTATGTCCGCCTAAGCTTGCTGAAACGAGTCTAGACCGTTGTATTTATTGACCCTCGGCTGGGCAGGGAGTGCTTCGTCCACCACAGATCGGAAATCTTCGCGACGCGCAATTTTTGTCTTCGGGGGCTTTTCATTATCAGGACGAGTACGTTTCGCGAAACGCGAAAATTTCTTTTAAAAGTCCCTATATGCGAATTGTTCTGCTGTACAGGTATGCGAAAAGGTGGACCCCGTGAATCTAACTGCGTCCATACGTGGACGCTTAGCGAAACTCTAGCAGATCGTGCTCTTTGCACCCGGTTGCTGACCTCGTAATTGGCTATTCATTCGTTATTTTCTCTCCTCCATGTAGCTCTCCCACCATTTTAATTGTTTGTTGATTTCATTTCC
The DNA here is from genome assembly GCA_002794785.1 of Coniferiporia sulphurascens. Taxonomy (NCBI): domain Eukaryota; kingdom Fungi; phylum Basidiomycota; class Agaricomycetes; order Hymenochaetales; family Hymenochaetaceae; genus Coniferiporia; species Coniferiporia sulphurascens. The sequence goes on along the minus strand of NBBA01000010.1, from coordinate 218,428 downwards.
AGTTCCAGCTTCCGCTGATATCGCGACTTTGCATCCCTCTTTCTCACCGCGCCAAAGCCTGTACCGGTCTCTCATTGAGTGGGAGCGGTGCGGCTTATAATTATATTTTACCCAAAAATAAAAATCTAATTTACCTCTTATATAGCACAAGAGTCCACAGCCTTCAATGAAAATGAACTTCACGAGGAGCTCAACTTTGAATTGGGTGGTGGTGGGCTGCCGAATGGGACAATAGCACTACCGTTCCCTGAGCCTAGGTAGATCGTATACGTTTATCTCCCTTCTCAAAAAATCTTTATTTTTTTTGAAATTGAATTCCGCTTGAGCAATATATACATATGTGTGCCAGGATTATCGCGATGAAGGCGCCAAACGTTACCATTTACTTACCTGTGAATATAATGGTTATATTTGTTCCTGATCGTCGTCAATGAAAGTATACGGCAAAGTTCCATTATATAAATACCGTCGCGTGGTGTCGCACAGTTATTGTGAAAATTTTCCTCCATATGCTTATTTCAGGTAGGGACGATGGCCAAAAATTTTCGGATCATTTTTATTACTTCCCATCTGACTGACACTGAATGGCTGGCGGTTCCCATACTGTATACTCACGCCTAGTTACACACGCCTATATCTTAACATTCCTCTGGTATTCATTCGGCTACATCCATTATATCTGTGCCTTCAATCGACCACGAACGACGAATTGTGATCGCGACGTATCCGCAACGTTGATGGGAACAGAACCATGTACGCACACGTATGCTGTGCCTTTTCAAGGCCAGTTGTCGAAGCCGAGATCAATCACTGTTTTGGGAGTCAATTCCGTACGTCAGGAAAATAGTGGGTGACAGGAAGGGAAACAAAATTAGATAAAACAAGGTGGAGAGGGGGGGATGACGTGCGGACGAGATAATTCGGGCGCGAGCCATCCCAAGGGAGGGAATTGAAGAAACATGATTGGAATCGAAGATAGGAGGACGCGGCTTACCCCAAGGTGGAGTGATAAATCGCTTCTGCTTGCCCGAAGCAGCCAGACCATCAAGTTTTTCGACGTCTGCATTGGTAAGTTTGGATAGAGCGGCGAGTGTATCCGAGAGATTGGAAGCGATTCTGGAAGGCGTAACGGACTTCGGCAGGATGACGATATCCTTCTTGACTGATAGCAAATAGTCCTTAGGGCTTAGACCGAATTCGGCACGGAACAGTCATAAAGAGAAGCTTACGTAGGTAAGCGAGCAAGATGTGCGCAGGTTGTACTTCGTATTTCGCTGCGAGCTCTACAGCGAGCTCATCCGAGAGAAGCGGAGAACCAGTTGAGCCGAGCGGGGAGTATGCTTGCGGTAGGATGCCCTTGGATTTCAGGTAAGCGAGCAACTTGTGTTGTGGGTTGTACAAATGAAGCTCCAGCTATGATAGTGAATCCCGTTAGAGACTAAGGACACAAATTAACAAGTGGAAGCGCTCGTACCTGATCGACGGCCGGGATAATAGTCGCGGTGGGGAGAATCTCCTCGAGTTTCTTCTCAGAAAAGTTGGATACTCCGATCGACTTTACCTTGTCTTCGAAATACAAAAAAGGCTAAGCGGTTTGTTTGCAATTCGAGAGGCTCAGGAAATACACACCCTTTTTGACGAGTTCTTCCATCTGCTTCCAGGTATCTGCGATTGACCATAAATAGTCAACATCGCGGGTCCCGTCCGGGATTGTCGGGAAGGCCGGGTGGTTTCCGTTCGGATTGAGTGGTACCGGCCAGTGAACGAGATACACTGCGTCGAAAGAATCGCTGATTACGTCAGCCACGGCAATGGGGGAAAGAACGGCGGATATCACTGACAGTCCAAGTAGTCGACTCCGAGATCAGAAAGCGTCGTGTTCACAGCTTCCTCTACACGAGAGTGAAAGGTGCTCCACAGTTTGCTGGTTATCTGGAACAGTATTCAAAGTCAGTCACTTGTTTCGCAGTTGGGACCATAACTTACGAATATCTCCGACCTAGGTACTCCTGACCTACGAATTCCCTCTCCAACTTCCCTTTCGTTCTGGTATCCCCTGAAAAAATACCAATCTCAGAACAACGGGTTTCATCGGATCGCCAGGAAGAGTAGAATCACCAAGCGCAATCGATGTGTCGGTATCCAGCCTCTGCTATGGCATATCTGACTGACTCAATGACCTCCTCGGGCTGTGACTTCCAAGTACCTGCGTGAAATACAACGATGGTTGGACACCCTGCATCTACCAGTCCTGATACTGATGAGAAGAGCACATACCAAGACCGATGGCAGGAATTTCGGCGCCGCTGTTTAGCTCGAACTTAGGAGTAGCCATTTCTGAGAGAATTAGCAAGCTGCAGAGATTAAGCAGAGTCGGCCGCTTTTATACGAGCGAGCTGCGTCCCATGATCTTTTAAGCAAGTTATAAACAGTTACGGTCCCGCCCCGACCGGGCCGAAGATAAGGACGTTTTTAGTAATCTGCGATCTAAAGGCGCGCTCCCCGCGTTCAGGCGAGTCGGCGACTCCCGACTCAGCTAAAGGCACAGTTTTACTACATAACCAGGTCAGGGAGACTTAATGCTTATTTTTGCGATTTTCATTTGCGATTCTTGTGTCTATGTTGCATAATCGACCGATACGCATTGCAGTACCGTTAGGATTTATTTAAGAAGAGTCAGGACTCCTCGTCGGATTACGCCATGAAGGCTGTTTTAGCGCGCATCAATCACAATCTTTCGTCAGGATTAGCCATACTTAATTTCTGCTGCAGTATACCCTGGACAAAAAAGGTAAAGCTCGGACATATATATATTACATAAAACAAAGATTTGGCATTTGCAAAGCTGCTGCCTTATCAAAATAACTTGCAATGAACCAGTGTCTTCTATGACGTGGACACAGGCGGACTTATCGTAAAGTGTCTAGGACTGTCCTGGCCGACGGACATCCATGCCCCACCACCATTCCGACTCGTAGTCAACATAATCAAAAGACAATCCTGCAAAATACCATTGTGGCCCAAGAAAATCAACGCGTAGCAGACCACTTTTCCGCACTTCATCAAGACTGACGAGCCTCATACTGTCTAGTTTCCCCACACGCATGCAGTATGCACTTCCTACACTGTCCATAATCTGGGTGTCCGTCTTGTCCCGTTCCCAGATCTCGGAATCAATGCAGCGATTGAGCATCCCATAGACGGCGTCAAGTACGTCCTCCACGGTCACATATTTTTGATTTGATGCTCGCTTTGCATTAACACGTGCCTTGATGGTCCAATTCAGGCGCGTCTGCAGAAATATGGCCATACACTCTCGCGGTGGGTTGCATGCTAACTGCATCAAGTCATGATTGCTTAGGTTTGCCCATTCCTTGCCATTCATGCGCTTTCGAGCATACGCAGGAGGGAGACGCAGATCAAAGCTGATTAGGTCTGAGGAGCCTTTGGCGAGGAACGGGCTCACGAGTGCTTTTCATGATCAGATCAACGAAGATGAGTTATCAAGAGGACCAAACTCACGGGGACCCGTATGAATCCATGTGGGGTCAATACCGACACTATCAGTATGTTGGACGCCCTTTTCGGAGCATATGTCGTCAGGTTCCTGGCTCTGATTTGTCCCATCCCGTCGAGGATGGGATTGCGAATGCGACGATCTAGATGTCGAAGAGTTCGTTGATAAAATCACCGATTTTATTTCCGTGTTGTTCTGGTTCTCAACTTGCGGACTAGGATGCACGATTATCGCTGAATCATTGGGATCGGAATCCGGAGGTGAGTAGTACGGCCCGGGTAGTATGCTGGCCTCAGAGGCTGGGTTGATAGGCTGTGAGGACATAGCTGAATGTCGGTCGAAGGACATTCCAAATGAGGGTACGACCTCCATCGAAGGTTCACGCCGGGGTGTATGACTACCTTGTGATAGTGGTTCAAGATTGGCTGGAGGGCAGAAAGACGGGCTCAATCGCGAAATAATTTCGTCCAAAGTGATACGCTGCAACGGTTCAGCCTTCCAGCAATCCACACAGATAGTCCAAACCGTTTCCAAAGCTTGCGATTGTCTGGATGTGGGGTCCGGTCGGGAGGGGAGCTCGCCACGTATAATCGCAAAAAACACAAGTTGGTCCGCTTTTAAATGCGCATAAGGCTTTTGTCTTGTGAGAATTTCCTGAAATAAAAAGTTGAGTAAGCTCCGTACAATGCATATGTGGGTTAGAATGGTACATAGACAGTCATCCCGTATGCCCAGACGTCCGATGATTTAGTATGCACGGGGCTTTTATTGCTATCAATCCCGAATAATTCCACGGACATCCATCGGATAGATCCTCTAATAGAGTCGCTGTATACACTCGACTCAGAAGCTGTTTGTGATTGTGTGACTATACGAGAGATCCCGAAGTCGCAAATCAAAGGCTGTCCAGATCGTCCAATCAATACATTATCCTAAATAAGCGCCTGTTACGCGAGCGATTTACAATGCAATTCAGGCGGGGGACTCACAGCCTTAAGGTCGGCATGCACGACATTTTGGCTGTGCAGATAGTTCAATCCCTCCGCAATACCGAGTATCTAACCATATTACAACCCTCTTCAGCGGCGTATTAGGGCGAGACTCACAATAACTCCAATATCGGTTTCCGGATTTTTCTCCAGGAAGATTGTAACAGTTCCATTATCAATCCACTCAGAAACAAGAGAAGGATAAGCGTTCTCTATTATGTATCCTATGAACGGTAAGACGTTGGGATGGTCAAACTTTGACCAAACGTGCATTTCTTTCGCAAGAGACTGATAGAGAATGTGAAAGCCTCAAAAAAAGTTTTTGCCATTAGGCAGAAAATCTGAGATTACCTTCGTAAAAGTTCTATCGTCGCCTAGAATAATTCGAAGACGTTTGATGGCAACTTTGACCTTCCAGGCGTGACCACGAAAGATTGGACTGAAGCTTCCGATGAAAATATCACAGTATCCTCCCTGTGCTTTCACGACAGAGCTCACTAGGACCACACGTCCCGTCAGGTCCAAGTGTCTGAGTTTAGACAAGACGCTGTGAAGAGAATTTTCAGGGAGTTCGGAAATAAGTGACGTTGACGCCGCTTCATTTTGACGGTTATTATGGCCATCTGGCGGCGGGAAGGAATCTGGGAGCCCGATTGACGTTGTGTCCGACATAAGAGACTGTTGAGATCCGACTCGCGACTCATTTGCTTGACGTAAAAACCCACTGGCGAACAGAAAGGGTCTTCGCAATGTGATTGTAAAGACACTAGTGTAGCCATTGTTCCCCTGTGGCCTTGACGGGTCCGAGTCCGGACGGGCATCGGACGAGGAGCTGGGATCGCCAGATTTCGAAGACTCAGGACGGTTGTTCATATCTATCGAGCAGGAGTTCCGCTCAGGTTTCAAGTTGACAATGATCGTGTCGCGGCAATGTAAAAATGTAGCTGATACGTTGCTAAGCTTAGAAGGTTTTCCCTGCTAGGCCGCTGTTGGTGGCAGGAGGAAGACTCGAGTCCGTTTGAGCAACGTTAAAGCATCGGTGTTGTGGGAAAAAGAGAACTTCATGCAAGTCGCAGACGAATGAGCGTGAAGCGGACTATGACTTTTAGACTCCGCTTCAAACTGGGCAGCGCGAATTGGCAACCTCAAGAGAACTCTAAGTCGAGATTACTATGTAGTTCGATTCACATGGGAAAATGGCCGCAATACTCTGTAAGCGCGGGGCTTGGGATTCATGTGTAATATCAGAATCCAGTCTTACACCCGCTTGTATACTCTGTATCCTATTGCAGGTATGGACCATTGATCTCCTTTTCAAAAGGCGAGTTTTGGTGCACTCTGTCGACGGACTCGAGTCAGCCAGGATTCTATCAGTAAACAAATGGCCACAGAGCCCCTCATCGACTATAAGACTCCCTCGCTGCCGCAGCTACTCGATTACACGAACTATTTCGAAATGGCATATGACACTCCATTGAAAAAGGGCGAGTCGATCGCAATCATCGCATGCAACGTTTTATCTGAGTATGCTATAGTACTTTCTGAATACATTCGTGCGATAAAGTATTTTGCAAATAAAAGCACAAGAAAATAAGCAATAATGTTTAGGAAACCCACAATAAGTTAAAGCAGAAAAGAGCAAGAATAAAGAGAATAATGTCCTACTACCCAAGATAGCTGTGATTGGGTGGCTTATCGGAAGTGACCGTGCAAAGAGAAAAGGAAGGGGACTTCGCTATGCAACGGCGTGTTTGTGGCGGTCAGATCACTTTGATCGCACCAAGAGTTCGAAGCTGTATGCGTTACCATCCCTTGCTTTGGAAATCCCGGCAAACCAAAACTTTTCGCCCAGGAAATCTATCCTCCGCATGCCTTTCACTTGATTGAACTCCGCTATACGACAGCGGCGTGTATATGCACTGCTCACTACCAGCTCCTCAGCGTTGGACATACCCGACCACTCCGCATCCTGTAAGGGGGTCTGAAGTGCTTCATGAACTGCTCGGAGCACATCGTCGATACTGACGGCATGCCCGGGCTCTACGGTTATTTTCCAGGCTTCTGCGAACGAGCCGAATGCGCGGCAGGTAAGTATAATCTTCGGCACCGGCGGGAGCACCGCGTCCTGCAAGAGGTAACCTCCCGCTCCCCCATGTCGTGGAATATGTGGGCTGTAGGAGGGCAAGGAAAGGTCGAGCCGCACATAGTGTCCATCCTTTATGAGTGGATTGACGCCGCGCGGTATCCGTAGCTCGTAGGATGGATTCGCATGCACTGCTAAGAGCAAGTACAAGCGATTTTAATGATAAAGTTCGAGAAACGATTGCAAAGCATTTGCCGTACCTAACGGGACTGCGTAAGGACTGCACGGACTCATATAGTGTTCCCGATAGTACGCCGGATAGCCTAGCCCGTACGGGCTCAGTAAGACTCCGCTGGACCACGGGCTCACGTAAGGATTCAGAATCGGTACAAATCTTCCAGATGTCACCGGTACAGGGGTATACGCCATCTTCGCCTGATGATAATCGAAGTCGTTGACGGGATACACGGGAAAAAGTCTCGGTGAGCGTGTCCGGGGGGTTGAGGTGTGTAAGAAACGCGGCCGATGTGCGTCGTTCGTATGGTTCCCTGCGGGGTTCCACTCGGTGGGCATATTTGTAGATTGATAAGAAAACAGGAACTTGAAGGAAAGGCTGGCAATGGAGCTAGTATGTTCGGCTGCTGCCTTTGCTGGTAACCTGCAGATTCTGGGACGATGCTTTATAGATTCTATTAGGCGCCTGTTGATTCTGTCGGGGATCCGCGAGTAGTGTTTGGAACGAGGCCGCTTCTCTCGGAATGCTATGGTGCTGTGCAGAATCGGCCTCTGTGCTAGCTTCTGAGCTGTACGAGGCCACATCCTGGTTGTCGTCGATGTTGCCCGATCGAATAAGATACTAACAGCAAAGCTGTGCTATATCGTTACCAGTGCACAGCCGCGTCAGCGAACACTAGTACTTCCACAAAAAGAATTCATCCATGCATGATTGGCGCACAGCTTAGTAGATGCAGAAGGTGCCGTCCCTTACGGTATTGATCCCTATAATCAACGGAGGTAGGTATGGATTTCGCGTCGACAGCGGGCGAGCGAGGTTTTACGGAACAATGGGGATATACAGTATGACTTTGCTGTAATCGTATCAATAACCTTGAAAGCAGCCTCGTCCGCTCCATATCTACCCGCGACGAACGCATTATTTGTAGGTTTGATATCTGTGTTCAAAAAATTTTCAGGTCCATGACAGGGGCCTGATACGGCCGATCTGAACAGGGTTGTGGGTATTGGATGCATTGGCGCTTTACGACGGCTCTCGTTCTTCCAGGCCGGACAGAAAGATACACCGACACGAAGCATGCTGTCCCATGCATTCGGAACACGATAGCGCCAGATGGCCTGCACTATTTTTGACGCTGTGGGGACCCGAGGTTACCCAGTTCAACAGCACGCTGTGCATATCAGTGCCTCTTAACGATGTACTAGGATACGAATAACGAGTACTCGTGCAATATGGAAGACACACCCGTAGTGGCTTTCCTACTGATTTTTGTGGGGATCAGAACGGTGCATACATAGAACGGTTTCTACGAACAGCGAGTGGACCTGAGGGCAAGACGCAGGATTTCGCAGGGTCTAGGCTCCACATACTTTACGGCACCTTGGTAAACTTTGATCCAGGTTCGAACGCCACGGAACCCATTACCTGGTCATGGGTTCCTAAAGAATCAAATATAGATGTGCTAGGTGTAACATGACCGGAGGGCACTGCTTACCGCGCTTAAATTGCCAATAGCACTGCTATAGTGCAACTCTCTTTGGGATTCTAGTAACCCGTAATGTGTTTGTGTCGAAAGGTTGTTGACTCGTTGCCGACCAGAGCTTAGTCGTGGCAGCGCTACTAGATGCGCTCCGCTACTGCCGGAGTTATTGAGGCAGAAAGATGCGATATGGCGACTACTGTCCAGTTTTTTCAAGGCTAAAAAGTAGTATCGACCTTGGAGTCCTAGAAGTAGCTTTAATGTGGCGACGTCGTCCTGAACCATGTTCATATCGTCACGCGCTGATTGCCGGGATTTTTTACCACGCTCAAATATAGTTAATAATATCAGTGAGTCTCAGTGGAGAATAAATATTAGTACTCTGAATGACGAAGTCTGAACGATACACACATAGGATGACATAGGATTCGTCCTGCTATCATTGATCAGACCAGTTACAGCTTTAGTCAACACAATAGTTACAATACAACAAGATAGCCAGTATACAGAGGGGAGGAAAGTTGAAAAGGTGTTTGTCCAGTTCTAGTCAGGCGCACCGATGTCCATGCTCCACCATAATTCCATATTGTATTCGAAAGCAAATGACAATCCCAAGAAACGCCAAAGCGGTCCGAGGCAATCAACCTCTAGCAATCCTGTTTTCTGTGCCTCTTCCAGTCGAACTAGTTTCGTTCTCTCCAGCTCCTCGACTCGCGTAAGGAAAGCGCGTTTTGTGCTATCAGCGATCCCGACGTTCGAACTGTCCTGCGCCCAACGCTCGGGGTTGATGACCCGGTTAAGCGTCTTATGCACAGCATCGAGGACGTCTTTGACGGTCACAAAATTCTGGCTTAAGGCATGCATCGGGCGCATGCGTGCCTCAATGACGCAGTCCAGATGCGCATGCAAGAATATAAGCATGCGCTCCTGTGGTGGATGACAGGCTGGTTGCAGAAGATCGTTGGCATTCAAATGCGTCCAGTGTACGCCGCGTACGCGCTTCCGGACGCATGTCTGAGGAAGACGCAAGTCAAAACTTATGAGACTCCGGGATCCCTTGGCGAGAATAGAGGTAGGGAATGCTGTTTGGTCGGATTTAGTAAACGTAGACAACAAGAGAAGGGATGCTCACGGCGGGTTGCAGGTGTAAGCAGATTCATACAGGAATCCTTGCCATCTTTGAGTGGTTGACCGTCCACTTCGTCGATCGGCTCTTCACGGATGGAAACATGCCTTTCCGACGCCTCGTCCTTCTGGAATTCAGGTTTTGCTTGTGTTGGATCCAAGTGAAGGATGTCGTTGATCGATTCAGCGAGTTTCGGGCTGGAAACCAAGCATGCTGTAGGTGAACCTACTAGACTTTTCCTCCGGTCGCGTTTGGCTTTGTCCTGCCGCTCGGGGTCAAGAGATGATAAGACTTCCCTGGCACCCCCGGTCCCCGAATCGTGTGACGAGATGGCAGGGTCATAAACTAAACCGGTATCATGAAATATACGGTAGCTCCGGTTTTTTCCAGCCGTTCCTGGCTGAGATTTCGTGAGAGTTTGGCGCTGGAGTGATGGATCAGCCTGTGGTTGGCAAGACGTCATATACAGACGATCGAGTTGATATAGCCTCGAGAGAATCTGTTTGATTGTGACACGTTCGTCTGGGTCGGTCTTCCAACAGTCCTCGCAGATTTTCCAGACGCTCTCCAGAGCCGGCAGCTGTTCAACAACGGAATCCGGTCGAGATGGAAGCTCGCCACGTATGATAGCAAGTATCACTCTTTGATCTGCTTTGAGGTGTGCGTAAGGACGCTGTTTTGAAAGAATTTCCTGGAGACGGGTTAAGTAAGCTATGCACTCAAAACGACGCGCTGATAAAAGATAAAAAAGAGTACATAAACGGTCATCCCGTACGCCCAGATGTCTGACTCTTTGGTGTGTATGGGGTCAGTATCGCTGTCGATCCCGAATAGCTCGATAGACATCCATCGGGTGGACCCTCTGATGGATCCACCATACGCAGTAGATACGGAAAATGTTTGTGAAGATGTAATCATACGCGATATTCCGAAGTCGCAGATCAAAGGCTGTCCAAATTGGCCAATCAACACGTTATCCTTGAGGCGTATTTGTTACTCAGATGATTTACGTAGTAAGCTTTAGAGGATACTCACAGCCTTAAGGTCCGAGTGTATTACATTCTGGCTATGAAGATAGTCTAGTCCCTTCGCAATGCCGAGTACCTAAACGTGTATTAGTTTTTTCAAACCAGTGCAGAAACAAGACTTACAATGATTCCGATATCAGTTCCTGGATTGTCCCTCAGGAAGTTCGTGACAGTCCCGTTTTCGATCCACTCGGAGATCAGAGATGGATAAGCACCTTCTAACATGTAGCCTATAAGAGGCAAGACGTTCGGATGGTCAAGCCTCGACCAAACGTGTATTTCCTTCGCAAGAAACTTCGGAGGACCAGTTAGCGAGTGTAGGTTTAATCTGTTTCGCCGATTGAGAAAAGTTTCAAGGATACCTTTGTGAAGACTCGATCATCGTGTAAGTGTATCCGGAGACGTTTTATAGCGACCTTGACTTTCCAAGCATGGCCAGGTAAAACCGGACTTAAAGTTCCGATGAAAATGTCACAGTATCCTCCGTGTGCCTTCATGACAGCACCATTTGAGACCACGCGTCCGGTGAGATCCAAATGACTGAGTTTTGAAAGAACTTTGCGGAGTGCGTCCTCGGAGCTCCGAGAAAAACGCGACGTTGACATCGTCACTTCGCCTTGGTGGCCGCTGTATAGAGCATTGGACAATGGGGTAGGATGTCGCAGCGCAGATATCGTATCCGACGCAAGATCATGTTGCCAAGAAGGTGTACTCTGAGTCGCCACTGGCTCAGCTTCTTGCCACCGTAAAAAGCCGCCGGCAAGCATGAGAGCTGGTTATCGCAACAACCGATGCTTGGACGGAGCACGCCCTTGCAGACGCCAGGCTAACGGAAATGAGGTTAACGGAACTTGAAGGTGTGACTCGGAGCGCCAAGGCGGGCATGCCGTCCGTAACCCAGGGTCAATTCTTTCAGGGACTCAATAAGGTCCGAAGTATGATATGGCTCGGCAAAAGAGTGGGGGAAAAGTCGCTATCAGTCTGACTCTGGCACAACTGTACTGCAGTGTCTTACTTTAGCCTGAGGCTCATGGCAGAACATGTTGAGGTTGTTGGCCAACAAAGCGAAGGGAGTGACGGCATTCACTGCCTATCAAGTAATATTACATTGCTGTTGAAAAAACTCGAACAGATGTCGTTGGCACTAACTGGCATGTAGTAGGCATCACACTATACGAGACCAAAATTGACGTCCGGCGGAAGCCTTTCGATGTACACATTGATTGTATACCAAAAACCTTCAAAGATTTAAAAAAAAAAAAAGGGCTTTGAGTCGCTCATGATATTTCGAAGGTGGCAACAGCTGCATGCGAATTTTGGTCATGTTAAGGGGGAAAAAAAACATTACAGTAAGTTAAAAAGTTAAAAAGAATATACTAGCTATGTATCGTCGTACAAGTTATACATGCGACGTGTCCGAGCATCCCCTAATTGAATTTCAATGTTTCCCACCACCCATACACAAATCTCGCTCCTTCTCTTGTACATTCTGGCCGTTACTTTGAGCGCACTAAAAGCTTAAAATGATGCGGATCTCCATCCTCCGCCCTTACAATTCCTCCAAACCAGAACTTGTCTCCTAAAAGATCTACCCTCTGCACTTCATTGAAGGGCAGTGCTTCGCAACGACGTATGTACGCCGCATTAGCAACACTTTTCTTGTCCCTAGATAGGTTTGCTTTCTCCGTGCTCGTCATCGGTGTTTTCAAATTCTTGTACACTGCGTAGAGTATGTCTCCGACAGTGATGGAGTACTCCAACTTGACGACGATTTTCCACGCGTGAGCGAGCGAGCGCAGATCAGGACAGGTGATCACCATTTTTGACAATCCTGGCCTTGTGGCCTTAAATGAGAGGACCTCGCCTGAAAGCGATGGCTTTTTCGCCTCCCATCCTTGGCTTGGAGCGAGTGGCGAGAAAGTGGGCGAAGAGAGGTCGAGGTGGACGTAATGCGCACTTTTGAGGAACCGGTTGATTTCCACTAGCGCTAGATCTCCTTTCGGGTTGTAAAAACGGTTTAGTGTCGGAAATGGTGGTTGCCAGTAGCAAAACAATACCTTGTGGAACTATGCGCGGATCAACGTACCGCTGTCGAAAGTACGGTGGATGGTTTAGCACAGGTGGTCTCAATAAAAGCCACGGGTGCGCGCGGTGATCAGGAAACACGGGTACCGGAAAGTACCCTGCATCTCGTGGGTGAGGGTAAAAGTAGACAAAGCCGCTGGGATGCATTGAAGAGAGCACGGAAGGTATGCGGGGTGGGAGTGGAATACGATGTTGGTTTTTATAAGGAGACCGACGTCGACGTTGCTGTCGCCCGAAACTCAGTAGGTGTGCCCGGTGGTAGGCCTGTAGAGACGGGTCCAATGTATCAACGAGGTATTTATCGAGTTGAAGGATATCGCCAGCACCGCCCGATGATGACTTCTGCCTAGGCCCAGCCTGTGTCCAAAAGCTGTAAGGACGTGCATCAATTTATTATCGATGTGGCTCATTTGAAATAGGCAAGAGGCAGGCTGTGACCAGCGTGGAAGTAGCGATTGGCGCACCTGTAGTTGGAACAGGGAAGCCGGTGCTTCGGATGGCGAACACCTCAGGATCAAGAAGTTTCGGATTGCAGCTCACGGGCGTTACGGTAGTCCCCGGGCCCCACGCAGCAGTTATTATTTCTAGTTTTTGCTTGTCTCGTTTATGATTTTCGCAGGAGGGCATGCCGTTTTTACCAGAGTAGGAGTGCACGATAACTTCAGCAAGATATATAATCTCCCAATTTATCGGGTGTTATGTATATCCTGCGAAAATGGCATAAACGGTGCCTGCAACGCCTAAAATAATAAGGTTTACTTACGGACGCCGCAAAACCCGTCCCCTGACTTCCTGTGGAAGGGAGTCTGGCACCGCCATCACTTTACGGTAACAAAATTCGGAATTGAGTCGACGAGCGCTTCACAAATGCTTCGGATCGTACACACTATGACAAAGTTGCATTGCATAGGGCCACCGGATACCATCCGAAGATTTTGGAGGCCGCTTTTGGTACACGGAAGTCGGTAGCCTGGGATGTCCGTGACAGCTCAAGCGTCTCGCCAGACGCTGTGGAGCCAAGATCCGGTTATAATTGGGGCATCGTCCGTAGAGCAATAGATCATGGAAATTTTGATTTTAGAAATTGCGGGCTGTGTATGTCGAAAAGGCGGCGGGCGAAAATACGGGGGAAAAAAAGGTCGCACATGCAAGTTCCAAGTCGGAAGAGTGTATACCAGCAAGGCGCCGCGGTTATAGAGACAACCTTACCGCAATAAGGGTTACAGACACCACATGAAGAAATGCGCGCACAAAAATATCATCTCCAATCATGTTGATTCGCAGGACCGCAGGGGCACGTAGGCCAGGTCCATATGCAGAAGACGGGAGTTGTATGCTGATGGTTCTGTAGTGCCGACAGTGTACAGAACCGGATTGCTGTGGACACTCATACAGAAGACCAAGTAGATTCTACGGGCGACACGGGCTTCTAAGGAGCGCCTCTCACATGGCTTCTAGCGTTCCCTGGTCCTCGGGTTTTCCCTCAGTGGCGAAGATTTCATTGGAAGAGTGACCTCGATACGATAGATCCGAGAAAAGCAAACTTTCGGTTTGTGAAATGAACGCATCGCCAGTGCCAGTGGTAATACCTTGGAGTTACTTCCATGCCGTCCTACTAGTTGGGAAGGGTGTTGCATTCCCTCTTTCTGGGACGGTGCTGTTATTTGATCCGAGCAATCGTAATGAGAATATGGTCGAAGATGGGTTCACCTTTGCACAAGTAGCTAAGTGCCCTAAGTGCCAGATGCTGAAGCCTATCCCACCGGTAGGCGATTGGAACTATCACTCTTGAACCCGGCCCTGAAGTTGGACCTTTCGGCGGATCCGAGTTGATTTCCATTCTGGATTACTTGTGACATGCATCGATGGCCTTTGGCCTTCGAGCTCATTAGTAGTCCTAATCATAAGCAAGATTAACTACGAAGGATATGAATGGGCTTTCGATGTATTGTGTAGAGGTATATTTCTGACCGGACATCTTTATAGCCGAGTGTTCTTTCAACAAGAGTGAGTTTACATATAATGTATTTTATTAATTACCAATTAGGCAAATTTGTAATGTCACATTTTGCCATGCTCCGAGTCGGGCAAACGCAGCATGCTCGTCTCTTACCTCTATGACGGCCAGTGATTCGGTCTTCAAAATCCACTTTGTTGTCTTTTCCGACCGTCTCTGCGCATAATTATGCGTTGGGAAGCAAGGTTTTATGTCCGGGGACAACTAGAAAACTGAAAACCGTACAAAGACCAAGCAGGCACCTGTTTTTAGTATGCTTCAGTAATGACCATTGGTACATTTTGATAAATCACTGGATGGATAACCCCGAAAGCTGTCACTCGTGGATCCGCACAACATCTTTGCCAAGTTATTAATCGCAGATTTGAAGGCTCGTGCAGATTATTGTCATTACGAGCTTGCGCAAGAGGAAGCAATGAATTTTCGGGATGAACTCTCGGCGCTGCTTGAAGGGGGTTCTCGGATATCAGCACGTTCTTCATAAGTATGTCCACGGAATCTCCATGCTTAAGATCTATCTTATCTTTTGAATCGTGTTGAATGGACCATGGTAGGTGGTGAGCATCTTGTATTTTCTTCAACGGGGTGGCTCACGTCTGCGTGGCTTCACGGCAGTCCCATTTTTCTCTTTGAGCAACTCCTGCGTGTGGCTCTGCGTGGCACCGCAGCGAGCGACAGTCACCCACATCCCTGCCATATATCCCCTCAAGGAAACTCCCGTATTGCACGAATCATCTGACCAATCCAGCTTAGCCGTCCTATCTCGTACCCTGCGACAACCCACACGAGTTATTAATTAGGGGCGCGCTATCTGTCGACTGCGCTATCTACTCACCGGACCGTGACTCGTCGGGCGCCTGTGTCGATATAAAAGAGCAACGAATCGGTGCCCCAATCGAATCTGCTATCTTGCGTCCTTGACAGGTCCACCAACATGCTCTTCCGCTCACACTGTTGTAATTCGGATCTGGTGCTTGGATGGCCGTGTGCTGTCAGCTACTTTACGTCTCTGGTGACCATAGGGCTCAGAATAGCTTAATTGATCACGCCGCAAGGATAGTGTGACGAAGAGGGATTAATTGTGCGTTGAATTTTCATACAATTTCGTGCGGAGAGAAAAACGAAACTCCCGACTGACTACATTATGCGATTACAATTAGGAATAAAAAAGATCATTGAAAAGGTTCATCGAAGGGGTATGAAGTTCGGAAATAATATGGATATCGGTACAGTGATTTGTGTTTTTTTGGCAACAGTGGAAAGATGGTACAATAATTTATACAACAGCGTCATAGTGAATTATTCATGGGCGTGTAAACACTGCTTGCCAGACATCACCGTTCGGTCCAGCGGGTGTGAGTGCGCAGAATTGTGTGTTGCCCGCCAGGACATCCAGACGCAACATGCCAGTCTTCTTGATAGCCGCGGCCTCCTTCGCATTGCCCGAGGCTGCAGCGGCGTCATGGCGTTTCCAGTAGGCCTTTGCGGTTGTGCTCTGCAAGTCTTTGGGGAATACGCGGAACTCCTTCTCGGACACAGGAGTGTGGATGTAGTGGCGGACGTCTTCGAGCACGTCTCCGACGGTGATGGTTGATGCGGAGCGAGAAGATGAGGAGCGTGAGGACGAAGAGCGTGGCGAGCCATCCCTTCGCAGCTGGATAGGCTTCCAGAGTGGCGGGAGCTGTGCGATATAGATGTCCATGCTGATCATGGCTGGCGACGTGGCGGCGCTACTGAGGTCAGAGGGGAGAAGCGCGGCAATTTCCCTGCCCTTTCCTTTGCGTCCTGCGTGGGCCACCGGGGTCGCAACATTCCAGACTAGCGGCGTCGACTGGGAGCGTACATCAAAGAAGAGCGGATTTACAGCCACCTGCGGCTTTGCGAAGCCGTGTGCGGGCGGAAGAGTGCGGCTGGGGAAGCTCGATGCGGAGGGTGGTGTGCTTGGACCAGAGTCATTGTCTGGGAGGGAGTAGTCCGACCATGAAGGTGAGGGCGTGCGTGGCGTGGTCCGTGGAGAGTACGTGTACATGACTGGCGACTCGGAGAAGTGGACGTGCTTGCTGTGGGTGGACATGGTACCGGAGGATGTGGTGAGAGGCGAAAATGTGGATGTGGAGTCAAATGTGGTGGTCGATGACGAAGAAGGCTTTTTGAGTGCCGGACGCAATGTAAGCTCGGGATGGAGGCTCTTTGGTGGTGGAGAAGCCAACGTGAGGATACAAGGATATATGAATGAATGTTCGAGGTGTTCAGGCCCGCTCTTGGTGGTAACGACATCGCATATGCGGCTGGCTGCTTTATAGTATTCCGTTGTTGGTCGTTGCGCAGCCTTCTCCTGGCGGAATTGGGTTTAAGGAACCCCAAGTGGGCCTTCCGGGCGCATCTCCCATCACGACCCTGCATGCGGCACCGATTTGGATAGGGCGGTGACTGCGGTGCACGGTACGCCACATCGTCTATGGAGATGTGTATTGGAAGCACACGACCAAGAAGTAAACAGTAAACCCGCGCAACCTGGTCCCATCATGATAAGGGTTACGAGCTCTGCAGATGCGCATGCAATTAAGCCCTCCCAGCCGACAGAGATGGCGTCGCCGTTGCGAGTAACCCCCAACACAGCCGGTCGCTTGGAGCCTCCTTCCTTTTTGGGACGTGGTTTCCACTCCGCGGTCGGCTGCTTTGTCCTTTTCGGGCGCTTGACTCGGAAAAAGTACAAAAAAAAAGTGCACAAAAGCATTCTTGTCCTTACGGCCCGACGCTTTTGCTGGGTGAACTGTTTTATTATCAGTCTATTGGCACGATGCTTAGACCTCAGATTCGCTTTTGTCCGGCCGGTGACCACGCAGAAGGATCATAAGCGCCCAAGGCGCTGTGGCTCCTATTCGTGGGCGTCTAGAGATGTATACCACACCGCCTGGAATTCAGGGCAGCCGTGCATTTTAAATTCGCTGTGCAATCCGGCGTGCCGCGGGACCTTCAAAATCTGCCGACGTGTCCATAATCAGGAGGCCAGGTTCCACACAGGATTTTGACTCATTGACAAACATCCGCGTGCTATTTTAAATGACTTGGGTGGTTGCCGATGACTTGGCTGAGCTTCTTGGGGCGCTAACTGGCACACTGACTCGCTCAATAAGGAAGGGTCGGTGGAGCTGAGCAAGCGAGGGTTCCTGATACACTGTGTCTCATTCGGACGATCGCTCCCACCCATACGCCACTCGAGTTCCTGCATCCTGTCGACCTGCATAGATGCTATGAGAATGTGCCAGGATACTTTCCGCCCCAGCGGGGCAGTTATGTCATACATCGGAATCTACCCCATTGCGACTTCACCGGATGATGCGAACCGACTGCGGGCCTTCTAAACCTCAGTTTCTCCAAGCGCTCAGCTAACCTTTTCAACCTGGTGTATGCAAAGTCGTTCTAATTTGGGCTCAGCTGCGGCGTGATACGGTTTTTGCGCTTTTAATGTGGAGATCGGCCGGCCGTTGCGGCGGACCGCCACCTCACACACAATATAGTACTCTTCCTCGTGGGTGATCACAGCACACCTGTGTGTAATTCACGACTAATGCGCGGTGAACTATGTTGGGATCTACCTCGAGGCAAATCTCTGCAACGACCGTGGCCATAACCATTGATTAACTCCCGACGCTTTGAAGCCATCGTTCCTATTTCGGTCTCCTCATTACTTCCCTCCGCATGTGCAGTGTCCGACTTCCGACTTCGAGCATCGGTTGGTCGACCCGCTTCAGTTCATCACATAGATTGGATCGTCTTATTTGGCACTCTGTCGGCTTTGGGATCTTGCTCGTCCCTAGTGTAAATTTTACTTCCGCATCATAGCCGTAGCATCGATATGCTGGCCAAGCCATCGCAGTTCCGCATCTTTCCCAAAACTTATCTGCTGCGCCCATATTGCCGCCCCCCCAATTCTCCGACGACAACTCGCTCCCCCATATTAAGCGGTTCAAAGTTTCATACTTATTACTTATTCGCCCAAGACTGATGCATCCAAATCCGTGCAACGATCGCCATGACAGACATTAATTTCCAATAGCACATTTCGCCTCCGTTCTGCTGGCATCAAAACCACATGATACCCCCCGCGCGTCGATCTCAGCGCGCCCACGATACATCGCGCCCTTCGATCAAAGTGCGGGGATGATTGTTAACGGCTGATTACCATCTATGCTCGTCGCTACGCCCGTACTTCGATGAAGATATTGTTTGGGCAGGCAACTGATTCCCCGGGCGTAGCTTGCTTCGGGCATCGGGTGATTGCAAAAAGTACCTCAACGACCTGTCGAGTTCGTGCATCGGATGTCTTTGCGCCCACAGATGATCAAGGGAAGATGTTGGAGGTCAAGACTATCCAGGGACTCTAACTACAGTCAAACACCGTCGTACCTTTGCACCAACTCCTCGACTCCCATTTCGTGTCTGTTCATCAATCTTTGCTGGGGTTACTCCTGAACTTGAGCCCATGCGCTTCTCGTTTGAGATCCCGTGTGCTACTCAAGGTCTCGATCACGTGTTTGAGCTCGCTCGCGTCCCGTCAGTGTGGTATCGTGATCTTTGCTATAAATATCAGCCATCCGTGAAGTTTAAGTATGTACGTTGCTGAGGGTCTTGGACTCACATCTAAATTCCTTTTCCTTTGCTTAGGGACCATCTAACAACCTTTAGATGCCAGTTTCAACGTTTGTACAATTTTCTGATGATGTGAATGTTTATCAGTATCACGTCTTTGCAAGGTTTTTGACGGAGGCCGACTCTCCCATCGATTCTACACCCGTATGCAAGATGACGTCACCCGGATTCTAAACCGCGCAACACGCTGACAAATAGTTTATCTGTCTGTGGGCTCAGTAAGCATCTAGAGCATCCGACTCGTTGCGAACATATATACGACCCCTGCTTACTGTGTGCGCTGCTCAGATCCGTCTAGAGCTATGGCCGCAACTCTCCCTTCTACGCAGTTGGGCGTCCTTACGGACAAGAACTCGTCCACGCTCAAGACTTTCCCTGTGCCTTCACCCGGGCCGAATGAAGTCCTTGTCCAGAACGTTGCAGTTGCTTCCAATCCGAAGGACTGGAAAAAGCCACAAGATATCGAAGGGTACGCAACTATCGAGGGAAACGACGTGGCAGGTACGATTGTGAAGGTTGGGGATGGAGTGACGGAGTTCAAGGGCGGCGAACGCGTCGCAGCTTTCACAAAGATGGTAACAAAGGATAGCAAGGTACGCCTCTTCGCGGCCCGATCATCTGTGGGAGTAAGCCAAGGGCTGATTCTTACGGAAAACAACCTATTTTTACGCAGTTCGGAGCTTATGCGCAGTACAGCGTCGCGCCTGCGTCGACGACGTTCCCCATTCCTGAGTCAACTTCATATGAGGAAGCATCGACTCTGCCGCTTGCGGTGATGACCGCAGCGGTTGGGCTCTTCAGGGCCCTGGATATCCCGGAGCCGCCGTCCTCGGGCACCGGCTCTTCGCAGGGTGAGGACCCTTACGCCCTTTATGCGGTGGAATGAACTCTAAGATCTTTGTAGAAGGGATTATCATTAACGGCGCCTCGTCTTCTGTCGGCGCGTTCGCCGTCCAGCTGGCGAAGCGCGCGGGGCTGTTCGTTGTCGGCGTCGCCGGCTCCTCGAAGGATTACGCGACGGAACTTGGCGCGGACGTCATTGTAGATTACCGGGAGCATGAAGGAGCCGACTTGGTCCGTTTTTGCGAATCTTCCGGGGGTTCCCAACCCAAGTATCCTGATTCAGGTTGCTTATTTAACTTTATTTCCTTCGATTCCACTGGGATCTAGGAAGCAGCCTTGATCGCAGCTGCCTCGGGGCATAATGTGCCTTACGCATACGACGCTGTGACTCTGGACGGCTCAACGCTGCTTCTCGCGCGCGTCATCGCCAAGACTTCCGCGACCGGTAAAGGGAAAGTGACCTTCGTGCTTCAGCTGAGCGACGAAGACTCGAAAAACCTGCCACAGGGGGTCACAGCGACACGTACGAGCGTCGGCACTGCTTATGGGGTGAATGAAGAATGTGAGTCTGAGACGCGTTTCTTTCCGTGATCTTTGTCCGTTTGGCGCTTGCACTGATTGCTTCTTACATGGCCCGCCACCGCAGTCGCTGCGCGCTTCTACCGCCAGATTTCGAAGTGGCTCGTACCGTCAGCCACCAATCCGGTGCCCTTCCAGGCTAATCGCGTCAAGGTTATCCCCGGTGGACTCGCAGGTGTCGAAGAAGGACTGAGTCTCCTGAGGAGCGGAAAAGTCCATGCGGAGAAGCTGGTGTACCGGATTTCAGAGACGCCAGGAATCCAAGGATAGGTTATAATTGGACCGTCAATTGCCGATTTTCGCTTCCACACAGTTTTGGAGAAACAAAAAAAGGAGATTAAAAAGAAGGATTAACTGTATAGTAAGATGAAGTATTGTATTCGACCATGTACAGTGTAAAATGAGAAAATATGGTATATAGTGTGAAAGTCCGCACATGAGTACATACTATAATTATACAAGTCCACAAAGACGGAAGAGCTGGTATCCAATACATCCGGTACACTATCGGAATTAAAAAAACAGACTCAAAAGGAAGAAACTAAACCAACTGAGTAGGAGGCATAAATCCCATAGACAAGTACCAAGTGCCATCGGGATTGTAGCCTAACCAGGTTCCCCAGTATACAGTATTGCCCTCGAGGAGATCAACACGCTTGATACCCTGCGAGAAAGTGTAGTCATACAAAGCAGCGGAGTTCAGACACCGGCGGTACATAGCGTATTCGATGCTCCTGCATTGCTGTCTCCCACCCGTAGCGGAGATGGCCATATAGTCATCGTGGCTGATCGGCTTGTGCAGGTAGTTCCAGACAGCCTGGAAGACGTCGCTCACGGAGACGGCCGACCCAGACGACTTCTTGACGATTACCGGGCCCCAAGTACTGCGCATGCCGGGGAGGTGCACTTGGAGGGTCGCAGCAGAGGGGTCCGTCGCTGGCTCCTTGAAAAAGTCTGTACTCGCGAAGTCGACAATCCCGCCCCGGCCTGTCACGCGACGGATCCGGTACGGCGGCTCGACGGCGGCGTCCCACAATACGTGCGGCGCGCCTGCGTTGCGTGCGTTTGGCGCGAGCCACGGCGAGAGGAAGACACCTGGGCCCGCGTATGGTGAGCCGAGGGGCACCGGGCGGCGCGTGGGCGTCCAGAACGGGTCCGTCCCGGGAAGCGGATGCCCGCCTGTGATCTGATATGCACGCGCCATCTCGAACCCGGGAGTTGGGATACCCCCGCCGGGCGTGCGCCACGCCTGGGCGGCGCCGGCACCGCCCGCGTGGCTCCAAAACTGATGGGCGGGTATCTGAGGATGGGGAAGCGGGTGAGCGACCCAGGGGTGTGGCGTCCACTGCAGACGCCCGCCATTAACGTCGTTCCATTCCATGAGATCTGGAAGCCGGTCTGGGACTTCAGGCGCGCTGGGCCAGACGCTTGCGGGGGTTGTCACTGCGATCAGCGGCGTCGGCATGGGTTGAGGATAGAAGTGAGGAGTGGCGTATACTGGGGCGACGGGGTCTTGTGGGAAGTTGTGGAAAGGCATGACCTGCGATCGGACGGGATAATCTTGTACGCCGGGGCGCCTAGGAAATTTCCAGCCTGGGGGTGCCTCCCGAGGGAGTCTCCAGTGAGGAAAAGATTGCAGCCAGCGTTGAAACGCGTTTTGGTCCGATGCAAAGGAGCCATCCGCCTGCGGTAATGGGACTGGAGAACGATAATATGAGTGGCCGGCAACCGGGACGGCGTACGCATAGGGCGTCGGCTGATAGTAACCGGGAGAACAGTAGTCGTGTGCGAGTCCGGCATGTACGCAATGGGGCGTTGAGCAAGTAGCAGGCAAAGGTTTGCCACGCGAGTCCGAGTCAGGAGTTTTCTTTGGTTGAGGTCGTGGACGCAAATAGGTGGCACCGGTAGTTGGATCGACGAATCTTTCCACGTCAAACGGGCGATCTCGAGGTGGGATGATGAATCTGCTCGAAAATCAATGATCTGAGGCTGGGGTACTAATCATAGAGGAAACCCACGTCATGGTGAATGTATGTGACGGAAGATGTGAGGTGGATGCTTCAGACTTCTTGCAGAGAGAGAAAAGTGAACGTAGCCAGTCTTTATCGATTTTACCCAAGGACAGCAGCAGTGCAACAGTAGAGTTGTTCCTCAGAGAGGCCGACAAATTGGGTGGACGGAGTAGTCACGTTGGGTACGCAGAGTGGCGAGATGAGTCGGCAGGTGGTACAGCCTGAGATTAAGAGGCGTTTGCGTCCTAGGCTGAGAGGCCCAGCCTCGACAAGAACGGGGTCGGAGAAACGGATAGGCGAAAAGCAATCTAGTGTACGCGTCTACAAATGTTATATATGGTACTCGGATCGCGAGCCTGATCAGAGACCTCACGAAAACTCCAGAGGCATAAAGGGAATAGACGCCAAGTACCTAGCGATGACTTATAATAGCCTTAGCCAAAGACAAATTACACCGAGAACAAGCACGGAAGGGCGGACATTTCGGGGCAAGCAGAGCAGATCGATAGCAAAGGTGTGGGTCCGTGAGTTTTGCGTTGTGTGTGCTCTTGTTCGCGCGTAGTCTCCCAGAGCAAGTGTTTGTTCTCCGAGGGCCTGAGCAGTGATGTGTTTCTCGAGCGGCACGCACACGTCGGAATCTACGGAAAGCGCTCGCTAGCCTGGAAGTTCGGGACAAGTCAAGGCGTCACTGGGCTCGAAGTCGTTATAAGCGGAGAGGCGCTGTTCGACCAGTGCAGGAACCCTAATGGAGGATGCAGATACCTCGCCGGTGTGCCGCGGAAGCAAAGGCGATGATTTATGAAGCCTGGGCCTGCAGACCGAAGGTTGTTTTCAGGAGCAGCGAGCGCCTGAAGAACGGCGAGACGATAGCATCCGAGGCGGAGGACCATAGCTTGCCAGTCGAGGGCACGGCCGCGCGGGCCCTAAGCGGCTCGAAGCGGCGTCTGAACAGTCTTCCACTGATCCCACGTCCATCTCTCAGCCTTTGCCTCCGCTGGTATGATCTCAAGCCTCTGTACATTCTGAGCTACGCTGCGACCGACGCGGATGGTGAGGACGACACCACCAACTCCGGATGTATTTTTGTGCCGAAACTCGTCCGACCGCGTGCAGCTTGAACTCGAACCTTCGACCGAAACTTACTCCTAACTCTCCAAAGACAGTTTTCAGCATTTTACAATCTTATCAGGCTATCGGCCTTACTTGGATGGCTACTTCGCAGGAGATATACTCTTTCGGTATGGTCGTTCCAAATTGTAGGAGTGTATCGACAACCTTGATAGGAGTCCCCACTTACTCACTAGGCTGGGCCGTTGCTATGCTGCATCTTCACACAAACTTGTGCGTCTCCGCGATCAATCCAGGTCCCGTGCAATACCCCCAAGGCTGCCAGATATGGAATTGACAATGGACATGCTGCATTACGCCGTCGTGCACTCTTTTTCATATTCGTGAAAAGCGAGGCTATTGCTGAGACTAGCATGTGATGACGCGTACATAAACAAGTCTACTGCACAGGCTAATGCACATTCATCCTACTCCGCCCTCCCATCATGGACCCCGAGTCGCCCATGGACCGCACTGCACGCTGGGTACAAATGCATACCCAGCCGAGCTACCAACAACAAAACTACCGACAGTCGAGCCAGCGGAACCACAGTAGGGCTGAGCGTAAGGATGGGATGTCGTCGCAACAGTCATCGAGGACAGACCTCGGAGGTCAGGACCACGGCGTTGGTTCAAGTGGGCGTGCTCGTGCAGGACAATCATCGACTGTGTTCGCCGCAGCTGGCTCTTCGCGATCCAGCCAGAAAGTATCTGCTGCCGGGGCGGCCCTATCCTCGTCCATCCACCACCGCCCTCGCGCTCAGTCCAACTCTTTGCCACATGAGCACCCTGCGCATCCGCGGTTGAACATTCCTGCGTCTATGTACCGGAATCCTAATCTGCCTGCATTCGTGCAAGGACCTCCAGGGTCAGGCTACCCGATGTCGATGTCGTCGGCGCACCCTACGCACCCGTCGAGTGTTCGCGCTTCGGTCCCTCCTCCTCAGCCCGTTTTGATTCCGGCACCTCTTAATCCAAAGGTTCGTGTTTATAACCTTCAGTTATTTCGCTCGCATCTAAATTCAGACAACATTGTCCCAATCGTAATAGAAATCACGTCCGACTGTCCAAAAGCGTCGACCCTCGTTGTCCGGCGCGACTTTCGACCCTCCCCCCGAACGCTATCCTTCCACCTTTCGTCAAGGTCCAGAAAACACAGAACCTCGTGGCCAGGGTTCAGGGGACGGTCATCGCTCGCGCGCGCGTGCTGCCAGTGACTCACGCAGAAGTTTCAGATGAATGTGTGCGAGAACAACATTTCACCAAGCCACGACGCAACACGTAGGCATTCTCATGTTTTGATCGATCCATTCGTCCTGGACACCATTCCGTCGTCGTCTTTTTTATATTCATGCTATTCACCCCAAAAAGGCTGCAATCCATTTTCTCCGTCTTCTACTGGAAATCTCTCCTCATTTTTTTTCGCCTTTTAATCCCGTCTTGCTCCTTCGTATCATCTTATCTCATATCTTACGTGTAATGCTTGTCGAACCGCCCGGTCGCCAAATTCTAGCCTCAGCGCGACTCCCCTCCCCGTGAACGTGACCGCACACACGCGAATTCCTGGCAGCCATTTTAAGAACCTCAGTGCAATTGTCATAGAAGGGGGAACAATTATGTCGGCTTCTCTAACCTTGCTTTCGACTGCAGCTTTCTAGGACGATTATTGTTATCATTCTCCAGATTTAGTTCTTGTGGTTCTTACCACTCGAGGGCCGAATCCCAGGTCCTCTGCGAGGTAAGAACCAACCACTACCTCTCTTCTCCCTGAGAACATGCTAACTATGGGGGACAAACTCAGATTTCGAACGACCTACGTCTTTATCGATTTCCCGTCCGACGTACGATGGGACAGTTGATGAATCAGAAAGGCAGTATTATCGTCCACGATGACGGAGCCTCGAAAGTCGTCATAAGAAAGGGGACGACGTTCCTTCGGCTATTGTTTACCGTCATTGAGTCAGCAGTGTCTAGGGTCATCATGGTCGCCCGGCTATTTGGCCCTTGCACAAGAAAGTTAATCGCATCCCCATAAAGTCCACCCGCGGGCTACCCCTCTTCGACACCGGCGCTTACCATAAGAACGGCCGGATGGGCTTCATTGGGTCGCTGGCTAGACCCAGACCGATATCAGTTCTTTCAGGGTGCGGACGTTAGGTGGTAACTACGGGGAAGACTTCTGCACATCCCTTCCGAGTGTTTTTCTTAGCATACACTCCCCGGCTTCCCCTCTGTGGATGTACGCGACCATGCTGTTGGCGTTCTCGTTCTCGTTACAGTTACACGTAAAGGATGCAAGTGCGCGCAAACTGTGGGAGCTCATGCAGTGGGAACGGAAAGCAGAAGCCACGCAAGACGAGTGACTCATCCGGTCAGGCTCGTCGGGCCTAGAAGGAGCTCCTTAGTGTGAGGGGGCGACGCTATCCATCTAAGTTCTGTTCATATCCCACGAGACGCAAATCACCCCTATGTGCATTGTCCGGGCTCTCACTGGTGGTGACCGGACAGGGGTCTTCCTTTGTCCCTTCTTGACAGCTGTGTCTCCATATTATCGTGCTTTCGGGATGCTCAAAGTGCGCATTGCAGAAGGGGGAGGCGTATTCAATCCATGTCCTATTCATCGACGTCGTATGTATGGGACGCAAACGCAAACATAAATATATATAATGATCGCCATTCGGACAGCCGTATACCGAAGAACACAGTGTGAGTGAACAGAACAAAGTGAACCCAGAACAAACCTAGTGTGCAAAGGACCCGTAGCCATTAAAGAAAGGCCTGGTCTGTGCGTTAGGAATTGGAAGCGATCCACGACATGGTGGTCAACCCGACCGGAAAAGAGTAAACCGCCTGCGAAGCGCGGGTTCTGTCAGCCTATCACAATAGGTGCGGCAGGAAACTAACCGTTTGTCCTCGGAACTTGATGGCAGCTTTCAGCGCGTTGTCCCCTCTGTTCACATTCATTAGCAGCGTTCGGTAGCACACCGTGACCATGGTCAGTCAGTCATTGAAACATGAGCGCCCGCGAGCAAGGTCCGAGCGACTTACGAATTCATTACTACGAGACTATACCGCCCGCTGTTGGTAGAGCTGAATGTGGATGTGGTTTGGTTCGTGGCGTACGCGCCTACTGTGAGCGAGGATGCCTCGCCACCTGTGACCCCGACGCCAATGCGCTGGCCGAACGGCCCACCGGAGCTAAGTGGAAGAACGGCCTTCGAAGCGTGGGCTATCGCATAGTCTACGAATTTCACAGACGATCATAATTAATAAAGGCTCCGATTAAACCATATAGAAGTGCAGAAGGAGGTAATAAGCTTGAATATTGAGCGAAAGACGCGTACACTCTTGGTTCAGCTGCACCTGTCCACCCGAGGACGAGGATATTTGCACCACGCCCCGACAGCCGTTCTCGCAGCTCGTCGCGCCTGGCAGCTTGGGGTTTCCCTGTGGGTCGACGGCGATGTTCCACATGAGTCCTGACTGCGCCCAGTGCTGCAGTCCGCCGATGAAACTAAATGAAATGAAAAAAGGTCAGCAGTATGAAACGATTAACCTCACTGGACGTGGGGCACACACATGTTTTTCATGTAGAACTAGCACGGGTACAAAGTATGTTAGTACCGCCCGCCTGCCAGTGCTGCAGTGCTTATTGATCGATGTTGGAATTTTGCGTACCTGAATATCGTTCCACCAATCCGAGCCCACCGTGCCAGTGCATTCTGTGAAGTAAAGTTCCTTGTTGAGGAATGCATTATGGAAGTCATCCTGCTGGCTGACGTTCCCTGCATAACAGTGAAAGGCGACGCCTGAGAACGCGTCGGAGGCGCCGCTTTCGCGCATCTGCAAGGCAGTTTACGACGTCAGTGTTGGCTGGCGGAGATGAAGAGAACACGTCGGGACTTACGAGCTGCGTGGCGTAGGACGCCGCGTTGTCCCAATTGTGCTCATAGCCAATGATCTTCACACTTGTCATGCTGTTCGAGTTGAGCAATTGGCGCAGCGCCACGGCGACGGCCGCTTGTACTGAGGTAGTGTACTCGGCCGAAGGCAGCGATGGGTTGGAGCTTTGCGGCTCGTTCTGTTATTATGAATATTGAAACCAAATGGTAGAAGAATCGTACGATCAATATATAGAAATAAGTGGATAGAATTTGCTTACCTGAATAGAAATCGCATAGGGAGTAAATCCCTTCGACTTGAAACTCTGAGCGCTCTTAAAGAGATAATTAGCCACTGGATTTTACTGTAAGTGAGCATCGGGATTTGTCGTGGAGAAAACTAAAGCATGTACTTCGACTGCTATATTCAGCTAAGAAGTTTCCGCCATTCATCGAATTAGAATCTTTCATCCATCCAGGCTGCACGAGAGAATAAGTAAGCCGCTGAGCACAAAAGGGTAGGCAGATACCAGTACTCACAGGAGACCACGGAAGCAAATGTATTTTTGTTTCGTTGCTGATCGCCACGATATCTCCAAGTGTGGAGAAAACATACGATGGCGTCACGTCAATGCTAAAATTGGCATTCTGATTATCATTATAACTGTATACTGTGCGAAAAATAGACGTCACGTCGTGGCTTCAGTTAACAGAGTAATTAATTAACTCACCGCTAGGAGAGAAGTCAGAAGCGCCTAGGGGGACACGTATGTAGTTCATCCCGGCTGATTCCGCATTTGCCGACGCTGAAATGTCGGTTCCGTAATTAAGATTAGCTTTCATTTGCGAAAGCGACGACACTGCTTACTATTGAACATAGATTTGAGGAGCGAGTTATAGGTCCCCACGTCTGAAGCCTGGGCAAACATTTCAACACGCGGAAATAAGACAAGAGTATACTCAGAAATGCTGACCTTAAGGTTACTCAGTACGTACGCTGCCGAATCCGCTGCGGACCATGCAGCCGTTAGCAAAATACGGTTCTCTCATCTCATTCGGGATTTTGCGTACTTAGTGATGCTCCAAATCCGTAGATAGTTTGGTACACCTGACTATCATTAACGCTGATATCGACATCGCCAGTACCCGTAGTCGAAAAATTGACATTAGCAGATGTCGGGAGGAGTTTGAGGAGCGACTTCTGGTCAGAGGTGGTTTCCCACTGCAGAAGGGGAGAAGAGCAAAGATGGTATTAGGGGTTCAGTCCTGACATGGTAGGATACGAACGCACAATATCCTGAACGATTTGCGCAAATACACCCAAGCCTTGGGTCCATAACAGGACTGTCGCTGTGAGGAATGCGCGATTGAGATTTGGCGTGAATGCCATATTCCGAGTCCTGGAGTGTACCCTGGTAAGGCGACCACGAGTGTGAGAGGTCAGGAATGGAAAAGTATAGTATTTATTCCCGTCGTTTTATCGTATTTGTCTTGTCTTGTCTTGTCCCTCGCGACTAGCAAAGTGAACGCGTTTTTAAGGTCCATCTTCCCGCCACCTAGTTCGCGCAAAGACGCAAAGAACTGAACAAGTTCTCCGAAAACGCACTCAGAGCAAGCATACAGTATGAGGCCGCTACAACAATATCGACGAACACGATTTGGAGCAGAGTGAAGAGCGAAGCTGAAGGAAGGGGATGCTTGAACAGCAACTACAGCGCCAATACCAGAGAAGACGGGATGATAATCCAGAGCATGGAGCACTTTACTACATATCGGAGAAGTGTATTGTCGCCGTCAATGCAAAGTCTGCGCAGCAAAGTAGTTTGTTTTCAATGGCCGCTGCCCGTTTTCAGAAGGGGGAATGCATCGAGTGCAGGCTAGCTTTTACACATCCATTAAAGTCACCGGCCCCATGCGTCAAAAGATGTGGCGGTTGGCGGCGTCCCGTTTTTTCTCTCCGTTCGAGTATGATTCGTCGGGTTAGTAGTTACATGTATAGGTGAAAAAGAACACCAGAAGACCTGCTCCATAAAGAACTCCGAGCCAAAGTCCATGATCAAGACCGCCAGATCAAAACTCGCCAGATTCTTGCATTTCTCGGAACGTTTTGCGCAGGATATTGGGGAAGGCAAACTGGAACCGCTGTAGTTCTGTAGCCTGAGGGAGAACGAACCCAATTGCAAAGATACATTTCGATTCGTTATGAGTAGTCATCACGTGTTGGCATCGTATTACAAATCATATTACATTAGCAAGAATCGTAAGCAAGAATCGTAAGCAAGTGGTTTCAGAACTTGAGTTAGGTACTTCCGCCAGTATGAAATGGATTCGGGATAAGTAAACCAAAATCAGTGTTGGGAAAAGGTTCGAATGCAGGACGCAGAAAGAGCGTAACCAAGATATGCAATAGACATTTGGCGAATGGATGCGCGGTTAGAAAGGGAAAGTAGATCCGAGTCCGTTCGATGAGTTGGGTGAGCCAGGGCGCGTCAGGATGGTCTTCCGTAGATATAGGTAAGTGGATGATGGCGTAAAGCCAGAGGTGAGAAGTCTGTTTCGCGGAATCGCTCGTTCCTACAGCTTTGCAGGAGGAGTTGTTCTTGTTGTTGCAGACGAGTGCGCGTGGACCCATGAGATGCACTCATCGATGAATTTGTCTTTTACGCCGTTCGGTTCGTTATGTAATTCGTGGAAGCCCTCCTGCTCTTTGTTGAGAAACGCTATGGACTAACGGATATAAATGACTTACGGGATAAAGCGAGATCTTCTTGTCGGTTGATGGTGCTTCGTCGTAGAAGCGCTGGCTTGCGGCATGCGATGTCACCTATCAAGACAAATTAGTTAAGTATGATGAAGATGGAACGAATGAAGCGCTAGAAACGTACCTTATCGGCCGTTCCGTGTATGATAAGAAGCTAATTATTTTTGATGAGCCTTAAAATGACTATCAACAAAGAAGCTGATCACCGGAAGATCCTCAGGCCAATTCCTGCACTGCGTCTTCAGCAATGCTTCTCCCTAACAAAAACATCAATCACGTGAAAACCAAGGCAAATGAACGGTTGGAAATCACCCTGTTAAGCATGTCGCTGATACCCCGCAGTGTACCCCTCTGCTTAATTAGAGGGTCTTTGAGGAACGCCGCGCTGACCTCCTTATCGTGCGAAAGGTCCTATTTCCGGAGATGAGATGAGACGAGGCAAACCGAGATTGCGGGTTAAAATTAGTATGAGCGGGGGGGCGAGAATGCGCAAGCCCGAACCTCTGCTTTGACTTGGGCCGGGATGATCGTGTATGGTGTCAGTAGGCTGACTTTCCCGCCCACCCAACGGGCAATCTTCGGGGCAGCGCTCGTCTGCAATATAAGTGGAGAGGACGCAATGACGCCTGCGAGCGGCGTCTTCGTGTGTGTAGCAAAATCAAGAGCCACGCCTCCTCCCTGGTCGGTAGTTATTCAGGGGGAAGCCGATGAGCATAGGATACCGAAGACTGTACCATCGAATGGCCCATCACGAACAAGGGGAGACCGTCCCCAAACTCCTTCTTCGCCGCCTGTACTGCCCACTGCGCATCCTCCAGCTGGTCCTCGCCGCTGGTCTTTGCGAACGAGCTGTTTGGGCTGCGGTGCTCCCTGTCGCCGGCGGTACGGCCGAAGCCGCGCTGATCGAAGGCGAAGACGTGCACGCCGCGCGCCTGCCAGAGAGGGAAGACATGGGCGAAGCGCCCGATGTGCTCGATGAAGCCGTGAAGGAAGACAAGAATCGCTTGCGGCGTCGGTGCAGTGTACGTCCTGCAGTAGAACTGCGTAGCCTGTGGGCCGGCTAGCCAGTGCTCGTCGTAGGTGTTCGTAGCGTCAATAACAGTCATGGAAGAGGTACTTGAGGATTGAGACTAAACGAGTATTCCGGTCGAGACTGAAATGTGCAGCTTTATAACTCATGTGGCAATTGCGGTGCTCCGAGACTCGACCCCCGATTTCATCGGTCCTGACTTGTGAAACACATGCTATCCGCGACAAAAAGTAAGTAAAATGTCTTATCCGTTATCCACTGTCCTGCAATGTATGGGGCGGATATTCGTAGACCTATTGTCCCAATTCAAAGACTAGAACATACAAAAGTCCATTATAATGAAGAACCAGATTCGGAACTTGTACTAGGTCGGACTCTCAGAGTTCTATGAGCTTTTGCATAACCATCGAGCCACCAGGGGTTCTTGATCCGTCTGATGAAAACCCTATCAAAGGCAGAAGCAGCCTGTCTCACTTCCGACCCTCGCTTTTTTGTCATTTTCTGCTCATTCGTCTGAACATTGTCTCACACTACTGGTCTGTCTCTAGACTCTCTACCCGACACAAGCCTATGCGTTTCACTTTGTCAATCATACTCATTTTCTGAGAATTCCAAGCAGGCTACGTGTAGGAGAAGGCACACTACTGGCCGGCTGGCATCCGAAATCGACAGAGCGTTCACAAGTGTACTCCTAATAATTTGATGACGACCTCAGAGACCCCGTCAGATGCTTCCATCGTTACCCCTCCGTCAGGAGGTGACTTACTACGCTCCCTCCATGGGTTTGCAACCAAGTGCGGCCTACCTCCACAATGCTGTCTGACAAAAGAAGGCGCGATTTTGTGTTTCACTGAGTGAAGACGGAATTCACACTTGTTCTCAATGCGGATTGGTTGTCGACCGCCTCGCCTGGCAAGTGAAATCACACGAGCTGCCTATCACTTAGATGTGTCAGCATTACGACGGACGGGAAATACGCCATTTCCGTTACCAGCATCGTTGTCGTGCGAGAGTCGAATCAGACGTAGGTTGTGCGTAGTGCTGTATACGGTAGAACGAATCCGGGGGAGGAGAAGGAGGGTAGACTCCGGTGACAACGTCAGCACTCAGCGTATATTAGTATACACGCTGATCCCCCGGCTGTTCAAGTGGGTTTCGATATAAAAAAGGCATCGAGGCGTAGCAAAGTCAGTAGAAATACAAGGCACCATCGGAAATCGCGCCTGCTGCAGCTGTGGAACAGTTCCCCTTCTTCCCCCCCGTGTAGACGTACGTATGCACCCGAGTTAATACGGCGCTGCACTTAGAGCCCAGTACTGGATTGGTGAGGCATCTAGTCGGCCTTTATAAGTACCAAGATGACTTGGCCAATACAAAGGGTCCGCACTTTTGGCGGTGCTAGAAATCGGCCGTATCAAGTCGTCTCCAGCTTCGGTACAATGTCGAGGATTTCGAAAAGCAGCGGGGTTGCTCGGATAAGCTACACGGTGAGACGAAGTTGAGATAGGCCTGGGAGGCCAGTGCGCCTCTTGGGCTTGTGATCGGCTTTGGGTCGAGTGAGCACGGAGACTTGTCGTCGTTATGGTCCCACTCCACGTCCACAGGGGAGGCCTTTTGATCAGATATCAGATCGAGCACGATTGTTCGGCTTAGTCAAGTCAAAGACGAGATGGAGTGAGAAAGAGTCAGACTTCGTCGGATGAAACGCCAGTTCGAGAGGGTCGACTCTTGGAGTGAAGACAGCAATGTAAGCATAGAGCACCGTAGGCAGCCATGTACTGTAATGTTTTTGGGCCTTCAGATGCAGAGCCTAGAGGCAAGAGCGATACGATCCAGGCACCGAGCATGGTCGGTTTTGATTCACGGTGCCATCATGCGCATGGGAGCGAACAAAGATGGTAAGACGGCCTCGGTTGCCTGGACAGCCGCGCGCTCAACGGCCCCTACCTAGCCTACGACTCACCACCCACATCCTCTCTTCCTCCTCATTCACTCATTCTTCTTTCTTGTCTCATCCCTTTCTTCAGCTTTCTCGTCTCTGGTAGACTCGTTCATTCTTCGAACTCGCTCTTTTCCGCCCTTCGACATCCTACGACCCCCCGTTCCTACCCGAATATACGCTTTGAAGAGATCATGTTTCGTGCTATCCTCGTCTTTGTTTCTGCTCTCGCGCTCGCTGGTCAAGGTGTGTACTGAGCACAGCTGCGCGCAACCCTTTACTCTTCGTCAAGAGTAATTGAAGCACCTCTGACTTCCGAGCTATAATATTCTTGATAATAGTCTCGGCCCTGGGCTTCAACTTTACTGGAGTGCCTGCAAACATCACCGCTTCGCAGCTGCTGCAAGTCCCCTCGGGCCCCTATGTCACCAACTGCCAGTCCACATGCAACCCGCTGAACAGCACCATAATCGTGCGTCTTCGTCTTTTCCCCCCGCGTCCACGCCTCTCGGCCACGGACCACGATGCTGCCACCCCTTTGAGCCGTACTCACATGGTTATGATCGTGTTTAGGCTTGCGGAGATAACGATGACGCATGTCTGTGTGCGGCCAACGTCACGACGGCGCTCGTGCAGTGCGAGCAGTGCATGTTCAACACGCTCGTCTCGTTCAACATGAAGCAGCCCGACCCACGCGTGGGCACGAATGTCGGTCTTACCGGTACGTCTTACGTCTACCACCACCTATCTTTCTACGCAATAGACCACTAATATGTTGTTTCTCCCCGCTACGCTACGTTACGATTGAACAGCATACTCGGCCGCGTGTGCGGCGTCGTTAAACGCAACGATCCCCGCTCTCGCGCTCACGATCGCGCCGGACTGGGACGGCCCGACGGATATCATCCTCAACACGGGGCCAACCGTCGTCGTCGTCGGCTTCGGTGTCATCCTCGGCGGTTCTGCGCTCCTCATGTTGTCGAACATCTGAGCCCCCCACCCCTCCTTCGTCCCAGGTCTCGGGTTTCGGATCTCGACGTCTCTCTCACCCCTTGATGCATTTGGACCAGGCACGCGAGTTGGGGTTTCGGGCATATGTGTATATGTGGATGCGGATGCGGTATGCGGTGTGTGTATGCGGATGATGGGCGAGGGACAGCGGGTGATGATCGCGGCTGACAGATACTCGATGCTCGCCTAATGGGAGGGAGGAGGGGCGGCTAGACGGTTCCTTGATAGGCGCTGTGCGTCTTACCCTTTTGTTTTCCTCCCTTTCTTTTCTTACTTTATTTCTTCATCCATTATTTCTGGTCTGTTTTCTTGTTTCTTGTTTCCTGTTCTTGTGGTGAGAATGTGAGATGAGACCGATTATCCGAAGCCCGAGTAGCCCATTTGTGATGCCGATAGACATAATGAGGGAAGCGCGCCGCGTAGTAAGTACTGGTGAAAGATGCCGAAGGGCTGATTTTCCTCCGTACGTGTTGGGCATTACTGCCAAGTGTACCCAAAGTACGGGTGTGGTGTTATGGTTACCCCCGACGCCATGCATGCTCGAACACGATGATACACTCTTTCCCCGTCTGAGGCTACAAGCATCGATTACTTATAGCTCCGCGTAGATGTTCACCGGCAGGCTCAGGCTCAGGCTTCAGTGAATTGAGCTCTAGCACCCGAGTGATCAGCGCCTCAGTGCGGTATTTAACCGTAGGGCAGAAAAGAAGGGCAGAAGCAGAACAGCCAACCGTGACAATATTAATAGATAACAAGGGTCGTCAAGAAAATGGACAAACTTTCTTACTACTCCCGACGGCATAGAAACGGCTCGCGAAGGGGGCGATCCGAACCAGTGCCAGCCTGAGTGAACCACCAATCCGAGTCCGAGCCTGAGCCTGAGGTAGTAACGGTATCGCATCGGGGTATCGATGCTGTACTTTGACCGGGTTCTTCTCTCAGGCTCATAAACCGGCACTGCCTTGAACAGCTTCAAGTTGAAGCGCCCATGGCCATGCGACCGACGACCGACGACCGTTAATTATCGCGACTTAATAAATATAAACGTGTCCCACCCCCAGGTCCCGACGCGTTTTTCCCCCTCCGACTCATGTTGCACTGCATCCCGAGTCCCGAGAGGCGTCCGGACCGCCAATCGCCAGCGAGCACCTTCGGGGTTTGATTTAACTAGCAAAACGCGTAAATTAATGTGAAATACAGTGGTCAGTCCGTCGCGCGTCGCGGTAATACGATAAGCAATAAACGACTCAGACGTATTTCAAGCATTCAAGGAATATGAAAAATAAATACCGTGACTGCGGTCAGACAATTAGCAGTCAACCGTGAGCGCTAGACTGTATACAATAGTAGGCACCCGGGTCCCTGCGTCGTAGCGCTGAAGGGACGGACTCGGAGGTCATGCCGTACATTAATATTGCCAGTACTTCCCCCGAGAGTAAATTGCAATTTTTTTTGCAAGCCCAGCATCGCATCTTATAACACACGATTACAGTACTAATTTATTTACCGCGCTGTGCCGGTGTAGCACTAGCGCCTTGCGAAAAAAAAAAGATTTCGTTAGACACTCCCACTCCCTTACTTATGGCAGACTCAGGCTGGCCATTACGAATTTACGATAACGACATATAAGTATTGCAGACTGGACCCACGCACTGCCCAGGGACTCCAAGATAGAGAGAAGGAATTACAATTTACTGGTTATGTAGTTATGTAAAGCCCTGCCTTGCAGTTGCAGGAAAAGAAAAAGAAGAGTTATCACCGCGGTTCGCTAAAGAGTTCGTCAGTCCGATTGCATAACTTGAAGAAATCGCCAACTAGTCGCGCAGCCATCTCGTAAGTTCCGTGTACACACCGGTGACCGGATAGTGAAGCCGTGTTGTTTGAATTGCGCATGAGATGTAGGAGCATGACATACATACATGTATGGCTATGTATGTGTGTGGGTAAATTCCGTAGGTGTGGTATGATAAATCAAACACGCAACGCCCAATCCAATCCAAAAAAAAAAAGGAAAAAAAAAGAAGAATGGGCTGTTGATCCAACTCTAACTAGATTTTGCCAATGAGCAGATTATTGAGCATCTCGCGGCCGGAGATGCGCGCTGTCTCGTAGAACGTTGGGAAGTCGAGCGTCGAGGTGAGGATATCTGCCAGACCGAAGGGGAGCATCAGGGGGATCCAGCCTGTCGTGCGCGACTGATATTAGTACGAGTTGTTGAAGTCCATAAAAAAAAAAAAGTAACGCAGAACAACCGGGACACGTACCCTGGGCGAGCTCAAGGGCGAAGCATCCCCTGTGCATCTTATACTGCTTAACAGTCCCACGGCGAAGGTAATGCACATCTCCGGGTCGGTACACCTCCTTCTCCAGCGCACCAGGCGCGAACGCCCACTGCTCGCCAACGAGGATATTAAAGTAATCGTCCGAGGGGTGCAGCCCCGAGTGACCCTCAGTACCAAGCGGCGTCCCGAAGATGATGAGGTACTCCGTGATACTCGCGTGGATAATGTACATCGCGCCCATCGCGCCGCCCGCGTTGCTGAACACCCATTCGTCTGTGCGTGGGTTCAGAGCGAGCCGCTTGCCGTCGCGTCCTGCGGAGGCGGTGCCCCCGACCCCGCCGGTCTGTGGGTATTCTGCGGTGAGGTTCGCGACGATGTGCGTGATGATGGCCTGTGTGTCTTCCCCGTGCGCGTCGACGGCGCTGCGCGCTACGGCGTTGATGAAGGCGGGGTCGAACACGTAGAATTGGTGCTAAGGACGATATTGTCAGTACTCAGGTACCTTTGCTACCGCTGCTGCCGTGGTTAAACGGATACGCACCCTAATAGAATCCAGGTACATCCCGACCACGACGAGCAGCGAAAGCACGCCGAGGCGCACTAACCACTTCTTCACGCAGCCCTGGGATTTCCTCTCCGGCGTACCCCCCACTTTCGCCTTCGGTGCTGCCATGGTAGTGAGAAGTACAGAGGCACAAAGGCGCAAAAACAGCCTGCTTTTATCGGCTGGCTGTCGCGAGAAAACTCGACTGGCGCGCAGGCCGCGAGTGGTACGAGTCTCCCGAACGCGACGCGCTCATTGGATCGGGCACCCGTGGGAACGCAGTACCATAAGCAGCGAACACGACATCTCCGCGACGAGTGGACTTGTGTAAATGTGACAGTACATGTATTGCAAGATGTTGGGCTGTGGCATGCCGCCAGCGCGATTTCATTTTTCATTCCATGAGACAACAAAGTAGATAACTGAAAGCATAATGCGGGGGAGTAGAACACAGAAGGAGCGAATGGAAAATGAAAGAGGGGAGTATGCACACGGAGTAAGGAAATGGGGGGAAATGATGAAAAGAAAAGAAACACCCTATCGGACCTCCATGACACGTTCAACGAGTGCACCCACCCACCGCTCGAACCGCTCTTGGTCCATTGTTCCCTCTTCGTCGAAGAACTCGTTGTATGGACGCTCCTCGTTCGCCTGCCCACGACCCAGGAGTGACTTTCCGCCATTCGACGAG
The DNA here is from genome assembly GCA_002794785.1 of Coniferiporia sulphurascens. Taxonomy (NCBI): domain Eukaryota; kingdom Fungi; phylum Basidiomycota; class Agaricomycetes; order Hymenochaetales; family Hymenochaetaceae; genus Coniferiporia; species Coniferiporia sulphurascens. The sequence continues at coordinate 180,535 of NBBA01000010.1, read as the reverse complement.
CGGACGTATGCTACGGACGCGCGGTAGCGGGGCGATGCGCCGGTCGTAGCTGGGGGCAGCGTACGCGACGTAACGGTGATGCGCTCAGTCTCAATGCGCTTCGCGAGCGTCTTGCGCCGCCCAACGTACACCGTGTCTTTTTCCACGAAGAAGGCATATAAAGTCGAGAATGTTGTTAAGAGCACATAGCTGAGGGGATGGGGTGTAACGCGTCGGTTTTAGGAAAGGGGCGAAACACTGAAAGGATGGAAAGCGCGTACAGGATAACGCCGACCCATACGAGCGGTTTTGCCTGCTCGAACTCGATTTTCCATCCGTACAGCGCCGTGCCTGCAGCGACGAGCACGCTCGCCCAGCCGAGTGCGAGCTTCACGTCGGTGTGCGTGTGGTTTTCTTGGAACAGGTCCGGATGGGAGAGCAGCTACGTGCGAATGATCGCGTGAAAAGTAAGGCCGCGTGCCAATCAGCATCCAGCCAGCGGAACGACAGCGAGGGGAATACCTTCTTGACTGCATCGTCGCATGCATTTTTGAGGTCTGAGAGGTTCATGTTGTTCACCTTTATGGTGTCGCGCTGGGCGCCCGCGCTCGCTGCGAGGATGTCGATGCGGCCTGCGCTCGCGGTTGGTTTCGCTGTAGGCGTCGCTGATGATGACGTTGAGGGATCCTCGGCCGGGCTCTCGTCTGCGCCCTTTGCGGCACCGTTGGTGACTTTCCGCTTCGCCATGATGGTGTGTTTTGATATGAAGAGGGGGAGGGAGGAGGCGGGAGGTGGGAGGGCGTCAGAGCGGGGCTGAGCGAGCCTGAAGGGAACGACTGCTCGCGAGTGCCTGGCTTGCCGAGTTGTCTTTATTTGTGTCGCGTGCCACAACTCCGCCACGTGTTTCCACGTCCTACAACTTCCCTGCTTTCCTACGTCTTATTTACGGCCTCTTTGCATTCTTTGCGTCTAGTTAGGGCTTCCATGTATCTTTGCTAGCACGATCTCTAGTTCTAGCACCGGCGGGCTGACTCTCACTGCACCTAACATCTGCGTTCATGCTCACAAAGGGCCGTTTCCCAAGAGACGCATTCGCTGCTTCTTGCAATTGGTAAAAGCAGTCTTATCTTACTTCTGTACGGACGCTTATACGCTAATACTCTTATGTTTTATGTAATTTTTACCAACTCCGAAGGCATGCTGAGGAATTCTCATGCTGGGAAGCCAGACGAACCACTCGGCGGCCCCATATGCACAACACGCGCTGAACTGGTGGCAGAAAACCGGCATAAATCCGATAAATCTCACTATAGGAAACCATTGAAGCGTCACTTGTAATCTACCTCCCCCTCACCGTTCCATCTGTCCCTTCACCACCTCCCTCGCACCCTCAAGCTCCCAGTCGTCCCAGCAGACCGCCAGCACCCACGAGTGGCGCCCGGTTCCTGCGCCACCTCGCGTCGGCGGGGCTACGTGTCCGCGTTTATTCTCCGGCAGCATGCGCTGCCAACGCGCAATGCCCTCCTTTCGGAACGCCATGCGCTCCGCCGTGCGCACGGACTGTGCGTTGTCCGCGTGCGCTTGCCACTGTACTCGCCGCAGGCCGAGGCCGCCGCCGCTGCTGAACGGAGATGCGTCGGCGTCGGTAGGACCTGCGGCGCCGGCTGGCAACGCGAGGCAGTAGTCCAGGAGAAGCCCGACTGCATTCGACGCGACGTGCGTGCGCTGGAAGGCTGGCAGCACGGTGATGTACCCGATCTCGGTGCTCAGGTTTAGAGCACTTGTGTTCAGTAGGCCGACCACTCCTGCGACGCGGTGCCTCCCGTCTGCTCCTGTTCACCATGGAAGTGAGTCAGACTATGAGGATGGACTCATATATATATCGTCCCGGAGTGGATGCTCACCGGTTTTATCAATGATTGCGAAAAGGACGCCTCCCGGGTCCTTGTGCACCCTCTCTATTACGAATTCATCAAGGAATGAACCGACCGAGTCGAATGGGCCGTAAGGGAGGTACGTGTACAGCTCCGGGTGGTCCTTGGATCCTTCGATGTACTCCTCTGCATGGACGGCTGGCTGTTATGCATCAAAGTGAAGACAAAAATTGGCATTCGCACGAGATCCATTACGAGGGGAGGGGACGAGATGCGACGCTCAACTATAAATGGTGCCAGCTGAACGCGTGCGTTCTCAATCACACGGACGGGGAAAACGAAGTTCGCGTCATACGGCGCCGCCGCTGCGCTGTCCTCCGGTACTTGGGACGACATCACGGTGGTTGTCTGGGGGAAAATCTGCAGGCTGGGCTGTGAATAAGTCGATTATATGCAAATATCGGCGTTGCGTCGAGCTTTTACAGTAAATGACTCGACCGGATGTGATCAGCGGCTTCACGTGGATGATTTGCATCCAGGCCGCGTCAGACGGGCGGTACTAAACTTGGACGCGCCCCCGTCGGGAGTCCGCTGCGGCACTAGTGTTTCGAAAACCGAGCCTTCACTGCGAAAAAAGAATCACGGCACGGGAAATGCCATTGGTGACATTGAAGTGATGCATGTGGTTGAGACAGAAGACTTCAAATTTCTCTTTTTCACAAAAGGCATTCCACATTTTTCCATCCCTACGACATGCCTCAATCCATCAGACTGAATGTCATTTCCCGCACCGTGAATGAAAGTTCCGCCACCAAGATCAAGGATCAAGGATCTTCTTCGCAACCATCGAGCTGGTCCACTCGGTCGTGTGAACTTGATCACCGGCGGTATCCGGGCCATCGGGGTTCGGAGCTCTAAAACGTTCCTTGGCGCGTAATTTCCTCCCTCAACTCTGAGGAGCGGAATTTCATCGTATCTCCCCGGCGGGCGAAAACTGTGATCATCATTGTCCTTGCCTTTTACCTCTTGGCCTTCGTCCATTTCTATGCATTGAGTACTCACACACAGTAAGAGCCGATTGCGATACTTTACGGATCCCTGAATTATGCAGACGAATTCGTATAACGAAGGTTAGCGATTCAACTTTTATGGTATTAATTGCCACTTGTTCTACTCTGGGTAGAACCGCCCGTGTATCTATTTAAAGCCTTCTTCTAACAATGAAATTCTTGAACTTCTTTTCTTCTGGTCGCTTCGAAGTAACTCTCCCTTTGCTGTGTACATTTTAGTCTGTACCTTCTCGACAGACCAGGAAAGTATACATTCATACTTGTCCGAGTTGACCACGACGCCGACTGCGGACGCCACCGCAAGCCCCGTGACATAATTTCCGATTCCGGAATGACCGTCACTACGGCAGAATTTGATAAGATTCAAACTTCGATTACACGGCCTCTCAACCTTGTTCGCAAGCGCCGACGTAGCTGAGCCCCGAACAGCCGCGTCGTCTGGCGAACTCGACTCGCGTACCTTCACGAATGGGAAAAGGACGTGACGGGTCCAGCAGCTTTGCGTTCTCAAAGTCGTCAAATTTAATAAAGGCGACATGGACGGCACGGCCGGTGTTCACCGCTACTATCAGTTATCACACCCACACCCACACGCACCGTACCGCCCTCCGAGTTGCGTAAATTGTATTCTATTCTCTTTTCTCCTTCGTGGCAGCTCCGATCCCCGGCGTTGTTCTTGTTTTCGCTGTTGTTGCAAAACTCTGTGATCCTTTGGCGCCCCGTAGGCGAACGTGATTCCTCGGACCAATGACTCAACGCCCTCTATTCCCTAGAACGGCAGTGATTGCCCGAATCGTCCTGCTACGCCGTAGTAGCGCCCCCCCCTCGTCCCTATTCATAGGCTTTTTTGCGCTATGGCCATACTCATTCACCTTACGCTTGGACGGGCTCAAGAGTCAACACCGCGGTTCCTGTGCCACTTTCCGAATCCAATGCCCTTACGGTAGAGCGGTGCAAAACACACTATTTTCTTTGGATCCGGGTTCCTCTCTCAGTCGCGGCATGAGGGCATGGGTGGTCTGCCGTTGTGTGCTGTCAGAGATGGCGCAGTGCGTTTATTACTCATGAACCCTTTCCAGATACGCCAAGGGTCCCGTTTCGGGGGAAGGCCTTCTTCCTCGTTCGTCCGACGGAAGGAGGGGGTTGGGAGGGAGGGCGTCTCTTCCATCTTCCCCTGCTCGCGGTGATTGAAATAGGCGAGATGCAGCGTTCTCGAGCTCCAGTATTAAAAAATTCCGTCCTTCTACACTCCACCCACCACCCTCCGTCTACCGCTGAAAAGGTCCGTTGGCTCGCCCCCATTTCTGTTCACGGGGCTCAAAGCCCGTATGAACCCCTCAAACCATCGTATAGGACAAAACGGCAGAAATCGAGAGCATCGTGACGTCGAGTCCTCAACAGTCCCGTTTCCTCCTCAAACACATCGAGGACCCACGAACGCCTCTCGGTACGCAGCACCCTTGCAACATTTTACGCCTCCACAGCGCTCTAGTCCCATTCCCATTCCCGTTTCTGCGCACGTTCCTTCCTCGTCACGGATGCTATATCCAGCAGCTTTCCCGTTCGGACGCGATACTCTGGGGAATGGAGATAGGAACACACGCGGCGGAGACGGCTTAGCATGGCACGCTGGGACCCATCCATTCTCACAGCGTGCATCTCGGAACAACTACATGCACAACTCATCGTCCAGCGGAAGAAACTCCAGAGTCAGCTCACGCTCTCATTCCGGCTCCAACTCCAACTCCAACTCCAACTCCAACTCTGCGTCCGGCCACAGCGACCCCGCGTCGGATATATTTCACTTCTCGCCCGATGATTCTGCGCACGCGTTCGCGCAGCGCGAGGAGGAATACGCGCGGCGCAACGGCCGTGTACCGTTTATGTATACTCCTCCCCCGATGCCCGTCATACACGGCGAACACGCGACTTCTACGCGACTTGGGGGGAGAGCAGACACTGCGCGATGCCGGGCGTGCGGACGCGTGATGTGGGCGCGCACAATCGCGGTGCACATGCAGGTCTGTGAAGGGGGCCGCGGGAGCCGGCGCGGTTACCAGAGTCAGGACGGCGCCGACGGCGGGCCAATTCACCACGTACGTGAACAACATGCTGCGGACGCAGGACAATCCCCTGGGGCGCGTCCGAATGGGTATGAACGTATGCTCGCTCCCACGCACCAGCAGACTCCCCCTGGGCGATGGGATGCAGTGCGGGATGGTGGCGCGGAAAGCAGCGCAGCCCCCCCGCGCAGTAGTGCTGTGAACGGACACGTCGGCGTTCACCTACACGTCACGAGTCAGGCGAGCGCCAACTTGAGCGGCCAGACGCGTCAACGCACCCGCTCACTCGCTTATGCTTACTCTCGCGCCCCTTCTCCAGACTTCGGCAAGCTTCCATACGCGTACCTCCCCTGAAAATGCTCGCGACCGGACACAGCCTGCGCGCCACTTTTTAATTCACTTGCATAGCCTTTCCTTTTTTCGTGCCCTTTGTTTAGAACGCGTCTCTCAGGCCCATGCGTGAGCTTTCTCTTCGGAGGGATGGTTATTCTCTCCGCTCCCGGCCTACCTCATGGACGTCGATGCGGACTGCTTTCAATTTCCTGGCCTCGTCATTTTCGTTCCAGGTACACAATCCTGTTTCACCCATCTCGATCTGTCGTTTCACCTCCTTCTCCTCTTACGTTCCGCTATGACCCCCGGAACTCGAGTTCCTTCTATAACCCCTGAAAAAATGTCTCGAGCGCCGCTGAGTGCCTACTAGGAGAGCTCAAAATATCTTTTTTTTTGAGTAGGAGAAACACGAGGACACTATGAGGTTAAGGCGGATCCAGTTGAGCTTCCGGTACTTATTTCGGGCGCTTGTTTCCAATTTGCTCTCATTTGTGATACTAGCCCTTCTCAGTGGGTGCTTACCCCCCTGGTTCTCAACGTCCTTGTGGCGTCGCGTCCCTGCACTTCCTGGGTTCTTTATCATACTCGCTTCACCTCTTTCCTCCTTTCTGTTCTTTCTTTCTATTTAATGAACCTCACGGATCTTGCCTATGCTCGATTGTCACACTAGATCTCCAAGATCACACATTCGTCTTCCTCACGACACTGGACTTCTCTCGCACATCTCCGTGCCCTTCGTATCCATTCTCCCATTTTATTTTTCTTATTTCTTCATGTATATTCGCTTTCCTTTCCCCTCCCCTTCCTGCACTTCTGTGGCGTTTTTTCCCCCCTGCCGCTCGTACCCTCTATCACCGTGTTCCGAGTTTCGACTTTCTTCCCTTCACCTCTCTTTCTCGACGATCATACTATGCCTCTATATCTCCACTTCCAACGAACTTCCTCTTGTTTAATTTTTCCTTAACTAGCCTTTCACCGATCCCCCTTGCTGTCTTACGCTTTGTTTCTCCCGCTACTACTCGCTCTCTATCACCATTGGACCCATCACACAATTATCCCAAGCTTGCTCACACAATACTATAGCTGATCCGTTTTCCAGTTTTATTTACCTTATTCGTACCTACGCCACGTGTTGTAGATTTACCAGACACTCGCTATCTTTTTCCGTACATACGCTCTTAGTACCTGTCACATCACATCCGAGTCTCTGACCGTATAAATACCGCAAACGAGTTGATCGCATCACCTTTTCCACATACGCACATATGTACGAAGTTGCGAACGCACTTGAAACCACTTACGACTCGGATGACGCGGCTCTGGGCGAACAGTATGTGTAACGGTATTGGTATTCAAGGGTCTGTATTAGGCTTTTGACTGCGTACTCGGAGGACACCATTGCATGAATAGCCTAAACAGGGCCTCGGACCGTGATGATAGAAAAGCGTATAACGCCTGCGTGTGTGTACTACGAACAGTGTAGAATGCAACGAGGGAATCCAAGCACCGGAGAATAGGGGTCGCATGCGCATTGCGAGGTTCTGTTAAATCAAAGGATAGACAAACCATGAATGGATCCCGTGGGTCCTCCACAAATGATAGAAGGCAGGCCCGCCGGGCGAGGATAGGCTACGCGGGACTGAGTGAAAGTTCCCACGGGTCAGCTATTTCTCACGGGTACTATTTTCCCACGTCCGTCTGGCACACGCCGGTATGATAGACGAAGGCAAATTTGAACGCAGCTTTTATCGACGGTCATAAGACGGACCCACCGACTTGTTTGTGTAGGAGTATTCTCCCCAAGCAGTAGAGATGGTATTCTCAAAATGATGGCAAAAATTGGCCCTCAATGCCATTTCACTTTGACGGCGGCCCGGGCGGCAGCAGAAAGCACGAAAAGTACAATGGATACAACCGATGTATCCTACTGCCTCCCGAGCCCCATCATCGCCATCTTCCTACGCCTTCGCCGAAAGCTCCTATCGGCTTCTCTATCCTCCCGGGCCAAAGGGGCGCCCATCCCTTGGTGTCGCGTTTGAGCATTGGAAAATGTACGCGGAGTGGGAGCACCAGTACGGTAGGAAAATGTCTCTCAGCGAGAAAAAAGGACAGAATGAGGCTGTGTCTTTCCATGTCCTTGGCCGACGTACCATTGTTCTCACTGGTTCTCAACAATGCACGAGTGTTTGAGGAGATGCTCGACCAGCTCTAGCCGTCTACCCGGATCGACCATTCCCTACCATGAATGGTCTGCTCACGCGCCGTGAGAAGTCCCTTCTCGTTATGTATGCGTATGTATGTGTGCGTCGTTTTGTGACTCGGAACTTAGGAGGTTTATCTGCAGGAAATACAGCGATCGTCTCTGCACGTATCACAAGTTGATGCATCAGGACTTTGGCCTGACCGACTCCGAGTAATATTAGGTATTGGACCGTGCAGGGGGACGAAGTCCGTCTTCTCGTCTCAAACCCTATTATTGACCAGACAGAGCAGGAAAAGACTGAGGACGAAGACTATTCTCAGCTGGAGAGGTTTTTCAAGTTACGTAAGTACGCCACGCTATAATGCACAAATTAAGGTTCACTCTTTAATAAACGGTTTCTTAATTTCCTATGTCTGGTCGACTATTGGGGTCGCCTGATACCCGACAGGAACTCTGCGGCGATAATCCTGCGCATCAGCTGCGGCATCGCTACCAAAAGCTCGGACGACTATTTCGTCGCCATCGTGGGTTCGCTCGCGGCTGCACCCGGAGAACATCTTGTCTATTCTCTTCCCGTCTTTGCATTTCACATTACAGAAGACCCTCCGTCACTAATAGCCCGGGCTCTACTATCTCTTCCCTTATGTGTCATCCCCGTATTTGGGACACTGTGAAGTCATTGTCAAAATAAATGTTTTTCCAGTTTGTAAGTTGAGTTCTTCGGGACTGCCGGTTCATACAGCGTGTGCGCGTATTAATAAATATATAAATATATACAGTAAAAGGTAGCACCTAAACGGACTGCTTTGACTACTCCAATCTCGGCGCACATATTACTCATACCGCGCGATCCGATCATACACCGCGGAAGCGCTATCCACCGGCAGTCTCCACCGATCAAACAGCAGAAGGATCCCCGACAATACCGGAGGCTGCGAAGCTTTCGTCGTGGTTTACCCTCTTATCCCGTCAAAGAAGTCGGTGCCAGCCATTAGACATACAATAAAATGTAATATAATTTGGGCTTACATCGTCACGGCTAAGACGATTGTCTGGTATTGTCCTCGTAGTGTCCGACATTTCGATCGTTACTGCCTGATGCAATTCAGAATAAGAGGTAATACGGCGCGCTGGAATGGAGGATCAAGGATAGGCACCTGTAGTTGATATTTTGCGAGGTCTCGATGCACCTCCGGGCGGCCCGGGCCCGGTCCGTTGGAGTATACAATCGCGCTCATTGACACGTTTCCAGTATTCTTCGAACGGAGACCAGTCCGCGCATTTAGACTGTGGAGTGAACGACTTGGGGTGAGAAACCACCGCAATGAGGGGGCGATGATACAACTGACTTGGCCAATAAGGAGTTCGAATATACTTTATAACCTAAATAAGAAGTGACGTATTGCAATAATTAGAGGTGTACTTACCTTTTGCGAGAAAAACGTGGATGCAAAGCCAGAGAACTAGAGGCGTTGTTCGCTAAAAATACATCGTACTGAATGAAGCAAATAATCTCACAGTTATCGGGCATGACCAAAAACTATCGCCGAAAAGTCAGCAGTGTAGAATTTTATTGAAAATGATGCTTACAAAAATCAACAATATGACCGCGAAAATACTGTGAATTAAGTCTTAATAATGGCAAGGTCACTGGAGAGGTAGATTTCTTCACCTCGTGACGAGCCCTGTTTCTGGGGAGGAGATTAATATTTTGAGCGTTTCACGAGCACCAAAGCGAAACACACTTACGAATCGTAAATAAAATGAGACGATGAATAAGTTTATCTGTGCTATAAAAGACGTAGTTATCAATAATTTGTAGCCCATCCGAATCTCGTAAAGGGATACGTACGAAGGCACACCACTCCTACTCTTGTGCAAGTAGTAACTCAGGCCTGTAGCGATGATCACATCATTGGTTGCGCCCACTACTAGTAACATTGTTACAATCCACCCCCATTTATCGTCGAATACCGGCATATTGTTTATGCTTAGATCTTTCGTAGTCGCGATGAGCGAATTCACAAAATGGAAGAGGCTTAGTGTCCAGGATACAAGCGCAACCTCCCAACGTTGGGACATGATGCGTATACGGTAGGCAAAAAAGGCCTTATGTGTGGAGTGTCAGACGAGTAGAATAGCGGCAAGAATTGGAGCGCACTTGAATTGTGCCAGCCACAGTGGCGGTCCATACGATTGAGAACGCAAGCGGGAAAGGCATTTCGACGAAATCTGTAAGGCTCCCAAAGTTCGTAACAGACATTTCGTAGACGTTGCTAGTAACCAAGACCGTGTGGACAAGTTCGAAAATCCTGCCAACCTCAATGATGAGAGAAGAGAAAAATGAGTTGAAGGGGTTCGGACGTACCATATACACGTGACCTTTCGAAAAAGAAACTCATCAGCAGTTAACATTGGCTATATTGAACATACCATCACTCACCAGCCCCTTCAATAATTTCCGTTCATTGGGAAAGTTCATGTAGAAGTAGTACGTCTGCATTGACATGATTCCAAACAGAGTTGTGGAGATGTATGTCCCGACTTGCAAAGCGCCGAGAGTTAGATCGAGATTCAGAGGTAAAACTTGAAAAGCAGCCATAGTAGAGGTACTGGGCCGCGTGTTGGTGCCAGGTAGTACTTTTGAACTGTCTGCGGGAGACAAGTTCGGACTACATATATATATGCGCAATGTTTGTCAGGGGCCGACTGGTCGGCCATAGCCATCGAACTTGCGGTCCCAAAATCTAAGCTGCTATTTTTGTATGGTTGGATCCCGAAGCCTCGGACCCGATTAAATATTAATGAAAGCATACATGCCACTTGAAGACTAGGGGATGATGGTATCAAATCGCAGTTTAAGACCTCGCTAGGCTTGTTTAAGACTCTGTCTAAGTGGTCAAGACTCAAAACGGGACACAAAACACGTTTTTAGCTCCGACACACCCAGTTTGACAAGCCATTTAAGACTTTGTTTGAGCGTGATTCTCGGGAATCCGACATAGGCAGATTGGCGCTAGATAGCTGCATACACCCTCGGCACCGAGTTTCATTTCGGCATATCGCGGCAGACGGAATACCGTTAGTGTTGGCAGATTCGAAGACGAAGGGGACGGATTGCGCAATTGTGGAGGCATGGCCCTCGGAGAAGTCATCGCCATTCGCGAACCCGCGTGTGCGCCGCAGCCTTTATCCCGTTCGAGGCAATAACGTTCGACACGCCGCCGAGATCCAGATGGATCGCACCCTCGATAGAAGTTCTTGCGTCGCCGGCGCCTATAGTGAGTCCCTATGTTTAAGTATTTGGAATAACCCGAGTCGCTATGAGTTGAGCTATAATATTGCTCCATCCGTAAAATGATCTCACTGATAGTGATACGCCGCCGATCCTCCAGGTCGCTGTCAGTTTTCCAACAATCCTCGAGTATTCCCTAAATATCTTTTAGGGCTGGCACTGGTAACTACTCATTGTAATCCGGCCGCGGAGGGAGCTCGCCGCGTATTATGGCAGTTATCACTCACTGATCTGCTTTAGTATGTGCGTGGGGGCACTCTTTCGTAAGAATCTCCTAAGAACGGGACGAGTTGGACAAGTATTAAATAAATATAACGAACTATAAATATAGTACGTGGTCATAAGATCAACCACCTTACTAAGTGAACGATAACGCAACGATAACGCCATACGATACAGGAGCTAGATAGTTATAGTAGTACTAGCCCACGGAACGTGTATATAAGGGGAGCTGGTCTTGCCCTAGAAATCATCGGTTTTACGCTGATAACCCACCTTGTCTGAACTTCACCACTGCACCTCAACATCTACCACAACGTCAGTAGATTTTAAGAACAAGTTCTGTGATTCAGCGAATGTAAGGTAGAGGCAGTCCATTCGCAGCCACTATCACGTGATCTTCCTGTCACACTTTGGCTGGTGTGAAGTTACACTCCCTTACTGCTCAACACACAGGTAATATCAGCCTAAAAATCTCCACATAAATATAGATAAGTACAAGATAAACATTTATGTGGAACAGAATTTCGATGCATGGCCTCGTTGAATTGTAGTTAGAGCAACAGTTTGGGAAAATAAATTTGAAAGTCTTCAATTCCCAAATGGAGAATGTCGATCGTTACTATATAAGGCGAACTTTGACCCCAAAGTCCCTGTCTCGTGATTGTCACACATTGTCACAAGTGGCTGCGAATGGACTACCTTACCGAAAATAACCTTGATGTACACAGGTGGATATAATTAGTTACGCCGCACCCCAATATGGAAGGCGTTTCCCAACGCCATTCCACCATTGAAAAAAAATGAAATTGCTTGCTATTAGTGCCAATCTCTATTATACTGTATCTACATAGTCTATGTGTACTTGCAACACTGTGAGGGTTCAATTTTGTAGCATATAGGCTTGTCAAGTAAATTCATGGTCATGCTTTGGGTGATGGGTGTTAGATTTGCTCCCTGAATAAGGGATTGAAACAAGTGATAACAGATTCACACAATAATACTAGTTAGTTTAGGGTAGGCTTAATACCCTTCACTCACTAGAGTGTTAGAGCTGATGATGGTGGTAAGAGACAAGAGATGAATTAAACTGCTTTTTACCACAATTTTATGTTGGGCTTTTATACCCTACATGTTGTAGTCTATTTACTATGTTCTGGTAGATACTACAACATACTACTCTTGATTTATCAGTCATAGGAATGTTCCAGTACAATCCTGTACATGCTATTTACTATTCTTAGCTTCCTATGAGTCAGTTACATATTCCGGTACATTCTACAGCCTACTGTGCTATCTTTATCTTATGCCAGAACCTTCCCTGAGTTTCCATTGAGTCATATAGTACAATACCTAAGTTAACCATTCTTGGATACTACTATACCTATGATGCTTCTCCTTATTTCCTAATTGGTTCTGCTGTGTGATGCGCTATACTTAGCTCCCATCAATTGCATCTTCAATTGATCGCCATACTTCTATCTGTTAAGCTCAACAGTTACGCGATGATCGACATCGTGTCTTCTTGATCGATGGTACGGATGGTATGGCAATGGGGCTTCCTAGATGTTGTAAGTCAAAGGTGATCGGTGATGTGGACGCAGTAGGCTTCTTAGAGCGAGTCGGGTTACGACGAAGTGACTGGTGGCTCAATGGCATGCCATAGACTGGTGGTAGCAGATAATGGGCTTGTATGAACAAAGAGCACAAGCTTAGGACTTGTGCTACTGAAGTTACATGCTTATATGCTACTCTATGTGTTTACTACTGTAGTGGCCTGTGTAGGGTAGTTTACCAGACTATGGAAGGTCATGGAAACCCAAGGAATGCCTTGGTAATACAAGTAGGGCTATCAGTAAGCAAAGCACGTCATGGTGATGCGATATGGCGTCATCATGGCGTCTTATGGCACAAGGTAAAATAGGGATGAGTAAGGCGGAGAAATGGGGGAGTTGCACTGACTGATGATGATGAAGAGGAAGTGAGTCAGCACATAAGGGAAAGTAAAGGAAAATTGTAACACTATCAGCTATTCTTAGCCGAATGCTTAGATATACTTGTGTGGCTCAGCGATTATGCTAGCTGTTAGGAATTGATGAATAAGCTTGCTTACAAGCTTAGACAATGACACCAGCGACTACCAATACAGGAAGGGACTCCCACGGAGACTATCCAGTGATCATTCAACATGGGGATGGAACTAACTAGAAAACCAGGACTTCTTGGGAACATCAGGCCAATCATGATGCTCAAGCGACTGCTAAAGACTCTTGACACATCAAGACTCTGCCACCGATGCCAGACCGCATACAATCAATCATGGGAAGCATTTAACATGGTAATAACCAAATGCTTTTACATGGCAGGGTACACAAACTGCTAGGTAACTACAGATCACACTGTAGACCCTATGTTAAGCTCAATGGTTACACGGTGATCGACGTCGGGGCTTCCTGATCGTCGGAACTGATGATATGGCAACGGGGCTTCCTAGATGTCATAAGTCGAAGGTGATCGGCGGCGGGGCTTCCTGACTGTCGATGTGGACACGAGGTGCTTCTTAGCGGAGTCGGGTTACGACAAAGCGACTAATGGCCAAGTGGCACACAGTAGACTGGTGGTAGCAGATAATGGGCTTGTATGAACAAAGAGCACAAGCTTAGGGCTTGTGCTACTGAAGTTACATGCTTATATGCTACTCTATGTGTTTGCTACTGTAGCGACTTGGTTAGGTATATTTGCCTGACTATGGAAGGTCATGGAAACGCAAGGAAGGCCTTGGTAATACAAGTTCAGTGATCAGTAAGCAAAGCACGTCATGATGGTGCAATAAGGCATCATCATGGTGTCTTATGGCGCAAGGTAAAATAGGGATGAGTAAGGCGGAGAAATGGGGGAGTTGCGCTGACTGATGATGACAAAGAGGAAGTGAGTCAGCGCAATAGTGGAAAGTAAAGGAAAATTGTAACACCCTATAGGCGATGGCATGGGGGTCAGGGTAATGCACACAGTACAGGAGTTTTTGCACAACGTCCATGTCCAGATGATAGTGAACCTGCACATACATGACAAGGAATGTGACCTACAAGTGGTCTCAGGATTCTTCCCATACAGGACGTTGCAGGATAACACATTCCTAGCTAATGCTCACAGATTACACACAAAGGTAATCACCCTCTTTGAGAATCTATCAGCAAAGGGATCGACGACCACCGATCAATAGATCGGCAATGTTAATCTTTACGTGATAACACTATGGTTATCAAATGGATCACCCCCGGCGCCACCTCCAGGATACACGAGACATATCACTAGGATAAACCACATTAATGAACCGCCGGATAATGTGATCGACGACAGGACACCAACTGAAAGGTACCTGCCTATGGACCTTTAGCCAATATCGCATTATGCAATTAAGCCACACTCGGCAGGAACCGAAGCACTTACCGGAGCCAGCCACAAACCCTAAATGGACAAGTGTCCAAGATGACAAGACAACATGCAGGAACCAGTACAGGAGGCCAACAAGACAAGTTAATGACTTACCTCATCCAAGCTGTTAGGCAGCATATCAACATCAAGCCACTGGCACATAAGTCTACAGGGTAGCATGCTGTAATGGTGGGGTGGCACACACAGCCTAAGCATCATGGTAGAGTCATTATGACAGCATATGACTTCACTATGAGCTCAGTGGAGCCTAGTGGAGCATAGTGGAGTGCATGGAGCGCAGTGGAGCTCAGTGGAGCACCAATGGCCAATCATAGATAGTTATTTCTCATATGATCACCTTATGGTGTCATTTGCACTGGTACGCAGCTCCAAGTCAGTGGGGCCTATGACGATGCTGTGAGGCGTCATAGCTCCAACTGCAGAGCCTTGTGGAGCATCTGCTGTGGAGTACATTCAAGCAGAGCTTCTTCTACATGTATTTAAGACAGGCCTAGGCCAGCCTAGAGCCCCAGTTTAATTCACCTTCTCAATTCTCTCAGACTTCTCCTGAGTGAAGTACCAACATCTACCAACTTATTCTTGACTCAATCACATGCCTCATCTCTATCTCGACTACTTGTTCCATCGGCTAACCATGGTTACCCTTGGTCCTAACACTAGCCTTCTTAATCTTATCTTGTTGTGGCTTGTTACTTATTACCGTAGACTAATATTGAGTTATTTCCATAACTGCATTGAAAGGGGTTCATTCTGGTGTCCTATTGTCTACTGGCATAAAGAGCTCCTCTGGCCCTATAGCATTTATATTTGTTATCCTGCTATACCCTGGTGTGACTCTATATGAAGGTTCATCATTGAACCATCGTATTATAATCTCTTTATCTATTGGTACTAACTCTGGAAGCCAACCAGGAGTTGGCAACACTAAAGTTCAGCCTAGGACAGAAAGGACAAAGGTGTCTTTGTTGCTGTCAGATAGACTACATACATTCCATGCTATAACTACTCACCTTTGTTGCTGTCAGATAGACTGAGGCAACAAAGGCACGGAAAGTGAACAGGAATAGTGAGGGAATTATGTAATCATAGATCTGTATAGTCCAGAGGAAATACAATCATGTGACCATCAGTCCGGCGCGTCAGGTGACAGCCCAGCGCATCATGTGACTGACAACCCGGCGTGTCAGGTGATGTCCGGACCTGGTGGTCTCCAACGTGTAGGCATTGGAGTAGTAAGCCCTGGGCTTACAAACTCCTGTCTTTGGTTTGGTTCCTTTCAATCTACTGTTGTGTGTCCTTTGGCTATGAAGTTGGCTTTGTATGTGAATAGTTGTTCTCATAATTGTTTATTGATAGTATGAACTATTTGGTGTGCTGCTTCTGCATAATCAGTTGATGTAATAACTGCCCTTTGATAACATAATTCATTATGTGGTTGATTATAAATCTTGGTTCTTGTGTAAGTGCTGATTACATATCTATTCAATTGGTATGAGAACATAGTCGCTCTATGTTTGATTATTACTTCTAGCCTTTCCACCACTTGTTGTTCTCTTGTAGTATGATCAAATGTAATTTGACAGTTGTCATATCCTGCATTCTGTCCTACTGTTGCACATGCAATATTAAATGCTTTCCATGCTACTTGATCTGCATCTTTACAGCATTGGCATAGGTTCCTGGTATCAATTAGAGTTATGGGTCTTGCCATGTTGATCTTGCTAATCCATTGATCCAGCGATCACAATTTTCATCAATTTACTAACAATGGGAAACACATTTCATTTACAGGTGCGGTGTAACTAATTATATCCATCTGTACATAGATAGTCATGCCATATACCTATATATCTGATGATTTAGTGTGTTTGATATCTATATCGCTGTCGATGCCGAACAACTCGATAGACATCAGTGTTGTGCGTCCGCGGGATGCAGGGATCCTGCAGGATGGACAGTCACCTTTGCACACAGCTTACATGTTAATGTTAATGTCTGGAATGGGAGCCTCTCTTGTGGGTTGCCACATCCCATCCCTGTGCGTGTTAGAAATCTTGGGGCATGCTGTCGCAGCACGGGTCGGTCCTCATCAATAAATGATTTCTTTGTGGCCGTTTCTGACCAAGAGTATACATGGAGGCCACTAACTACAAGTAAAACTTCACAGAGCGTGAGACGTAAATACCAAATGTAGTCGCATAGTCGAGATTACCAAATCATAATTCCAACAGCGCAGGGTTCCCTACATCCTTTTCCCTGCCGGCTAGACAATCGCCACAATCCCACAGGGATGACCCAACACTGATAGACATCCATCGCTTTGAGCCTCTGAAAGAGCCACTGTGTGTAATGGACAAGGGAAACGAACATGAAGAGGTGATCATGAGATACTGAAATCACAGACTAAAGGACACCTGAGCCAGCCGATCAGCATATTAATATTGCCACCATATTCGCGAGACACGATCACAACGCTATTGGAGTCGTCTCTTCGACTCGCGTTAGTGTATAAATCCTCAACGTGCCAGATCCGTATTCCCGTCGATACATTAGTAAATGTTTATTGTAAATTTAAACTAATGGTTAATAGTGCTTTCCGCAGGCACCACCGGCAGTAATGGCACAGCCGCACATGCACGAAACTGTCTTATATACGCACATCATGATGCGAAGTTGCGAACACACTTGAAAGATGAAACCACTTACCACGGGGGCTCCGGAGGAACAGTATGTGTAACGGTATTGGTATTCAAGGGTCTGTATTAAGCTTTTGACTGAGTACTTGGAGGATACATTGCATGAATAGCTTAAGCAGGGTCTGTGATGTTAAAAAAGCATATAACGTCTGTGTGAGAGAAGCATGCAACGAGGGAATCATCCAAGTATCAGAAAACAGGGGTCACATGCGCAAGCTACTGGTGCAGCTATATCTTATTAGAAGTTTGAAACAACGGAGAAACAGTTGAGGGAAAAGTGGAGGGTCAGAGCCAACTACAAGCACAGGAAAATAGTACATACTAATAGTACACGATATACACAATTCAGTGAAGTTGTCTGCTTTATTTTGGAAGCTTCACCTCTTCACCATGAATGTGGTCGATATAGTGGATCTCATGTGATTACATTTACCTATGTTACTGTTGTATAACCAATCGTGGATATTAACGTAAATTGTGGGAATTTTTCGGGGGTATACTTTTGTGTGTTACAGTGGGCTTTTATAATGTTTGTGCACTTTGACTTTGCTCATGCGCTAGCAGTGAAAGACCGCGCGCGTCGTGATCGCTCGATTGACGGAACTGGTAGTGGCATTGTAAACCGTTTATAGTTCTGTACCGGCGTCGGCATAACGGCACTTGGCAGAAGAATGGATACCGTAGACGTCTTTCTGCCTCGCGTTTCGACAGACGCTCGACAGACGACAATTCCGACGGTGGGATGGAGTAGCACTGCCCATAACCGACGTGGTACTTGAGCCCGTTCACCCGCGTGTACGACTTCACGCAGCCTGGCTTCGGGCACTTGAATGGCTTCGAGAGCGGCAGAAATACAAGCGGCCGTGAGAGCGTCGTCGACGCCTCAGCTAGGGCGGCCGGGTCCTTAAAGTTAGCCCTCGAAACAGTCGCGGAACCGGGGGCAACCGTATTCGACGACGAAGGAAGCAGATCGCGCGATTGCGAAGGCGTAGCCCTTGGAGAAGTTATCGCCATGCGCAATTCCAACGCCGCTGGGGACGCCGCAATTTTCATCCCGTTCGAGGCACCGGCGTTTGACACGCCACCGAAAAGCGGACCTGGACGGATCGCACTCTCGATAGAAGTTCCAGCGTCGCCGGCACCTATGCTAAGGTCACGGTGCATGTTGCTACTGCTTGCAATAGTACCAGAGAATGCGCTTGAGTAATTGGAATAGCCCTCTTCGCTATGAATTGGGCTAGAACATTGCTCCATCCGTAAAATGATCTCGCTGATAGTGATGCGGTCCCCCGGATCAGTTTTCCAACAATCCTCGCATATTCCCCAAATATCTCCTATGGCTGGCAACTGCTCATTGTAATCTGGCCGCGAAGGGAGCTCGCCGCGTATTATTGCAAGTATCACTCGTTGGTCTGCTTTGAGGTGTGCATAGGGGCGCTGCTTCGTAAGTATCTCCTGAAAACGAGACAAGCTAGATAAGTTCCGCGACTCAAAGAATGTATCGAAAATGAAAATGATGTACATAAATAGTCATTCCATATGCCCATATATCTGATGCTTTGGTGTGTTTGGGGTCTATATCACTGTCGATGCCAAACAACTCAATAGACATCCATCGAGTTGACCCTCTGAGAGAGCCACTGTGTGTAGTGGACAAGGGAAACGAATGTGAAGAGATAATCATACTTGAGATACCGAAATCACAGATTAAAGGGAAACCGAGCTGACTGATCAGCACATTATCCTTGAGAGAGTATGAGTTGCTCGAGTAACATATCACCGGCTGCGGGGAGTCTTACAGCTTTTAGATCGGAGTGTACTATATTCTTGTTGTGAAGATAGCCGAACCCTTTCGCAATGCCTAATAACTAAAATTCGAACGCACCTTAGTTCCCTTCAAGTCATAATATATAGACAAATCTCACCATTGCCTCGATATCAGCCCTAGGATTCACTTTTAGAAATCCCATGACAGTTCCATTTTCAACCCATTCGGATATTAATGACGGATAGCCATTTTCCATCATATATCCTTTGAACGGCAAGACGTTTGGGTGATCTAGCCCTGACCATATATAAATCTCCTTGACAAAAAGCTGGGAACAAGTAAGCGAGATGATTATTGACTTACGCTGCCACAAAGAGATAATGGATTACCTTCGCTAGGGCTCGATCACTATGTAGACACACTCGGAGGCGCTTGATAGCAACTTTGATTTTTCCAGAGTAGCTAGATAAAAAACTGGGACTCAAACTCCCAATAAAAATATCACAGTATCCCCCGTGCGCCTTCATGACAGGACAATCGGAGACCACGTGTCCAGTAAGGTTCAAATGCCCGAGTTTCAAAAGGACTTTGTCAGTTGCGTCTTCGGAGTCCCGAGAAACAGCTGATGTTAATGTCGCCACTGGCACGTCTTGTCGAATTGAATTGTCTGTTGCCGGAGGGTCATAGTTCCTGGGGTGAAGCATTGGGTCCATTATCCACTGTAACGGGCTTTCGGTCGGTACATCCATCAGTCAGTTGGTGAAAACCAGTTAGTTTGTGAAGAGATGATTCAGAGACCAGCGCAGCAAACTTGGAGGAAAGGTGTGAAACTACTTTCAAGTTGTTGTGGTCGCGATCAACAGAAACGAGGACACCACGCGGTTAATGCGGTGCATCACAGAAGCATGCTGAATACTTCAGAGCTATGCTGACGCTGCGTAAAACCCCGCACAAAAGCTGGAGCACACACAATTCTCGTGAGTACGGTATGGTTACTGTCAGAGACGACGCCTCCGTCTAGTTAGGGGACGTGTAAATAAAAGCTATGAAACAGTTACGGACTCGGAGTCGAATGAATTGGCGAGTGCCGACGCAAGTCCTCTATATGTTCGTAGAATAAGCCAGCCTCGTGCGGTGAGGTTATACAGGCACATGAATGGCTTATGAGATGAATAGATCGCCATTGTATCTTCCCAGCTTTAGACCCTTCCCTTTCCAGAATCCGTACGCCGCTCGTACCTTACTTGTGCATCATAGTAGTCGCCGCGCATAGGAGTAGGCGTTACTTCAACTTAACGGTTTTTGTAGCACGGAAGGTTCGAAATGGCACGGGTCATTATCTATCCTTGAGATTCCGCCGAACCAGGATCTGCTACCCAGAAAGTCTACCCGACGCATGCCCTGCTTCTTTGGCTTGAAGCGATTGCGCATGTATGCCTTGACCGCCTCGTGCTGCTCGTACTCGGACAGGCACTCCCACTCCGCGGGGGTCACGGGCTCCTGCATCGTCCGGTGTACTTCGCGGAGTACATCACCGACATTGACGGTGCGCCCCGGTTCGACGGTGATAGTCCAGGAGCCTTGGAACCCGCCGAACGCATTGCAAGTGATCACAACCTTCGACATCGCCACGTGCGACGCGATCTGTGAGAGGTAAACATTTTGTACAGGAACCAGCTTCTTCTCAATGTACCGATCCTCGCTGCTGCTAGGCATGAGTGGTGCGTAGGTGGACGAGGAAAGGTCAAGGCGTATCTGGCTCGCGTCGTTGAGTATCGTGGAGAATGGCTTGAGTGGAGATGTATAACACTCCTCCATCCGCAAGATGATCTCGCTGATAGTGATACGATCCTCCGGATTAGTTTTCCAACAAGCTTCACATACTCCCCAAATATTTTCTAGGGCCGGCAGCTGCTCATTGTCATCTGGCCGCGAAGGGAGCTCCCCGCTTATTATTGCAAGTATCACTCGTTGATCCGCTTTAAGGTGTGCATAGGGGCGGTGCCTTGTAAAAATTTCCTGGAAATGAGACAAAGCTAGATAAGTTCCGCGACTCGGCGAATGTGACTAAAATGAAAATTCTGTACATAGATTGTCATGCCATACGCCCATACATCCGATGCTTTGGTGTGTTTAGGGTCTATATCACTGCCGATGCCGAACAACTCGACAGACATGTATCGGGTTGTCCCTCTGAGAGAGCCGCCATGTGTAGTGGACAAGCCTAGAAACGATTGTGAAGAGATGATCATGCTTGAGATACCGAAATCACAGATTAAAGGACGCCCGAGCTGACTGATCAGCACATTATCCTTGAGAAAGTACTGGTTACTCGAGGAACATACAATAAATGGTTGCGGGAAATCTCACAGCTTTTAGGTCTGAGTGTACCACATTCTTGTTGTGAAGATAACCGAGTCCCTTCGCAATGCCTAATAACTAAAATTCGGAAGTATTTTAGTTCCCTTCAACACGTAATATATAGACAAATCTTACTATACCCTCGATATCAGCTCTCGGATTCACCTTTAAAAAGTCCATGACGGTCCCATTCTCGATCCATTCGGATACCAGTGACGGATAGCCATTTTCTATCATATATCCTTTGAACGACAAAACGTTTTGGTGATCTAGCTTCGACCATATACGAATTTCCTTGACGAAGAGCTAGGAACAAGTAAGCAAGATGATCATCGATTTGCAAGATAATGATTACCTTCGCTAGTGCTCGATCGCTGTGTAGACACCCGGAGTCGCTTGATAGCAACTTTGATTTTTCCGGAGTGACCAGATAAGACAGGACTCCTCAAGCTCCCAGTAAAAATGTCGCAGTACCCTCCGTGCGCCTTCATGACAGCACACTTGGAGGCCACCTTTCCAGTAAGGTCCAAATGCCCAAGTTTCGAAAGGACTCTGTTGAGTGCAGCCTCGGAGCCCCAGGAAATACCTGACGTTAACATTGCCACTGGTACGTATTGTAGACTAAAATCGTCTGGCACCACGTTCGAAAACGGCGCCGCTAGCTTGTAAAGAGACAACCCAGAGACCGGCGCAGCAATTTGGAGGAGAGGTGTGAAGCCACGCCCTTTGTTGCAGTCGCTGTCAACAGAAACGAGGGCACCATGCGGTTAATATCGTACATCATGGAAGCTTGCCTAAAAACATTTTAGCGCTGTGCAGCCTGTGCTGATACAGTGCGAAATCCACACAGGAGACTAGGGCATAGTTCTCGAGCGTAGATTTGTTCGAGATTCCGTTATCGCGAGCACTACGCGACTCGAAGTCGTCTCTTCGACTCACGTATTTGGTTATGTAAAATGCTCAACGTCCATATTCGTCCGAGTCCACACACATGTACTAAGTGTTCACTGTAATTCAAATATGAATATAGGGAATTGCAGTGTTTTCTGCAGGCATCGGTAATGATACATAGCCGTGTGCAGGAAATTGTCGTATTCCTTTGTAGGTAGCATTAATATAATAATTGCATCCAAGGTCCTCGTGATTCGTGATTCGTCAAGCCGGAGTTCGCCGACGGTTAAACATCAGCAGAATGATACTCTAGCTAGGGCAGAACAGCTTTCATTACAGCGCCACCAGAATAAATGCAGTCGAACCCCTCATAATGTATAGGTGTCGGTGGAAGGGTCCGTCTATGCATTATTAGAGGTTATGCATTACCAGAGGGGTTGTTCCAATTATGTAAGTAGCATATATAGAAATATTGATGACAAATGTATACACTCAGTTGAATATACTGAGGAATAAATGCATTAACAATACCCAGAATAATGTGGTAGACATTAAAAGCATAACTTATAAGAGTTCCCAGTCATATGGTCAAAAGTCAAACAGAAAAGTGAAATGTAGGTGTACAACATCTAGGAAAACTGACCTCGGATAATGCATAACCCTATGAAAAGTTGCCCCATTTGGTTATGCATTATGCATTTGCAATTCTATGCATTTCAAGTTATCTATTAGGAAATTTCTAACTACCAAGTCGGTGGAAACCCCAGCCTATACATTATGAGGGGTTATGCATTATGAGAGTGATACATTATGAGAGGTTTGACTGTAGTACAAACGCCGATAATGTCCAATCGAGGGAATGTACGGGTTATAGCTGCACCAAGAGGTCCATTACATTGAGAATAATTTAGCCAGCGGCTCGGATATTTCTGCGCCTGTATCTGGTGCGCAGCGTGGGCTTTCGAGCATGGTCCATGTCCATAATGTATGCTGTACGCGGCGAAGGCACGCCAGGTCGTCACCGTTCACTCGGCCATCGGGCATCTGAGAGCTCGTTGTTCGACACCATTTCCTCGAACCAGCGCTACCGTATTTCTTGCTGCTGCGCAATACGGGCAGCCGACATCTTCACGCACGCCGATACGGGATCCAATCTCGCGCTGCTCCTTGCGCCTAAGCTTTCTCCCGTGGCGCGCAGATGCCTCGGCCGGTAGTGGTACCCGTACGTGCGAAGGGCACTTAAGCCAGAGGTGCTTGGAGGCATGATCTTGACTACAATCATGGATTGCGTGTGTGTCAGATCCATTGTGTGAACCCAAGCCAATGACGTCCAGTAGGACGTCTTGGACTCCGATGTGCGGATTGTGGTCTGTATAACGGTTGGAATAGTGGCCCTGTCCTCGGGGAAGATCTACGTTGGAGTCAACCAACTTGCACTTGTCCTGAAATCGTACCCGACCTCGGGTTGGACCAAGGCATTGATTGGTCAAGGGGAAATTGAACTCGACTCTGGTAGGATTCCGTGAGTTAAGGTCTTCCATCAGTGATGCATTCGTCCTGGAGATGTTGGAAGATAATTTTCGGCTGGATGTACTAGAACTCCTAAATTTGGACCCCTTGTTCAATAGCGTCATGTCAACCCCCAGTAACGACGAATCACGCCGGATCTGATGTTTCTTTTTTCTCCGACGAAGGGATGAATTGTGCCTAGGTACTAAGGGTGTTATTACAATGGGTGCGAGAGAGTCGACAGATTTATCTTCGTGACACATCGCATGTGGTATCAGCGGCGGAAGAGCTGCACCTTGTGCTGAAATCGGCACTCGAGATATCAGGGTGTGTAGCAGCAGTGAGACAGCGAAATCTAAAGCAGGGTAGATAGCAGGGTGAAGAGTATGGGATCGCGGGCTGGCGGTCATATCGAGTTCAGCGCTTTCCATAGGAAGTTTGCGCTGTAGTGGTCGTTCAACCCGTGTTCCATTAGGTGCCCTGAGGCACGTCGGAGCCGAATCACGAGTCTGATTCAATCGCGAAATAATCTCGTCGATGGCAACACGATCTTCTGGATCAGTTTTCCAACAATCCTCGCAGATTGTCCAGATCATCTCCAGAGTTGACGACTCTTCACACACAGAGACTGGTCGAGAGGGAAGCTCGCCGAGTATGATGGCGAGTATTACTTGCTGGTCCGCCTTGAGGTGTGCGTAAGGACGCTGTTGCGTTAAAATTTCCTAGTATAGGGACCTGAGTAAGTCACATAGCTTAGCACTATCAGGATGCGGAGAAGACATACATAAACAGTCATGCCGAATGCCCAGATATCCGATGCTTTGGTGTGTATAGGGTCCACGTCGCTGTCTATACCGAATAACTCGACGGACATCCATCGCGTAGACCCTCTAACAGAACCATCATGTGCACTAGATAATGTTTGCGAAGAGGTGATCATACGAGAGATGCCGAAATCGCAGATTAAAGGCTGTCCAGACCGTCCGATTAATACATTGTCCTTTTAAGAAGCCTGTTACTCGGATGGTGTACATAATAGGTCTGAAAGGAAGACTTACAGCCTTAAGGTCGGAGTGTATTACGTCCCGACTGTGAAGATACCCGAGCCCATTCGCAATACCCAGTATCTGTACGAAATTCAATTACTCTTAACTCAAATTGGTGAATAGAGGCTTACAATAAGCCAGATATCGATGCCCGCGTTCTTTTTCATGAAATCCGTGACGGTCCCATTCTCGATCCATTCGGAGATCAGAGATGGATACGTGCCTTCTAGCACATATCCTTTGAATGGTAAAACGTTGAGATGATCAAGCTTTGACCAGACATGCATTTCCTTGACAAGAAACTGAAAAACAAAATCAACAAATGTAATTCAGACCCGCTTCAATTAGTACAAAAATAAGTTATGGATTTACCTTTGTAAAAACTCGATCGTCGTGCAGATGTATTCGGAGACGTTTTATAGCAACCTTGACTCTCGGAGTGTGGCCGGATGAAACAGGGCTCAAGCTCCCGATGAAAATATCACAGTAACCTCCATGTGCTTTCATAACAGTGCTCTCCGAGACCACGCGCCCGGTAAGATCCAGATGGCCTAGCTTCGAGAGAGCTCTGCGAAGTGTGTCTTCGGAGGTCCGAGAAACAAGCAACGCTGATGCTACCGCTTCGTCTTGGCGACTGGAACTTGAACTCGGCGTGCCTTTTTCCATCGTTGGCATCGTGTCTGATACGCCATGCCGCTGATTCGGAGATGGCGGGTGGATCACAGACTGATCGTCTTGCAGCGAAGAGCCAGGGCGTCCTCGCTTGTCCGCGAGTTCAGAGGGCGCGTCCTCGCGGCCGTCCTCTGGGTGTGATAAATCTCTGAGAACATCGTTAGTAGTACTGGTGAAAGGACTCGAGCGGTTGGTCTTTAATATCGTGGCGTGGCGGGTGCTGATGGTCATCCCCATGTTTTGAAATTTGTTAGTGAAACTTGCGTAGTAGCCAACACACTGGCACGTTGGCTCCGAGCAAAGGCGTTGCTGTTGGAGGTCTGTGGGTGTGGTGAAGGTTGATTCTTGATACATATCATTCAAATATCAAATTGATATGAGACTATGACCGTAGTACCCGCACTGGATCACATCATTTCCCACATACTCAGTATCCATGGGATACTTGAAATTCGCCGAAAAAAAACTTTATTGGTATGTTTAGGTATCGGTTATCAAAACATCGTATTAAACAGTGCAAAACGCGTAGTAGCATAAATAGCGAAGACAAGGACAGCTGAGGCAGTGACAATAGACAGCGTATGATACTGACGCGTATGTGTATGTACGAATGAAAATGTAGACGAGGAAAGCTGAGCATGAGGCAGAAAGTCATATGGGGGCTATAGCTACATCAGGAGGTTTGAGACGAGAGAGAAGAAAGGAACAAAAGAAGAGAAAAGGAGGGTACAGGACCGACCAGAGACACGCAAGCGTGGAGAAAGCAAGGCAAAGCAGAAATGCAGGACCAGGGGACGTAAGCGATACAGTTGTTGATTGTCGAGAAGTGAGAACCAGATCCAAAGAATTCAAGAAAAAAATATGAAAGGTGGAATGGGTAAAAGACTTGCGAGACCTTATCAGCCACGCGAGTGTTAACAGCATGAGTTGGGAAAATGAGAGACAGTTAAAGTGGATATAAGTACTGGATAAATCGAGGGCATTGGAATCTTGTCTCTAGAGTTATGTTGGTAAGAAAAGCGTTCACAAAGTATGGAAGACGAGCAATTTTCTTGAGCTTCTTCAAACGGGCGAGTTCCAGAAGGCTTCTTTTCTTCGTTTTCTTTTGCATCGAGTTATGCATAATCGTCGCAGGAAACGCCGACATTCAATTTACGACGGCAGCCGAGAGGAAAGGTGAACCATGCACATAGTCGCTGAACGAGAAGCGCGGACCCATGTCCGCTCCAATGTCTTCTGTATCGTGCGGACCAGCGTAAGCATGAGGATCGGCATTCGCATCTTGTGTGGAACCCTGAGAGTATCCACCGTAGCCCATGTCCATATTGAGTCCCATGTGTTGTGGGATGTTATGCTGATCTGAGAGACCCAGCCCGAGACCGGAGTCCATACCGTGTGAGCCAAGCTCGTGCATCCCAGTGTGCATACCGAGATCGAGCGGTTGCTCCATCGTGTACCCGAAGTTGGACATGTCCGAACCCGTTTGTATCTGCAATCTCGACTGCTCGGTGGTGGGGTCATTAACGTCCACTGGACCGTCGAGCAGCTCGTGGCCCGAGACCATGTCCTCGGATCCGTGCTGCATTTGGTGCTGCTGTGAGACCGAAGTAGCAGACATCTCCGCACGCGCGGACGCAGGACTCGAGTCTGCACTACTTCCAGTACTCCCGCTCGTGGCGCTCAACTCGCTCGGCGGGTAGCTGTATCCAAGTGAGTGCTCGTGCTCAGCCATGTAGAAGGTGTTCGAATCGCAGACGTTCGGCGGAACGACCTTGCGGACAGGAACAGGCTGCGCGAGTGCAAGACCCAGGTGCGTCCCAGCGTCTGAGTGGATGGCGTGCGACTGGACGTCCTGCACGCCGTACGCATCAGAATCAGGGTCCGTGCTCGAACTCTGATCCCCGTGTTGGAGTTGTAAATGGTGCTGGTCTTGCGGAAGATCTGCGAAGAACGCGCTGAAATCGAAAGATTCACGCATACCTGTGCCAGGCGCCGAATCTGCATTCGAGCTTGGGGTCGAACCCATGCCATTGGTCGATGAGAACACAAACTCGTTTCGGGTGGTACCTCGCGATGCAGAACCCAGTGCCGATGACGCATTTGTTTCAGTGTCGTGAGACGACGTCGCACTTGAGTTACCGAAGTTGAACGCTGGGTTGAGGAACGCCGTGTTAACCTCTGGGAGCGACGGCGCAGACTGGACCTGCTGTTGCGAGTGAGGGAAGGAACCATGGCTTGGTAGGGTTGATGGAGAGGATGCTGCTGTAATAGGCGTCATTGGATCGACAGACTCGACCTCGTACCATATCGCATGAGGGGCAAGCGGCGCTGGGTATGCACCTGGCGCAGAAGTCGGCGTCACCGACTGATCGCTTTCCGCTGGGGCAGAAGAGGGAGCAAAAGGATTAATAAAGCCCTCTGCAACAGCACCAACGAAACCGTCGAAGCCACCGAAGTGTGATTGGCTCTGGCCAACATGCTGCTGAGTTTGTCGCTGTTGGTTGAAGTCGAACGGGGCGCCGCTGTGCTGCGTGAAATGCTGATGCGCAAAGCTGCTCATGTTGCCGTCGAAATGATAACCAGAGAACGCGCCTGAGGCAAGCTGGTGCTGCAGACTGGGTTGCGTAGAGCTTGCACGACGTCCGAGCTGACCAAGCTGGTGCTGGCGCGCAGCGCGCGTGCCCATACCCATCGTGTTCATGCCTATACCACTGAAACCCATGCCCGTAGTCATCTGTCCAAATCCTGTGTACGGCACGCGAGGAGAAGATGCGCGTGAAAGTGTCATGGGCATCTGCAGTTGCTGATGCGCCTGCAAATGCGGCGGAAGTGCAAGCTGCGAACCACCCTCCCGCTCCTCTTCGTTCGAGGCTGGCAAGCCCGCATTGACTGGATTCATGTTGGCGTTCGGGTTCGAAGTGTACCAAGATCCGGCCAGACCACTTAAATTCGACGGAAGAGTCGGAATTGCTATCCCGTTGCCCCCGTTGGCAGACGCGGTACTAGGCGGTGCCTGTGCGAGCGCAGGATTTGCGAAGTTGAAAGGGTCGGCATGCGGATAAGAGTTATAGGGATAATTGTAGGTCTCGTTCGGCAGAGGAACTGAGCTCGAACGGCGATGACCGAGATGGTTATGTGCCGCGCGCACTTGCTGGCGACGTAAGGCCATCGCACGCTCCTTCTCCTGCGTGCCAAGTGATAACTGGCACTCATCCTCATTCTCCTCCACAATCCCGAGCTCTTCGCGCTCGATGCGTTCACGTTCCGCTTTCTCGGCAGCCAAACGCGCCGCCTGACGCTTGCGCTTCTTTTCGGGGTCGTGCTTAGGCTGGAAACGGTAGCCAGGATAAAGCTTCTTGTGCTCCTCCTTTTTCTTCTCCGCCAATTCCTCCCAGACCTTCTTATCTGCGGCGGGCAGTGCTTTCCAGCAGTTACCTACGGAAATAAGTCGGTAAGAATCAGGATGCAAATTAATGAGCGTGTTATTAAGGAAATTATGTAATGGAGCGATATCGCCGCGGAAAGACCACCAGCAGTAATCGCGGAAAAATGCGGGGTCGGAGAAAACACGTACCGACGATCTTGGAGAGTGAGTTGTGGTTAGTCTCGATTGAGCCCGGAACATGCCGTTGATGAACGAAGTTCTGACGGAAAAGCATGAACGCATTCGGGGGACGAGGAATATGTTCAGCGCTGTCCTTGCGTCCGCCGCGACGACGAGGACGCGATGGCGCAGAGACAGGCGTCATTGGAACGATCTCGTCACCCTCCACGATAGCATCGGCGCCATCGGCACTGCCGATATTAGCGTTAAGGCTTGAAGTGGAACTGGGTGATGCGGGGTCAGAAGGATAGCTGATGGGGGTGACATTGGGTGCAAAGGTGTAGTTCTTGGGGGCGACGAGTGAACGGCGGCGGGTGCTCACTGTATGCACCAGTGAGTTGGCGATGCTGACATTGAGGTGGACTGCAAGCACACTTACGAAGAGAGAGCGAAGAGCGCCTTCGCGTGAGCGCGGCGCTTCTGATCGGAGCCATCGCTGAAGTGGTCGTGCGCGAATAAGGCGCGTTGCTTGTAATGTACTTGTTGTAGACGTTTCCGTTTTCTCGTGGCTAAAGACGACGAGATAAGTCTGTCTGCGGCAAGACGGAGGACGCAGAGCAGGGAGAGGTAGAAAGAGAAGGGGGAGGACAAGGCGGACGAAGGACAAGGCGAGCCCTTCAGAGGTACAAATACCAACGACCTTCCATGAGCGCGTTTCTTATTTCCCACGCGTCTTGTTCGGGCAAGTTCGGTTTGCCCCCGTTGGGCCACTTTTCCTTCCGCCACAGCATTCCATATCCTCTTACTGGACATATCTTTACTTGTTTCCTCGATACTCTACTGCTGCTCTACGAATTTCCCCACTATTTCTTGCAACTCTCTATGTCTGCAAAGACTTTATTTCTGTCGAGTCCTCCTCGCCCACGTGGGTTTTCCCTACAGAAGAGACCAACCAAATCGGGATGAAAGCAACGCTCCGTTTGAGCAATCCTCATCAGCCTCGGCACGCAGCTTCCCTTCTTCCTTTGTACCCCCAAATATACTCGTGTGCGTTTTCGACGCTCGAGAATATTGATGCCAATAATAATGGATTTAATTTCCCCAAGCTCTATACACCGGCCATCCCAAGCAGCCGAACGATGCCACATGTCGATCATTCCACGTGGCTGACAAGAGTGGCAGTCCAGACGAGAGCTCTGTCGACTGTCGCCTTCGTACTATACCCCCGTATCATACTCACCCCAGAAAAAAAAACAAGACACGAGCGAAGGTGGGTGACGGCACAACGCTAAGGGCAACCATCGCACTGCCCCGTATCTACTGGCTGGTGGACTACTGCATCACGATCTCCGGCCACCATCAACCTCCCCCCCTTCCATCTGCCCCTCTCCTTCTGGAACCCCCCCTCCTGGCTACCCGTATGGGGTAGAATCAGGATTGCATACCCTTGATCATCTTCGGAACTCAGTACACACTAAAGCGTCTGCAGCATAAGTATTGTCTTTGACCATTGATTGATCTCAGCCTCAGACTCATGGCAACAGTGTTCCGCCCGTCGTCGCAAAGCCCTCGACTCATCATTCTTAACTGTGGCCCCCGTTTAGGCGTACCTGCGCAAGGGACAAGGCCCTCGCCATAATTAACTCCTGACACTTTTTTTTTTTTTTTCAACTTCCACCTTCTCAGAATGCCTTTACTATTACCGCGTTTTCCGCCGCAATGATGGTCGCCAGCTCCGGCTTTACAGCCTAACGCCTGTTCGGGCCCCGATTCCTCCAAGCAGCTTTGCGTAATCTCTGCGACGCATCGCGACTCTAAACCCTTGACTCCCTTCATCCTCTTTTTAGGCACTCCAGGAAACCATCCGGCAGCGTACATCGGTGTTTTGCGTGCGGGCCTAACACAACCCTAAAGTGGCCCTGTCTCTACGCCAACGCCGCCGCCGCCTCTTCCCCCCTCGCGCAAACTAACGGTGACATAACTCGCTAGTGAAACCCTATCGTACCCGGCCTTAAGGACTGGTAGGCCAACGCCGCCAGTACCCTGTGGCTCTGCTCAGCACGCGCGATGGGCGTCATCTATAAGATATAAATCGAGAAATCCGTCATACCGAGCTCGGGGAGCAGGGAGGCAAACCTCCGAAGACCACATACCATCGTAACTCCTTCGCTCCCCTCCTGGTTGTCCAGCGACTGTCGCGTCCGATCAACGCTATACATAGGTATTAAGTACACTGTCGAGAATACCTTCGCCTCGCATGAGCTCAACTCCCTCAGGCCTTTTCCCCCTCCGGCATCGCAGAGTGCAAACCGATCGACCAGGTGCGCTGGCCCGGTGCTTCCAAGCTCGATTCGGAGGAATGAAGTACATTAATCTCCAGGGATAGTTTGACATGTGCTGCGGCGTATGTACAACTAGACAATTTTGGCTCCTGTTCTCGGTGTTGTATCGCCGACCGACCAGCTTGGAAAGCTGATGACGGATATATGTTCGAATGTCTTAAGTAGCTGGGGTCTACTCCGCTGTTGCTCGATGCGACCCCGTTCCGGAGCGACCTAAGAATACGTCCTTCGCGCACGCGGTGCCTTCGATCGTCTGCTCTCCTACGGGGAAACCTTCGAGATACCACACGGTATATGATCACGTGACTTAAAATATAACAAAGGACCCCAAGGTAGGTCGAGCTTGCAATTACTGTAATTGAAGTACAGTATGAATATGACTCTGTGTTTGTTAAAAAGAAGACTTGTCGGATTGCCCGTTGTAAATTTTCACATAATCTGAACGAGCATGGCGTATTCCTCAAAGAGCATTTATGCATGCGAAAAGACACCGAAAATCTCATGCATGGTCGTAACATCCGAATATCAAGCGCCAGGGTACCATCTCCTCAATTCGACGGGTTCTTATTGTCAAGCTCACCCGGGAGCATGGGCGTAAAGTACCCGGTTTCTTCTTCACGCGGACACCTCTTACAGGATACAGTTGTGTCGATCATACCATACATACGTGAGATAGGGACGGACATGCTTGTAGTACGACAGTACGACAGAAAACCATATGACCATAGAGGGTGGGCCGGTAGAAAAAGAAAGAGCACTGCGGGAGGAGCGGCGCGAGGGAGTGTTCACGCGGTGGCCCTGTAAAATACAGAGGAAAGGCAAACGGTCAGATCCACAAAAAGATACACAATGAGGATTAAAGACGCACTTCTTGTGCGATGCCTTGATCGCAGCGGCCTTTTCCTTGCGCTCGGCGAGGCGCTTGGCGAGAAGGGCACTGGAAGGTGGAGTTCAAATGTAAATTTTCGTGTTCACTTTACTTAAAAGTAACTGAATATACGCACTCGTACTCCGACTTTTGCTCCTTCTGGTGGTCGAAACGACGACGCTTGAGGGAACGGAGGTGACGGCGGCGCTGGAGGCGCAAGGGAGTGACAAGGCGCTGGATCTTCGGACTAAACAATGTAAACATAATTTTTGAGTCAAAGCTTCTAGACGACACGAGATACGATGCAGTCACGTACGCCTTGGTGTATGCCTTCTTCTCAGGGTTCTTCTGGCTCTGCACCTCGCGACGAACGACGTATTTCCTGACGTCGTCCTCCTTGCTGAGGTTGAAGAAGCGGCGGATCTTCGTCGCACGCTTGGGGCCAAGACGTTTCGGGAGGACAGTGTCCGTGAGGCCAGGAATCTCGGCCTCACCCTGCTTAACGATTACAAGGGAGAGGACGGCAATGTCGGGGCCGACGATGCAGCCACGGACCGACTTGCGCGCGCGCTCACCGGTACGACGCGGGCGATAGCACGAGTGGCCAGCGGAGAGGAGGAGACGGACACGGTAGGGTACGAGAACACCCTGCTTCATGGGGAAACCCTGCTTGTCGTTACCGCCCGAGATGCGGAAGACGTAGCCCTTGAACTCGTCTCCGAGCGAGTCGCCGGGGACCTCCTGCGCCATCTTCTTTTCGTAGAAAATGCGGAAACGACGCTCATCGTCGATGTCGATAAGCTTTTGCTGCCCCGTCGCGGGGTTCGCGATGTTGAACTTCATGGCCTCTTGACTGGTCTGGGGACTTTCTGCAGCGACGCCTAAGTTACAGTCGTTGTCCAAAGCCCCTCGGCAGATGCCGTAAACTATACAGCAGCACCGCCACGTCCTCTTTCGGTAACTTTACCTTGCTAGTGCCGCCATCCGCCAAAGCAGACCCGCCCCCTCAAGACACACCCTCGTCGCCGTCGACAAGTCCGCCAAAAATAATTCACCATGGGTCGCATGCACGCACCGGGAAAGGGCATTTGTCAGTCAATTTTTTTAATGTAGTTCATGGAAATATGGCTGAAACATCATACAGCGTCCTCTGCACTCCCCTACCGCCGCTCGCCGCCTTCGTGGCTTAAGACCGCCCCCGAGGAGGTTGTCGAGCACATCTGCAAGCTTGCTCGCAAGGGTCTTACCCCCTCGCAAATTGGTGTTACCCTTCGTGATGCCCACGGTGTCCCCCAGGTCCGCTTTGTAACTGGTAACAAGATCCTCCGTATCTTGAAGTCAAACGGTGCGTCTGTGGGCTATTCATTTGGTTTCTAGTGGTTGAACACTATGGAATTACGTTTCTTTTTATGTCTGTTTTTATGCGTTTGTCGCATGCCTTTTGTTTGGGGATAGGCCTGGCACCAGCCATCCCAGAGGACCTCTGGCACCTCGTCAAAAAGGCGGTCGCCGTCCGCAAGCATCTCGAAATCAACCGCAAGGACAAGGACTCGAAGTTCCGCCTCATTCTCATCGAGTCGCGTATCCACCGTCTCGCCCGCTACTACAAGACGAAGCAGCAGATTGCTCCTACCTTCAAGTACGACTCTGCTACCGCGTCGACTCTCATTGCTTAAGGTGTAGTCGATATCCGGCCGATGGGTATGAGAGAGTAGTTTACATATTGCATGTATGCTTTGTTGGCGCCGCTATGTTAATGCAAGTATGATCCTATATGCCACGTTTATGTGCTAGCTTTTGAGTGGTGGTCGGCTAGGGTGAATGCGCCTAGCCTCCGAATGAGGCTCTTCCTTGCTGCTGGTGCAAGCGGCGAAGAGGTCCGCGGACCTCTGTATAATTGCAAAACTTTCCTGGCAATATTTTTGCGATGCCAGTACCTGCCATGCTTGACTTCATCAGTTATAGACTTGTAAATGTAGCCAGCACATATGACTTTTCCCCGGGGAAGACCGCTCGACCTTTGTTGCCTACATCTTCCTGTAAGCTCCTTTGGGTAACTGAGAGGCCTTCGGTCTCCGCAGCTTGTAGTGAGCTACGCAGATTGACTCTCACTTACAGCATCCGCTCGCAGTTAATCCCCTCACCCCGGTCGACTCCTCTGAACCTAGAGCCGCCAACATCGAGTAACAAACCGCCCGAACCTCGATCCACTGGTGCCCAGACTAGTTTAAAAGAGCAACGATCATTGCAACTTGGTCTATTCATTTCGCCGGCTATAACTTGAACAAAGCCATGAGCCCAAAAAGCATCTCCATTTCTGAGATGCCTACACTGCGCCAGCTGTATGCAGAGCGCAAGCTGAGATCCCATCTGGATCGTATTTCGCTGATGTAGGCCCTCATTAACAATGACCAGTGGATGATCCGGAATTACTCGGCCTTCTTCAGTCAAGCAGATATAACAACGCTCGAGGTCGATGCCATCGTGAACGCAGCAAAGAGCAATCTGCTAGGTTAGCATCTTGCACAGCGACTACACGTGGTGACTTTCACTCATTGGATCAATCATCGAACCAACGGGTAAATATCAGGTGGTGGTGGAGGTCAGCTTGCTTCTTTTGTTGCCTCAGGCTATGTCCTTGTAAGGAGCTTATTGTTATATCATCCCGACAGTGGATGGGGCAATTCACAGTGCTGCCGGACCCCGGCTAAAAAAGGATTGTGAGTTCGTTTTGCAATGAATCTTCGACTACGTTCTTTACTATTTATATATATAGGTGCACAGTTGGGCGGTTGTGCGATAGGAGAAGCAAAACTTACTCGCGGACACAATCTTCCTGCGTAATCACTAAAATCCAAATTTATGATACATTATCCCTGACTCGGTGTTTTGCAGGAAGTACGTGATACATACAGTCGGACCCATGTATGACGATAAGCACGCGGACCGCCAGGAGAAAGAGCTTGCGTCCTGCTACTACAACAGCCTCAAACTCGCATCTGAACAACACATACGTACAATTGTGAGCATATGCAGCTGCTTTCATTCTCATACAATCGCACTGAAAGCGCATGCGCGTTGAAACAGGCGTTTCCGGCGATCTCTACCGGAATTTATCGTTATCCTCTTGAAGACGCCACACGGGTCGCTTTAGGTGTTGCTCGACAGTTTCTGCTGACTCCTGAGGGCGACGATGTATGTTCATTGCTTTTATAATATCAAGGCGTTGCTGACTTTGGGATTTTGGAGATTAATTTGATCATATTCACGATGTTCAACGAAAATGAGAGGAAGGTTTTCGAGTGGGCTAATTTTTTTCTCTCTGGATCCTATGTGTATCGGTCTGACTTTTTCGGCGCTTAGACGATTGGTCCCAGAATTCTTTCCAAGTGCGTTATGAAGCGGTCGCTTATAGTGACACTATAGCCAGCCCTGGTAATACTCCTGCTGCATGAATCATTTAAACTGTACAAATTGTACCACTATGAGACATTGATAAGAAAAACTCTTCTAATCCATCTTTGCAAATAATGCGCTAATTCGAACCCTCGGGACGAGACAATATTGGTCACGTTTCCGGCATCGATGGAACTCAACTCGGAATCAAGAAATGCGAAGATTATCAATTTGATCTGACTCCAATTTTCTTCTTCTTTTCTTTTGCAGTCTCTGGTCTCTCGTTCCTCGTCTTTGGGGCTAAATTTTAGCCGCGTTGTTTAACGACCGTTTGCGACATCTGGTTTCTACTCCTCTGTCAGATCGAGAGGTTCATGAGACTTTGCAGCTGGCTCTGAGCGTGCAAAGATCACGCTTTTTTGTGCGCACATATATACTTGAGATAAAATATATTGGAAATAAAATTAATGCCTACTTGACTTTACACCATTAACTTAAAGATCAGAACTTTTTTTTTTTTTTTTTTTTTTTTTTTAAATGCATTTCTATAGCGCGTCATGACTATCTAGTACAAAATACACTCCAGGGGCCTTTAGGCCCCTGTATTATGTGAGATGGTGATTGGTATAGATGGAACAATAGTGATGGGGGGCCAGAAGCCGAGAGGGGGGCTGGGAACTACCCAGTAACTATCTAGGGTGTGGTATCTTAGCCTAGTTGCTGGTGGCAAAGCCTAGGTCTGAGACATGCACCACAGTTGGGCCACCCGGGTCGAAAACGAGGATGGGCTCCACCTCGAAGGCGGGGTGGGAGTCAAGGAACAAAGCCAGAATTGGGAGGCTGTCTCTGGAGAACCACTGGGATTCCGTGGACGGTAAAGGGGTTTTCCACACTGCACGGCAGGCGGGGAGGGTGTTGGGGCAAGAGAGTAAGAGGTGTGCTCTCGTCTCCAAGACGTGGCAGAAAGGGCACATGGGGTCGCGTCCCGGAATGTGTCCAAAGTACGCGCCAAAGCTGGCGTGACCGAGGAGTGTCCGGAAAACCTTGCACTTAGTGCGGCGACCGATAGTGATATTCTGCATAAGGGGGGACGGCTTAGTAGAGGGAGTTTGGGTTACGCCCATAGAATGGGCATCCGAATTCCCTCGGAATTTGCGACAGGCAGAGGCCCAGTCGGACTTCCACTGAGTAAGCGCCGATGAGGAGGCGGCTTCACGAAGGAAGCGGATGGTAGGCGGGAACTGTATGGTACCCGGGGGGGGGTTGTCCGCAATGCCCGAGGCGAGAACGTCTGCAAACTCATTGCCTTCTACGTCGGAGTGTCCTGGGACCCAATGAAGGTGAAAGAACACCTTGGGAAACCGCTTAGTAGCGATTTTGAGACACTTCCTAATGAGAAGGGCGACTTGGACGCCTGGGGCCGGACGAGGGTCGGCGAGGAGTGTCAAAGCAACCTCGCAGTCGGTGTAGATTTCCACTTGGGTAACATCCGGGTGTAAATCATAAGAGTAAGCCAACAACCAAATGGTGTCGGCGAGAGCGGCGAGTTCACAGTCCGTAGCATGGACTGAGGAACCAAGATATGTTTCGCGGGTGAGGACGTTCTCCCCGCGATAAAACCAGACACCGGCAGCGCCGCCGGAAAAGGAAAAGGGGGACGTGCCCTTACGGGAGCCGTCAGTGTAGATGAGAAGGCGGGTGGGGGCATCCTTCAGCCGGTCGATGAGACCGTGGTGTGACTGAATGAGCGCATCTCGTGCTTCTTGTGAGTGGTCAATCGCTTGATCGATGCTTACGTGGCACAATGCTTGTAGAGCAATCCATGGGGGGCGAGTGTATCGGGGAACCCTTTTGCAGCCGGGTGGAACACGGTTGACGAAAGAGGCGGTAATGGATCCCTTATGTGTAGTGCATAATGGGAGGAGGGTATGCGTGGTGGTGAGATACCGAATAGCTGCGCGTGACTTGGTACACTCTAGGCGGAGCGGGATGGGTAAAATGGAGGCAAGGACCTCAGAGGGTCCGCGAGGGGACGTGCGCCATGATCCGAGGATACGGCGACACGCCGCGGATTGTACTAAGGTCATCTTGTCACATTTGCCTTTTTGCCTTATGCCAGTAAACCATAGGGGGGATCCCCATAGTAGAACCGGCAATATGCACCCGATGTAGAGACGTCTGAGATGAAGCGGGTCGAGGCCGCGTAAGGTATTGCCTAGGAGTTCCAGGGCACGGAGAGAGGACATGGCCTTGAAGCACATGCGTTGAACGTGAACCGTAAACTGTAATTGCGCATCGAAAAAGATACCCAACCAGCGTAACGGCTGGGAGGGAACGATTCGAAGGGGCGGAAGGCCCTGTCGCGGCAAGTGAATAGGGTGAAGGAGGGCGTCTTCGCGTATATTGTGGCGTCGGGTCCAATGGATGAGCTCTGATTTGTCGTCATCAAGGGAAAGTCCGAGGGCGCGGCATGCGGCGGAGAAGGAGATGTATGCCTGTTCGAGGCGGGCGATGTTAGTCGCGATGGAGCTCGAGGAGGTGGTAAGGAGATGGTCGTCCACATAGGCACGAACGAACACAGATGGGTCGGAAACCTGAAGAGAGGTGAGAAGGCTGGTCGTGAAGAGGGCAGACAGGATGGGGGAGATGGGTGAGCCTTGAGGGACCCCCATATTGGGGATGGGGGTCAGAGTGTTGGTGAACCCGTCAAAGGACAGGGCAACCTGACGGTCTGAAACAAAAGACAAGACCCAGGAAATAAGGAGAGGGGGGAACCCTAATTCTGAGAGGACAGCAAGTAGACGGTGGTGTTGTACGGAGGGGAAGAAACCTGCCACGTCCACAGCAAGTGCTGTGGTGACATGGTGTCGAGCCCAGGCCGTTTCAATTTCGTTTACGAGGTCTGTGGCGGCATCCAAAACGCCCGACTTTTGGCGGGTACCGTATTGGGAAGAGGGGAGTGCGCCCAGTTCGTTGGCAATGAACTGGATGCGGTTGGCGATGATCTTCTCGAGTAATTTGCCCATAGTTTCCTCGAGGGTGATGGGGCGGTATGCGTTAAGGGCGGTCGGGTCTTTCTTATTGAGTTTACGAAGCATCACCACCTTCGCGTCCTTCCAAGGACGGGGGTGGTGTCCAACATCCAGGCATTCATTATAGAGTGCGAGGAGTGAAACACTATGGGCGGCGTGCAGGCTTTTGAGGGCCTGGTAGCCAACACCCATAATGCCCGGGGCACTCGAATTCGAAGTGAGATTGAGTGCGCGGTCCAACTCTTCCATGAGGATAGGGTGGTCGCGCATAGGGCGGGCGCCGACGAAAGAATAGGTCGGGGGGGGGGTAGCGGAAGGTTGGGTACCGAAGTACTTTGACCGGAAGGCCGAGGCCTTCTCCGCAGGTGAGTTCACGGTGGAGTGACCCGTTACCAGAGAGGGGATAGGGGCACGTCATGTGCCCATCGCCCACTTTGCCATTGGCCAGATTTTGTCTGGCTTGACAGAGGCGGTAAACGAGTCTGCCCACGCGTGTTTAGCGCAGCGAAAAATACTGGCCGACTGACGTCGGAGCACGGTACGGCTCGCCGGGGTAGCTCCACACAAAGCGGCCATGTGAGCACGGCAGGAAGCATCCCACCACTTGACCTTGTGACCCCCAGCCTTCGAAGAAGAGGGGGGGTGTGAAGAATCAGTGGTGAAGACCAACGCATCGTGAATAGCAGCAACCTTGACGTCTAGGAGTTGAGGAGTGGCGCCTGAGAGGGCGAAGGCGGTGGTGAGGGGGGCATCGAGAGCTTCCAGCCATTCAGTAGAGAGCGAATCGTCATACCGTGGGCGCGAGAAGGGGTCGGTGAACGGCTCAGAAGCGGTTGGGATGGACCATGTGATAACTGCATGATCCGATCCAGATGGAGTATCCCAGGATTGTGTCCAGGAATCGCCCAAAGCGAGGTCTTCCAGGGAAGGGGAAGCCCAGGCGAGGTCGATGACTGATTCTGTAAATTGGGTAGAAGGGCGACGCCGGGTATCAAATCCCGGCTTGTTCAGGAGGTGCATGGTGTTAGCGGCAGCCCAATGCTCCAGGGGACGGGCTTTCTGCGCGTCACTAGTAGAGTGGGTGCCATGGTCCCAGTGGATAGAGTGGAGATTAAAGTCCCCAGCAACTAGCCAGTGTGCACGCGGGGGGAGCTCGAGGAGAGCAAGAGAGGAGATGGTGTCTTTTTTATTCGCATCGTGATTGTATACATTAGTGACAGAAAGAGGCCCAAGGCCGGTGTCAAAAATTAGCGTGAGTATGTCTCGGGATGGGGAGTGTGAAGCATCCAAAACCACCTGAGACAGAGGGATTGACTGGTGAACCAGTGTGACCACACGTGGACGTGTTAGTTCAGTACCCCCCAAGGAGGGGGGCACAAAGACATGATGGTTGGGCATGGCGGGGAAGCCGAAGACAGGCGTACCTAGTGCATCAAACATAGAGGGGGAGGCACCAATTGGATACCATGGGGGTTCCTGTAGTAAAATAACCGCAGGTGGGGGGGCTGCACCGGGGGAGGACGAGAGTGAGTGGACGAGTGCTTCTACGTGCACTCGGGACGTTGCAACATTGTGTTGCATAAACGTCCAGGGACTACTCATCTACCGGGGGTGGGGCAAAAGAGGAATGGGCACGGCCACGCTGTTTGGGGCAGCTGGAAGAGTCGGCGCGGTGTTCGCCGGAGCAGTTCAAGCATTTGGGGGGGTGGTTGCAGGGGGTGGAAGCCGGGAGGGCGTTGCGGACACATCCCGGGCAGCGCATGCGGTGGTCGTCAGTACGATGACGGCCAGCGCAGATAAGGCACGACCAGGGGCGGTTCCTGCAATTTTGAACCAGGTGACCTAATGCGGCGCACTTGGTGCACTGCATGAGGCGGGGGAGGTCACGTCGAGCCACCAATTTGAGTCGGCGGCCGAACATGTAGACGACGCGGTTCCTCGGGGTGGAGAGGATGGCCACAGAGCGGGCGCCCGTGGGGTCTTCAAAGGAGAAGGCGATGGGGGCAGACATGACGTCCTCACCCAAAAGATCATAGGCCCGGGTCCAGTCGGGCTCTAACGTCATGGGTAGCGAGAGGAGGTGAGGGTTGGCGGTGCGGAATTCAGCTTGGAGGTCCGCCGCCATGAAGGCAGGTAGGCCCGGCGCAGGACGCGTGGGGACTTCAGCAATTTGTAGGCAGGCCCAAGATACGAGTTGGGAGACTGTGGCGGGGTAGACGCTTTGCACGGATGCCATCACAACTTCCTTCACGCTGTTCATCGTCGGAACGTGAGTGTTGTGAGCGAACGTAACGAAGCAATTGCCTCGATCGTTCCAGTGGGCAGCGCGTACGACCAGTTTGGCCACAGTGGGAAAGCGTGAGAGGGCAGTCCAGACGTTGATGGTCATCTGGGAGTCGGTGGGGCGCGCTTCAGCAGGGGGTGGGGCTCCATGGAAGCGGATGGCGAGGGTCGGGTCCGTAATTGTATGGATAACCAGGAGGACTGCACGCTTCAGCTCTTGTTTCACAGCGCTAGCAGTAGTGGGGGCCCCTGTCGACACTGGCGCTGCAGTAGCAGGGGCAGTGGCAGGGGTAGCCCCACCTGCGGCAAGACCTGGAGTGACAGGTGTCGGCAAGGTGGACCCGGCGGTGAGGTTAGAAGGGCCTGAAGGTCCTTGTGGTGGAGGAGGGGCAGTACTTGGGTTGGCTTTACCCTTCCCTTTCCTGTCTCCGGAGGGGGCGGTCCCGACCCCCGTGGAGCGTGGGGGGGGGCGTTCGAGGGCATCCATCCGCTGCATCATGTAGGCCATTTGGCGCGTAAGGTCAGACATGACCTGCACCATCTGCTGTGGCAGGGAGGGAGGAGAGGGGGGGCCGACCACAGTCTGGGGAGGCTGGGGAGGGGCGGGGAGGGATGCGAGGCCAAGGGCCGTGCTGAGGCGGGGGCCTGCCGCCGCCCTGAAGGCCTGCGACGTGGCGGATTGTGCAAGAGGATCCTCCTGGACCAAAGCACTGCTGAGAGAATTAACCGCAAAAGCAATCTCTCCGAGGAGGGCAGCAGTCGGGGCAGCTGACGCGGAGGTCGTCTTCCCTAGTGCGAGGAGTTCGTGGGAGGCCCGCATAGCTGTAGTGGCGGCCAGCTGGAGGAGGGGAACCTGCAGCGCTTCTGCCCGGGGGGACAAAGGTGCTGGGGCGTTGGTGGACTTGCGCTTTTTCTGCGCAGAAGCCGAGGAGGCCTGGTCATCAGGAGCGCCGGCCTCCGACATTTCTGAGTTGGAGTCCAGGGACGAGATGGCGGCAGACATCGGGCGGGATGGCCCACGAGGGGTTTCATCTACACGGGGAGCCATCCCACCACCACCAGGGGGCGTGGTAGGGGAGGCAGGCTCAACGAGAGCGGGGGCCGCGTCAATGGGGATATACTTCGCCCACATGGAGGCTGAGGTGGATTGGGGGGCCTGCGGAGCAGGGGCCATAAGAGAGGAGAGGCTGGTTTGACCCCCAGAAAAGAGGGTTTCGCCAGAAATAGCCCCTGATAAAGGGAGGCCCGGGGTAGCCGGGCGCAAGATGTGGGCCATGACCTGGTCAGTTCCTCGGTCGCTCGTGACAGAAGCAGCGCGGGACGGTGGGTGAAAGGGTTGGAGAGACGTGATCTCCGCCGCCAGTGGGGACACTGTGGGGAGGATTTTAGGTGGAACCGGAGGCGCACGGGCGGAGCTCGAGATTGACCCCGAGAACAAGGAGGAGCGAGCCGTGACCATTCCCGGAGGAGGCATTGAGTCAGTCCCTCGACCACGAAGAGAGCGCATACCGCCCCGTGTAGAAACAGTGGGGGCGTGGAAGGTCTCGTTGATGGGATGGGGGGGTTGTTGTTCTTGTTGTTGTTGATCAGACATAGAGGGCAGAGTGCTCGTAAAGACTACCTAGATGGTGGTGGTTAGAGGACAAGGAGGATGAAAGATCAGAACTTCAAGTTCTTCTACCGGCTAGTAGAAAGGTGACGCGCCCTAGCGCTTGGGACACGTGCCTCGCTCGTCCAATGCCGAATTCCTACAGGCTCCAGGTTGAACCCGAACCTCCACTACTTCCACCTCAGGCAGCAAGACTTTTTCTTCAGCCAATCTACAACCCCCTAGAATCTGTGGACTGCTTCAACACTAAGGATAATAAGGATGAAGATATCGTTTTCTATGGTCATCTTGAGCCTTGTGTACCACGTGGGTTGTGCGCCTGAACTCCGTCTGCGCGGTGGCAACTTGAATGCCTTGAACACCTATATGAACGGGACTCAACCCTCAAATAACTCTGGAGAGCAAGGACTTTCGGGCCCTGGATCTATGGAATCTCTTGCACTTCGTCATCCAAACTGGGATTCGGATGCGAATGTCTCTGCTGTGGCATCTCCGGCGACGACTGTCAGTCAACCTGTGGCAACGACTAACGGTTGGGTCCGACGGAATTCACCGGTAACACCAAGCCGGCACAGACACCTGGCAGACACAGAGGCGTTGACAAAAGTACACGC
This sequence comes from Coniferiporia sulphurascens, assembly GCA_002794785.1. NCBI lineage: Eukaryota > Fungi > Basidiomycota > Agaricomycetes > Hymenochaetales > Hymenochaetaceae > Coniferiporia > Coniferiporia sulphurascens. The sequence continues at coordinate 137,412 of NBBA01000010.1, read as the reverse complement.
TAGTTCGGGCGAACTCACTGATACCGTTAAGGCTAAGGTTTCGCTTAAGACTGGTCACAGTTCCGCGAGCGCAACTTACAAGAGCACGACGAAAGTCAAAGTTGACAGAAGGCAAGGAACTCAGAGTCTGGATCTTTCTCCTACCCCTGCACCGACGGCAAGCGCCTCTCCCCTCATGACCGTGCACATCACCGACGAGAACGACTTTGCGCTCCTGTTGCCAACGAATCCGAATGGTGTGTTACCATCATCACTACAAAATTGAACCAGTGCCTACTAATATGCGCCCCGAACAGAGCTAATATCGGATTCGGAGTCAGAGGCAAGTGCGTACTGCACGTTAGCCGGGTGTGCGAACACGCTCTCTGAGGGATTCATCACTGCTGCTTCCGTATCAAGAGCTGGTGACAACAGCTCGTGGATACAGGTTTGCACTCACCGCTTACTTTCTCCTTTCCCATGTCGGACCTCATTTCAACACAGATTACTGGATGTCTTGATCCGACCAAGTCCCAGCTCTCTCAAACGGATGATGGTGGCCAGTATGACGTCCGATTTCCCAACGGCGCCCTATGTACATTCGGGGGATATGACGCGAGTTTTATTGAGCAGTGAGCAGCGGCCTGCATTTTATGCAAATATTCTTTCTGACTGTTTGGAATGATGTACGTAGAGTTGAACCAGCTGCGAATCGCTTTTGCCTTCGGTGTTGCTCAAGCGCAAACGACCAGACCAATTGCAACTCGCACCAAGATCGCGCCGGATGTCTAGTTGCTATCCCGGGTGTCTATGATTTTCCAGACAAGGGTGTCTCTTGTGCTTGAGCGGAAATCGATTCCTATGTCTATCTTGCCTTTGTATACGTCTGACCCCAGCTCCTAAAACACCGACTAAGTCCTACTCTCTGCTCAAGTTACTACATATCTCCTAAGCGCACATTACTACTTATACATTCCTTCTTTTATTATATCGGCTTGTAACACTCTTTTATAAAAATGCATTTCGCTCAATTTCATCCTTGAGAGTAAGTTGACACAGTGGGAAAGGTTCCGCTACGCTTACATATCGACAAAGTGATTCCTAGTTCTCATGCGCGCGGCTTCGTTGGGCGCCATAACAGTTTCTCCAGGTTTCTCTAGATTTCTTTATAAGGCGGTTCCATTATGCTTTTCACCCAGATCAACACCGTGCCTCCTTCAGGGGATCTTGATACGGACCATTATGTCGATATCTACGGCGACGCAGCTCGGCGTGCTCACAACCCCGACGTCCTACACCCTTCAGACGTTCCCCATCCCTACGCCAGGTCCAGATGAGGTGCTCATCCGCAACGTCGCTGTTGCGGCGAACCCGAAGGACTATAAGCTCATACCCGACGCAGAGGACTATGCATTCATCGAGGGCAACGACGTTGCCGGTTACGTTGTTGAAAGCGGCATGGGGGCTCTCGAGTACGCGCCTGGTGAGCGTGTCGCTGCGTTCACGAAGATGCGCATGAGGGACAACAAGGTAGGTTTTGTGTGTATCATCGAACTCCAAGTGGACAATTTTGAGACTCGGAGTACAGTATGGTGGATACGCGCAATATAGTGTTGCGCCTGAGTCCACAACGTTCCGGATACCAGACTCGATAACATTTGAAGAGGCGTCGACGCTGCCACTTGCCGTAATGACCGCAGCTATTGGTCTGTTTGTCGTCCTGGGTCTTCCCGAGCCGCCCGCCGATACATCACTTGCTCCTGGTGCGTCTGCCCCGTGCTTCGCGACAGCTTTCCAACAATGCTAATCATAATTCGCACGCGATAGATAACGGCAACGGCATAGTTATATACGGCGCGTCGTCGTCTGTCGGTGCGTATGCAGTCCAGCTTGCAAAACGCGCGGGCTTCTTCGTCGTCGGGGTTGCGGGAGAATCGACTGAGTACGTCAGGTCAATTGGTGCAGACGTTGTCATCGATTATCGTGAATATCAAGACGAAGAAGACGATTTGGTACGGCGAAATCATTCTCATCAATTCGCAGACTGACGAGTAGGATACAGGAATCCGTGCTGGTAGAGGCATTGGCGGAACGCCCAACCTCCGTCGCCTTCGACGCCATCACTCTCGACGGATCAACGTTGCTCCTCGCGGGAGTGCTGTCGCAAACAGCGCCGGACGGAAAGGGCGCGGTGACATATTTGCTACACAGTTTCCTAGAACATGACCAGTTACCGGATGGAATAGAGGCTCGGCTCACGTATGTTGCAAGTGCATACATCCTAGATGAAGCCTGTGAGTTGATTTCTGCTAGTTGCTTGAGCAACTTTTCTTATTATTGATGGTCTTGTGCGGAAACACAGTCGCTAGGCGCTTCTACCGCCAGATATCGACGTACCTCGTACCGTCAGACATGAACCCGCTTCCCCTGCTACCGAACCGCGTAAGGTTAATGCCCAATGGTCTCGCAAGCGTCGCGGACGGTATCGACTTGTTGATAAATGGCGAAGTTCATGCAGAAAAGCTCGTATATCGCATTGCGGAGACGCCAGGACTTGCTTTGAAGCAGGAAGAGTGAAAAAGATAAGCCTGAGGTTTATCATTTCTAGCCGAGCCACTTATGTGTTATATGATGTAATGAAATTCAGTCTCAGGCTTGTGTTTATTAGTCTCAAATTGAATAAATGAATGATTTTCTGCATGAGTTATAAACGAAGATGAATTTCTTCTACCGCGCCTCAGCTTTCCATCGATTACTGGCGTTACATAAAATCTCCGGTCCGAAAATCGGGAAGTGCTCAGCTTTCTTGTTTTAATATTGTGAAGGCTTTTGCATCGACAAAAAGACTAATAGACGCTCAGAAGTGCTGCTTCCTTCGAGCCTTCGGAACTCCAGCTGAACGGGAATCGGGTGGTCGGTGCGGATCTGCGTCAGGGGGGACACGGGTACAATTATGTGGCAGAATCAATCCGCGAGGAATGCGCAAGTTTTCTGTGTCAACTGAACGGTCGTACAATATGCAATGAGAGAGCTCTGGCCTTCCGCGGATCTCATTGGTTTTTAAACGCAAATGATCCAGGCTCAGACCGGCTCCCCCCCTTTTCTTCCCCCAGGCGGCATAATTCCGGGACTCGGAGCATACTCTGGACATAGGACACTCACATCAGCAGGTCTCTAGTATCGCTCTTTAAGGGCTATTCAATAAGCCTAATTTAAATCGGACGATTTGGCGCGCCTAGAACTTCGGAACATTAAGTGCTTTCTTACTCATCTATACATATGCCACTGTCTTGTCTTCTCCGTTTGCCCCCGGATCCTTCTCTTCTCGAACCAAGGCGATTTTCGATCGAAAGGAAGGGGTTTAATGCAGATTGGCTTCGACTTCGCCTCGAGTGGCTTGATAACACCTATTGGAGGAAGCGTATTCATGGAAAATTTCACGTCGTTCGCGACAGCATTTCTTCCTGTCAATCGAAACGGTACACTCGGAACGGTATACCGAGGCTACCTCGGGCCTACAGGTAGCATAAACAGTGGATATACAGCGTATCTGTGGTTCGTTTGTCGTGAATTAGCAAAAGAAGAGCGCGGAGCTCCTTTTTCTACACGTTCTGAAGAAGAAAAAAGTGAATCGAAAATATCTTTATGAACCGGATGGGCGTCACGGAAGATTTACGCTAACCGCTGCAATAATGCGGTGCGCCGCAGATTGAAAATGTTTGTATAGCCCACCTGCTTGCCCTTGGGACGAGGTCTTGCTCCGACAGAACGGCACCCCGGATCCCCGCTATTTGGCTAATCAAAGCGCGCGGAGTAGGTGGGAAGTAACAAAATGATGATTAGGGATCATCCAGAAAGCCAACCCCAGACCTTTGGGTGTGCGCCTTTTGGGGTTTGGGGGTAGGCGACGGAGCGGAAGATAAATAGGCATGCAGGTATTCCGAACCGCAGTCAAAAAAATCCCAGTAGTAAGTTTGCAGACTTCTTAAAACTCGCGATATCACTTACCTAACCAATCGCAGGCCGCCGATGTGTTTAATTACGTACACCCGGTTCGGACCCGGTGTGCCCATCCGCGTCGAACCGATGCGGAGAATGTTCGGCTCTTACTTGCAGTCATTTAGATTTACTTTAAGTAGTATGTCTCCTCTGGCACCGTCCGGGTCTCATACTTCCCCCCCAAATTCCCTTTCCCACCTTTGCCATGCCTGGCACGATTACATCCTTCTCAGAGCTCGAGTCTGGGGGAAAAGCTGATATGGACGAGCCAGCTTTCTCAATCGCATCTGCAATGGACACCACGGGATTCAATACTGCTGCGACGACACCTGGAGATGAACTAAAGGGTTTTGAGCTTTCTGTACTGCCTGCTGGTGATATAACTATTGCGCCTGCTGTTTTCGATCCTCCCCCTGCACCACTTGTAGACACAAAAAAGCTTCGGCGAGCAGAATACATATACTTTGCTGCTCTCCTATGGGCAATATTCATGGAAGGTTGGAACGATGGCACAAATGGTCCCTTGCTTCCTGCTATGCAGCGACATTACAACGTGGGAGGAATCCCCTGTGTTTTTCCCCTGTGCAGCCGCTGATGTTGCTTTAAAGATTGGTTTTACTGTCGTCTCCATGATATTCGTCTCCAACTGTGTAGTGCGTGCTCGTCGTTAAACTGTCTCTTGAAAACTAGCCATTATTGAACCGAGGTTTTTTCAATTTAGGGCTTTGTAACTGGCGCGGTTGCGAACTTTCGTCTGACCCCAAAGCTGGGTTTCGGAACGGTAATGCTGCACCTCCCTTTTACGTCTTGAGTGCTAATACGAACAAACTATAGACTCTTGTGATCGGTGCAGCCACCCAGGCAATTGCCTACTGCATACAAGCAGCAGCACCTCCGTTCCCCGCTTTTGCGATCGCACCGATATTCTCGGGATTTGGCGTCGCTCTTCAGGTCGGTGGCTTTTGCCCCTGTTAATTCTTGTACCTATGCCATTGACAAACAGAATTCCGGGGCGCTGGTCTTTGTCGTGCACCTCGACCACAATGTCTCGGCTAAAATGGGCATCCTCCAAGCTGCATATGGTATTGGGGCTCTAGTCGCCCCGTTATCTGCCACAAAATTTGCCACTATGCAGCACTGGTCGTTCCACTTCCTTGCCTCGCTAGGCGGTTCGATCATCAACGTTGTATCGTTGATACTAGTTTTTAAATTCGAGCACATGGATGGTCAGAAATATGAGTCTTCAGCATGTATTACTCTCTGATATTTCTCTTCTTAGTCATTCTCCGGAAGGCGGGACAAACGGTTCGCGAGCAAACGGGCGTCCAAGGAAACGTTTACAGTCAGGTGTTCAGACTCAAGGTCGTTCACTTGCTTGCTTTCTTTGCCCTGGCCTATGTCGGCGCAGAAGTTACTTTGGGTGGTAAGCTGTCCCTATCTCACGCATACATACACACTATTTTGATACGGGCGTCCTGCAGGTTGGATTGTGACTTTCGTTGTCGATGAACGGCACGGAGGAAGCTCTGCAGGATATTTAACGTCAGGTTTCTTCGCGGGGTTGACGCTTGGTAGAGTCTCCCTGCTTTGGTTCAACAAACTGGTGAGTTCTAGTACTACCATCGAAACCCTGCTAAATAGATGTATCCTAGGTTGGGGAGCGGCGGGTCATCTGGCTATACATATGTCTCTGCATAGCGTGAGTTGTGTTAGTTCTTCCTCAAGAAAGCTTTCTTGATCGTGTATTGTTTAGTCTCGAGATCACAATTTGGCTCGTACCTTCTCTTGTCGGCAATGCGATTGCTGTCGCATTCATCGGTCTTTTCCTCGGTCCGGTCTATCCTATTCTGATTACAATTGCCGGCCGCCTTGTCCCACACTGGCTTATCTCTGGTGCGGTCAGTTGGATTGGGGGACTCGGACAGGCGGGATCTGCCCTCCTGCCGTTCATCACCGGTGCACTCTCGTCAAAATTCGGTGTTACCAGTCTGCAACCCCTGTATGCAAAATAGTTCATTTGTGGATTTGCCTTTGATATTGACGTATTGGTTATATATAGGATCGTGAGCGTCTTTTGCGTCATGCTGGGTCTGTGGGCGGCTATTCCGCACGGCGTTCGCCGCGCTGATTGATGCTCTCTCTCTGGTACTCTACCTTAGACCTTTATCCTGCTACTATACACATTGGGCCATCTGACCGCCTTCTCTCCTTTACTGATCCGTGCTTATAGGTGTCCGTGTAACAGCTGTCTTTGCTGTATCCATTGTATAGAATTCGTCCGCCTGTCCTGGTTTCTCTCTTAGATTTTATGAGTCCGTAAGTCACCTTCGCTCTGCTTTGACTAGTCCGAAAAACGTGTACATAGTATTGCCAATACGTATAGATTCACTACGTTCGGGCGTACCGGCTAGCCTACTTTTTATATAATTGTATTACGTAAACATTTCCAGTGGTTTGGCAATTTGAATCGCCTCGCCACTTAAACTTAAACTTCTCTTGGTTGACGGCGGTCGTTGACAATGCCATATCACCTGAAAGACGAGATGGGGAGCGATAGTTCTTTAAGCTCGGTGTCATTTCTATCTATTATCTACCCCTCGTTATCTTTGTTCACATGGTCTCACGAGCACATGCTGCTAACGTTTGTACTATCGAGTCGTGGTCCTCCTCAAGGATCTTCCGCCCGACCGTTCAACTGCGCTGAAGCTTTAACTCTGTCGGTGCGCAACTCAGAGACTCGCCTGGGGTTTCAGAGTTTTGTGAGGTGCTGTCTACTGCCCAGCGGACCTAGATAAGACGTTCCTGTGTCTGAGCGCAATTCGGCCACGTCCAATATGTCCGGTCCGTCCAGCTCAACACTAGCGATGAGGCCTGTCCCGTTTCAAAACGTCTCCATACTCCCCGGATTCTGGTCCGGGCGTATGCAGAAAGTCCGCGAAGGCTCATTACCTGCCATGTATAAGCAGATGAAGGAGACTGGTCGGTGGGACTGCCTAAAGCTCCAGTGGAAGCCTGGGGATCCTAATAAGCCGTGCGTCTCGGTTTATGTTCGTGTCTTAGTTCCATGTGTTAACTGTTTCGCATCTCTCGCTTTTATTCGATACAGGCATCAGTTTTGGTAAGCGCCATCCAAGGTGACCATGGGGAGTCGGGACCGCCTGACCTGGTTCACCATTTGCACGTATCGTAGGGATTCGGACATAGCGAAATGGCTAGAGGCAGCGTGCTACTTGCTTACAATTGAGCCGGATCCAACGCTGAGTCGTCTCGTTGAGGAAGCAGTCGATAACATTCGCGGGGCGCAGCATGAAGACGGCTACATTAACACGTACTACACTGTGTGTCAGCATCAGGATGAAACTTCATACAGAGCGCTGACTTTCGTTTATCAGGTCGTTGAACCAGACAAGCGCTGGGCGAATATTGCGTATGCTCTCTGTTTTCCGAGTGTTCGATCGAATGTGTTGATATGCGCCTATCTAGGTGGTCCCATGAGCTGTATTGCGCCGGGCATCTATTAGAAGCAGGATTAGCGCACTACACATATTCGGGTTCCTACAGGCTTCTTGGTCCTTTGCTTAAGTTCATTAAGTATATTGACACCATCTTCGGACCTGAGGTGGGCAAGAAAAAGGGGTAAGCGATTTTGCTATTGGCAACCTCGCACGCATCATTTACTGTTACTCAAATCGGCCTAGTTACCCAGGACACGAAGAAATAGAACTAGCGCTGGTGCGGGCTTACGATACCACCGGCGATGAGTCTCTTCTGCGGCTCGCAAACTACTTCATCAGCGAGCGCGGGACTCACGGACCTGAAGGCCACTACTATGATATTGAGGCAAATGCGCGAGGGGAACCGCCGCGGCCCGGTCCAGGACACGGTCCGCCCTATTCATACCACCAAGCAGACAGGCCAATCCGCCAGATGGCAAGCGTCGAAGGGCATTCTGTTCGGGCGATGTTAGTTCATCCTCAGGTGGATCTTCTTTATGGCTTGATAATGCTTTTTCGGACAATAGGTACTGGTTGGCTGGCGCAGCCGGGGTGGCCAGACTCAAAGGTGACTGTAAGCTAAGGAGTGCTTTAGACCGTCTCTGGGAGTCTACAACGCACCGCAAGATGTATGTTACTGTAAGTGTCCGCACAAATCGTTTTCCTGCATCTAGGTGATTCCTTTTACTCAGGGGGGACTAGGTGCAATGCCGGACTGGGAGGGATTCGGCCCAGACTATTATTTGCCCAATGAATCCGGTAAGATATCGTACCGAAATTGTCATCATCTGATTTTGACCTGCTTGAATCATAGGGTATTTGGAGACATGTGCAGCTATCGCCCTGGTTTTTTACGCACACCAAATGATTCAAATTAATCCCCTAAACGTGGAATACGTGCAAGTCCTAGAACTGGCGTTGTATAACGCAGTGCTTGTTGGCATCTCACTCGATGGGAAGAGTTTTTTCTATGACAATCCGCTGGCAACAATTGACGGCTACTTCGCGCGACGTAGTTGGTTCGAAGTCGCGTGCTGTCCCGCTAATGTGAGTCTTATTCTACGCAATGCTCCTGTTAACGCACTTGATTCTAACACTGCGCCGATAAGACCTCTCGTTTGATCGGCTCCGTCGGAGGTTATATTTATGGCGTCCGGGATGATAACACGGTTTTTGTACATTTGTACATATCCTCGACAGTGCAGATCGCCCTCTCTTCCGGTGCAGTCGTAAACATTGTGCAGAGCTCTAACGGGCCGTGGAGCGGTGGAGCTACTTTTACAATCGAGAGCTCCTGTGATGTGGAGAATTTCTCGCTTTACCTCAGGATTCCGAACGAAAGCGAGGGATTCACTGTGAGTTCATTACTTATTAGTGGCTGACTAAGTTAATCACTCATTCAATTTGCCGCGTAGACCTCATCTTCAACGGATGCTCAAGTTCAACAAATCGGATTTGGCGCTTGCATTTTGAGCATGAGCTTGAAGCCGAAGACGCCGGTGACAGTGACAGCGGTATTCACATTCAGGACACGGAGGATTAACCCGCACCCTCTCAACCTGGACAACAGGCATTGCGTTGCGATTGCCCGAGGGCCGCTTATTTACTGTGCTGAAACTATTGACAATCCCAGCGTAGGAGATCCAAGAGCCATACGTCTGCCCGATGACGCCACTTTCGTGGAAGAGGAGGTAGACAGCAAAGGTTTAGCTCAACTGGGGTTCGAACCAGACGACACATTCGCGGTTGGTACAGGTACAAAAGTGGTGTTACTAAAGACCCGGGTTCGCGTAGCTGGCGACATATCAACGGGGGACAACATGAAGGACTTGATTTTGATTCCGTATTTTATGTGGGCGAACCGCGGTAGGTCGAACCATAGGGTTTGGTTACCTCGTGCATGAGAAAAGGAATGAAGGGGTTGCATATACGATACTAATCGTGTCCATACAAAAGATTTACAAAAAATGTGTAAAGTGAGAAGACCTTAGATGAAGGGTCTTTTGTCCATCCGCCGGTCCGGAAGGCATATGCTGCTCATTATCGGGGGTGAAGCGCGATGTTGTTTTGAGTTCCCACATGTCCGGCACCCTGACGAACGTCAGGCCCTGGAACATGTTGTTCTCGCCGAGCAGGTCGATCATCCGCAAGCTCCGATTCCTTTTTGACACTGCTCCACATTTCACGTAGTTGTCCAAGTTTTCATTGAGGCCTTTGAAGTGCCGTTGAATGTATGCGATGTCGGGTTTGTTAGTGGTCAGAAATTTGTAGTATGCCTCGATGGTGGCCGTGAATTCGCCGGTGCGATCGATACTGTCGTCCACGCGTTTAAGGTAGGCACGTAAAATTTCAACCTTTCTGAAAACGCTGGCCGATTTCCATTTCGAGAAAGGGACAGTGTGGTGCATAGCGTTTCCTAGACCTTCCAGGAAGCAGCGGAAGGTCATGAGTTGGTATCCCTCTCGCGGTACGAGTCTGATGACCCAGTTGAGGTTTTTGTCCAAGACGAGACGCAGGCTCCGCTGCGGTGGGGTGATTGGAGACGCCTCCAGGTCATCTTCAGTCAGCGCTCGATTGCACATGTACGACGACGGGTTGGAAAGGTCCCAACGGATCCTCTGCATGTCGACCCCGGGCCAGATGCCAAGCCCAGGGTGGATAAATGGCAGATCGTCGTAACTTTTAAGGACATACGGCTTGCCCTTACTGTTGTGAAGTACTCGGGCCTGGGTAAAGTTAACTGTAATTATACATATGCAACGTCGTTTAGATGGCATGTACAGATATCGTCAAAACTCCGCGACCACTCACCCATCTTTTTTGTCTTGCAATCCTCGTAGCTATCGGTTATATCGACGTACTGGACGAACGACGCCGATCGCGGAGGCTGGTGCAGATCGGGGTTCTGTCTTGCAGGCGCGAGTTCCATGGAAATTCTCGAAGTCGTTGGGTATTACGCGGTTAAGGAGGATAGTTCCGTCGATAGGAAGTGTGGCAGATTGACTCTTCCAGACCGCACATACGCACATTTAAAAGCCAAAAACCCTCCATAAGCACTTCCATTCCTGTTGGCCACAGTAGATTCTGCTATTGTGCTCTAGCCAGATCGTGGCTTGAGCTCACTGTCGTCCGGGTGGTCGAGAGGTCGCAGAGTCAGGGAGAGCGGTGTCCAGTCCTTTTGTGGATGTGTGTTTAAGCAGGAATGATACGGTTGAGGATAAACAAAACTCCATCTGCTCAAGCCTCTATCCAGATGAGATCGTGGCTTTAGATCAAGCAGGAGTGAAAGCAACAGTTGCCTGACAGTCTGAAAGGAAAGTAGAAAAAAGACATACAATCGCCAACCGGGACTTGCCGCCAGAGGTTACGTAACCTAGGTTATCCTTTAGCGCATCAAGCAGCGAGCGGTGAGACCAGACGAACATGACCTACCTTATGCTATAGTCATCCAATAGTTAAAAATTGTCGTACGCCAAATCCCATCTTTCTAGTCTACAGCAGAGCTTTTTTGCACGAAGACCCGGCCAGGCCTATATAATTCTGTAACTTTCCACAGTGTGGCTTGAGTGTTTGTCCTTATTTGTACCGCACAGCCTTATATTGGACTCATTGTATCCTGGGAGTGTCGCATCTGCGACCTGAATTTATAAAGCCGCACACGACAGCGTACAAAGAGATGTACTCCAAAACCACACCGGGACCAGAACTCTGGTGAAACAGGAGCTGGCTTGTGAACCTGACGCTTGTGGGGAGATCCTAGAAGTGCCGGAAGGAGATTGATAATTAAGCGCCCGTCGTGATCTTGTGGCGCATTAAGTTTATTCCAGTCAGCTTCATATTAAACTCCTGGATAACATTTATCTGTAAGCTCCAAAGTTCATAATCATGTGGGCCGATGCTGCTAGCGCCCTTGATGAAGGAGAAGCTCGAATTGTTTCTTATCGCTTCGATACCTATGTCCACAAGTGAGTTGTTTTGTTGTGTCCGAAGCATATCCACCGTCCTTAATTTCATGCGATGAAGGGCTGAACCTAAACCCAAACCAAGGTCAACACGACCAAATATTGTAGTGCTCCCACTTAATGGCTTGTGGCCCTCCACTGGCAGAAATCGGCAATTTCCGGAACAACCATTCAACTTGAGTAATTAAGCGGGTGGCCGCACTGCATACGTGGTTAGTCTGACCAACCTACGTCTTTTCGGACTTCTTAGAAGGAGTCAGACTGTATCGTGCGCAGTTTTCAATCAAAACACGTAGGGAAGATCCGGACTTCGATAGACGCTCTTCACTGCCAAAGCTTTCCAGTGTAGTTCGTAAGCTCTAGACTCGAACTTACCCCAGTACAAGTTCCGCAGTCCGTCAAGATGCCTGTGGATGCGCCAAGGACGGGGTTTATGCATAGAGCCATCCTGTCCGTATATTTTCGTCCGCGACAAGGAAGGAACGGCGTGGGAGGTATGTATACAGTCTTGAAGTCATTAAACCACTGGAGAAGTTCAGCGCCCCCGCTTGCCGAATTTGCAGTGAGACCCGGGCCCCTTGTCTCCCGACGGTACAGCTTGCGCCTCGATTTGCTAGCAACGTCTACAGAGCCTCGCCAAGGGGCGTGTCAAAATTGTCATTAAGCGGGCATGGCCCGGGACCTGACCCTGCGGCGCCTAATACCGGCGCTTAGAGGTATCTTAAATGAACACCACCTTGGGGCATGCCCGCAGATGACCTGCGCGGTGTGAGTTTGCGTCTGGGAAAACGGCTGGTCGGGCTACTTCGATGTCCGATATTATGTTGATATTGCCGCAGTAATAGCAGTGTCCAACTTCCCGTCTTGCGAAGCTGAGGCGACAGACTTCCCACCGACAGAATTGTGATTCTGTCTGACTATTAGGGTTGCACTAGACCAGTTGCAGCACCAGTGATGAGGGCCCGTTCGACACGGAGGGCTGATCCTCTTCCGACGCTTGAGCACACTAGCACAGCGTCCGATAGACCTTTTGGCTTTCCGTTGTCGGGAGGAGCTTTGCCGGTACACATATCTCGGCGCAAGAAGTTTTGAAGCCGCGAGGCCGCGGCGTGCGGGACTTGAATGTGTGCGCTGCGGCACGAGCGCTAGTGAGAAAAAGATCTTGCCTCGAGCTGTAAGAGGATAAAGGGAGGGAGGAGCGTACTGGACTCAGGACAGCAGTTCCTGCGGATACGCACAGTTCACACTTGTAAGTCCAAGAAATCGCAGAAAAGAAGAACAATCCAGGAACGGAAGCCTGGGCCTCAGTAAACTAGTACATACAGTTAGAACACATCTAAAAGCGTAAGTGGATCTTCTCGTAAGCTGTGCGCTCCCCGCGCCACGGCAATCTGAATTGATGAGGTTATATTGCAAATATTGCAAATAAATCTTGGTCGCCATCCTCTGAGGGACAGTCGTTTCCGCGCCGGCTGCCACGTCAGGGCGCATCTGTTGCTGCCGCAGACACAGCCCGCCCTTCTTTCTGCAATCTTCCTACATCGTCGTCGACGGCGCCTATGGGCGAAGGCTGGTACATGGGTGCACTGGTTTCGACTCATATTAGTTCAGGATCGCTACCGATCCCCCAGGCTGGACGGCCTCTGGCAAAGTAGCTGTAAATAAGCATTGCTCACCAGTAGCCGAGGCTTCGGACGGGCGCTCCTTGAGATCAATAAAAGTCTCTCATCGCTGTCCCATCCCCGCATCCAAAACTTCCCCCTCACGATCCATTTAACGACCGACATCGATAGTCTTCGCTAACGTCTACGATACCCTGTCCCCCTCTTTACCCACATACCACCTCGACGCCATGCCCTACGCCTGGGACCCCGCGGGATACCCTACCCACCTCGCTGAGGACACCTACCTGCGACCCGTTGTACCCTCAGGCTCCCCGCACCATTCGCCTTTCCCTTCTCCACATGGCTCTCCGAACACCACTCCAATGTACCTCGACGAGAACTACAACTATTACCAGCCGGGCACGGGGTACATTGGTGTGCCGATGGTGCCCGCAGGCTTCGTACCGCTTCCGCCAAGTCCATCCATGCTCTCAGCGACCTTCGTACCCCTCCCCCCCAGTCCCCGCGTGAGCCCTCGGCACGGCCCAATCCCTCTCAGCCCCGGCGCGTACCCGGGTTACTACCCACAACAACAACAGTACGCGCATCCGTTCGATCCGTACTATTTCCCGCAATGTACGTCATGTAGCCCATAACCTTCGTTCGTTTATATGCCGATGGCTAACTCCATTTCTTGATCTTTAGCGGGTCAGATGTACATGAACCCAGCGCACAAGCCGCGAACTAGCGTGCACCCGATGCTGAAAGATGCGCAATACGTGCACCTCGATTTTTCTTCGCCTGCCTACGCGCCGCTCACACCAAGCGGCAGCGGGGGCTGGAACCTTGAAAAGAAGCTGGTTCCCATACACGATGGCTACCTCTCACAGATCGCGTCGCACCCGGCGGTGTCGAAGGTTGTGATCACCTGTAGCGCATTCGGCGCATTCGAGGGTTCCTGGGCGGTCGCCGTTGAACCAGGGCGCACCGTCAGCGTTGGCGACGTACTCCGCGCAGTACACCGGGCGCTGCAGACGCCCGTGACTCATGCAGAGTGGGCACGTCTGTCCGAGCGCGAGGTGTACGAGGCGAGTAAGGCGTACACGCACCGCTGCCGAAAGGCGGAGTTCGAGAAGATGCAGGGCGTGCGTCGGGTGGACTTGCTGGGTGGCAAGTCCTGGTTCGGGGGAATCTCGAAGGTTAAGGACGATGACCCCCACAATTTCAAACTTCTGGTGCGATCAAAGTGATGGTCCGGGGTTGATGGTGTTCACAGGGACTCTCGTACCTTTAGTGATCCGGAATCTTCCACTTCCATTCATCTCCTGCTCGTTTTATCTCCTGCTCTTTTCTCCTCTTGCAGATACTTTGATCTGTACTATGTATACTGTTAAATTTAAACCTGGACGCTTGTAATGAAGGAGATTTTCATTATGTCAGCATACCGATGCTTACAAATGCGATATGCTGTCAGAAGCCTCATCATCCATGCTTCTAGTTGTTTAGCGGCCATGCATGCGATAAACTCGAATATCTGTGTCCCGTTACAACACAAATTCTGGCAAAATAAGGAAAATGTTGACCTTGCAACAGCCACTTTAGGCGTATGCAGGGGCTTTACGGCTTCAGATGTCAAGCAACGAGACCACGTGCGATTGTGTTGGTGCACTGAATAATCACCAATGACTTGAGGGCATTAAAGTGCAATTATCGGTTGTTGTGTTTCTCCCGGTGGATGTGGCTGGCTCTGGTGAAGTGCCTCTCTCTAACGGCCTGTTTTGTACGCTTATCTGTATCGCGTCATGCTGTACAGTGCCTCAACTGAGCTGAAAGCGGCGCTCTCGTACTACTCCAATTTTTATTTAGAAAAAGCCGAAAGCACTGCGACAGACCTTTCCATGGAAGAGACTGGGACATGGGGACCGAATGCGTATTTGGGGAACAGCGTCCGGTTTGGCGTTCACAAGGCACTCTAAGTGCTGAATGGCCACTTCACTGACCTGAAGAGTTCTTCAAGGCCGGCAATACAACATCTCGGTCGGCGTTCATGATTTCCTTGCTTTGAAAATTTCCTTCAAACAACATTGAAGCACGCTCTCCGAGCCTCTCCCACGTTCAGGAGTCGTATGGCTACAGTACGACGAAATTTTACATTCGGATTCTCCACGAAAATGGTCAAGATGGTCGTATACATGTAAGTACTCCCCAGTAATATCTTGGTCAACTGATGGACGATCGTCTAAGTCGTGCACAGAAATATCACGAGACCCTAAAGACAAGAGCCAGATCTTCGATCCGATTCGTCGGGGTTCAGCTCCCATATCCTCCTGCTTTCCTATCTCTTTTACTCCTCTGCATAAACTCAACCGACAATTTCTTGAAGCTTCCATCTCTTTTGGACGCGATGAGTGGAAGGCACTTCCCTGTCGCCAATCTGCCAAATCTACGAGCCAGTACCCAGAGAGGACGGAATATCATCACTCCCAGGAGGGAGTGACTAGCGCACCCACCATCTCTGCCTTCCACGCGCGAGTAGATCTGACGCGAGACCAACCTAAAGCATTGAGTTAACCCGTCTTCACTGCCGGTCAGATATTGTCGGCAAACTTGACGAAAAACGCTGTGCCAGGGATACATGTTAAAATCTCGGCGCAGACGGAATGCGGTAGGATCCAAGCCGCCACCACACCTTTTTGAAGACTTTCACATATGGTGGAAGGCGAAGATTTCGTAATTCTCGCTGAGGTTTCGACCGTCTGAGTGTTTCCAGGCGAGTTCACACCGTCGCGAACACCTCAGGTAAGACTGTACTGAAACTCGTCTATATACTGTAGGTTTTATTTCCGCTGACAGGTTGCGACATTTTATTTCTTCAACGATTCGGGAGACAATGCGCAGGGGGTATTAAGTCGGGGCAAATCGAGAGCAACGATGTGTCAACAATGTAGACAAAATCATTTCGGCGCATTTCTCCCTGATTTCTGGCAACGTCTTGCCAGTGGGCGGCAGTACTCTTGCTATGGCGGTCGCCAAACACCGAATGCCCTTGACTGGTTTGGAATCGGAGACTGCACCGCGGAGGATCCTTGGATCGAATGACCAGATCGCAGTCCGTGCAATCACGTCGCGGGAGATCGGACAATTTGACGATGACCTTTTACAGCTAAGATGCATTGTGGACACTGAGCACACCGTTTTTGCTCCCCTGTCCGGGCCTTTTAAACGCCAATATGTAATAGCTACTTTTCACACCTTCGCATCGACTGTGATATCGTTTTGTCTTGGGCAGGGTCTCAATTCTGTCACGGATACAATAAACACTACATCGTAAGGCCTCAACATCTCTCTTTTTTTCTATGTCACCGTGCCTATTTGTACCGGATTTCTTCTATATCTCTGTGATTAAATCCGAAGGTTAACCCGGCTTTCGTTCCCGAGTTCAGTGGTCCAAGCTGCCTAATCGCAAGTGCCTGATAAGTTGTCCATAAGAAACACCTTCGCAAGTTTATTTAGTTAACGAAAAAAAAACCTTTAATTGAGGTTTTTCGAAGCTCCTATGCGCAGTTGAGCTAGGGACGTTGGGGAAAACAATCCCGCTCATTGACTCGATTCCGGTGTTTTTCGACGTAAGACTCGTCCGGGAATTTAGGCTGTGCAACGCGCGTCTCCGGGTAAGAAATTACTTTATAGCAGTGGGGAACACGACTGACGTGGCTAGTAAAGAGTTCGAATATACTTTATGATTTAAGTTAGACAGGATGTATTTTAGAGGATCGACATGCTTACGTTCCGCGAGAAAGATAAATATGCAAAGCCAGATATCTAGAGTCATTGTAAGTAGTTAGGCGAAAACGAACATACTGAAGGGACGGTCTCACAATTGTCAGGCATGACCAAAAACTAGTATTTCCAGACGGAGTTAGCACCATAATTGGTTTTCCTTGGGTAAATAGTTACTACTCACAAAAATCAACATCATAATTGCGAAAACGTTGTAAATTTCAATTCCTGAATATTATCGGAAGCCACTAGGTAGTCCTTAGTTGCTTGCCTCGTAAGAAGCCCAGTTTCTGTAATGGGAAATGGGATTACACGAAAGGTTTTGTGTACGCCACGGCGGATTACACTCACGAATTGTAAATTTAATGAGACGATGGATTAGCCGATCCGTGCTGAAAATACGTCAAACTTGATCAGAAAATATTCTGTCAGGGCGGATCGCATGGGGGAACACGTACGAGGGAATACCACTTCGGCTCCGGTACAGATAGTAGCTCAGACTCGCGGCGATAATTATATCAATGGCCATGGTTAAGCCTAGTACCGTCGTAACAATCCATCTCCACCCGTCGTAAAATTCTGTCACGTTTCTCACTTCAAGCACTTTTGCGGTCGCAATGAGTGACCATAGATATTTCATAAGGCTCAGAGTCCAGCATAAAAGTGTGATCTCCCAACGTTGAGACATTATGTGAATACGATAGGAAAAATAAGCCTTACATGAAGAAGGTGTCAAAACGAATGGGATAGTGATTGAAAACTGGATACTGTACATACCTGAATTGAGCAAGCTACTGTGGCGCTCCACACTATTGAGATTTCAAGCGGAACGAATTCTGCGAAGTTTCCAAAAATTTTGACAGACATTTCGAACATACTACAAGTAACAGAGGCCGCATGGAGAAGTTCAAAGAGCCTGACAGGTCACGTTTAAAAGATTAGCACTTTAGACAGGTGAAAGCATGTCGCGTACCATATCCAGGCGACCTTTTGATCGTATCAAGGAACCTTAACGGTGGCTGTCATCAAACTACAGTAGTCCGAGTGGCGTGCTCACCAGTCCCTTCAACAACTTTCGCTCGTTAGGAAAATTCACGTAAAAATAGTATGCCTGCATAGATATGACTCCAAACAGAGTCGTAGAAATGTACGTCCCAATCTGCAGAGCGCCGAGGGTTAGACTGAGATCCACGGATGGTACGAGCCTTTGAGCGGTATAGGACATAACGGGATCCACAGTTCAGTACCAGCCCACCAGTGAGTTACTTGGGCTTGAGCAGTTCACAGTTACTTAGTCCAGGTCACAGTACTTATGCTCCATTAGATCTAAAAATAGTGATCAAACAGCGCCCATACCTTGAAAGATTGTACCCATCTCAACGTCTTAATTGATTGGAGAACGAAGCTGAAGTTTCTTGTATACAGTGTATATGAAGTTTCCACAATGCATCGCGACCTTAGGAAGTAGTTCAAGGAAGCCATCGAGACAGTATCCACACGTCTTGATTGTATCTTTGCAAGCCATGGGAAGCCTGTTGCCAGTGGGATGTGAGCCTGATGCCAAGTTCGGCCGTACGGGTTCTGGAGTTCGGGAAACTTCCTTAGTAATTTACTGCCTGTATGCACGCTCGAGTTCCCCCAGAGGGTATTTATTAGTTATACAATATGCCAGGGTGCCCGAAGTGCATCCGCCAGAGCCACGGGCTGCTGAAATCCAACAAGGCCACCTTCTGTTTGTCTAGACGAAAAAAGTTTCATCGCGTCAGAAACGCGATAAGACACTCAGGTAGTAAAAAAAGCATTTTTTTGTTTACAATAAGGAAAAGGTTGTGAACACATACACCTCAGCGGTTTAGAGCCTTGATGAGGTTTGTATGGTATTTGAGGTGGCCTTGTGAAGATATTTGAACCAGTAACATTGAAACATCATGATACTCCCCAGGCCTTTCTCGCACACAGGAATTGTAGTGGCGGCGCGGAAATAGTATTTGCGGAGACAGTTCATGTACTCCCTAGCAACATGCCAAGCACCCGGTGGCCAGTTATTTGGACAGCCAGCTCCGAGTCCAAGAGAGGATAGAACATCATCGCTTTCAGGAAGGAGTGACTAGCACACCCTATGGTTGATCACTGCGTTGGACTCAAGAAAATTAGCTATGGGGAACACTCGGGTGGGTCCGAGGCAAGAAAGCCGGTAAACACCTTCACCGCAAGGTCAGGTTCAGCGAACTCTGCGATCTCCTGCAAATTTTGGATTTGGTAATCCCGGTATGTAACGCGACTACGTTTTGGGTAATTGGGTCGCACGCCGCTTTTTTAGAAGTTGCACCGCATCCCTTGGGTCGGAATCGTCAATCGTCCACTACTATCACGAAAATCCTGATCCTAGTCAACGAAAACCAACCAACCCAGTGCTGTGGTGGCACGCCGCACGCCTCTAGAATCTAAATGTCTCCTCCTACAAACCCAATTGAAAATGTTGACCAAAAGATAGATGTCGAATCCCAGTGGTCCGGGGCCCGGGCCCTGTCTTCCGGGTCTTTCGGGTTTGAATACTTTCGCATTGCGGCACCACGGCCCGGATCACCGTGGCGGTGGTAGAAAATTCGAAGGCAGGCGCAAAGCACTTCATACAGTGATCCCCGCCGAGACTCGGAGTCCGGGAGGTACAGTATACTACTAAGTATGTGGAGTACACGATACTGCTACAGCTTGAGGTGCACGACTTGGGCGATCCCCAGTCTGGGACCCTAGAATCCGAGTTTGCTATGTGAACACGTACTCCGTCACGGCCGTGTCGGAGGGATTTTTTAGTTCCGACCTCGGATGGACTCGGATGGGATGTTAGTGATAAATTTTTGGGGGGTGCGGAGTCGGATGCTTTGTCTCTTCAGACCTTCAACTATTCAGGTTGAATGAATACGCGACACCGTAGATAAAGAGTCATATAGTATTACTATTATCCCGTATTATCCCGTCAAGAAGAGACGTGACTCTCCCGTGTAGACAGACACCAACTCGTACTCGCGTCCAAGTCAAGTCCCCGTTTTCCAAACGCCGCAACATCCTAGTAAGTACCTAAAATACGCCGTTTCGTGGCCGATTGAGTTGAGTATTGGATCGGACAAAACCTCGTAGGTTTAAAATGAGGAGTAGCTGCTCGGAGTGGATAAGCCACTAGCTTTCCAGGTGACGATCTCAACATGGTAGTGGGCGCCAATATGCATTCAGTCTTGAGTCTTGTGAAAGTGCAGCTAGAACCCTTCGCAGGGCTTCGGTCACAAGAATAAGTTTTTTTAAATCCCATACCGTACACAAAGTAAACATACAAGCAAAACAATAACCTTTGTAGTGCTACACCAATCCTTGCCACAGGGAAAATTAAAAAAGATATTGGTCCGGCAACAAAGAAAAGAAAGTGCAGAATTTCATATGCAATGATATGAGGTGGGGGGATAACGGAATGCTCCTACCGATATGCTAAAAAGGGAAGGAAAATCACGGAAGATGTCATCGTGATCATCGTCTGGAGATATCCTCCTTCCTTCCTTCCTCAGCCCCCAAGGTAGTGCCTGCGCCTAATGTATACCCATTCGTTCCTGTACTTGGGCCTCCTCCAGCTGTCTGTTTCTCCGAGTCTGGATCAAGCTGCATACGGCGCGGCTTTCGCTCCGCCTCGACGTCTGCGCGCGAGTCGTAGCCGGGAGGCGCCCAGCGTGAGGAGTTCCTCGGAGTAGCGGATGGGTCCCGGTACATCAAGTCAACGTTCTCAAGCGACATGCCGGAAGACTCGAACAAAAACGTCCACACAACAACTGCGCCGAGCAAGTTACATGCTGCAAAGACGAAGCCGTATCGGAACTGGATAGCAGAGATGATAAACGGAGTGAAGAACGCAAGAAGGAAGTTCTAAAAAAAATCGGGATTAAGTTGCGAACCAGACATAGCAAATATAATAAAACGCACCCAAAGCCAGTTGGAGGCAGTGGAAATAGCACCTTGCTTCGCACGCGTCTGCGTCGGGAATGTCTCTCCAATAAGAATCCATATACCGGCTTAAACTGTTATCAGCGTGCGAGATTCATTGGGTAAGTTCAGAAAATTGCTCACGAGCCCATGTCATTGCGTAACCCAAAATGAACATGCACGCCGAAACGATCATTACTAATTACATGTTAGCCTAATATTTTAGCCATTAACGCTTGGGCACTCACACTTTCCAATACCTGGGTTAGTCGTGGGGTCCTTTGCAGTTCCTGCAGCAGCGAAGACGAACAACCAGAAACTCTGCCAAAGGCCTCCAAAGATGAGCGGTCTACGGCGTCCGAATCGTTCCATGGTGTACAGCCCGCCAAAGGTACAGAAGAAGTTGACGGCGCCGAGAATTATCTGAGTGACAAAACTATCGGCAATACCAACGGACTGGAATACGGTTGCACCATAGTAGAAAAAGTAATTGGCGCCGGTGAGTTGTTGAAGGGATTGAAGGCTCATGCCAAGTAGCGTGCGATAGCCGACGCGCGACGAACCAGCGCGGAAACCCTGGAAACAAGCGAGCCATCCGCGTGTGCCGCTCGTATGTGCGTTAGGGTCGTGAACTTTCTTCACCTCGCCCTGGACAACTGAATCCTTGGAAATGCCTTCCTCAACTTCGAGACTATGCAGCATCTCTTCAAGCTCGTTGTCCACGATGGGATGGTCCAACGGGATGGCGCGTACTTTAGCAATAGCAGAGCGGGCAGCGTCCGGACGACCATGGCGAGCAGACCAACGTGGCGATTCTGGCATGAACAGGATGCCAACTCCAAGTATGAATGCCCAGATATAGCCTACGCCGACCACGGTCCGCCAAGACGCAGCTCCGGAAAGGGAGCGCGTTCCAATAGAAATAGCGTAGGCGATCAAAATGCCAAACGTGATAAAAAGCTGGTAAGTTCCTGTGAGCGTTCCACGAATTTGGGGCGGGGCTGTCTCTGCCTGGTACATAGGTACGGCAGCGGACAGAGCGCCCACGCCGAACCCAGAAACGAGACGGCCTATGGCAAACTGAAACCAGGCTTGGAAGGAGGTGAGCTGAATGACGACGCCGAGGGAGAAGATAAGGCACTCGAGGGACATGGCATATCGGCGACCGAGATAGTCAGCAATACTGCAAACGTGTGGGTCAGATACTGGAGAGAATTGAAAGTAGGGGCTACTCACGGAGCACCGCACAACGCGCCAATGAGTGTGCCAATACTAAGGAGCGCGACAATCAAGCCACTACGGACGTTTGTGAAGAAGTAGACGCCATGTATATCAGGCTCGCCGAAGCGATGCAAGAAATCTTCCATGAGGAGAATGTCGGAGATTTGACCTGTGTCGTAACCGAAGATGAAGCCACCCATGGAGGCGAGAAGGGCGAGTAGGATGGAGAAGATGCCGATAGGCAAGCCATTGAGGGTGAAGTGGGCACCGCCGTACGCATTATGGGATTTTTTGTCGGTGGAAGCTATACTCATGGTCGTCACTGCGCGATCCGTGGATGTGGAGGGTGCGAAATGGCTGAGAAGAAGCGAGGGGTCGACCGAGGGTTATATGCACGTATTAATAAGCTCTTCGGTATGTTTTTTTGTCTGATGTCAGCCCCCGCACGTAGGCCGGCCGAGCCGTCGGCCCCACATCTGTTTCCCCCGCTCTCACACAAATCCGGAGTGTGGGTGGACCAGGGTGGAAGCGAACCGGATTCCGGTGTTCGGACCGTCACGCGCCGCCGCCTGACGTACCCGAGAGTCGGCTATGCTTGCGATATCCGAGCATATGCAGTTCGCAAACCAGTTGAGACCGTTTACTCGATGCACCGTATGTTGTACGAGTGGTAGGGAACAAGAGCAAGTGTGCCAATGAGCGACGGTCATGCGCGCTCGTTCAAACGACGTCATTCGTCATCCATTCCGTCCCCGGGCGCTGCGGCTACCCCCGCGTTCCTGGATTTTTGGGGCTTCCCCGGCCATCGCCGGCTCAGTCCACCGCGGCACGAGGCCCGACACGAAACCTGCAGAATCCCGGAACTCCATAAGTACGAAAAAAAAAAAAAGATAAGAAAAAAAGTGGAATTCTCGTTAGCAGTCTGACGTGGCTTTTGGCAGCCGACGCTTACATACGTTTTGCCTGATCGCGTTCTCTTTTGCGTGTTTGTCAGGCATCCGTTCCAAATCCAGCCATACACGACTGAACGCTTTCAAAAAATCTTCAGATTTTTACCGCTCCAGTGTATCCTGCCGCCTATGGAATCAGTTATATCGATCCTTCTGTTTGCGCATATCGAAGCTCGAATTCTGTTCGGCGGTCTGATGTTCTGACCCCGCGTTTTTCTACCCGGGTCCGCGATAGCATCTTCGTTTTGTCCCCAAACGTACGTTCCATCACGTCCTGGGGGTCTACTCACAGTTGTGGAAAAAAGACGACGGTTAAAGCTTCAACCCCCCGGCTAGCAGATCCCCGTAGCTCCGGAATTCGAGTCCAGACATCCCTTGCACTTCGGGATGGCCACTGCCAGCGTCCGCGAATACGTAAAGTGAATTCTATCCGATTGCTGACTTTAAGTCCGAAGTGCCTACATTTTGTGCCCCTTCCTACATCGCCCCGAGGCACTCACGCAGTTCTGTGTGATCAATTTCTCAGCCTTTGTGAAGTCCCCTCTACTACCGCCGTCTCACGCATCGCTTCATCGCAATTCACAAGCCGGCTTCCAGCCAAGTAAAACTCTGTTAAAATCCGAGCGCTTTTGGAGAAGAGAAGTCTCAGGCTATATTTTCTTGTCTTTAAAGGGCGTTGAAGTCTCACTCTTGACTGAGCCTACGGTCCAGAATGATTAGATACCGGACCTCGAGAGCTTCAATGGCTTAGATATTACAGGGTGATACCAATGAAGCATTCACCTTTTTCGTACGAAGAGATCTACCAACTGGTATTGACGAGTTGATGGCTTTATAAGTGTTCAGGTCTCGGGTGGGGTTCTCTTAAGGTGCAAGATGATTTTGTTTAACAGAATGAAGTGCTGTCTACCTTCAGCACCTCGTTCAAAGTAAAGGGTACGCAGGTCTAACAGCCTATGTTGGACTGTCCACAGAAACAACTCCGCATTCTGGGTGACTCGCGGTTCGGGCTTCGAGACATGGCTGCATTTTTTCTATGATCAACGTATAGACGAACACGCCTCAATGGCGATACTGTCGTTTGTTCATCGCCAAGGCTAACACTTCAAGACGAATACCGGGAACTTACACGGGGGGAACAAAAGATCCGGACAACACACGCGAATGTACCCATGGTGCGTATAGTAGACAAATATTGGCTCATAGTCGACCGTTATGTCTCCTATCACGCTGGTACAAAATCGGGAGTATTTTTGCGAGCATGCAAAATGAATACGGACCTGTGGACACGGTTCTTGACGACGTTTTTGACGTCTATTTGGACGGACTACTGAAGGAATTCTGGAAATGACATCAGCAGGTGCAGAAATTTTGGCCATTTTGCACTTCGTTCGAATATGACTGCTGGTTTGATACTTCCTTTATAATTCTTTAGCATGCTGAAAATGTGAGTTCATCTTTGGTAAAGACGGGGATAAACTAGGACGCGGCATGGTCGCTTCCTGAAGTATAAACCCGAGATCGCGCGGGAACGCGGGCTAAGGCTGAGAAATTCGGGTCTTCCTTCCTTTGGAACTGTACAGAGAGGTTAGCACGCCGCATTCACGAACTTTAAGCAGGCCTCACGCTATCATTAACTCGAGGCTTCGTAACCGCATCTACCAATGACGACTGCGATGTGTCAACTAGTATGCCTTCGATTCGACTGCGGTTTCGCGGTTCAAGATGTTTCTGAAGATAGTCCATTGCTTGTAAGGCCTGCCGACGGAGAGTGAATGAGACTCGGAAGAGTTCGGTCACCGAGAAGACTATTCACAGAGTGGGAACTTGGACGAGTTTAACGATTTACCCGGTATCGAGTATAAGATATAAGAATGCGTCGAAGGATACTCGGAGATTAATAAAATGGATGCAAAGCTTTATCTTACCTCACGGAATATAACAGGGTTTTTCAGTTCGAATAGCATTCAGTCAAGATCCTGCCAAACATACAGACATTATTGGTACAGAGGTTTTATGATGTTAAGTTCCGACTATGATAATCCCGGTGCCACTTGAAATGCGTACCTTTTTCAAAGATTTGTTTACGTAATTAATATTTCCATTTATGCGTTGTCGCGACCATACGTACGTGGTGCAGCCGAGACGTGTTCCCCTAGTGGAGGCACTTTCCCGTCTTTCACTTTGTACTCCCTCAAGTGCTCTCTGTTACCAGAAGTCAGGTTAAAGGCCAGGGGAAGCTTCTAATAATTGTCCTCTATCTGGGCTGAGGGGAAAACTCGATTTAAGTTGGTAGTGGCCGGCCGAGCCAGTTACTGCGGCCACATCAGCACCAAGCTGCTATAGGGTTCTTGAAGTCCTACACGCGCCTCTCTATTTGCCTACTCACAATGGTACTGCGACGTGCTTCGGGTCTGGTAGCTCTGCTCTCTGTGTTGTTACTGGGTCTTGTCTCGGTTGTCGGGGCCCAGAAGCAGCCGGAGGTCTCGTATACCACCTTCCACAACTTCCCACAGCGTCTATTTTTCTTCGACGATGCTCCTGTACGTGTCTCATCCATAATATTGGCAGTTTTCTAATGATATCCCAGACTTCAATATATTTTGATTCGGTAGACGGCGTCGTATTCGTGTCGCATGATGAGGGAAAGTCATGGACAACAGCGGATATTCCAAAGGGCGAGGCGACGATGGTCTTTGAGCACCCGTTTGACAACAAATACGTGAGATTGATCTACCTGACTTTATCTATTAAAACTAACATGTTGCTAGGCTTTCGTTTTGACGAAGCACAACAAACATTATAGAACGGCCGACCGTGGTAGGACTTGGCAAACATTCGAGATGCCCGTGCCCCCCTCTTATGTTTCCTTCCCACTCTCCTTCCACTCCGACCCGGCAAGTTACGGGTACATTATGTACCAAGGCACTAAATGCGTCAAACCGACGTTCGGTTGGGGTTCGGTCTGCCATGATGAGGTATGCACCCGTCAGTATAAATTGCTCCCGTTTTCACTAACGATGACGCAGACTTACTACACAACGGATGCGTTCTCTTCGCCTCCAACCTTACTCCTTTCGGAAACGAGTCGCTGCCAATTTGCGCATTCGTCTAAGGAATTCAGACACGAGGCACACCATGACCTCATTTACTGTGTTGCCTTCGACACTACTACCAGCACGGGTGGTCACGCGCTCTCCTCTTCTCGCCTTTTTGCATCGTCCGACTTCTTCCAGAATGATCAACGTGTCATTGACCTCGGGATTGGCAAGAACGCGCGTGGCGTTCTTGCACTTGCGATTGTCTCCAAGTTCGCCGTCGTAGCTTTGAAGGATCTCGCAGGAAACGGCGATATGTTGCTATATGTTAGCATTGATGCGCAAAATTGGGCACGCGCGCAGTTTCCTCATCAGTCAAGTGCGCAGCTGCGTGAAAATGCGTATACGATCGTTGAGGGTACCACACACTCACTCGGTGTCGATGTGCTCTTGAATGCGCAGGATACACTTGGTACGCTTTTTGTGAGCAATTCGAATGGAACATTCTTCGTCGAGAGCCTTCGAGATACGAATCGCAATGACCTGGGTTTCGTTGACTTCGAGAATATATATGGCGTGGAAGGCGTTGGCATTGCGAATGTCGTCGCGAATGCACAGGATGTTCAGGGCCGCGGCGCAGCGAAGCAGCTCCAGAGTCGTATAACATTTGACGATGGGTCAACGTGGAACCGTCTCACTCCGCCCGAGCGTGATGCTACGGGTGAGTCTATCGGTTGTGATCCTTCCGATGCTGCGAGGTGTTCGCTGCACCTGCATAGTGTCACCTCACCGCACAACTTTGGACGTATCTTCAGTTCCCCCGCACCAGGACTTGTGCTTGCTGTGGGCTCCGTAGGGCCGTACCTTAGGCCGTATGAGGACTGTGACACGTTCCTCAGTACAGATGCTGGATTGCGATGGACCATGGTCAGGAAGGAGGCGCACAAATACGAATTCGGTGACCAGGGTAGTGTAATGGTACTAATCAACGATGAAAACGGTGTCGACGAGGTGCAATACTCGAACAATCTGGGACGGACGTGGTACGTCCTCCCCTCTATTTTAATCCGTACTGTACCGTACTCACTCAACACATAGGAATACCCTTAAGCTTGACCATAGACTGCGTGCCCGAGCTCTTACGACAGTCCCAGATTCGACTTCGCAGAGGTTCATGCTCATCGGATCGCTTGCGCGCAGTGATCAGACGGGTGCCGGAAGCTACATTGTTGCCCATATTGACTTTGAGAACACGCGTGCTCGCCGATGCGAAGACGCCGATTTCGAAAAATGGTATGCGCGTGGCGGGGACTCACACGAGTGTATCATGGGTCATAAGCAATGGTACCGTCGACGCAAACCCGACGCTGACTGCTACGTCGGACGTGAATTTGATGACCCTGTTGAGCACGAGGATAATTGTCCGTGCACAGATGCAGATTTCGAATGGTAAGGCTCATGTCGTTTGCGTGCTTGTTTCTTCCTTGCTGAATCTGCTCGATTAGTGATTATAACTATATTCGGAGCGGTGATGTGTGCTTGCCTGCAGGGCCCGAACCTATTCCTGCGGGTGTATGTCGTGATTCTTCAGGCACATACATGGGCTCGTCGGGTTATCGACTTATCCCTGGCAACACATGCGTGAAAAAGGCGGATGGTTCAAAAGATGCTCCTGTGGAAAAGAGCTGTTCTCTCGCCCAACCTGAAGAAGGCGAAGTGACACATCAACTTTTTGAATTTACTGCAGAGATTGTGCAGTATTCTTATTTCAAGGAATCAACCGTGAGTACGCTCAATTTAATTCTGTGATGAGAGCTGAACTCTCCGTAGACCATTCTTGTGCGGTTGAGTGATGGTACGGTGTGGCAATCCAGCAACGAAGGCTACACCTGGATCCAGCTTTTCCCTGATGAACGATTCGTCGTCTTTTACATGCATACATACTCGCACGATCGCGCTTACCTTATCACGAGCTCGACAACCTATTATTATACGACGGATACGGGACGCAGTTGGAACAAGCTCCCTGCGCCACTTGTGCCTAACACATTCGGCGCCGTTATCATGCATTTCCATTCGACATCGGACTACCTCCTCTGGACTGGTAACGCAGGCTGTGAAGGTAATGGAGAAGGGTGCCGCGCTGAGGCATATTACTCGGTTGATCATGGCCGTACCTGGAGTCTCATAGAGAAATACGTCCGCAATTGCGCATGGGCGCGTGACGCAGAGCTCACGATCGACAGCACACAAATAATCTGCGAGTCGTACAGGGACAAAGAAGGTAGCCAGCGCTTGTTCAATGCAAACACGAATCCACTGCAACTCGTGGGTGGGTCCCAATTCTTTAAAAACAAGAAACTGCTCTTTGAGCGTGTTGTTGGGTTTGCAAAATTCTCGGAGTTCCTGATTGTTGCGGAAGTGAGTGAATTAAGCTTGGTAGTTATTGGATCTCGCTAATTTGAGTTTGATATTAGTACCTCGAGGAAAGGCAGTCACTTGATCTCCAAGTATCTTTGGATGGCAAGAACTTCGCTACCGGCGTCTTTCCACCGACTCTTCGTCCTCAGAATCATGTAGGTTTTTTAAACTATTATGACCTGCTGAACAATCCTGAGTCGATATCGATTAGGCTTATACTATCCTTGAATCGAGTACGAAGTCGGTGTTCATGCACTTGACGACCTCTGAATTTCCGTACCCGTATTGGGGGGTTATAATGAAGTCGAATGGCAATGGCACATATTTCGGTATCTCGGTCGAGAACGTAAACCGGAATGATAGAGGCTTCGTTGACTTCGAAAAGATGATCGGTCTTGACGGGATCGCGCTTATAAACGTTGTCTCTAACACGGATAGTGCCACCATAGCAGGAAGAAAGGAACTCCAGAGCCGGATTACGCATAATGACGGTAAGTCTTTGGCACTAAGGTTTTAAATTCAGAGTACTTATCAGTAACTTCAAGGTGGTTCATGGAAGCCCTTGGTACCTCCGCAGACGGACGCCCTTGGGTCACGATACGATTGTACATCCACTGTGGGTTTACCTTACTAGACTGATTATTCACTCGCAATTTTCATATGTCCACCCCTTCAGAGTTGCGCGCTTCACATACATGGCTATACGGAGCGATTTGACACACGCGCTACGTACAGCAGTCCCTCTGTGCCTGGACTCCTTATGGCTGTAGGCAATGTCGGCGAGACACTCGCACCGTATACCGAAAGCGACACGTTTTTGAGTCGTGATGCGGGCTTCTCGTGGCAAGAGATCCACAAGGACGCACACCTTTGGGAGTTCGGAGACTCGGGCTCAATCCTCGTCATCGCAAACGACGAAGAGCCTACTGACCACGTGCTCTATAGTATTGACGAAGGCATAAGCTGGCGAGAATATAAGTTCATATCTCAGGACAAAGTCCGAATCAAATCCATTGTGACGGTCCCGCAGGATACGTCTCGGAAGTTTATTCTCTTCGGCTACTATCCCAAATCAGTCAGGTCTGCCGTCGCTATTCACCTCGACTTATCTTCGGTTACAAGGACGCAATGTTAGTCATACTTCACGTTTTGTAAACTTCGGGTTTAACAGTTCAGCAGGTGTTCTGGATTCGGAGAATCCAGTTAACGATGACTTTGAGTATTGGAGTCCTGCCGAAGAGCGTGAGGAGAGGTGCCTCTTTGGCAGACAGGTACATCTCACCTCCTCAGCTCGCAATTTTCGTGCGTATAACTAACGCATCCGTTTTTAGACTCTCTATCATCGCAGGATTCGCGACAGGAATTGTTATATTGGTGATCAGCCAAAGATCGCAGAGAAGGTGGTGGAAAATTGTGCATGTACTGATGCCGACTTCGAATGGTATGTTTTTTCCTTGGAAGTTGATTCATTACTGACCGTCAATGGCCCCTATAGCGAGTTTAACCATGTAAGAAACTCTGCGGGCGAGTGCGTCCTAGTCGCAGGCGCATCGCCGATGCCGGACGATGACTCTTGTCCATATGGTGAGGACTTCTGGTACGAGCGAACGCCGTATCGCAAAATCCTATACTCCTCGTGCGAAGGCGGGATCCACCCCGACAGGGGGACTCGGCACGCGTGTCCTGGTATTAAAGGACATGGGTTCTTCTTCTGGCTCTTTGTCCTGGTCTTGCCGGTAGGCATGGCAGGATTGGTAGGCTATTGGATCTACCGCCGTAGTGGCCTCGCGAGAGGGTAAGCCTTTCTGCTACTAATATTTTGAGGGCCCCAATGAACTCTGTTGAAATTATTCAGTACCATTCGTCTTCCCGGACCCGATCTCCGACCCGCGTATTCAAATTCAAGTACCATGGATACCCTTGCCTCGATCCCGTGGTTCGTTGTCGGTCTCGTTGGGATTGCATGGGAGCGACTTTCCTCAAGTCTTCCTTGGGGCCGCTCACGTAGTGGATATAGAAGCGTCACTGTAGATGAAGATGCTCAGGTACTGCGCTTTGACGATGAGAACTAATAGGATGTGGGGCTCGGGTGGAATAGGGTTGTATGTACCCTGTTCAAGAAAGTATTGTATTAATTTATTTATTAGTCTGCTTACCGTGTCGTGCGGTCTTCGACCTAAAGGTGTTCTGTCGCTGTCATTTGCTAAGTTGGAGTTACACAATCTATTTTATTTCACCATCGTAACTTTTAGGATACGTTATGCGTCCTTGCTTTTTCCTAAGTTTTAACATAACCATTTATTGGACTTTGAATGCGGGGCTTACGGTCATCGGAGCTCAAGAAGGGCCTACTCTTTGCTAATCGTTCACGTGATTACACGCGATTGAATGAAATGCTACGGAAATAACCGAGGTAATGACGAGGTGTAGCGAAGCATGAGGTCATTTGCTGTCTCCTCCACATCAGAGTGCCCACACCACATCCCGACCGTCTTATAATCCCGGTCCATCCACTGAAAATGGTTCATTTCTCTTGTCTTACTGTCATCCCCATCCAGACCGCACGGGGGATTTTTCGATAGTTATCATGGCCTCCATCAATATCGATCAACCTATTTCAACGCCTGCACACGAATGGGCGGCTGACACCACCGACGCACTTGCAAAGTCGTCACCGGCAGCGCGTGGCACAGCAAAACCGGACTTTTTTGCCGCGCTGAACTCGGTTATTTCAACTCCTGGTGAAGAGTTTCCTGGTGCCTTTCCCCGTGAACCTCGCGAGGCAGTCGACCACCTTTCCAATGCCGCACCTACTGATGACTACGGCTTAAACAAGAACATTGATGCCGTGAAGCAGTATATCCCCGCGCGAGAGGACGTGCAGCGAACTATGGCTTCGGTTGGAGAGGCAGCGCGGAACTATCTGCCAGAGAGCGTGGTCAACACACTGGGCTTGCGTAAGTCCCGACTATATTACCTGATGATTTGCGCATTCTAAGTAAGCCTTTATCTGATAGCCGTGGACGTGACGGACACCGCCGCGGTAGATGAACGTCTTTCCGCAACACCGGATGCGAAAAGTAATGTTGCTGGTACCGATAACTCGTCCTATACGGGCAGTGCATCTTCAACCCAGCCAGGCCCATTTCAATCTAGGTTGTCTAATGAGAATGGCCGGGCTACTACCCAGCATTTGAGCTCAGAAAATGTGCCCGTTGTTGCGGGTGTGGTCTCATCTTTTGGTGAGTTTTTCTTCCGTTCCAGTCCTGCAATCTAAATGTTTTGGCGTCCACTTAAGTAAGGAACTTATTTAAACCCATTTACTTTTACAGAACCAAGTACATCCGTAAAGCCCAGCACAAGCTTGTCCTCTCGCGGGAATGACCTTGACACTACCCGAGCTCCTGCGCTTGTTCCACTGCCGGAGGCTAGCGAGCCGAATTTGAGTACGAGCGCCGAGACACCTTTGGCCCCTCAATTATTACCTACCCCACCTCCATCCGGGCCGTCCTCCGCTTCATCCACGAAGGACGTCCAACCACCAAATACGCAGTTGAGATCCGAGTCGGATGTTCGCGTCCAGCCCACCAAGGATCAGGGCGAGGATGGACCCGCGCGAGACGAAGCCAGACCGAGTTCCGATGGAAAGCCTGATTATATGAGTCCTAATACATCGCCTACTCAGGCTCACGTTACTAGTGGAGGCGGTGTTTCGGCCATTGGCGGAGCTCCCGAGCCTTCTCCCGCGTCAGACATTAATGAATCGAACTCCTTGTCACAAGCGCACGATAATGGAACAAGCGATGGACGCAATACTGTCGAAAGTGATGGCGACGGTGAGGAGACCGGGGGAGGAAAGAAGGGGGGACGCGCGCGAAGAATTGTGGAGAAAATGAAAGAAAAGTTGCATCATCGATGAAATTGAGTGGAAGTTCTCAAGTGGGTTATCGGGAAGAGTTGGCTCGACTGAAATTATAGCACGATACTTTTTTAAATTTTAAATTTTGTACCATTACGAAGTATTTCAGTAATAGCGGGCTCTTCGTCTTCGAATCCCATGAAGGAATATTGTCTCATTAAAAGTTACAAAGAATGAGAGTGTCTGGTATACCGTTTGCCGTTAGAAAGTTTAGTATTCACTCCCTTCCTAAATACACACGGAACTTTCGAATATGCTTTCTTGCAGTCGGGAACAAGGCCTTAATTTCTGTGCTGCATCAAGATTTTCAGCATCTTTATCTCGTCTGGCAAATTTAACGATGTACCTGGTTATTATATTGATCAAACGCACGTAGGCATCACAGGTCATTAGCTTAACAGCTTCGTTCGGGTCGCCCTCTTGCAGGATCTCCATCTTCTCCAGTATGGCTAGCATGATGAGTTCAGCTTCTTCACGACCCGGATATTCCACTATTTGTTTGTGGTACTTGACGAAAAAGGAGACAAGCTGGACAAACATTTCCTCTTCGGAGACACGGAAAATAATGTCCAACCAAGTATGTACCAGCACTCTTGCTCCGATAAAAAACAATTCGGGTGATCTGGAAAAGGGAATTTAGAGAGGCCCCAGTGAAGATTCACCGCATGCTAATACTGACAGTAGGTACTCAAATAAAAGTCCTAACAAGACCCAACTGAGTTCCTTGTGGTAGTCGTCACCCCAGGGGTAGACTTCGTGGTCGCAAAGACACAGCTCGACCCTTCTCGTAAGTTCGAGATATCGTTTTAGGATACCAGAGTCCAGGATGTTTGATGCTGTTATACGGGTAGTAGATACACGTAGAAGTCCAGTGGTGTTGATTTCATTAAAGAGACGCCTGGCCCCCGGAAGCCTGAAACTTAGTTCTATTATTATTGCTAAGGCTCGGGTTTGTATCGACATGGCGGTAGACCTAAGTATCATTCAGCAAGAAAATTCAAGAAAATTCCGAAATAGATATACCCACTCAGTCGCGTATTTCACTAAGAGGCGACAGATTCTGGATTTCTCTGCTGCGTTCCTTGGGCGTGTGCGTAAATCGACGCACTCGGGAAGTATTAGTGCTCTTGTATAGTTGATAAACTCAACGAATCCATAGTTGTCGTCCTTAAGAAAGTCCAATAGCTCAGTGGTAATAAAATCCAACTGAGGGTGTCTGATGTAGTCCGAGTAGTATGAGTCGGGGTGTGGCTATTAGCCCTTTTGGAAATGAAATACAACCGACCTGACTTGGTACGCTTCGACTTCCAGACGAAGTCCAACGATGTCAACCTCGAAAATGCAAGGCATGCGAAGGGCCGCCTCTTTACATAAGTCGTATAGCTCGTTATCTTCAATTGCGAGTTTCGCTTTGTTCGCGAGTTCGTCGATTTCCTGTAATTCTGCCAATTCACGAAAATGCGACTGGCGCCCTGTCGGGTCCGAACTAATATCATGGAGCAAAGCTATGGCTCCAATTCTTGTGAATGTCTCCCTGACTGGATTATATCGGATCCCCAGGGATATCATCTCTCGCAGGGCTGCAATTCTTGTCGAAGAAGGGTATTCACTGTGAAGCTATAAATAAAAAACACGCTAACCCCGCAAACAAATTCGAACTTACGACTGCACGCGACGAAGTATCTCTCTACAACAATCATTTATGATACTCGCGTCATCCTTCCCAAGGTCAGCTACACCGAGAAAGCACCTCCTGCGCGGATGTTCATTATGGGCTTGGGCTGTCCAGATCGACAAACACCGTATCCGCTCCCCAATTTCGTGAGGGTCAACATTCTCTGCACTTCGTCTCTTCGCAGAAGATACGAGTGTTTTGGTTTGTTCCCGGTGAGTAAGCTGGATGAGCGCGCTCCCGTTCATTTAGTCAGTTCTTGAGCAGGAGCATACAGTCGTTTTTGTTGGATGGGTCTCTCTTCAAGGCGCCGGTGGGGCACACCAAACTGGCAACAGTGTATGTAATTTGATCCCCGGTCGGATTCGATATTAACTAGTGGTCGTTGTGAACAGCATAGCAACAAGTGTTCGTATAAACGCGACCGGCCACAGATTTTGTCTCTATGGACTCAGATACGAACGCACACAGTAGGGGACAAGGAGACCAGCATCGCATCCGTTGTGTTCCGCATTATTTAAACTCCGAACACTAGCTGAGCATCGTCGGCCCGTTATGCCATGAGATTTGCACTTTGACGAGGAACGCGTTCGAGTCATGTATATTTGGAGGAACCTGAAGCGCGATTGATATGTCCATTGATCAGTATTTCTAATGATAGATGTACTAGCCTATTTCAACGCCTGCACACGGGTGGGCGGCCGATACCGCCGGCACACTTCAAGTTGCAAAATCGACACTGGCAGCGCGTGGCACAGCAAAACCGTACTTTTTTTTTTTTTTTGCTCCGCGTCGCATATCTCAACTTCTGGTGCAGAGCTTCCTGGTGCCTTTCCCCGTGAACCCCGCAGGCAGTCGATCACCTGTCCAATGCCGCACCTACTGATGACTATGGCTTAAACAAAAACATTGATGCTGTGAAGCAATAGGCTACATTCCTCTATGGCTTCGGTTGGTGAGGCAGCGCGGAACTATTTTCCCTTGAGCGCGGTTAATACACTGGCCCGCGTAAGTTCCGACCATATGGCGTTTACGGTTTGCGCATCTTAATTCTCCATTTGATAGCCGTAACGGTCATCGCCGCGGTAGATGAACGTCTCTTCGCAACGCCGGATGCGAGGAATAATGTTGCTAGTACCCAGTCTAGCTCATTTCTTTCTGAGTTGTCTAGTGAGAAAGACTGGGTTACTACAGAGCATCTGGGCTCAGAAAATGTGCCCGTCGTCGCGGGTGTGGTCTTTTCTTTTGGTGAGTTATCCCCCCGTTCGCCGAGGCTTTAGTCCTGCATTTGCATGTTTTGGCGTCCACTTAAGTAAGGAATCTAAGTAAAATTGTCTCTTCATACAGAACCAAGGTCATCCGCAAAGCCCAGCACATGCCCGTCCTCTTGTGGAAATGACCTTAAATCACTCGAGCACCTGCGCTCGTTCCGCTGCCGAAGTCCAGTCAGTCGAATTTGAGTACGAACGCCGAGACACCCTTGGCTCTTCGCTTATTGCATTCCTTACCTCCGTCCGAGGCACCATCCGCTTCCTCCACAAAGGACGTCCTGCGGCCTGCTATCAGATACTCACGTGAGGTCCGAGTCAGATGTTCCTGCCCAGCCTACCAAGGACCAGAGCGAGGATAGGCCTGCGCAGGACGAAGCCACGCCGATTTTCGATGGAAAGCTTGATCACATGAGTCCTAATACATCACCTACTCAAGTCCACGTTATTAGTGGAGGCGATGTCTCGGTCATTGGCGGGACACCGGCTCTCGAGCCCTCCTCCGCATTGGACATTAATGAATCGAGTCCCTCGTCACAAATGCAGAATAATGGAACGGGCGACGTACACGAAGAGTTGTGGAGAAAATGAAAGAAAAGTCGCATCAACGATGATACTGTGAGTAGCAAGTTTTTAAATGGGGTTCCGAGGAGGTTATATTACTAGCTT
The DNA here is from genome assembly GCA_002794785.1 of Coniferiporia sulphurascens. Classification (NCBI taxonomy): domain Eukaryota; kingdom Fungi; phylum Basidiomycota; class Agaricomycetes; order Hymenochaetales; family Hymenochaetaceae; genus Coniferiporia; species Coniferiporia sulphurascens. The sequence goes on along the minus strand of NBBA01000010.1, from coordinate 101,470 downwards.
GCCTTAAATTGTAGTAAATACTTTTTTTTCTTTGATTTGTACTATTACGAACTGTCAGCTCTTCAAATTTAAACCCTGCGGAGGTTTATTGTCTTATCAAGAAAGTATAAACTGTGACCGCTTGAAAAATCCTTGTCAATTAGTGCTAGTGTAAGGAGGGCATACATGAGTGGGGACGTATACGTATTCTTGGTTTTAACTTGCCCACAGACACTCCCCGCTTCCCTAGCTTTAGACAACCTGTGTCCCGCATTGCAATATACATAGAGTTCAAAGTAGTAGTAGCTCATCGGTATGATCTAGGGTTCACCCCAAGTACAGCTAGTAACTGTCTGGTATTCACCTTTGTCCTAGGTAACACTTGGTCCCTTTGTTTTTTCAAATGCAGCTGGAAATAAGACCTCAGTTTCTGTGCTGTATTAGGATTTTCAGCACAAGTTCCCGTCTGAAAATTCCAGTGAGGTACAGTACTTACCTAGACAACATATTAATTAAGCGCACATGAGCATCACAGGTCATTAGTTTGGCATTTTTGCTCGGGCTATTGTCTCGCAGAATCTCCATCTTCTCTAGTATTGCTAGCACGATGAGTTCAGCCTCTTCACGACCCGGATATTCCACTATCTGCTTGTGGTACTCGACGAAAAAGGAGACAAGCTGGTCAAACATTTCCTCGGAGGTGGAGAAAATAATGTCCAACCAAGTATGTACCAGCACTCGTGCTCCGATGAAGAATAATTCGGGTGATCTGAAGAGAAAGGTATTTAGAGAAGCGCCAGTGAAATGTCACCCTGTTCCAATACGGACAGTAGGTACTCAATTATAAGCTCTAACAAGACCCAATCGAGTTCCTTGTAGTAGTCGTCGTCCCAGGGGTATACTTCGTGATCGCGAAGGCACAGCTCGACTCTTCTCGTAAGTTCGAGATATCGTTTTAGGTTACCGGAGTCCACGAGGTTTGATGCTGTTATATGAGTAGTAGATACACGTAGAAGCTCAGTAGTGTTGATTTCATTGAAGAGACGCCTGGCTCCCGGAAGCCTGAAACTTAGTTCTATAATGATTGCTAAGGCTTGAGTTTGCATCGGCATAGCGGTAGACCTAAGTATCATTCAGCAATAGAATTCAAGAATATTCTGAAATAAATATACCCACTCAGTCGCGTATTTCACTAAGAGACGACAGATTCTGGATTTCTCTGCCGCGTTTCTTGGGCGTGTGCGTAAATCGACGCACCCGGGAGTCATAAGTGCCATTGTATAGTTGATAAACTCGATAAACCTATGGCTGTTGTCCTGAAGAAAGACCAATAGCTCGGTGGCAATAAAATTCAACTGAGGATGTCTGATAACGTCCGAGCAATGAGCCAAGATCTTTATATATTTTTGGAAATGAAATACGACCAACCCAACTCGGTACGTGTCAACTTCCAACCAAAGCCTAACGATGTCAACCTCAGAAATGCAAGGCATGCGGAGAGCTGCTTCTTTACATAGGTCGTATAGCTCATTCTCCCCCATCGCGAGTTGCGCTCGTTCCGCAAGTTCCCTGATTTCTTGTAATTCGGTCATTTCACGGAAATGCGACTGACGCCCCATCGGATCCGAAGTAATATCACGGAGTAAAGTTATGGCTCCAATTTTTATGAACGTCGCCCTGACTGGATAATATCGTATCACCAGGGATACCATTTCTCGCAAAGCTACGATTCTTGTCGAAGCAAGATAATCACTAAAGAAACTATGGATTAGAAACTACACAGCTTACAGTAGTATATTTCGGACTTACGACTGGACGCGACGAAGTATCCTTTTACAGCAGCTTTTTATGGTATTCATTTCACTTTTTTCAAAGAACGAGACATCGAGAAAGCACCGTCTGCGAGGATGTTGATTGTGGGCCTGGGTCGTCCAAGCCGGCAAGGATCGTATCCGCTCTCCAACTTCGTGCAGGTCAACAATCTCTTCAAATCGTCTCTTAGCAAGAGACTTAGATTTTCTCAGGCGGTTAAGTTGGATGAGTGCACTCTGATGCATTAGGGCAGTTAACGAACAGATACTTGTGGTTGGTTTTGTCTTCACGGTATCTTGGCGTTAGCCGGGATTTCGCAAGGACGTAATTTGATCCCCCGATCGGAATTTTGATTAATGGACTATTGTTGCGAATAGCATAGCCATGTATAAGCGCCCGTAAAACGCGACTTAACACCGATTTTGTCTTGACTCAGATACGAACGCACAATAGGGAACAAGGAGACCAGTCTATGCTACGCCTTGAAAGTATCGCATCCGCTGTGTTTGTATAATTTAAACTCCGAACGCTGGCAACATCCACTAACAGCAAAAATGCACAAAAACAATAATTCTAAGCGTTTAGATCTTATCTGCATAGAACACCAATCGGCTAGTAAGTATCCATGGGGTACGCTTGAGCGGTCGTTCCGACAGCCTCGTGACGAATCTCTCTACTATGCCTGCGCCATGCGCCTCTCACATTGCCCGCTGTGATCTATTTGTGAGAAATCGTTAGAAGAACGTCATAGCGTTGCTGCCCCCTCTTCAAACATATGAGTGTTATCAAAAAGCCGGTTAAAGTAGCGTATATTGTACATCCATAACAATTCCGTTCCATAAAATCTCCGTACAAAAGCAACAGAACCTGAACCCGGCCATCTCCTTATCGAGTGCCGGCAGCTCGCAATACATATACAACATCACTTCGTTCCGAGTGTGCAAAAACAAAAGCATATTACCACAATATCCCCGCTTGGTCTGGTTTGCGATCAAGACAAATGCTCAGCCGGCGCGGACCGGCATACTTCGCCCAAAGGTATACCTTGAGGCCCATGTAACCTGTGTGAACGACGTCTGCAAGGCGTTGGAAACTGACAGGGTCATCTGTGCGCATAATTTGTCCGTCAAACGAGCGCTGTCGGTCGTAGACCAGCATCGTCGGCCCGTTATGCCCTGAGATTTGCACTTTCACGAGGAACGCGTCCGAGCCATGTTTATTTGGACCAGAACCAGAAGCGCGACTTGACATGTCGAATGGACGAGCAGTGTTGCTAATGATAGATGTAAAACCTTTTGCATAGCTTATTTCAAGCCAGGTCCCAGTTTCGAGAGAATGACACGCAGGCTTATGTCGTTTCCAGTCTGCGCGCTGGCAATCTGCGCAAATGCCTTAATTAACGCCAAAAAAAAGAGAGCAATAGGGCCTACCTTTACTACAGTACGAAACGGAATGGCACCCGGCACAAACACTCTTCATCTTTTCTCCGCAGACGACACACCCGACATCCTTAGTAAGAGAGCCGATCTCCTTCATACTCAGCGGGCCGAGCGGAAGAATATATGATACTGTAGCTCCGCTTGGTGGGCCTTTCTTAGACTGTGATACTTGTGCGTGAGACGCGTTCAGCTCAAGCAGTTTGACGAGGAGCGTATGAGCCTCGGGCGTGTTTATTATCTTAAACCCCTCCTCATCGTCATCTGCAACCGTCCCGCGCGTGAATTCGACTGCAATTAGCGGAGCATCATCGGTAACTGTGAAGGCGCCGACCACCTGCATGAGACAAGTCGGATTTTAACACCAGTATATGTTATGCCGACACTTACTGATAATTTTATTGATCTATCCAATGCCGGATCCTCGAAAAAGAATTTGGTGTCCAGTTGTGCCTCATATACCGCCGCTATTGATCCAGAAACCACACGCCGCAACTCGCCAAACGCATTCGTATCAAGAACGCCAGTAGCCAGTTCTTCGAGATTCATTGAATACATTGCTTCACTAAGGGGCTTGCTTTCCCCCCACGGTGCCATTTTTTCAAGCTTAAATGAACCTTTTTTCCCAGAGAGTTCGGTGTGACGTTGGGCACAATCCAGAGCCTTGGCAAGGCGGTTATTGAGCTCCGAAAGCGACAGCTTCGTTGTTGCTGGAAGCTTCACGCCCATCGATGTCAATAGGGTGGGTAATTCCTCCCGTTCGCGTTCAGTGTGATCAGTGGTCGCCATTGTCAGTCAGCAAAAGAGTTGTGCAGCCCAGGAGTCGTTCAACTTCAAGTGGTTGATCAACGCGTCTATTCGGGTGATTCTCGAATGGGTAAGCATGAGTAATCTCCCCATCGTCTTTGTCATCACGTTTCTCCACCTTCCGCTCGCGACACGACTTAGTACTAACAGGAGAATCTATAGGATCCTCGACACTGGAGTCTACAGAGAGAGCACTGCACTTCTGTCGGCAAAAATAGTGAAACAGGGCTAGCTGTATCGATATCAAACTGGATTGGCTATGTGCAAAATTCAAAATGCAGTCTGAGCAGTGCTGGCGAAAATGTACGCTTGCTCGCCCTTTACATCACCCACATCCCAAATTTACGCTCCTCGACCTCATACGCCTATCTACAAAGATACGAGAAAGCAGTACTAGTACCGGGCCACTAGTGATAAGCCCTTGAAGCCTGACGTAATTCTCAGATTATCCGAGCTCGGCTCCTGGCAAATTGCAACCGTAAGGAGTCTTAAAAGCGGACTTTTGCTGGAGGATTCCCTCGAATATTTACGTGAGTAAACTTCACTGCTTAGCACTCGGACAAACCTTTTATTTGAAAACCTCCTTCCGTCGATAGCCGTCGCAGGATTTCCGTCAATTTTAGCTACTCTGCGAGAGCAAGTACAATTTATATTTCTCTCCCCCAATAAAGTGCCGAAAAGGTATGCCATTCCCCTTCCTTTGTATACGCCAGTGAGGTTATACTTGCTCTGCATAACTGAATGTCACATTGTTTTCCGGTCACAAGTGGCTGAACGGAACCATTGATTCAAGTTACGGCGCTTAGACTCTTCCTAAGATGAGCATTCCAAAGCTTTTGTTCTTCCTAGACTTTCGTGGTTTATCATCGGACTCTTAGGGCTCTCAAGACAGCTAAAATTAACAATAACTTTCGTTAAAGAGAGAACTCGGCGACATCACTATTCAATTTTCTTAGAACGACGCCCATATACGATTCTGCCTATCATATACCGCACGTTTTACTGTGTTTATCTCGGGGCTCTCTCCTTGGTCGCTAATCTTCCTTCCTCTCGTTCTTTGGTGAGAAAAGCATCTTCCCGCTTTTATCCCTTCTGCACATAAAACTGCAGGCCAATCGGTGCTACATCTACAGGAAGTCGAAAAGCCACAGGCTCTTATTTGATTAGTCTCGTACAGGGAACTAAAGGCGCCGGGCGAATCTGGGCTTCAATACACTTGACAACATCCGGCATCGCGGTTGTGTGCGACTCCCATGCTTACTGCGTCTATCCGGACCCATTCTTATTTCGCAAGAATATCCAAGGCTCTGCAGGAAGACTGATGAATGGGAAAGTCCCGCAATGTGCCTTTCTTCGGTTGCCCCAATATTTCCTATTTTGACCTTCGTCCAGGAAATGGAAGTACCACGAAGGTTTGAGCTTATCTTGGGCGATGGTGTTGGTATGTATTCCCCCCTCGCAACGCTGTTCCCCTGTTCTCGCTATTCGGGGCGTTCGAACCTGCAGAACAAGGGGTGCCTGATTTGTCGAGAGACCTGTGGTCTTTTTTCTGGCTCCGAATTGGATGTCGCGAAGTGTGAGAAGGGGCGACGCAAGGGTGAGCATGGCTTATTGTCTTCGCCCACCTGGGCAAGCACCTGCCGGTGCATTAAGAACACGTTTATTGCTCATATGGTAAATGTGTACGATTTCCGGCTTCAGTGAGTGCTCATGCGATCGGGGAATTTCGGTAATGATGACTTACAGGATTCAATAAGGCAGTCATATCAGTACATCACCGTAGGACCGTATGTGATCCACGCCGCCCATGCGAGTAAAGCACGCTTTAGCACCTCTGGCTTCCACCAGCTAGAACGATAGCTATTTATCAAAGTTTGCGTCCGCATGTTCCCCTTGTCTCGTGGTCACTGTTTTGGGCGGTTCGCCGTCAGCGCGTCTCCGAAGTGGCTGCGGGAATAGGCGGAGCAAGCCAGAACCTCCGTGCGGGGAGGCGACCCGCCGAGTCGAATATGCGTCCGGTAAAGCGCTATGACCGGACTAATGCATCCTTCCCCCCTGATCCCCCAAATGTATTCCATTTTCTAGCGGGTTCTCGAAGACGACAGGTATTTGGCAGCAATATAACAAGGGATATTTGTGGATTGCTTATGCCATACCTGAACTCTGTTTGCCAATAGCACCGCGGGAAAACAAGGTCGGTGTTATTTATCTTTGATCAAAAAGCTTTCAGATGATATAGGGTTACTATATTTGTCTTGAGACCCCCCTCTCGCAAGACACCACGAGTGGTTTTGGAAGTGCATCGTCGATCCTTGCTCATTCTTGAGCATTCTTTTCAGCCTCGAGGTCGCGGCAATCGGGATCCAAAAAGTGGTGGGTGCGCCACTGTACGCGGTACCAATAGTCACGCGAGAAAGCTCAAGTTCATCATCATTACATCAGGAGATCGGATCAAGACGTCTCTACCCCACAAGCCAATCTAAATCCATTCGGGTAGACCTCTGGTGAGCGGCGCTGGCGTCATCCCGCTTCTGTTGTCAAGCCTTCCAAGTTGCGCGTCCGACGAAAGAAAAGGAGGCCGAAACCAACCAGCTATGGCTACGGCACTGCGTAGTCTACCGAGTAATTTTTTTCCCTCAGAAATCCGACAATTACATATTGTCCTGCCCCAGCGGCGTCATGTGACGATAGTCACCGATCCAGACCTCCAGAAAACTCAATTTCAAATCGTGTCCCTCACTCCAGATCCGCCAAGATGAGCCGGGGAAAATAGGCTTTCCGAGCACGAGGACACGCGTGGTCATTTGATTACAGTATGTGTCTGTATGGTATGTACGTATTTTGATGGTTTTCTTTCTTCTTCCCTCTTCCTTCTTCCTCCCTTTCCCTCCTTAATAATCTCTTTTTCAAATACCAAGAGCTTGATCCTTCTTTCCCTCTTCCCTTCAGCCCACGTTTTTATTCCCGTGCTAGCGCTAGCGACAAACGCTTCTCAGCAAGTGTACGTACGCGAACGCGTGTCCGAGTCGCGTTTAGCGTATACTGTACAGCAGGTGTTCTCAGCTCTTGGGACGCTTTACGCTTTGTTCTCGCCGCGAATCGCGGAGGAGGACTCCCTGCGGGACGTAAGATATATGTAACGGTGTAACGTGGCCTCATGCCATCACCGCGCATCGCAAGCGGAGCAGAGGCGGCCCCCGGGGTGCGCGGGCTGGGGTTGGTGGGTTGGTGGGTTGCGCGTAGCGACTCGAGCCATGTTCGAATTATTTCGAGTCATGGATACCATCTGAATATAAGATCGGACTACCAAAGAAAAGGGAAAGAAAGAGAAAGTATTATTCAGGCAAAAGATAAAAATAATCAATATAACTGAAAACCGGACTAACCCTAAACAAATGGCACCCATATATAGCGTTGTAGGTCCAATCGATGGAAATAAAATGAAGTACAAAAGGCCAATTTTGGAGATAGGATTATGATTACAAGCACATGCTCCGCATGGAAGAGGATGTATTGTATTTCTCGCTAATTCCTCCTGTACAAGGGAAGAAAGTGACACTAATAACACTAGTACTACACAAGAAGTCCGAGGAATACTGATTACTGTCAGCTGCCGCAGGCGATACGGTATCTCCATCCGATGTCCGGGTCCTCCATTTGTCACCCCGGAAAACATACATCCCACACGAAAGATGATAAGAAAAAGTGTTTAACACGAAATGTGGTCAGCCTCTCGTTTGCATGAGATATAAAAATGAAATAAGAAATCCGACGTCAATATCTACTGGCAGAAAATAAATGATTAGCGAATTAGCGAATAAACAAGGAAGAACTCCGCGTGTCGACAAGTGTGGAAGACAAAATGGATTAATCGCAGCCGCAGGGAGTGAGAGAAAAATCGGTAGGCTAGCCGGCAACCACTTCGTCCAAGAGGATATAAGAATCTTTTCTCAACAGACTGGAGGAAGGGATGCAAGCTCTGCCGGAAAAAAAGAGGCGGGAAGGAGGAAACGAGGGAAAGCAAAGATATGGTGATGTGAGAAATACCCAACTCGCGTGTGTAAATTGTAGGCGATAACAAGTGTTGATACAACGGATGGTGACTCCGTTCCTGCAACAACAGTGGTAAGAGGGGTCGACAATAAACGTCTGATAAGGTGTTGCCAAACAGATAAGTAGGTTATGCGGGGATGGCGGACAAGCCAAAACAGAAAGCCAATGACAAAGCGGGCTCTGAGACAGTGAGATAAGGGAGATAAGTGTGGTGCTGGCAAGTAAAGCGGGGGTCGAGTAACGAGATGAACAAGAGGGTTGGCGCAGAGGTGATGTTGATACAAAATGTACAGACTTCGCGTGATTTGATGCTTTAATGTCGTCATCCAGAACCAGATAGTTAGCTTCCTCCGACGCCGTTATCGGCCGTCGTGGGCGATAGCGCCAGGGTTCAGAGAAAGCACTGGGAGTAATAAGTAGATGGGGGAAGGGAGGGAAGTTCAGCCGCTGGGAGAATGGCAGTGGGAGGACGATAGTAGGTATGCAAATGAAGTGCCGGCTTAGCCAATGCTAAGACAAGGGGGTGTTTGGTAATGTTCGACTAGCTTCATGCATGAGTTCAACGATTGTGACGCTGAAGTTGTCGAAGTGAAGTATTCGAGAGGTTCACTGGCAGACTCGGCGGAGGTTGTAGCGCGCCGCGCGCTTACATCACCTGTTGTCCCACGCCTACACCCGCGCCCGCTGTCGCAAGACCGTCCACAAACTGCGCAAACGCATCGAAGTCCGCTGGACCTGGACCCGTCCTGCAACTGGCCATTTCATCTCCCATCTCCCCGTCGGCGCACACACCCATGCCGTACTCGTCTACGCCAGCAGCAGCGGCGAGCTTGCTCGCGTGTGCCAGGTACGCAGCGAGCCCGCCTGTCATACCGTCCACGCTTACATTCACGTCCAAGTCCAAACTCACACCTACATTAACGCCGAGATTGTCCCATGCATCAAACGTGTCCTCGCCGGGCGTATGAACACCCGATGAACCCGTGCTCGGGGGTGCGTCGCTTGAGCAGGGGCTCGCCGGTAGCGCATACGCCGACGTGTTCTCAGAGAAGCCATCTGCGCTCGACGGCGGGTAGTCAAACGACCCCGAAACCGCCGACGACGGTACTTCGAAATCGAAGTCAGTCGAGTTCCAAGACGTTTGAATTGCCAGCGGTCGGTGTGTATGGACGTGATTTTGACCTTGCCCCTGCACTTGTCCCTGACCGTGGCTCTGCTGATGGAGGTGAGAATGGGTATACATCGAATGATGCGCAAAGCCCGCAAGCGGATGCTGCGCGGGTGGCTCAACAAGCACAGGCATGCCCGTATAATCAATCTCATCAGACGAAGATGACACGAGTGGTGAAGAGTCGAAGGGCGAATAACTCTCGCCTGCGGGGCGTGCTGACGTGGGCGTGACGCACGTGGTTTCCGAGCTCGAGCCAGGCGGGTTTGTGAAAGAAAACGAGTTGAGGTCCTATACGTGTGCATACACGGGATAATTGCATCCGTCAGTATTTGTTTCATTCTTCCGAATACCAACCAACCGAAGAGAAGGATTAACAAATGTACTCACAAATCCTCGTGCATCCCAGGCCGTAACGCCGGTATTATCACTTCCCGACTCGCTATACCAGCTCCCTTGGCTGTTGTTCCCCGTACCATCGAACGAGGTCTCTGTGGGTTGGCGGGAAAGAGGGTGCGCAGTATGCGGTTGCTGCTGGCCGTCGTGTTGATATGAGCTATGTGCAAAGGAGGTATCGAGGTGCAAAGCGTATGGCTGCTGATGTTGTCCCGTAAAGTCGTAAGTATATCCGGTATGTACCTGCCCGCTCGGAGGGAACGCCGCGGCGGGAGTCGAAAACGCCATAGACGAATACGATGCACGAGGCTGTAAATGCATATAGGAATGCATAGGCAGCGCACGCGGTCGGAGCGGCGGAGAGGACGATGCGGAACGTTTGCGCGCCGCGCGTACAGGCGCCGGGGCGTGCGGCCGCATGGGCAGCGTCTGCAAATCCCGATGCTGCAAATAATATTGTTCCGCACCAAGCGCGGTAGGCATAGTAGGCGACTGTGCTAGCATAAACGCGCTCTGTCTGCGACCTTCGGCGGTAGCTTCGGCATCAAGAAGGGGGGCGGAGCTCGAGCGCCGGATAGCGCGCAAGGGAAGCTGGCTGACAGGATGCCCCTGTTGGTGCCTCTCCTGTTGTATCTCCTGGCCCTGCTTCGTCGTCTCTCTCGATTCCGTTTCTCGTACGCACTCCTCGACCTTCATCGTCTTCACATTACTACTCGTACCGGAACGTCCTTCGTACACTTGCGCAGTGAGTGGCTCCTCGAATGTAGCTGTGAACGGCTCAGGAGCACGTGTCGCATCAAACTCTCGCATGGCGGCATCGAGCGCGGCGCCTTTAAATCCACGTGCAAGTAACGTGGCGATACGCTCGCAACGCGCAATGTCTCGTGGGCCGACGGTACGCGTTCGGCGCTTCGGCGCGTCTGTACCCGCTGGTGAGCTTACCGGGCCGACCGAAGTTGTCCGTGATAGTCCAGGGGTGGACGGAGCGTCCTTCGCAAATGCGCCAAACGCGAACGAAGAAGAGGGTGCGGGAGACACGCCCTTGCTCTTCTCCTTTTCCTTATCCTTGGTCACCGGGGCTTTCTCCTTGACAGGGCGGAAGGAATAGCCAGGGTACATCTTTCTGTGTTCTGCAAGTGCGCGGCGAGCCTTAGCCTGCCAAACTTGACGCTCCTCATATGAGAGCGCGTGCCAAAGCATCCCGACAATCTTGGAGAGCGTGCCGTGGTTGCCCTCGGTCGCGGCAGAGACGTGTTGTGAACGGATAAATGAAGAGCGGAAAAGGATAAACGCATTCGGTGGGCGCGGAATGTGCGCGGGCTCCGAGGCAGACGGCGCCGGCGGTGTGCCCGAGCTGTCTGGATCCGAGCCCGGGCAGGGGGAAGAGGACCGGGAGGAAGATAAGAGAGTGGAGGAAGCCGAAGGTGGCTTAGGTTTGGATCCACCTTTGCGACGCCGCTTCGTTGCAGGTTGATATGCACCGACGATAAACGAGGACGGGCCCGCGTCTGCAGGGTCGGGGAAGAGTGCAGACGGAGGCGACATAGTGTTATCATCGTCGTCCGCGGGGGCCGGAGCAGTGAAGGTACGCGGAGTGACATTCGGCGCGAAGGAAATTGTCTGCGCACCCGAGACCGCGTCTGCACCACCATCGCGGCTTGTAGGAGCAGAGGCCCACGTCATTTGGCCGAGCTGGAACGCTGGGGCACGAAAGTAGGTAAGCTGATATGCACTGCAAGAAAAAATGAATAAAACGCACTGCTCTGGGCGGTGGTGTCCGGCTGCAAGCGTCTCTTAAGTGGTCGGACGGACGCCATGGCAGTGAAGACCGCCGACGCCGGGAGAGTTGTGCGGGAAGTGCAAATGCGGGGACGGGTGCGGGGGACGGCGTCGGGGGGGAATAACGGGGGAGGGACCAAAGGGGGAAACGGCAGCGGAGAGCAAGTGGGCATCCGCTGGGCACGCGCAACCTTTGTATTTAGCAGCGGAACCAATTCAGTCCCCCCGTTCCCACACCCGGGGTCCGCCAGGCCACCCTCCCTATCTAATAAAATCTAACCATCATTAGGACCCCGATACTGCCCTTCGCACGCTTGCCTATTTTTCTATTTCTTATTCTTCGGACTTATTCTTTTATTCCGGATCATTCTGCTTCCGCTCGAATACGTCCCCCGCGGTGTTCGGTGTCGTCGGCGTCCACACTCATTATTTTTTTGTGGCATGATGCTGGTCACTGTATTAATCGATTATGCGTCCCGTAAAGCCCCGTCGCCGCTCTCACCAATGTCCTCTCGTCGCTCCTTCACCCGTTTACGCAAACTATCGATACCAGGGACCTAAGAGGGCAAAGCTTGCAAAGGAAAGGCACGAAGACTACCCGAGCGCTATGCGAGTTATGCGAGATGGCGTCTTCGATGCCGATGCGGGCTAGTAGCCGTTATCCCGCGCCCTTATGAAGTATAGCACGCACCATTAGATGCCGCCCATCCCTCGTCGACGCGGCGATCGTCCGCAGTCTCGAGCTCTTGAATGCGCACTCTAGAAATATCACCCCCGAAAGCTACGTCTGAATGCGCCTGCGCTGTGATCGAGATCGCAGGGATCCCGCTCACGACCCTCCAATCCAAACCATTGCGAGTCTTGAGCCTAGTCCCCATCCTCTTTGATACGAAAGGCAGAAAGTACGCCGTGTTCACTAGCTTCGCGGTCGCCCGAGCCTAGGTACCGGCTGCACGGCATGAAGGACACTCAAACCTCACTTTGCGACTCTGTTAGCCGTCCCTCGATCCTTGGACATTCATCTACACGTTGCCGTCACTCTCATATCTAGAACGGTGTATCCCTCCTTGCGGTGCAGCCTCGTTTCCTCCCAAAACCGCCCGCTGGCGTGCGCCTCTAATCGGATGCACTACGGGCGGATGCGGGTCTTACGGAGATCTTCATTCTTTTGGGAGCTCGCTGTTCCCACTCAATGCGCAACTTTTCGCAAGCCCTTTTCTCTCTGTGGTCAATTGACGGCTAGCTATACGATTACTTCAGGCTGATGTCGCGCAGTTCTGGCCCTGATCGGCATACGGCGGTGCAAGCTGAGCTCACGCCTCAATCCGCGTTGACCCCACGCCGGTGGTGGCGGCAACAGAGACGGCAGCGAGAAAGCCGGCAAGGTGATACCCGACCCCTCTCGATCTTATGTACTCGGAACCGACTGCTGACACACGCCCTTTGCTAATTTTTGAGTCTATAGAGTCGCTGGGAATCAATCCTGTTGCCGTCCGGACGTCCCCGGTCGTACATACATAATATTATATGAAGGGGGCCTGGTCTGCACACGGAGAATACGACGATCGACAACCAGATACCCATTTGCGTGACCTCGCTGTTTAACATGACCCGGTCGTAACACGCCTTTCTCCTTCCATGTTTCGTTCTTTGAGCTCGAATCACGTCCTTATTGAAACCCGCGCCCTGGCTAAATCTCTCGCTTTGACGACAGATCTTGGGGCGTTGAGTAACTGGATACCTAGTCGATCACACGAAGCGCCCGCTACGCTCTCCATACCCATATAGGACGAGCCAAGTCCGACAGCGCATTCAGTCTAAGAGAAGGCCAGGCTCGCAATTCAGTCTCACAATTCAGTCCAATCCGATCAGATCGACCGCTTACCAGTACGCGCATATACCGTGACTGTGCGCGCTGAAGCTTATCATCTAGTGGTTTGTGAGGGGTATTAAAAAAAAACCAAGGTTGAGTTCGCGACTTTTAGTGCTGAAACAAGGAGCACTCGATATGTCTCTACCGAAAAGCCCAACACCTTGGTTAACGGGCGTATACCCCGATGATATGGAGAGCACGCCGATCATCGGTTCCGCGTGTTCATTGGGAGCCCTTGCCTTCTTTCACTAGAACACTTTGTGTCTGGCGATAAAAAAATCTTTGTATTCTTCGAGTCGGCGGTGGTAAGTGCGAGCTTCTTCCCAGTGTTTATCTGCGCGCAACTTTGCAACTCGCGGTCGGCAAGTGCCGTCTATTTAAAAAAAGTCGCCATTTGAAAGAAAGTATACACCATACCGATAGTGCATGATAGATTGGATGCAGAGTCTCTTGCCAACTGCGCGCCCGGCCTCTTAAACTCCTAAATGTATACCCCCTTGCTCCGTGGCCGGCTCAAATCACAGGCCAATCTTCTCAACTTCTAAACCAAAGCGTCCTTCTTTAAGAACGTTGGAGCTCTATCACGCTTCTTCGGCCATTGCTATCCTTCGCGCTCACGGCCAGTGCAAAACTCTCCCGTATCTCCCTGAGGTGCCTAGCTTCCTCGCCGGGATCTCTATACAGATTCGACCGTGACCAGCCTGAGGCTTCGACGTCGGCTGCGAACCTCTAAGCGCAAAGGAGCACCAGTAGTACAAGGGCGTCGTCGCCATGGCCGTATAAGTATATACAGCACTCGCGAACCTTCCCGCGTGTATATGTGTGCTACTTGAAGCACGCTACTACTGCACGTGATTGATAACCCTAAATCTCCAGCGCCTGAACCACGCCGATCTGTCTTCTCAAGCATGCTTCTGATTGTTAGCCTTCCTAATATTAAATACGGAATATCGTGCGCGAGCTTCGCGATCTGCACTCTCCTAGGCTCTTTCTCCCCTGTCCCCCTGTTTCAGATAATACCAGCTCTGGTGTGGCGACTGTTGGTCTTCAGTACTAGTATGAAAAAGAATCGGTCACCGAATAATCTATTGTATTCCAGAGCGAGAGCCTGAGCGCAACCAGTCGACTTGGGTTTAGTCGTCGGAGAACTACTTCGCCTGTGCGTATTGTATAGCGTATCTCGATCCGAGCCAGTTGGATAGATTCCAGGTGCTTTCGACATTTAGAGGGCAGGACACCCATCCGGATATGAAGACCGTAATCCCTCTAGCTCGCGCCCTTCACTAGCGATGGAGCTCTAGCAGCACACGATGGGTTTTTTCCTAACGCCTCCGATTTATTGCATCGGCTCGCCGCGGTCGAGAGCTCAGTAATTCATTTCCCGCCTGCCGGGAACCTGTAATGCAATTTCCAAGAATCCAATAAAGTGCAAACGCATCGCTACTTTACCGATGTAACGCTAGAGCAGAAAAAACACAGCGCTCTTGTGCTTCAACTTGAAGACCATGTTGAAAAGCAGGGACTCAGGGAGAAAGAAACAAGTACCCAAGATTGATGGATCTTCAGATTACTACGCACGTTTCGCGTCATCGGAACAGGGTACATTGTTTTCTAGTACTCATCAGGGTCACAAATCTGAGATTGCTTAATTGCCAACTTTGCGCATTCTCCCTGTCTCTCGAGCTCAAGCAACCTCACCACAATGATGCGACCTCTCAGCGTCACATGTCGTCTGCCGGCCGCTCATGGACGTAGCCCTACTCCTATATGACGATAAGAACCCCTCCGCCATATGTTTTGTACTGATTGCAGGTGTGTGATACCAATCGCACAGGGGGAGGAAAAAGATACCGGTCCAGTACTGCGCACGCTTAAACCTGACAGCTGACTAATTTATTTTAGTTTACGAGCATATGCCGTCCAAAAGTCGGGTTTTTCATTTCCGACCTGGGAAGAGATATTCCATTCCCCAGCGGCGGCGAGCGCCGCTGTGCCGGCCGCCCGCCTCGAGGCGTTGCGGCCCAGCATTTCATTTGATGAGAGATACACAGCTCCGGCTGCGGGGTCTCCCGTCCTAGGGCTTCATGGGAGGGTCGGACGGGCAGCGAGAAAAACATAGCCGGGGGGAGGGGGGATTGTGGGGAACAAATTAACGATATTCAGCCCCTCTCTGGCAATCTGACCCAGATCCAGCTCGATTTTGCTTCCGGTCCGAAGAGATCTGGGATGCCCTGGTCCCTTTCGGATTTATGCCGATCCCGGCCGATCATGATGTCCGCATTTTGAAAAAAAAGGGCATTCGAAGGTTTATGCCCATTTTGGGATGCATGGCACGGCCCCCGGAAACTCCGAAGGATTCCCTTTTCCGGTCCTCCCCTGCTTCCTTGTCTTACGCCTCATATTGTAAACGCGAGATAAAGATGTAGTACCTTTTTACGGCAGCCAGGCCCAACGTATTGCAGAGACACAGCCAGACAAGAGCATATAGGGTCAATAAATTACAAAAACGACGCCGCTTTCGGCTAAACCGTGAAGAGCATGCTATGCATTCGGCGGACGCACACAGTAGAACGCCGAAAACAAACGAAGAACTATGAGAGCGAGCCTTCTCCACATTTTATCGGCCTGAAGAGAGAGTTTCATTACAGCTCAGCTCGAGGCATGGCGGTAATACAATCGATGTATCTATGAATGTCTTCTCCCATCTTCCTTGTTTGTGTTCCGAAGAAGATCCACCAGTGTAGTAAGTGCTAACAGTACCAGGAAAGCTAGCGAATACACCCAAGAGAGTCCTAGCTGGGACGTTCGCCTCTGGGACAGAGGTTGTTGCGATTCGGGCACCCGTTATTTTTCTTATAGAGGGAAACACAGGCATCCTGTATTTTCCACTGAATCCGACATGACCCAGCACTTACGTCGGCTGAGTTCTGCTTGCTGCTTGTTCTTCTAATAGAAGCCTCATTAACCAAGCGCAGCTGCAATAGAAATGCAGAGCATTAAGGGTATGCGACCTGTTCAAGGCGGAATTAACAACGTTGCACCCCATCGCACCGAAATGCGGGAGAGTACCGATCACATGCTTTGATAGTCCAGCAGCTGTTCATAACTTGAATTGCCTCATGCACTTCAGTTAAACCAAATGAATTACGATACCCCTCATATATACAGCTGAGAATCCGATGCGTGGGTAAACTAGGTGGTGTGGAATCCGGCCACGGGGCTCAAATGGACATGTGTACTTAAACTCTAAGTATCCGCAGACGGGTTTACACGTGACCGGACTCGGCGCTAGCCTTCTCTCGCAGTGGATCATCCCAAATGCACACTGGCCGGCCTGTACGGGCAGGCCTTCAACCCGTTTGATTAATTACTAGGAACCATAGAGTGGCCATCCAGGCCCCTCTATCATGATCACAATTCATTCTAGCAGTAGCTTCTCCTTCAGCTGTCTGTAGGAAATTCCCAAAGAGAGTGAGGACAATAAGGCCGACATGGATTCACGGTATTGAAATAGCACCTCTCCGTTTATAAAGTCAGAGTCTGGACCCCGAATCTTCGTATACAAAATAGTAGGCGCGATGTATGTGTTCATCTGGATGTCCTGAATAAGTAAGGAGACAGATTCACTATAGCAAGAGAAGTGTGTACCCAGCGTTTTAGGTATGTAGACCATAAACTTTTCTTCGAGTCTTTGCTTCCATTCCCCCAGAAAATACGGGAAAAGACGAGACCGAAATCAGGCTTTTTCCGTCGGCTAATCCTCTTCGATGTACTGAGAAATGGCGCCATAATCACACCGCGGGTATAGAGGCAAAAAAGGAAGAGTTCCCGCAGGCAAGAAAGTTTGGAGCTCTTGCCTGCTGTACCATATCAATATGCCGGTGGGATTCCATGGGAAGGTAACAGCCGATTAGTTCCGCGCATAAATAGTCGGTCTATGCATCAGAACTACGGCAGAACATCGCTACGCGCGACGAACAGATGCGGCGTTTTCGAGGTACGTTGGCGAGTCTAAGTTTTTGCGCGAAGAAAAAGTAGACTTCAAATTTTCAATTCACGCAGAGAACGCAGCACCGATAGGAACCATACTAAATTGAGAAGCGGGTCGAAGCGAAGATTTGGGGACCTAGTGAATCTTGACGGACAGGTTTGTCGCGAGGGCTTCAAGCTAACCCCGTTGACGGCATTCGTTGTTGTGCTGCGGGAAGAAAAAAACAGACATCGTAATGGTCTTGCCTAGCGATAGCGAATCCCGACCCCTTATCGTGGGAAGCTAAAGAGATTATCAAGGTCCGTACTTTGTAGGCCTTTAACACCTTGGAACTCAAGTCTTCATGCACGAGTGTAAGAAAACGTCCGTGACACTTTCAGGTGAAGATTTTGTAGGGGGGCTCCCGGTAGCCATGGTGAACTGCAGATCTGTCAAAGGTCTGCTTAGAGAGCAAGTCAATGATCCGGACATCACGCTAAAAAAAGGGGAGTTCATGCAAAAGATGGCCGTAGGGCACCTACTTTGCTTGGCGAAGTTCCGGAGAACCATTTTAGTCATTAAGGGCAGGCGGATACGTCCTGCCGCATTTAATTGCAGACGCATTTAGCTGACAAGGACTCCCACCCGTGAGTGGGTAGTGGAGTCCGACATCTTCAACACGAAAACAGGGTCAGGGGGTAGACTATACGTGGATTATGGGAGAACAGTTCCTCAGGTATCAGAAACCAGGTGTTTGCCTTCCGGAGTATTTCAAGTTGACACATGGAACTACTCACGCGGTCAAGCGACTTCCTCAAAGCATAGAAATTTGCTGTTGATAAAGAGTTCTTAATGAGTACGATGCTTGCCGGAGGCTAGAGACCGCTTGAGGATCGATGCAGGATTGACGACGCCACAACATTAATGGGTCCTAGATCGGATCAGAGAGCTACAAGATCCTTTGCGAGGTATCATGCCACGCAGACAGGAACCGAGAAGACCACATTTGCAGCAATTTGCAATGCCCAACACGATGAATTGTACACGTGAAAAGCTTGAATTTCCGCCTTCCAACATTAACATGTTCGATCCTTTTGAAAGACAAATAAGTCCATTGCTCCCCTCCCTTCTTGTGGTGCGAGTCCTAGTTTCATCAACGCATGCAAACGAGGCTAAGCAAATTTTCAACCCATTTCATAATACCTCGTTCAGACGGAAGGCTCCGGTTTTCCCTCAAAGGCGTCCGCAATCGCGTAAAATGCAGGTTTAGGCTGTTTTTCCGCATTCCAAGGCAAAACTTCGCCATTTGGGATCCAGGAATGATCGTCTGAGACTCCCCAAACGCTCTGTTGAAGTTATCGCATAGCACAGTGAGTGAACAAGACGACAGTTTGATTTAACAGTACTTACCACGCTGACACATCGCTCTGTCTGTACGCACGCATTCACCACTGTCCAATAGTCTTGTGCCTGCTGCGCGAGCGTGGTCGCATTCGCCGGTCCACCAATATTAATATCAAGCTCTGTGATCGCAACGTCCAGTCCGAGCGCCGCAAAACGCTGCAAATTCTGCGCGAGCGTATCCGGAATTTGGCCGAGCTCGAAGTGACACTGGAAACCGATAGCGTCGACCGGGACACCGTCTGTCAGAAAAGAAGAAACGACACTGTAGAGTGCGTCGGATTTGGAGTTGATTCCCTCGGTCCCGTAGTCGTTTATACTGAGGAAGGCAGGATTTTAATACGACGAGTGTCGAAAACACTGGAAGGGCGTACTATAACTTCGGTTGCTTGTCAACAGCCCGCGCGTAAGTTAACGCCTTCGCCATCGCTTCTTCCCCAAATTTCTGCGTCCAGATGTTATCTTTGAACGTTTCATTGGGCGTGTTATCCGAGATCATTTCATTCTTGGGGCCGCCGCTCAGACACCCCATAACCGAGGGAAACTTTTATATACGTACGATAACATCCCACGAATACAGTTTTCCGCGGTAGTGGTCCATAATAGTCGTGATATGATTTTTAAGTGCCCTATCGAGTTCCGTAGCGCTCAAGGTCGTGTTGACCCAAGGGGGGAGCTGGTTTCCCCTGATTAGGCCAATTAAAGTCCAAAACACATGTAGAGCGAGAAATTGAGATATTAACCACTCAAAGTTGTGCCCGCGGACTTTTGCGTTAACGCTTTCTGCAAAACGTACAATTTCGTCGGGTGCGGTGAAGTTGAACACATTCTGTTCTGGCTCAATATTCTCCCACTTCACTAAAAGGGAATAAATCCTTTAGCGACAATACCTCTACGCATTCGCGGGAGGGCACGTACTCTCATTCTCGGGAGTGAATATGGAAAACTATGGACGGAATGTATTCAGTCGAAATGGAAAATGACAAATATTAAAGCGGGATATTTTAGACAAACCTGCGTGGAAATAACTTTCGTATAGTTCACATCATGGTACAAGAACGTCGTGTTCGCCGCCGCACCAAAGAACCGCGGTACGGCGAGATCGCGTAAAATGATAGGCGGAGATGCTGCATAGGTTGAGACAGCACCAGACAGAGCGGAAAAGACTGTGGCACAAAACTGGACACGGAGCATTGCTGTGAGCAATAGTGGATCCCGTCGTGGGTTGTGGTGAGACGAGATTCAGCTTTCATATAACACAGCGACGGAGCCAGCGGCTAGCGGCCCCGCCTTCTCCCTGGTTCAAGAGGAGGAAGGTATATCCGAAGACGACATACTCTGTCAAGTGATCTTCCGTAAGAACTAATCAGCCGCCGCACCGGTTGCCTCTGTATACTCTGCGACACAAGCAACAGTTCTTAAGCCTGTGTTATTAAGGAATTCGTCATACCGCACTGTGCATTGAGGCATAGGATCGCCTCAGAGCACAGCATACAGCTATTAAGAGCGCGAAGAGCCGTCGTAGGGGTGGTGCGTGATCGCGGTCTCCCCGTGTGACCCCAAAAGAGAAGTCACCCGGAGAAATGTGCGGAGATGGGGGGACTATGTAGATTTCGATGTAATCATCTAAAATCCCGATAACGCACACGTGGGTTACATGTAGTTCGTTCTGAGCGGGGGCCTCACTTATATAGGCTGCAACGTGAGCTAAGCATGACGAAGGCCCTAAAACAAGCGTAGATGATGAAAGTGCGGCAAGACGGTCCCGACTGCCAACAGGTTGCGAAAGGCAGTCTATGGCAATGAATTGACAGTTACAATGCTTCAAGGGAGTGGTTAGATGGACCAGGATGGAGAAGAACCGGAGCAGTATGTGGGACAAGAAAGAGTCGCGGGACGACCGGGGGCCGGCCTGTTCCTCTTAGCACTGCCATCGCTTCAATTACATAAGCGCCCATATATGTAAGCAAAGTCTCGAGCATAAAGAAGCATCTGTGAGTTTTACTGGCCAGAGGTAGTCTCGAACCGATTAATTTATTGAGGGAAATGGACTTGATAATTAATTCGGACGCAGACTCACTAGATGGGTCTATAGTCGAAGGGATGTGAGATGGGCGTCAAGGCGTTCATATGAAGCCGCGAAGAATAACAACGAAATTCGGTATGGGAATGGTTAAAACCGAAGTTACGTCTTGTATGTCGCTCACAAGTAGGAAAACAAAGTTAGAGATGTAAATTGTTCTAGAGAAGTACAATCAGGCATGCTATGATCCAGGAAAGAGTAAAGTTGACAGGTGGTGCGTACAGAGATGATCGGTGGAAAAAAAACAGGTAAACGGTCATTGCTAGATAAATACTTGCTGGTATCCCGAATCGATAGCAATTCAAGGGAGAGAAGTGGAAGGGGAAAACTCATACACGTCCTCTCCCAGGCTTCAACTTCATCTCCCATCCCTCACCAACACGTTTCAGACCTTCAAAGACCCAACGGTCTCCGAGAAAGTCGACGCGCTTGATACCCTGCGCCGCCAAAGGGGGATCATCCGCGCATCGCGCTTCCCACGCTGCATATATAATCTTACGATTCTCCTCACCGACATCGTCGTTCCAGAAATCGCGCTGGAAGACCTGGCGGTTGAGCTCCGCATGCAGTGTCCATAGCAAATGGGCGACGGTGACCACCTCATTCGGCCCCGCGGCGACATGCACCGTCCATGGCAGTAGGGGGTGCGTAAGCTTCATGCGCACTGGCGGTGGTGAAAGGGCACCCTCCTGTAGCTCGAGAAAGGAAAGCGTGCGCTGTTCAGGGAGGACGAGGAACGAGTCAGGAGAGCGCCGGATGTCCCACGAACAGGATGCACTCTTTGCGTCAAGCGTGAAGTGTAATGACGGTTTCCCCATCATTGAGCGGACTTGACAAGATGAAATTAATAAGTAAATCAGATCCAAAAAGGGTGTTGACGATTTAAAAAACTCACAGCTGTCCTTTGAACCTTTCCCTATGGACAACAGACGTGACAAAGTCTTTGGTCTAGGCATACTGAAGTCCGATCGCCAGTCCTCAGGCCTTTTGTACTGATGGCGCGGACCTGACGCGTACGAAGTTGCAAGAGCTCGTGGGGGAGTCCCGCCAGCACCGGCCTGGCCAAACCCCCACGCGTCGCCGCCTTGTTCCCCAGACCATCCACTTTCAAATCCACCTTCCCCAAAGCCAAATCCATCTTCCAAGTCAGTATGTTGCGAGCGTGGTGTGTACCACGGCGTTGTTTGAGGGTGTTGACTGGGAGTCGTAGCGGGCATGGGCTGCTCAGGCGCCCACGGAGTGAAGCCTGGGGCGCCAGGTGCAAAGCCAGACGGATTATCGTACGCCGCAGCAGGCATAGAGAAAGGGCTATGGGGGGAAGGCTGTCCAGCGGGTGGCGCAGAATGCCATGGATTGTTCGCGGATGCAGAGGGGGGGAGACCGTACGCCGACCTCGCGGGAGAAAAGGCGCCTGGATTTCCGTTCGAACTGCCCGACTGCTGAGGGATTCCTGCGCCAAATCCACCTGGGGCTGGTGTTGAGTCGCCCCCAAACCATGGCGAGGGTGCTGGAGGGGCGCTTTGCCAGGGATTTGGACCACGCGAGTCTACGAGTCTGGGCATGTCATTGTACGCCGACATGTTGATAAACACAAGCGAGCGTTGTTAAGGAAGTTCGTCAAGGCTCGACAATGCCGATAATGAAAGAAAGAACAGGGAGACAAAAGACAAGAGAGTTGGGACAGACAGTTAAGAAGGACACAGAATTAGTGGAAACACACCGCCGCCGAACAACAAGACATCGCTGTCGCCGGACATCGTTGCGTATAACGTATCGATTTCTCTTGACACGTAAGGCATCTTCTGGTTAAGCGTGTTACCGGAATAAGAAGTGTAAGTCTGTTTTTGGAAGTACATCAATGATCTTTTCTATAAAATAGGATTAGCACACTTTTTTTTGCTTCCGCGGATGGCGAGTACCGTACCGGTTAACACCGCCCCCTACACTACGCGACCGCAGCAGAACTACAAGATTTATACTTTATCAGTCCCAAGTCTTATGGTTCATATTACCCGTTTAAAGACCTCTAGTCGTCACAACACAGCAGCTTCCTTAAGAAAGTAATAAGTTGACCAAACCAGTGACCTCGCATAAAGTACTCGACAAGAATGGCTCCAGCTTAGTCTCGTTTCTCCCAAGCGCTCACCCGAGCTACTTAGGCATCAATTGTTGTGGATGCACAGGCATATAGTGCCGGTCTGTTTCAATTTGAACTGACCAGTTCAGACAAAAGCAGCCTCCACGTACTATATACATGGGAAAACATACAAAAATTGGCTCATCTCTACTGCCCACTATTTCTCTTTTACTCGGCAATTGACAGAGCTATTATTGAATCCGCGGGACAGCCATCACTCTATATCACCCCGCCTCGGCTCTCCGATCGCTCATCGCCTCGCACATGGCCATTCCGCAAAATCATTGCTTCTCCTACTCCGTTCTTGGTGTCCTATCCTAGGTATCTCACCGTCGCCAAAAATGGCTCATGTCCCCGGATAGGCTTTGTGTTATGGAAATTTTTTTTTACAAGATACGTCGGCGAATCTTTGGGTGAGTATATTAACAGTCACCATCGTGCCCATACCACCCGAAACGCGGAAAGCGAGGGATTCGGAATTTCGGACTCAGGCCTGGTGAGCAGCGTCCTATTATAAACTCACAAGTCGATCCCTCAGTCCGATAAGTCAGCAGTTTCAAGCCACCGGGCTGTATCTGCATCGTGACGGAGCAAAACACTGCTGCTGCGTACCAATTGACAAGAAACCAGGTTCATAGCCTTTCAAGTACAGCATGTATTCTTGCAATTTAGATTTATGTGGTTTTTCTGCAGGAAGTACGGCGAGCGTCTCCACACGTATTGCAAATTAATGCGTCAGGATATTGGCCGGGCCGCCTCCAAGCAATATTGGGACGTGCAGGAGGACGAGGCCCGCCTTCTCATCTTGAACCTCATTAACGACCGGATAGAACAGGGAAAAGACTGAAGACAAAGCCTATTCTCAGCTAGAGAGGTTTTTGCGCAAGTACGCCACGCCAAGGTCAATTATTGAAGGACAATCCCCTAATTTCCGATGTCTGCTTGACCATTGGGACCGCCTGATACCCGACAGGAATTCTGGGGAGGTAATTCTGCGCATCGGCTACGGCATCACCATCAAAAGCTCAGACGACTATTTTGTTGCCACAGCTGAAGAGTCTACGCGTGTGGTTCGCTCGCCGCCGCGTTCGGGAAATGGCTTGTCGATTCTCTTCCCATGTGCGTTCAGATTATAGAAAATAATTTTCCATCTCAACTCTACCATCTTACCTTATGCGTCATCCCTGTATCTCCACACAACTAAACCACCTTTCGTAGAGTTAGTTGATTTTAACAGAGGGAGCTATACTTTTTTTCTTGCTTGAAATTCGATGTTGTAAAGTAATTGTCCATATAAATATTTTTATTTGCCAATCTGTAACCTGAGTTTTCGGGACTGCGCGAGAGCATATCAATAGCACCTAAACGGTCCGTTTTGCCATTCCAATCCCGGCGTACATATTACTCATACCGCGCTAGTCGACCATACGCCGCGGAAGCGATTTAAATACGCTATCCAGGCATCTCTGATCAAACACCAGAAGGCTCCTCGGTGATACTCGAGGTTGCGAAGCTGCCATCGCAGTTTACCCTCTTATCTCGTCGGAGAATTCGGTGTCAGCTAATAGGCATACAATAGAATACAACACAACTTATAAGCTTACATTGTCGAAGCTGTGACACTTATCCGGTATTGTCATCGTAGTGTCCGACATACCAATCGTAACTGTCTGGTGCAATTCAGAAAATGAGAGGTGCGGTGGGATAGAATGGAGAATTAAGAATAAATACCTGTAGTTGAGATCTTGCGAGGTCCCGATGCACCGCTGAGCCTGGTCCATTGGTGTATACAATCCTGCCCATTGATACGTTTCCAGTACTCTCCGAACGGAGGCCAGACCGCGCATTTAGACTATGGAATGAACGGCTTTAGGTGAGAAAACACAATACTGAGGGTCGATGATACAACTGACGTGGCCAGAAAGGAGTTCGAATATACTTCATAACCTAAATAGGAAGTGATGTATTGCAATAATTAGAGGGATACTTACATCTTGCGAGAAAAACGTAGAGGCAAATCCAGAGAACTAGAAGCATCATTCGCTAGGATGTATACTAACTGAAGTGAATAATCTTACAGCTATTAGGCACGGCCAAAAACTATCACTGAAAAGTCAGTAATGTAAAATTTTATTGAAAATGACGCTCACTAAAATCAACACCAAAATTGCGAAAACACTATGAATCAAGTTTGAATACAGAAAATTCACTAGAGAGGTGGAGTTCTTTACCTCGTGACGAGCCCGGTTTCTGGGGTGGAGATCGAGATTATGAGGGTTTTACGGACAACAAAGCAAAATACACTTACGGATTGTAAATGAAATGAGACGATGGATAAGTTTATCTGTGCTACAAAAGACTTGATTAAATAATGCTTTGCAGGACCCCTCCCATCCCGTCCGAATCGCATTAAGGGACACCTACGAAGGCACGCCACTCCGACTCTGGTGCAAGTAGTAGCTCAGGCCCGCGGCAATGATCACATCATTGGTTGCGCCCTCGAATAGCAACAACGTTACAATCCACTCCCATTTGTCGTCGAATACCGGCAGATTGTTTATGTCAATAATTTCCGTAGTCGTGATGACCGAGTTCACAAAATGGACGAGACTTAGTGTCCAGGATACAAGCGCAATCTCCCAACGTTTGGACATGAGGCGTATACGGTATGCAAAAAAGGCCTGGTGCGCGCATTGTCAGACGAGTAGGATAGCAATAAGAATTTAAGCGCACTTGGATTGTGCAAGCCACAATGGCGTTCTATACGATTGAGAACGCGAACGGGAAAGGCATTTCGACGAAATCTGTAAAGCTCCCGAAGTTCGTAACAGTCATTTCGTAGACGTTGCGAGTAACTAAGATCGTGTGGATGAGCTCGAAAACCCTGCCAACTTTCAGTGATGAGAAAAAAATGGGTTAATAGGGGTACGGGCGTACCATATACAAGCGACCTTTCGAAACATAAATTCATCAGTGGGTAATATTAACTATATTGAACATATCATCACTCACCAGCCCCTTCAACAATTTCCGTTCATTGGGAAAATTCATGTAAAAGTAGTACGTCTGCATTGACGTGATTCCAAAGAGAGTTGTGGAGATGTATGTGCCGACTTGCAAAGCGCCGAGAGTTAGATCGAGATTCACAGATACAACATGAGAGGTAGCCGTAATGGAGGTAAGCTGTGTGTTGGTACCGGGTAGAACTTTTGTTGGACTGTCTGCGGGGGAAAAGTTCGGACTACATTATATACCCGCGCAACATTTTTTGGTCAAAAGCCGAGTGGTCGGCATAGCCACTGAACTTGCGGCCCCAAAATCTCAACCCTTCTTATTGTACGGATAGGTTGACCTGATTTAAATGAGGACATACTGAAGACATCAACCAACAGAACTCGCCTTGCATCACGTCTAATAGAACTGATGTTGTTCTACGGCCTTATGCTCATATCGCCGCCCTAGTAGATGGGTTAATTCTTCGAGCATACGAGACGAGGAGGGAGAGAAGAAGGAAGAGAGAAGAGAAAAGGGTGTAAGCGACAGCCGCCTTGTGATATGGCTCCCGACCCGTCGGGTGTCCAAGTTCCGGCCTGGGGAGAAGAGGAAGCGAGTGCGACGCGTGCGGGTGCCAGGAGCTCAGCAAAGCTAAAAATAGGGTAGGTGACGCTTTTGTCTATCTTTTTTCAGTGATGTAGGCGCCGCCGCTAGTGTTCTGAACTTCTGAAGGGACAGGTCAACCCCCGACCTGACCTCCAGTTCGGGTCATCAGAGGATCGGGTCCGGAGGGGCTGGAGGGGGTCAGGCAAAAGGCCCCCGACCCGGCCCGGCCTTTGGGAACACTACATAGGCGGCAGCGCTGCGAAGATATGGGAGGGTGATGGCTGTAGGAGCGAAAAGCCCTCTTCGCTCCTTCCACCTTCCTGGAATTACCTGCAGCTGTCCGAGGCTGCAAAAATTCCGAGGACTCTGGATGCGGCTTCCAAATTACGAATATGACTGGCTTGCCCTGGGCTGCCCCGTCTCGTCAGAATGTCCTTTCCCCGGATTTCAGTCGATCGGTACAGCTTATAACACCATCGCCCTTTTATTACGAAAGGATATCGGACAACAGGCATAAGCTGTCTAAGAAAGTACGTCATTCAACGACTGTGTAAATATATAAAAATCTATCAGGGGAGTAGCAGGTAGATAAATAGTATGTATATAACGGACTGTGCCTGCGCCGGTTAGTTGGCTGTAATCAGTGTAGTCCGAGCTCCTCCTTCTCGGTCTCCGACCAAACGGGTGTGCTTCTGTATTAAGGACAAACTTATCCATCGGAATTGAGTCGTGATCAAGGAACATGAGGTACAAATACTTCCAGGTCTCCGCCAAGCTCGCAGATCCCGATTACGGTTCTTCGTGTGCACTTGGACATGGGTTGTTGACCAGACCAGCAAAGACCTAGAGTTAGAGCAGCGCCAAAACCCCTTGACCTCTGACCACCATCATCTCACCCAGCGCAAACTGACTCGCACCACCCCTAATCTCTCTGGGTTGACCACCCACACCAGTTCTCTCTCACAGTAGACATCCGTCGAGCTGTTTTACGGCCTTGTTCACCATTCCACTCCCCCTTTCCCCCATTCCCCCATGCCCCCTTCTATTCCTTCACCTCCCGGTGCCAAACTTTGAAACCAACACCACATATGAACCCTTCAACCTCGTTAATGACAACCAGCACATACTAGACTGGGCTATATGCCAGTACAAACTACAAGTCATCAGTATTAGTGGGCAACCACACAATTCATGACATATTTTCCTCTACCGAGAGCACCTCAGCCGTTATGGCCCATGCATAGACTTAACATCAGTCCTCCTACAATTCGCGGTCAATTTCACACCTCATGGCAACCTGGCCCCAGCCTCACGCATACCTGCCGCTCCAAGCGCTGTTACGTCACCACTCTCAGAGTCACAAATATCGGACATTAAACAATTCAAACCACGCCCACACACACAACATAAAAAATTCAGTAGTTTTTCCCATCTTTCACAACCAGTATTAGTCATCATAGAATCCATAAAACTGCCACCTCCCCCTTCACAATTTGCTCTTCCGATTCTTATCCCCCCTGACAAAACCATTTAGAAAAAACTTCCGACAACACAACCTCATACCTTTTAATCGCCTTAAACCCAGGAACTTTATACCTTGTTAATCTCCTCTGGCACGACACTTCATATGGTCTCACATCCGCGTCTTTTACTATGTAATGTAGCGGTATACAAATGCTGATTTAAAAAAAAAAAAAAAAAAAAAAAAAAAAAAAAAAAAAAAGTTAGAGCAGCGCCTCTGTTAAGTAAGTATTCGCGGGGCTAGTTTCATCATTCAAGATGGTACAGACGTGCGTCGTGTTGTGCCGCCGTGTTGTGCCGCACGGCGACCGGGCCATATTCAGTTCAAGAAGCGCACCTTAAGGGAAGAGACACAGGAACCAAACCGGGAGACGGAAGTCAGACGTGGTAGTATAGACAAAAACGGAGAGCGTTTCCAATTAATGAGGTCAGGCTACTTTCCGCAAGGACCACTCGGTATATATGTTCTGTGATACGAAAGCATTAATGAAGGGGATAAAGTCGCGTCTAAGCTACGAAGTGCACGTATCTCGCAATATTGTCTTTATCGCGGCCGTCGTGTGCTTAAAGTCCGTGCGCGGCAATGTCATCGCGTCCATCAACAAAAAAAGCCATCAGAGTGCATGTATAGGTACACCGGCTCATAAAAGTGAGTGTCTGCAACAATGTTCGCGGCTCGATGCGTCGCTGTCGGACAAGAAAAAGAGAGCAAAGATCAAGGCTCAAAGGAGAAGGCCCTTGCATTACATCCAATAGGACTTGTCTTACATAATACGTCCAATAGACCTGATGTTGTACTTCGTGAGAAATCCAGAAGTAACTATGCAGATTATGAATATGTTTGGTTCGCCCTGTCTCGTCAGGACCTCCTTGCTCTCCTCGCATTTTAGCTGATAGATGCGTCGTATAACACTGTCGCCCTTATATTACGAAAGGATATCGGACAACAGGCATAAGGTGTCTAAGAAAGTACGTCATTCAACGACTGCGTAAATATATAGAAGTCTATCAGGGGAGTAGCAGGGTAGATAAATAGTATGTATATAACGGACTGTGCCTGCGCCAATTAGCTGGTTCTAATCAGTGTATTCCAAGCTCTTCCTTCTCGGTCTCCGACCACTCGAAAATCGGAAACGGGTGCGCCTCCGTATTAAGGACAAACTTATCCATCGGAATCGGGTCATGATCGAGAAACATGAGGTATAGATACTTCCAGGTCTCCGCCAGAGCGTAACTATTTTAAAGTATCATCAACAACGCGAGTAACAGGCATGATAAGGAAGCAAAACGCACCTAGGCATCTCGTTGAGAGGGAGCATAAGATCAGGCGTCCGCCTATCGACGCCTCCGATACTGGCGTATCCGATATCCATGCGACAGTTCTCTTCAATAGCAAGGAAGATCTGCCAACCACGTTCTCGCCAGATTTCATCTCCTGTCGTGCGCCACATGACGTACAGACTCTCGATCGTCTACGATGCGATACCGATGAGAAATATGAGACTGAGTAACCGGCGCGGAGGGGAAGGACGTGAACAGCGACACACCTCCGGACGAAGTAGATACTTCCGCTTCAACGCAAAATAGTCTTTCCTGTCAGAAGAAGATCCAGGCATTGGCTGGGCAACGCCCCCTTTCTGCCCAATAGGAACACCCGGTGGCTTCCCTTGTGCGCCTTCCGCCTTCCAACTCTTCACTGCATCTACCCAGAGCTCGTCTTGCCTAAGCTGCATACCCGCCGTCATTGGGATCCACTCACCACCGGGCCGTAAGCGGCCGCGGTCCATGCGCTCGAAAAGTACTTCCTCGGGTGCAAGCCCCGTCTCCTCATCTGCATACATCAGCCAACAGCTGTACGCAAGGCCCTCTGCAGCCCAGACATGCATCGCACGCACGTCCTCCGGCATGTCTTCCGCGAGTGTGTGCGCACCGAGTGCAAGTAGCCCCGGAAAGAAGCACGAAAGATGTTCAAACTTGCGCGACGGCTCTGGCAGTTCAGGCGGTTGCCGTACGAATACGTCCGTTACGTACAGTATTTTTCGATTTGGCGAAATATAGAGCAGATTATTAATTGCACCATTCATTGATTCGATATCTGTTGATGGTATGAGATTCCCATTAACGCCATGAAAAGAGTACCGAACAGACACATGTCGCGCAGTCGGGTTTCTGATCTGCCCGACATTAGATATTGTTTCAGCAGGTATTCATATGCGCTGTCGGCCAATGCGCCGATTGTAAGGTGGTCTAAAAACATTTCATGTAGCGTCGTTTCAACCTTTATCCCAGAGCGACGTACTATCTGACATTTCGCCGGTTGTGACGTTCCACGTCGTATCCCACATCCCGTTTTTCAATTGGTTTTTCTCGAACCAGTCCATCGTTTTATCTGACTGGATGCCATTCTGAGTATTCTGACAACATTGCGACCAGAGCTAGTAATGGACAAACCAAAGTAAAGTAGTCCCGATTTCCGGTCAAATGGGACAAATATTTGTATTCCATTTGGCAGGACGCGATCTCCGCCAGGACAACATCCTGTTCTCGGGGTCCAAGATCAATGACACCTCTTCAAATGCGCGATCAGAAGAGGTTAGATAGTAGGTATTTGAAGTAACCATACGTGTCAGGATTGATGGCAAACGCAGGCATTCCCGTAGCCGTATTGAATACGGGAAGAAGCTTTTCTGCGAGCTCGTCCGCCTTGGTTAATAGAACCTTACGACCTGAAAGCGAGTACGCCGACAACAATCCACCAAGGTAACGAATAACCGTTTCAAAGAACATGACATCATAGTGCTGCAACAGCATGAGACCGTTGACCACACGATGAAAATGATAGTATGTACGTACACCATGTTTGCGGAACTCCGCTTTCGACACGTAATTCAGCGCGCGTTCGAATTCAGGCTTCAGATCCATGAGCCAGAGAGTGTCAAGCGAATCAAACATTGAAACTCCCCAGCCGTTGAAACTGCACCGATCATTAGTCCATGACGTCGAAGAATGGCCAGAACCCGATGCTCACTTTTGTACACTGTCATTACTAAGGGGCCGCAGCTCATCCGCGGGCATAGCATACTTTTCGTACGCGCTATACGCGTGCACGAATGCCTCCTTCACCGCTTCCGCTCGACTTTCTTTTGACTGGTGACTGTAGTTTGGTCGGTAGTTCCCAAATGCGAAGAAGCTGTATATGGCGTGGCCGGTCGTGGACAGGAAGGGCCAGAATAGATAAAAGACGACAAGGGAAATAACGACGCCTATTGTGAGAGAGGTGCGATTCTTGGAATGTCGCCAGAGGAAGCGTTGTGCGCGCGACATTGCATCGGGCCTGAAGAATGAGCGAGAGTGGGTCTTTGACGGCGGGTAGAGGGGAAGCATGACGAGTAATGTATGTGTAGTGGTTATCTATATTCAGAAAAAGCACAGACCCCCTGACATTTGAATCTGTATCCGTGGGGCAGGTACAGACATCAGTACTGCGGCAGTCCGGAGTCAGTGGGCTGTGGACGCACCACTAGGGCCGCTGCTGGTTTGCGTCTAATCTATAAGGGCGATGTATACCCAGGAAGCGCGCTGACGAGATTTTTGTTACCGCAGGCCCGCACGACAAGCTCAAAGGGACAAGTTGGAGGAGGGAAACATGTATACGGTCGTCGCCAACAGCGACCATTTCGGGGATACAGGCTGCACCGCAGCACTTGTGGAGCCGCCGATCAACGGTGAATGATCTTATGTAATCAATTGGCTATAAATACACCGTAGCTCACGGGCGCCGCAGCCTCGCAGCATGAATCTGCCAAGGTACATACATGTAATCCAAACAAAATGTTGACTCAAACCCGAAGTATTTGCCTTACCACCCTCACCAAATGCTCCGTCAATGACTCAAAATTACTCACAATTTAACATCACTAGAACGCCGGATTTCTTCTGACAAATCGTGCTCATAGCTCCATACCGAGCGGGAAGTTAACCAAATAACCCCCTAGTCTAAGCAAACTCGTATTGCGCGTTCCAAATAGGTGATACCCCGCGGGCCATAGATTAGCTTTCTCTGACGAAAATGACAGACAAGAACCATGTTGTATGCGCTTACGCCAGCGCGCGCAGTCCAACTCGGATAGTACAACGCGATATAAACAATACGAGAGCAAATGATATCGCACAGAGTCATTTTGCGAGGTGATACAAAAACTGACAAGATGAGGAGGAATGGGATGCGAGAAACTGTGAAGCAAGAACGTGACGTGACTTTTGTTATTGTAGAAGGATTGGAAAACACATTAGAGGGGAGATGACGCGCAGAACAACGTGAGGGGACGGAAAGTGATAGCAACTGATGGTGTGAGAAATGACGAAAGCTGAACAAGAAAAATGCTACGATTCGGATCATCGAAAAGAAAAGAGATCCAACGAGAAGAAGGGGGCAGAGTCCAATTAAACGTGTTTCCAAGAAGCTGTCCCACACCAAATACTACGACGCGTTTTCGCTAGGTCGACGACTGAACAAGGCAGCGCTGCTCACTGAGCCGCGACGAACAAGCTTTTTGCCACCTTTCTTGCTGCCTGCACTGCTGTGACTTTCCGTGCGGGTTGGGACTGGGGCCTCCTTTAAGTTTGCAGGTGCCGGATTGAGATGCAAGAAACGCGGTCTGAGTGCTTTCCTCAGCCAGCCGCTGCCTGGTAGTCCAGGAACGCGGGGATCGGATGGGTGTTGCGAAGCGACAGTGGTGGCTGTGACAGGTTTGCCGTCAGTTCTCTGTAAGCATGGATGCGTCAATTACTCATATCTAAGACCACATTTAAGTTTACGAAAACCTACAATTATTCGGACCTTTTGTCCTGGGGTCGGAATAACATAGTAGGTGCTTGCCGAACTATGTGATACCTCAGAGTCAACAGAATGTGCACGCCGTTCTCTGCGAACTTCTTTCGGCTTCACCGACTCCCTGCTTTTCCTCGAGCGATCGCGCTCCCTCCCACGTCCGGAACTCGGCGGCGCTGGTGCTGGCGCCTGCATTGGCGGTGGTACCACAGCAGACTCCGTCGTAACATGTAAGTCACGGAAGCGGGACGTCAGACCATCGCGACTTGCGCTCGCACGCGCAGTGTGAGAAGTCCGTTCAGAGTGAGCAGATGCTGGTGCTGCGAGCGCAGTAGTGGATGGAGAGGAAGGCGGAACAACAGACACGGAGATCGTAGGGGCGCCGCTGGACTGATGCGAACCAGTAGAGCCTGGCGGTGTCGGATAAGGCGTCACACCAGCGTCCTGTTTGCTTATCGATACAGACGTCGGTGCGGTCATCGTCGCATTCGCAGGATCAGCGGGGAGCGGCGTCGACGTGGAAAACGACATGCCCTTCGCACGGTTTGCATTTCGGACCTTGCTGCGCAGAGTGCCAACACCCGCCATATTCCCTTCCAGCTCGGGAGGCGGAGGGCCCCATGCCACTGCCGAGTCCGGTACATCATGCGCATACGATTCCACCCTCCTCTCCCCTGCTTCCCTCCCTCGGTGTTCCCCGTGCCAATGATCCCTGGGAACTGGTCCGCCCATTCCCCAGAATTCTGCCGCCATGGTGCCATCGTTTGGCGAAGGCACCGTAGCTGCACGGCGTACAGAGCCTGGCGAACGAGAACGCGGGTACTCGCGACGGTGCGGGGACGCCCCGGGCATATATACAATACGCGGAGGTGAGTAACGAGACGCACGTCCGTGCCGCGCTGGTGCATATACAATCGAGGGCGGGTGTGGTCCCAAGGCATAATTGTGACGTGCGTGTGCATCTGGAATGGGAGCAGGAGGCGAATGGGGTGTGGGAGATATGGGGGAGGGGTATGGATTCGAATGGTTTGAGTGGTACGACTCGGGAGAGTCGGGCACAGGCGGCGGTAGCATCTGAACAGTCTCGCTTGCCTCCGTCTGAGGAAGCGATCGCGACTTTGAATGACGCGAGCCGAACATGTTCAAGATCGACCCCCGTTCGCGACGACGTTGCGAATCCATACTTTTACCACCTATACTTCCCCTCTCCTGAGCACCGGCTTCAACTGGGTCCAACTGATTGACAACAACATATCCGCCGCCGAGCCCTGCCTGGCTGGCGTGCGACATTACGCTCGCACGTCCAGCCTGCGAAGGCGAATTGGAGTGGGAGTGCGCGTGTGCCGCTGGTGGGTATGACTGCGACTGGGCAAGAGGTGTGGGTGTATAAATCGGAGACCCCGTTTCTTGCTGATGAGAAGGTACAGAATAAGAACGCGGAGGCACATAGGGAGATGCCTGCGCCGCATTGAGACTCCCTTGAGTACGTTGTGAAGGCGTTTGCCCAGGTTGAACCTGTATTTGGCTTTGAGAATAATAAGAGAGCGAGGCAGACGCAGTAGACGGAGGGGGGAGGGGGACGTGCGTTGCCGCTTGTAACGTCCGCTGGCTGTCTTGCGAAGGTACATACGACCGAGGATACACATTGCTGTTGGAACTCGACTGCGCCGAGTGGCTGTGCGGTGCGCCGGGTGCGGGAGGATGGATTATAATAGGTTCAGGGACAGTAGAAAGAGAAGTGGAAACTGAATTGGAATGTGCGGGAGGCGGAGGACGCGACGTGACTTGCGACGGCGCCTGAGAGTGATTTTGAGAATTTCGGGACGGGGATATAGGAGATACAGGAGATACAGATTGAGAATGCGAGTGCGTTGCTGAAGCGGGTGGTGTAGGAAAGTAGGGTGCAGGACGAGAAGATGACCTTCCAGACATAAAGCGCTGCTTGCCCACGGTGGATCCATTGTCGTCAATTTTTCGGGAGCTATCGGGACGTGATTTAGCAGACGAGGAAGGGTGGGAGTCGGGAAGAGGTATGGCAGCGGCCTGCGCAAGACGTGCAGAGCTCGAATGGCTTTGGACATGCGTAACTTCAACCGGGTCGGTCGGAGTGCGTTTCTGCGAGCTCGCGGCGGGATGCGTGTGGTGAATAGGTGCCCTGTGCCCTCTTTCCGTCCCTTCCTTGCTCTTTCCCCTCGCCTTCCAACCACCCATTTCGCTCTGTGTCGGACTGACTAAAACCTTGCGCTGGTCAGAGTATTGAAGCATCATGGTCGGCGGGACGCTGACGGAGCTCTCGCATTCGCTCGGTGGCTCCCAACCAGCGCCGTCCCAAAGCGAACGACGATCGAAGTCTGACCCAGTCGACGGTGCGCGTGATGGCGGGACGCACAGCTCAGGGGTGAGTGACGATTGGACCCAGTCTTTCGTACGAGAGCGTTGTGCATTCCACTCCTCAAGAGCAGAGGGCGTAGTAGCATATTCGGTCATGATAAGGGATTCTTATCGGGTGTAGAATGTGCTTCGTGAATCGTGAAGATGTCTAGGAGGACAGGAGAGGGGGGGGGGGGGGGGGGGGCGAAGTCTCCGCAAACAAAGACGGTGACGGATGTAATTGAAGAGCGGGACCTCGAGGCACAGTTGTCAGTTGTCCCGTCCGCAGTTAGAGTTGAATTTGCGCACACCTTCGACCGGGACAAAAGCTTCGCCCGCAATCTATTGCAAGGATAACGGCCCCTGAAGAGGACAGCAACTGCGAGCGTGCAGTTAATAAAAGGTGCCCCTCAAACTGAGCCCAGATGAAACTAGAAAGTGATCGCAGTGAGCAACTATGTACAAGTAGAATGCCAGCAAGCAAGGAAGGTCTAGGTTATGGCAGCACGAGCTCCAGAGGAGTAGAGTCTAGGAGAAGCCCATACAAGCTAGCGAGTGGTGGTGCTGGCGGAAAGACGAAGGACAAAAAAAGAGTAGAGGAACAACACGGACGATGAGGTGTATCTCTTGAGTGCGCAGGGCCGGAAAGCTGGACCCGGGAAAACGTGTCAGCCTCGAGGCGGTTTCATTCGAAGGAACGGCCCTTCCCATCGGCGTCCCAGACCATTTCGCTGACTTCCGCTTCCTGACATCGTCATGCAGGAGAATTTCATATCGTCGTTGTTTGCGGCGGTTCGCCGTTTGGCGGTGCGCAGCGAGTGGCCATTCAGTCTTGTTTGACGCGCAGCATAAACCCGTAACTTATGGTTATGTAATCTCATGCGCAGTAGTCTCTCACCACGAAAGAAAACACTTTGAAGCCACAAAAACCTCAGAACGAAAGGCGTATGGGAAATCTCTGGAAAGCGAGGGCCCCGGCCGAGGCTAACCCACGCCTTTTACTTGTATCCATCCGGCATGCATACATTTGTTGACCGAGGAACATCTTGCCAGGTGAACAACTCAGTCGTCGCCGACCGCAAAACCGATATTAATGGCATCTGACCGGCCGAAGACATCCAAATGCAACCCCTTTACTGATGAGTATACTTTTCCAAACAGACTCGTGAACCTTGTTGTGTGCATCGCGAAGAACTTTGTTGCTCTCTTCCTCCTCCCCGAGGCGCCGCTCTACCCCCAAACTTGTCTGCCAACATCCGCTTTGTCTGAGGGGCACTTCCCAGTGTACTCGGATCGACGCGTCGTCTCGGTGTTTCCGCATCATCCCACATTCCACCGTGTGATTGAGAGGTTATCCTTCTTCATTAATATACCGTCTCTCAATCGTCATCTCAATCGCAGTCCAGCCATATCGCCCGTCGTGATGCGTGTGAAGTCGAGTTAAATCTACTCATACCTTCCTTAGCCGATCTCCTCTTTGGTCTGGAGCACTTCCTAATCGACGATTAAACTCCTTCAACATGCACAAAGCGCGCTGCAAGCACGTCAATATCTCGCGCCAACACCCCTCTCTCAAGCGACTATCTCATCTGCAGTCTTGCTATTGATTCAGCGACACCGTTCTTGCGTCATGGGTGTCCGTTCGTCGGTTCACACTGCCCGTTGCGCACCCGCCCCCCTCAGATGCCGTCTAAGTTTACCTATATAACTGTACTTCTGCGTAACCTGCTGACCTCCTTTTCCTACAGGCGTGAGGTAATCTAGACCCTAATAGTTCTCGCGCGATACGGTACGTCTAGCGGTCTTCACAGAGTCGTCACCGGACCTACCTACGCCCTCGCTTCCAAGTAGATCCGAACTCTTGACGGCATCGGTTCAAGGTCTTTTTCGCTCACGCTCGCCTTTTCCCTCCCCCCAAGGATCACACGCCTACATTATCGCTCTCCCAGCCGCGGTGACTAACACGCTGATCGTAATTACGCTACTTACAGTGTGTAGCAACGTAACTCACTACGTATTCGACATCTCAACAGCCGGTACGAGGGCCTGGGGAGACGCGGATGCTGAGTTTCCACGCTTGAGCTCGTCGACGAATAATGAAACTCCTATCTTCGGGGGAGCACTGCAACTCAGTTATGTGCGCTCTGCTGGGATTCGACGCCTTTTACCCTGCGGCCGTCCTCGGCCAGGACTTTCTCCGTACTGCGCCTCACCACTGCACCAACAGGGTTGCGCCAGATCCGCACATCCGCGTCTTCCGCGTCGTATCTTCTTGATTGCTTTTCTTATGAAACGCAACCTGGGACCCTAGTCGTTTTTCGTCATAAGATCGATAACGACCTCACGAATACACCCTGGTCAGATAACGATCAATTGGGGCATGGTAATAATCTCACCGCGCAAAATTAAGACCCTCCCCCGTTTCACATCTATGACAAGATTGTCTGACACCAGTCTCACTCTCCTTCACAGACTTTCCTTGTGCTGGCTATCTGTGCGTTCCAGCGTCTTGTCTTGTCTTAAGCCTTGAATCCCGCTGCGGGAGGAAGTGACATGGGTTTCTGTCCTCGCGGACCTCCGGCCGAATACGCGTATTATGTCACCTAATGCAGCCGTGGCCACCTCTGTCAATTGAAAGCCGACGAAGGCGATTGCCTACTTGCATGATATCATGATACTCAGGGCCAGCCACCCGCCGATAACTCGCCGTCGGACTGGAGCTCACCTAAGTTATCTAAGTGTTGATGGCAACCTCGAGCGCTCTCCATTCCGGTGGCGGCGCCCCGTACGCGCCGAAGGGGAACTCGGGCTTAGTACTAATCGTGATAGTAAGCTCCGGGCTTGTCCTGGAGACCAATCTTACCAACAAATCAATTCGCACCTGGTTTTCCCGGCGGCCGAGTTCAATCTGCGTCGAAGGCGGGTTAACGGTATGGCGTGAGCGCCGCATGTGGTGGTGTCTGATGCGGCCGATGCCCGACCGCGCCTCCAATAACAACACGGAAAACAGCAGCATGGAAAGGGCTCCACTTATAGTTGACTTCTGATCGTATTATCGGACATCACGAAGGTGGGACGACCTCACAGGTTCAAATAGCGCGCGGAGAGCGGAGAAGATGAAATACAGCAGTTGGCTGTTACGCTTGCCTAATTACGGCAAGAAGTCCACCCCAGATGATGTCTTAAATTGCACTCTAGTCTCTAGTTAGTTCGTTACTCGGCCCAGTTATAGTACTGTATTGGTATTGAGTTGCGTCCGCCCCGACGTCCCCGAGGGTTGTCCCTAGCGGCATATCGGAAAGAAGTACATACAGTATCTACTTATCATTTTAGTAAAGTGCTTGGAGCTACATAGTGAAATTGCCGCTACATCCATGGTTACTACTCTACGAGTCCCGCCTGTATGTTATGCCTATAAACATACAATCATAAAAAGGAAACCATCACTATCCATTGAGACATAATGCAGGAGCCACCCCATAAAGCTACTCAGTCCGTGTACAAGAT
This sequence comes from Coniferiporia sulphurascens, assembly GCA_002794785.1. NCBI lineage: Eukaryota > Fungi > Basidiomycota > Agaricomycetes > Hymenochaetales > Hymenochaetaceae > Coniferiporia > Coniferiporia sulphurascens. The sequence goes on along the minus strand of NBBA01000010.1, from coordinate 62,747 downwards.
AAACTTGTCATCATTTCCAAGTTTTAGACCCCTAAACTTGTTCTTACCGCCGAGGTAATCGAGAACCAAAACGCCAGGGATGTTTTTATTAATCATGTTCTTCTCCTCGAAGGGGAAAGCGTACGCATCCAACATAGCGTGGACAACGCGCGTTTCCGATGGGCTGGTCTCTTTGCAGACGGACACCACCCGCGCTTTTGCCTCGTCAAGAGCCGCGATATCCGCAGGAAAAAGCCGGCCACTACGGCGCATGCAAAGGGCCTTAACAAGGAAGAGTTTCTCTTCGATGCTAAGCGTCTTCCAGTGTGTTGCAGAAAGACGCTCGTTAAGGCCCTTATGCAATCCCTCCAGGACGGAGAAGACGGAAAGCACAAATTTGTACTCGAACTTGCCCGGTTTGTCATTTATCACTTCCATAGGAGACACAAAAGGTTTCGCCGAAATGTGAATGGAGTGCGAGTGCAGCGCGGTATTAGTCACCTGGTCTCGATTTTCTGTTGCCCCTGGAGAAGAGGGGATCGTATTCGCTCCGATGCTGACGACGATCTCAAGAGAAGACCGCGCTGGCTTCATTGCATAATAAGAATAGATGCAGGACGGGAGCCGCCCTCCCGCATACTTGAAAGTAGAAACTGGTAAAGAAACATCCCAATATTTCATGGTCCCGTAACTAATGTCAAAGATGATTTGCAAGGACAAGGCTTTCTCAGGTGCTTGGTCGCACGGCGTAAATTGATCGGAATTAGATGTGTTGGTATCAGTATCTGAGCTACTCTCAGTTTGAAGTGCTCGAGTCTAATATAAGCATAATGCACTGAGTGGCCGTACCCTGATGAGTTAATAAAAAACGACATACCTTTTGGCCCATAAGCTTGTCAACAAAAAGAAGTCCTGCTGGTATGATATCATTGCATTCGTTCATGGCCGTCACCGGAGAGGTGTCCGTCATAGTTATTATCGAGTCGTTCGTAGATTTCGACAACGGGTAGGAAGAGGACGTAGTATCAAGCTGAGATCCACACCAGGAGGAAGAGTCGACCGCAACAGGAGCTGTCCGTCCATTGGCTGTGATATTCGACAGTGAAGGAAAACAATCTTGTAACGGCGTGTTATATAAAGTCGTCGGACTGATTGGCATGGAATGCGAAGGATAAAGGTACCCTGTCCCTTCTCCAGGGGCCATCATCGTCCGAGGTTTTCCGAGGGTTAAAGCGTTCGTAGCTGAGGCCAGCGGAAGCTTCGAACTGGGTCGTTCACAAGTCCGCGGCTGGGGCGGTGCATTGGAATCGAAAGCATTCTCGCGAGATGGTAATTCGGGAATAGGAGCGAGGTATGTACCGCCAACGATAGCGGTACCTCGATGCTGAATCGGCGGATGTACATTGCGTGTGCTCAGTTGTGCAGTCGACCCTTTAACGTGCTGTGGCAAAGCACTGAGCACAGGAGGCTCTCGATCGAGAACTTGTCGATAATAAGGAGCCTGTATACGATGTGTATTGTGCTTGATCCTCTCCACACCACTGCCAATACGAACGGGACCGAGTGTCGACATAGGCGTTCCGGGACCAAAATAGAGTCCGACCGAAGCTTCGGTGCGTACGAGTCCATTTAGACCACGCTTTTGTAGACTGCTTTGAGAGCTGTTTATTGTACCGAAGTTCATGCTAAGACACGTGAAGGTGGAGACTGGACGGAAGATGTGTTGCGGTTATTCGTTTTAGAATGTTTAAAACCGAGGAGGGGTGTGAGGAGCTCAAGGATGACTGCTGAGTTCATTTCAAGTGCGAGTTTTATATAGACTCGAAAAGTGGCTTGGACTACGGCCCACAAAGGGGTCTAAGAGGTAGTACCACTTGATATCCTGGCCATTGGTACAAGCCACAGGCGACAGCGAGTCGCGGTCGTAAGAGTATAAGCCACATAAGCGGTATAATGAGTTCCGCCAACTGGCTAAGGGACCGCCATTGTCGAGGAATCCGATGTACATAGGATCGTGGCTGCCAGAGCAGGTCATCAAGGATACTTGAAAGAGCAGACACTTTCGTTGCTGAAAGCCAAAAACAAAGCGGACGAAAACTGGAGAAAGCGGGACCACGTATCGTCGGCCGACTCCGAGCCGCTCTTCCCGTTCCACGCCCCACCGTGGATCGCTTTCCCCCCCCTCCACCCCCGCCTCCATATGCCCGACCCACCACCCTCTTCTCACGATCCCCGCGCTCGTCGGGCCATTGCCCAGGCCCTCACTACCCGCCTTGCTCTCCTTGCCTTGGACACTGCCAACCTTTTGGTTTACACTGACGGCTCTCGTCGCCTCCTCCGCCACTCCCCCGTCTCAATCTCTGCCTTCACCCTCTATTATCACAGTGCCTACGCTGACATGGGCCACTTCTACTATTCTCCCACAAGCTCTTCCTTTGATGCGGAAATGTTTGCTCTTGCCAAGGCCTTCCACTGGACCTCCCTCTTCTGTCTACGTCCATCCTCCGCCCCCATCCACAACATCTACTTCATCTCTGACTGCTCTCCTGCCCTTACGTCCATTCTCTCCCTCCACCCCCACCCCGCCCAATCCTCCTCCATTCTATTCCACTTGTTTCTTGACCCCTTCCTTGCCGCATCTCCGGACCACCATGTCCATCTCATATGGTGCCCTGGTCTTAAAATCTACGCATGTTGTGGTAGATGATGAGGTGCAGTGGTGGTGTTCAGGCAAGGTGGGTTATCAGTGTAAACCGATGTATTTCTAGGGCAAGACCAGCTCCCCTTATATACACATTCCGTGGGCTAGTACTACTATAACTAACTAGCTCCTATATCGTATGGCGTTATCGTTGCATTATCGTTTACTTAGTAAGGTGGTTGTTCATATGACCACGTACTATATTTATATCGTTCGTTATATTTATTTAATACCTGGTCATCTTGGAGTCCCTGGCAACGAATACGTTGACAAACTCACCAACCTCCCCCCCTCTGGCCACCCGCTATTCTGCTCCACTTACTCTTCACTCCACCAGGAAGCCCTCCGCACCACTGTGGACATGTGGGCCACCACATACCACACTGCTAGCTCCTGCTTGCACTCCCTCTCCTACACTGCCCTCCCCCATCCGCCCACCACTACGCTCGCCTCCGCCCTTCGTGACCAAGCCCCTCGTGCCACCCAATCACGCCTCATACAAGTCGTCCTCAGACATGCTCATTTTGGGGACTACTACCACCGCTTCATCCCGGATATGCCAGTTGCCTGCCCCTGCAGCGCCTCCGTCCAAACCCGCCCTCGCCTCCTCGGCCAATGCCCCCTCCTCGCCCCCACCATGGGACCCCCTCTTATGGGGGATACTCCCTCGGCCCTGCCCCCCCCGCTCGGCAGCAAAACCGGGCTGAACTGGCTTCTTGCCTTTCTCCACCGGTGCCCCGCCTTCTCGCGTCCCTCCCACACCCTCGCCCCTCCCTGTTACAATTTTCCTTCACTTTTCCCTTAATGTGCTGACTCACTTCCTCTTTGTCATCATCAGTCAGTGCAACTCCCCCATTTCTCTGCCTTACTCATCCTTATTCGCCTTGCGCCATAAGACGCCATGATGATGCCTTATTGCACCATCATGACGTGCTTTGCTTACTGATCACCGTACTTGTATTACCAAGGCCTTCCTTGAGTTTCCATGACCTTCCATTAGTCTGGTAAACATACCTAACCAAGTCGCTACAGTAGCAAACACATAGAGTAGCATATAAGCATGTAACTTCAGTAGCACAAGCCCTAAGCTTGTGCTCTTTGTTCATACAAGCCCATTATCTGCTACCACCAGTCTACTGTGTCTCTTTGGCATTTAGTCGCTTCGTCGTAACCCGACTCCGCTAAGAAGCATACCGCGTCCACATCATCAATCAGGAAGCCCCGACGACAATCATCTTCGACTTACGACATCTAGGAAGTCCTGTTGCCGTACTACTAGCCCCGACGATCAGGAAGCCCCGACATTGATCACTGTGTAACCGTTGAGCTTAACACTCCCCTACCCATTCTCAGCAACCGATTCCACCCCCCATAGTCCACCTATCATGCCACCCACCTCAGTAGCTGCTGTTAAGCTCAACGGTTACGTGGTGATCAATGTCGGGGCTTCCTGATTGTCGGAACTGATGGTATGGCAATGGGGCTTCCTAGATGTCGTAAGTTGAGGATGATCATTGGTGGGGCTTCCTGATCGATGATATAGATGTGGTAGGCTTCTGGGAGCGAGTTGGGTTATGACAAAGCAACTGATGGCCTGAAGCACACAGTAGACTGGTGGTAGCAGATAATGGGCTTGTATGAACAAAGAGCACAAGCTTAGGGCTTGTGCTACTGAAGTTACATGCTTATATGCTACTCTATGTGTTTGCTACTGTAGCGACTTGGTTAGGTATGTTTACCAGACTAATGGAAGGTCATGGAAACTCAAGGAAGGCCTTGGTAATACAAGTACGGTGATCAGTAAGCAAAGCACGTCATGATGGTGCAATAAGGCATCATCATGGCGTCTTATGGCGCAAGGCGAATAAGGATGAGTAAGGCAGAGAAATGGGGGAGTTGCACTGACTGATGATGACAAAGAGGAAGTGAGTCAGCGCATTAAGGGAAAAGTGAAGGAAAATTGTAACAGCCGCCCTCCTGCATTCCAACCCATGACCCATCTTACCATGCCAGATCCCCTTCTTACCACACTCCACCTGCCATCATAAATACCCTAGATACGTCGAATGGGTGACTGCGTCTTGTAATTACTTTGCTATAGCGGAATACAAATTGAGAATCAAAAAAAAAAAAAAAAAGCGGGACCACGTGGTCGGGAACTCGGTAGACCCCGACCCGGCGACCTCTGTTTTTTTGGCTCGGGCCCTCGAGTTTCAACCTTTTTTTGCTGACAAGAAACAACAAGATTCTCAATCCGGTTTATGTTTTCTCTTCGCTTTGAATATATGGGAAAGGCACTGTCTTTCAGAATATGTAGGCCCGACGACACTAACGTTGGAGCCCGAGAATTAATGAACACAGCATAGGTACACTGTGGCACCTCCGAACCACTGGCATTAAATCCCTGCGCGGAACAATTTCATTATACACAGAGTCTAAGACACTTCCACTTTTGCCTGAATGCCACCGTGGTTGGCGTGGCTGAACTTTTTTGACGTGGTCCATCCGCATCTTCATATAAAGCGTCTCCTCTCGATCAAAATGCACCAACCATCACGGACGCTTTTATATCCCTCTGCACTCTTCTCACACCATGGCACTAACGAAACACGAGAAGCTCACTCGACGCGCCGTTTCCGGAAGAAGAAAAGAGGACCTCCATAAAACGATACGCAGACCGAAGAGGACACCGCCTATTTCTCCCGAGCCATCTGGAATCCTTACCCCGCACGTGCCGGTCGAGAATTCCGCAAGAAATGGCCGACCTTTGCTGGATATTGGAAAGCTGCATGAATTGACGAAAAGAGTTCTAGTCACTGGTGTCACACCAGTCGATCTGTTAGCGAAGAGGAAAACTTCGGTCGGAACACCGCCAAGACATGGTGTACGCAAAGTTGCCTTAAAGGTCTTTTGGAAGCACTTTAATGCTCTATTCCCCGGTTACATACAGGCTAGTGCTGCTAATCAGTTCTATTTAACCATGGCATCTCAGGCTAACAATGTTTTTCTTCTAGCCTTCACGTGCAATTCTGAACTACGTCCCTGTCTTCAGAGAATTCTTTGATCGCACGACGTGCAAGGCCGGGCAACGTCATGGCAGCAGGTGGACGACGGAGAATAAAGCATTTTATGCCTCTCTACGAAAGGATCCTCCCATCCCATTCTTCGAAATCTATACGCGAGGGATGCTCATTCACCCCGCACTCGGACTATTTCCGGAGAAGACCGTCGCCGTATTCGATTGGACAATCCCGGAGCCACTCACCAAAATGAAATTTAACGGCCGTCGTTTCACGAAGGACGAGCTAAATTGATCTGCTTTTTATCCTCCGCTTTCGCGGGTCGTGATAAAGGCAGGCAGCTTCGAAGGGTTCTACCTCGGGATTAATGCTCATATTGGCACGAGTCTTCGCGATGAGCACGGTGACCCCTATTTGAGCGTGTACAACGTACTCCAAGCGATTCGCGCCTGGCTCGACGGCTTCATTTCTCACCGCCTTTGGAAGACCCTGCCACTTGGCGTGAAAGCAGGCCTCGCCTCGTCTAGTCATGGGATGCTTATGAAACATCATCAGATCACAAATACGACTATATTTTATAAATGGAGTGATTTCTTTCAGAAGATGCCCCGAACAGGATTAAATACTTTTACAGCTCTGGAGGGCTTTTTCGAAGAAACTGTTAGATTAGATGCAGGACCATTTCGGACAAACGTCAGGTCGTCGACTTTGCTGCTTGGAAAGAAAACGTTTAAAGGTCTGGCCAATATAGGGCCGAATCTTTATGTTCTTGAAGTAGAATAGCCATGTCCGGGTCAAGAAATCGCGTGTATGTACTGTAGGCCTACAACCCTCTCTTCTAATTCTCATTCAAATGGAATTTGTATGACTTCTTGTGCATGTAAAATATTGTGGTTTTAGAGGAAGCAATAAAACTCTCTGAACGCATGACCTGGTCAGAAAACCGCGATCTCACAGCCTGCCATTATAATGTTTTATTCAAAATTACTATCTGGCAAGCGTGCCTGAGTTCGTCCTGGAAGCGACGTGGCTGTACACTCCCGAATCCCGAACGACGCATCTGTATACAGTTAACGGTCAACACGTCCAACAACTGCCTGAGACGCAGCACTGCCCAAGCCCTTAATATTGCACAGACTCGACATTCCTTCAGAATTCCGGAGCTGCATCAAAGCTGGCTGTGTCCACTACTCTGTTTTCTAAGAGCTTATAAGCAAAAAAAACGTCCCTTGGCTCTTGGTTCTACCCTCGCCTCAATTTGACTTCTCGTTCCAAAAGGATATTGCAATTAATTCTAGGAAATTGACGGTTTGATTTGAATGCGAGGCCGTCGATAGTGAGTTAGGCCAAGAATCGAACCCGGCCATTCGCCTGCTTGTTTGTCCATACCTCAACGATCTCCAGTAAGTGGCTCTTCCTGCGGAATCCATTTCATATGCATCGCCACATCCGTTTAACCAGCGACTTAATTTCTAGCTGCATATCAGCCTGGTCCGCGCGCCTCGACGCTTGTTGTTTGGTACGTGTATTGATGACCGTGTCCATACACGGCTGCAGCTCATGTACTTCGCAGCAAAATAGATACGATTCTAGAAGCCATCCTGGGGGTTTTCAGCTGGAATGAACTTGCCTGTGGCAGGAGAAGACGAAGGAGGAAATAGGAGGGGAACTGGAGGAAGTGGTCCGTCAAAGGGGAAGCGCACTGTCGTGGGCAAGTATGCAAGACACGCGTGCACGCAGTGCAGGAAAGCGTGCGTGACTTTCTCTCTCTTTCACCTCTCTATACTTCAAATCTGCCATCTCGCGGTCATGTCCGGCTCTTTCGCTATTCGAGCGGCTGTTTCCGCTGCTGTTACTAAAGCCCGTCTGCTACCGTCTTCTATCATATAATTCCCCTTGACCTGCTGTGGAGCATGCGGCTTTATATCACGTTTTTCTTTCACACATCCACGCACGATTCATTACCTTCTCCGGGCTTTCACTCGGAAAAGCAAAGCTTCTTCCCCCCTCAGTTCAATAGCAGATTCGACAATATCACCCTATTTTGTTTTTGCTAAATCCAGTCGCTAACGCCCTCTTGCACAGAAGAACAAAATGTGAAGGTGGGGAGCCAATATGCGAGCGTTGCCGGAAGACCGGACACGACGTGAGTCATCTACCGATGATTTTTTGATACGATCTACCCCTTTCTGACAAGACACATTTATTGCACAAATATCCGTATGACAAATTCATACAGTGCATCTGGACACAGGAAGATGCGCGCCGTCCGCTCACGCGTGCCCACGAGCGGGCGCTTAATCACCAGAACGCGCTCTTGCGTGCAGAGGTCGATCGACTCAAGCGTGAGGTTGCTACATTGCGCACGCACGTCGCGTCGACCCCTGGCCAACCTAGCAACGTCAATATCCCTGGTCCCGAGCTTGAAAAAAGCTCGAATGTACCTGACAACCTTACTACAGATGTCCACTCTGGTGGGTCTCTTTCTCATCCAGATGCACCAAGTTCGGGAGAAGACGCTATTTCTGGCGTTCAGAGGCCTCAGGACAATCGAGAAAACGATATTTCCGGGCTAGGTACTGGGTTATGGGGTCTAGTTCCTCTAGAAGAGATAGGTCACCACGTGGAGGAAAATGGAGACCCAGCTTTACAGGATGAAGTTGCAAGCGAATGTAGCGATGATGGGCAGGAAGCGGACAGAGATTGCGATGTGGAAAGTGCTGATGATAGTGACGACGAAAGCGATGATAGTGATGATGATGTGGACAAAGCTCTTGCTGCGCCAACGAAAACCTTTTTCGTGAGTTTGTAAGCTCCTTCATACGTCTCACTAAATTTCACCTACCTGGTTTTTCTCTTTCAAGACTGAACGGGAAGACCTTCATCTATACGGTTTTACCTCCGTCTTTCGACTTCGCCAACGAGGTTCTCAGCACACGCTACGTAAAAGCCTCCGACGTCCTGATGATGCCGGAAGCGGATACGATTCCTACTCTTCTTCGCAAGATCAATCGTCAAACCAAACCCGCCAGGTATTTTTATGGACATTCCACATCCCTGTTATGACATATCGTTCCTTCTGTAATAAGTTTCTTATCAGTTTGCTTTTACCCTTCATATAGAGACCGAGCGATCCTACACACGCAAGATTCAAAAGGGACAGAAAGGGTAAACGCAAGCCGAGATTCGTTACGTCTCCTGTCCCCCTTGAGAAGACGCATGTCTTGCTGATTGGAAATGCGGTGGATAACACATGGAAGGGTTGCGATTGCCAGAGTGATTGCTGGAATCGTTGGTTGCCAAAAGGAATCCCGCTGTCTCGCAAAGAGCACGACGTGTAAGTTGTGATTCCCCGATTCCCCACTTTTGTGATACTCATCGGTTCTGTTTCACAATCGCCAGGCTACTCGATCGGCTATTTATTTTCTTCTCTTCCTGGTGCATGCGCATAATTCCTGAATACTTTCTCCGCGACATGCATACATTTCTCCACCCGTCAACCCCCATAACGGATTCTCCCCCCAATAACCGCTCTTCGTCCGCACTTCCCAAACTAGCTCATTACTCGCCATTTCTCCACAACATACTACTTGCCGTAGCGAGTGCATTCTCAACGGATCCCGTAATACGCAAAGCGGAAACACGCGCACACTTTGCTTCTGAAGCAAAGACGTACATCGAGGAAGAGTGTTCGTGGCCTAACATCAGCACGTTCCAAGCGCTCGGAATGATGGCGAGTTACTACAGCGGACAAGGTCAACAGACCCTTGGATTTATGTATTTTGGTAAGTCATTTTCCCCATCTTTGTCGCTTCAAATCCTGATACGGTTGACTCCTAGGTATGTCCGTACGCGTCGCACAAGCGCTCGGACTCTCTGCAGATTGTACCCCTCTTCTTCGCACAGGACGTCTCCGTCCTCAGCAGGTGTTTGAGCGGGCATGGGCTTTTCACATGGGCTGTGCACAGGATGCGTGCTGGAGCTTGTACGTCGGACGGGAGTGTGGAATATCGCTTCCCTCTAGCAGCGCCCCCAGAAACCAAGGCAAGGGTCGGGAAGACAATGGAGCTAGGGATACGGGTATCCCGAGGCCGGGCGCAAGTGGCTCTATCCCAATGAATGACCCTTTTTGTTTGCAGGCCCTTTCAGCAGATGGAACAAGCGATCGACTTGATCATGAAGCATGGCGGGGGGATGCCAATGCGAACATGAATACGAGTGTTGAGCGGTGCAAAACGTTTACAGTGTTCTTATGGAGCTGCCAATTACTGAAAATCAGTCGACAAATAATGGACCTTATGTGTGTTGTAAACTTCTACACGGTCTGATCGTTGCTGCTTAACTCTTTTTACTTGTTCTGGGACAGGAATATCCTTGCAAACTCGGATGGTGGGACAGAAATCAAGCTTGTTGTCACTGAAATTGAGTGCGTATTAGATATATTCGGACGCAAGCTTGGCTAACAGCACGAGCAGCATCCAACTCGATAAATGGCGCCAGGACCTCCCTGCCGATCTCAGAGTGATACCGTCGAATGAGTCTGGCGCTCCTCCCAATAAGTTAATGATGCACGCTGCCTTCTGGTGGCAGCTCATTCTGCTTCATCGCCCGTTTTACCACCGTCACCGCGCGAAATCGACAACCTCATATTTTAGTGTAGCAGTAAGTAATGTTATACCGGGCCATTCTCATCTCTGACACACCATTCAGCGTTGTAATACAGCTGCGCGCGAAATCCTCAATATTCTTCGCCTTTGGCGGAAATTATATGGGACGGTTCGCTTCTCGCCCATCACACTCATCCAGACCATCTTCGCCTCGGGTACGATATACATCCTGCAGGCAATGCAGGCTGCGACGGGCCGCAGGCCCGCAACCCAGGCCCAGGCTTCAGCACTCGGCAATGTGGAGGAGCTCGTGGGTTTCCTACGCGAATGTGCAGAAAGCTGGGAATGCGCGACGCGCATCGCTGATATTTTTGAGAAGCTGCTTCGAGATCAGCGACGTACAAAAGCAGACAGAATTGATGTTCCAAGAAAGAGAGCGAAGAAGCAGAGGGTGATGAGTAGGCCGAGACCGAGCATAGTCCCTGGTGCAATGGCGACGCCTTCCCCGGTATCTGATCTAGTCACTCAGAACACAGAAGACAGTACAAGCGGTGAAACGTCCCCGGACTTTTCGACACCTTCAATCCCAAGTGTTACTTCACAGCCCACTGATAATTCCCCAACAACACCATTTTTCCTACAATATGACCCGAGCCATTCTATCGCCCCTGACACCGCCATGTCAGACACCAACAGCCCTATATCCATGCACCCCCAGCCGTTCAATGCCTTGCACAACGGCTACCCCTTCGTTTTCAAAGGAGCCAATAATCTCATGTACCGATCTGACTATTTCTCAGACGACTCTTACGCCTCAGATAACCAGTACATGAGCGCTGACGACCGGGATCGGCCGATGTACAGCAGCGAGGGGCTCGGCGGTGTCGGCACTAGTGCACTGGACCTCGGCTTCCTCTTCGATGCACAGTCTAGCTTGGACGCGGTCATGCCTGGGATGAGCATGTTCGACCCTATTGGGCTGGGCGGGATGGGACTCGGGACGGGCCCAGGTGCATCTGACGTCCCTGCGCTTGGTATGCAGTCCTTGGGGTTCCAGCCCTCCGGCCACGCGAGCGCGGCCGGTATGTCTGGGCCGGGGACCGGGATGGTGAATGCGTTCAGCGGCATGGACTTTGCGAGTGATGGTGAGGACCTTGCGCTTTATGAAATCCTCGCGGCGTTGTCGAATCCTGGCTTTAATGAAAGCTGAGAAGTGGACTACGGTGTGAGTATCCAGTATCCATGTGTTTATGTTCAATCGGCACAGCTTCTGAATTGTCTCTAGGGGTTTAATTTCGTCAGTGAGCTACCGTGTATTCCGTCGTTTAATTTTCTGCTTGTGTTGCCGTGTAGACGGTGTGTTTTGTTGTTATACTACCAGGTTTCACCACGTATTGTAGAAGTTCACTTGTATACTTACGTATCACGTTTGCATCTATATTGCTTACTTAACGCAGAGCGCGTCAAGGAACCAACCCTTTGAGGAAGAAAACTCCAAAACAGCCGGGAACACAGGCAAAACGCGGTGAAATGGGCTGCTCGTTTTATCAGCCAAAACAATGCACGAAATACAAACAGCAATTAAATTCGGTTAAGAAAAATTACCGCTATGAGTCAACTTCCATATGTACAGCATGTCCCTCCGATTCCGCTAGTGACGTGTTCCCTTCGCCTTCCTGCTCCTCTTCGCTGTCTGACAAAGATATAGCATCGGAAAGTGCCGGATGTCGTGATTGACCCTGTGTTGAAGCGGAAGCAGGGAGCTGAAGCTCCTCGTCGGCGGGGAGCGTCTGCAGGGCTGGCATTGATTTCCGTCTATCCGAGCTTGATGCTGCTGACGGAGGCTGGAGCAATGATCTGCTGAGCGGTTCGGACTTTCTTGGACCGGACCTGGGTGTACGTTGGGACTGGGGTGATTTAAACAGGGTTGGCCCTTGCGCAGCTTTTAGTGCGCGCGCGGACGGATTAAAGTGCCCACACTTCGGGCAAACGTATTCTGTCACAGACAACGTGATTAGTTAGATATAGAAACGAAGAAATAAATGGCAATTACGGGTGTCCTCCCACAGATCTTCTTTGACGAGTCCATTGTGTGTGAAGCATTTTTGGCAAATGAGCGCGTAACGACTCGCCGCGGAATTGGCGCCCAGCTCGTCATCACCCAACAGCGCGTCAGCGAGTTTGTCATACCACTGTTTACGTAGCGGTGTTGCAGGGACCTGTAGGCCTAAAATAGGGGTCAGCGATACAGTTTCCAAGGACAGTTCGCACGATACACACCCCCTAAGACTTGCAGCGTGTTCATGGGCGCGCCCGGTGTCTGCGGTCTGCCCTGTCCAGGCATGAGCCCGTTCGTCTGCGCAGAGGGGCGCTGCGGCGTCACGGGAATTTGCGGTACACCAGGACGCAGCTTAGCGGGCGAACCCGCTGGTGAGGCGTCATAGCGTTCGATGAGATTCTTTGTAGAATAGTAGTTTGTCTTTTTTTTGATTTCTTCAACTTTACTCCGCTGTTGTGCAAGAAGGGCCTTCAATGTTTTCTCTGAGGAGGCAAGTTAGGACGAATGCATTGAGGCCGAACATACACGCACCTTCAGCATTGCCTATCCTTGTGTACCACGTCTGCACTATTCGTCGGGAGAATTGGATTCTAGTGGTTTGAATAAGTATGGACGTGGTCAATAGGCAAGGCCAGACTCACATGATAGGTCCTACAAACACGGGGACCGTCTTCACGGTGTGCTCGAACTGGAGACCGCTGACATGTGGCAAGAAGTCCGCGTACCACGCCCCCACATACGCCACCCAGAACGAAAAGGTATACATCGTTAAGATGAGCGTTGTCCGTCTTTCACGCAGTCTAATCTCGGAAAGACGCGTCTGACGCTTCTGGATGTCCAGCGCGAGCGATGAAAGCACCTGCTCATAATCCTCTGGTTCCTTCTGTATGTGAATGATTTCAGTAGTTGATTAAGATCCATGTGCACGAGAGCGCACCTTCGAAAACCAGCTTAGAATTGACATGATAAATACAAGAAAAAATGAGAGTGCCAGCAAGAGGTGATTGGAGGATGCTGCATTCGCAGCGACTTGTGTTCAGAATTTGATGTCAACAAGCCACATGGACTCCGTGCGTCACAGGGTCTCAGCTTTAGGGCCGGCTTCGGGAGTATCCGTTGGCCTCTTAACTGTGTCGTCACCGTTGAGATCATTCGTCTACCAGAGTCCACTCAATCCAATAATTAATATTATGCTCAAGATGAGGATTTCCCCATCTTTCCTCAACCGCCATGTCCGTCTCCAGCTCTTTGAAGGAAGTTGCTACGTCCTACGCAACAGCGTCCGCAGGGATGCACCTCTCCCACACACTCCCCAGAAAACTGGAGGCAATTGCGGAAGCCGGTTTTAAATGGACTGAGATTGCCTTTCCAGACCTGGAGCAACATGCATCGTCAAAATTCGATCGCTACATGAAAATCTCTGACGCAGGTATTGGTGATGTGGACAAACTCTTAATGGTTGCGAATGAGATTCACGAGCTCTGCCGTACACTCGGTCTACGCGTGCTGACGGTCATGCCGTGGGTACTCTTCATTCTAATAGGGCGTAGATACTGATGAAGCACGCACAGATTCTCTCGGTTTGAGGGATATAAGGATGATGCTAAAATCGAGCGAAATTTGGGCAAGGCTAAAACATGGTTCAAAGTGCTAAAGGTCCGCACTGACTCAATCTGTATGGATACAGTAACGTTTACGCGTGTTGAAGGCATTTGGGTGTGAAATGCTTCAAGTAGGATCCTCCGACGATCCCGAAATCAGCTCGAACTTCGAAACCATGGCGAACAACCTCCGCGCTTTGGCGGACGAGGCAAATGCATATGATCCTCCAATTCGCATGTAAATACAATTATCCACCCTTAACCCCTGCGAATGATTCTCTAACACGGAAATCCCAGTGCATACGAAATGTGGGCGTGGGGCACGCATGTGTTAGTGAGGAATTAAAGCGTTTCAAGGAATATCTAACGCGCTTCTCACAGTAATTCTTGGGAGCATACTTGGGATATTTGTAAGCGCGTTGACCGTCCAAATTTCGGACTTTGCCTCGACACATTCCAAATATCAGGCACGTCCGATAATACCCTTGGTCATGATATCAATTGTTCTTACGCCTTCGTTAATTCAATGTCTTTATCTTCGTGTTTCTAGCTATCCACTGTGCAGCCGAAGTTTCTCTTCCATCCTCATTGTCAAACACGGTGCCGCCTCCGTGTACTTCTCTCACTGATTCTTTGAATAACCTCAAATCTGCTCTCATGCCGCATACCGAGAAAATCTTTTACCTGCAAATTTCGGACGGCTCGCATGTCGAGCCCGCTGCACTTGCAGCAACAGCGGAGGAGCAGGGTATCCATGTGCTGTACGCTTGGTCAAACGCCCACCGCCCGCTGCCCCTCCAAGTTGATTTTCCGGTTGAACGCCGCGGTTTCTTGCCTGTGCTAGACGTCATGAAAGCCATACTCTCGACTGGCTGGCGAGGACCGTGGTCATACGAAGTACGTGGATAATGTGGCTAAAACTAATTAAGCCGTGCAAGGGCTGACTGGGAATGTGGTTTCTATAGGTGTTTTACGCTGAAGACCAAGGCAAGGATGATCCTGACATTCCAAGACGCTGGACACGTGAAGCCATGGCGTCCCATGCCAAACTTGTCGCTGAGCTCGAGAACTGTCAGTAAGTGTGGCGACCTGGCGAAGGTCTTAGTTTGGGATCCACGAACTGCAAATTGTGTAAGAAACATCGGTAACTAGATGCTCCGGCGACGTGTAATAATATACCAAGGCTACATTGTGGCAATATCAAGTGACCTCATTCTAGACAACTGCTATAATTAGGAAGGTTGGAAGGCGCTCGACCCGATGGGAACCATTATGACGCTTTCAAATATCAAGCCACCGTCATGCCCCCCAGTCCTCTTTCTTATCCGCACCAACCCATCGCCCAGTCCTCAGACTTGTTGGTTTTCATCAATTTTCGGCGCGTGCAAATGCTTTCCGTACGCCAACTAGAATATCTTGTTACCAGTAGCGCATACAGGCAGTAAAAATTCTACGAAAAATAATTTAAACTTCGACGCCGTCTCGGCATTGATGATTGAGCTCGAACTTCAACAAGGCTCTAACGATGCTGGGGCGACCTTTTTTGATGAGCTCGCGTCTGCCCTCGCGGCCGGTCCTCAGTCAGTGGCCGATTTTCCTCTCAAATAATGAGACCTCAAACGGGACACCGACTCCAGAGAGGTTTGGGATTGTCACCAGAGCTTACGTGACGTTCCTGAGTAGAATATTTCAGATCACTCTCTGCTTGCCATCACCAGGTCTAAATCGCTCTACCTTGCAAATATTTAGATTTGATATGCGCGGTTTCTTGGTGAGGGTGTTCGACTTGTATGTAAGGACAAGACCTTTCATTCGTGCAGAACGCGTTTTATATCCTATAAATACCCTCTACGTATTCCGCGAGTCTCAAGACCTTTTCCGGATAAAAAACAAAATTTTAATCCGATAAACATTATCCTATCCATACGGAAAACCGAAAAGCTGGCGTCGAAACGGACATACTATACTGGCTACTTCAGCCCTGATACCCAAGCACTAAGCGTTATAATCGGCTCTGCGCAACGAAAGCGAGGAGGAGACATTATCCGATCTTTAAACGTTGAAAGGTCCTTTGATGGTATCGGAGGTGGCTGGGCAGTCATTGTGCTTTCCCCGCTTATCCTAACGAAGGGATGGGTATTAATTGTTAGAGTTGTAGTAGAATATTGGTTAATCTTCTCACATTATCATAACTATGGCATTCGTCCACAGTCGTCCTCATCAAAATCGTAGGAATCTAATAAGTGACCTATGAGAAACATTCCGTAAATTTACGTAGTGAACGAAAAAAAAAAAAACCTTTGGCAGAGGTCTTTCGGAGCTCCAATGTGCCGCTGGGCCGGATACGTTGGGGAAATCAGCCCTGCTCACTGACCCATTTCCGGTATTTTTCGAAGTGAGACTTGTCCGGGAATTTAGGCTGTGGAGTGGACGGCGCAGGGTGAGAAATTGTCTTAGAATAGTGGAGAACGCGACTGACGTGGAGAGTAAGGAAATCGAATATACTTTGTGATCGAGATTAGATACAATATAAAGTGCAGGAATGACATGCTTACGTTCCGCGAAGAACATAGAGATGGAAAGCCAGACGACTGGAGACCTTGTCAGTTATGCTAGAATGAACGTACCAAAGGGACTAATAATCTCACAGTTGTCGGGCATAGCAAGAAACTATTATTTTTCGACAGAGTCAGCACCGTAATCGGAGAGTTTTCCTTTGGTAAACAGTTGTTGCTTACAAGGATTAACACTACAAGTTGGAAAAAGCTGCAATTTTCAATTCATGAGTATAATTTAAAGCAATTGGTGAGCCCGAAGTGCTCACCTTGTAAGGAGTCCAGTTTCTGAAATGGAAAATGGGATCACGAAAGGTTTTGTGCACGCCGCGATGGATAAACTCACGAATCGTGAATTTAATGACGCGATGGACCAGTCGATCCGTGCTGAAATACGCCAAATTTGACCATAAATATTCGGAGCTCAACCCGGATCGCACGAAGAGGACACGTACGAAGGAATACCACTTCGGTTCCGGTACAGGTAGTAGCTTAGGCTCGCAGCGATGATTATATCATTAGCTACTGTTATTCCCAGTGCAGCCGTAGTAATATACTTCAACGTTTTGTCGTTGAACTCTAACGCGTTTTTCATGCCGAGCTCTTTCGCGGTCGCGATTTGCGACAATAGGAATTCTATAAGGCTCAGAGACGAGCATACTAGTGCGATCTCCCAGCGCTGGGAGACAATGCGGATCCGATAGGCAAAAAAGGCCTTGCAAGTAGAGAGCGTCAAAACGACGAGGTGGAACGGAGACTGGGACCTAGACGCACCTGAATTGAGCACGAAATTGTGGAGCTCCATATCGCTGAGACCGCAAGTGGAACGAGTTCTGCGGGACTTCCAAAGTTCTTGACAGACGTTTCAAATATACCGAACGTAACAAAGATTGCATGGAGAAGTTCAAAGAGCCTAACGAGTGTTAATAGACTAGTACCTTGGATCAATGGAAACATGTGCGCACCATATCCACGCGACCTTTTGATCGTACCATTGCACCTTAGCGATGGCTCTCATTAAACTATTCTGAGTGGCGTACTCACCAGCCCCTTCAATAGCTTTCGCTCATCGGAAAAATTTGTGTAAAAATAATATGTCTGCATAGACATGACGCCAAACAGAGTTGTGGAAATGTGCGTCCCAACCTGCAGGGCGCCAAAAGTTAGACCTAAGTCCACGGGTATGTCTTCTTGAGCGGTATAGGACATAACGAGAGCAGACTCGGATGTGTCCGTCCGTACTCTAGTACCAGTCTAAGTGCCAAGCTTAGGTTGCTCACAAGTATTTGATCCATGCCACGGTACTTATACTATACTGAATCCAAAAATAGTAGTAATCAGACAGCGCAGATGTTATCAGATTAATCACTGGCATACTCACCATGTTCAGTGGAACTGTCTCGACTCTCAACTTCTCGACAGAGTGGGGAACAAAGTTGACTATCTTGTACATATGAAGCTCGCAAGCATACGGTACATCTTGATCTTAGGAAGTAGTTCAAGGAAACCATCTGGCCATCTGGATTACATCCGAATGCATACATCTTGATTGTAGCTTGACAAAAGAAACAAACCCGAGCGTAAATATTTTCTACATTCTCATTGTAACTGTAGTTAGACCCAACCATTTGAAATTTCCCATAGCCATACCAAACCCAGCTACTGTAACAATTATCGCGCCAGCGAAGTGGAACTGGAGTGCGGCGCGCAGAATCATTGCGGAAAGACCCGCATTTAGTGGGGAACATGATTCCTAAAAACGCAAGGATAATACACGATGGTGGCGCCGGTGACTCGGAAATGGTAAAAGATTCATCACGCGCCATGACGTGTGATGATGATCCTGTATTTGAAATCAGCATGATGATGATAATCACAGATTATGCCGCTTATGGAAGTTAAACCCTGAATCACGTCACAGGAAATGCCATTGGCACCATTGAAATGATGCATGTGGTTGAGACAGAAGACTTTGAATTTCTCTCCTTCACAAAGAGGGTTTCACATCCCTACGACATGCCTCAATCCATCAGATCAAATGACATCTCCTGCACCATGAATGCATCATGCTCAAAGCGGTATAATCACAGATTATTGGGGGGCAAAGCCCTCCAGTTATCCGGTTAGGGGCCTCCAAAAAGCTAGATTAGTCAGCAGGAGCGTGGTGGCTGTGTGGCCCCCCTCGTGAGAACATGCTCTTACTGAGTAGGGGCGACGCGTGCAAAACTTGTTGGCCTATTTTGTGACCGTCACAGTGATTTTCATATCTGTTTGCAGGCGCTTTTTAAACTCAGCTCATCGGCATGAGTGTGGGAAATCATCCCCTACCAAATGGGACATGCTGTGTCTGGCAGGTGCATAGAACCTGTCATTTTCTGCAAATAGCTTTATGGCTTGGATATGCACTTTCAGGTCTTGCTTTGGTGAGAGAAGGTGCTCAATACTCATAGGAGCATGTGGCCTTCAAGCTCGATTTTTTGATTTCAGTCCAGATCCTAAGATACAGCTGTATTTGGGGCTGTATCTTAGGATCTGGACTGAAATCAAAAAATCGAGCTTGAAGGCCACATGCTCCTATGAGTACTGAGCACCTTCTCTCACCAAAGCAAGACCTGAAAGTGCATATCCAAGCCATAAAGCTATTTGCAGAAAATGACAGGTTCTATGCACCTGCCAGACACAGCATGTCCCATTTTGGTAATGTGTGACTTATTCCCATGCTGGCGTTATTCGCGCGGCATTGCCTCTACTCACTCTTACCCCTCAAGCCAGCTTGCTCAACTACTATCATGTGACCCCTGTTGCAAACTTTGCAACAGGGGTCACCTTCAATTCCTGGCTTCCACAATTCATAACAATTGCCAAAATTTCTCACAATGGAAGTATACTAGTGCAGTTTTATACCTGTGAATTTTTTTTCACAAAATAATTCTGTGTTGTGAGTCTGCAGGCAAAACAGTAGATTTATCCTTGGTTAACACCCCTTCAGGTCTCTCGGCTCACATGATATTCCTGAGATTTGCTACGACATCTACATTACCATATACTATACATCATATCAGTATATGCCACACTATCTACAAGAGAAACATATATTATAAATATTTTCTAGGATGTGTTCTTTTCAAAAGGTGACAAAAGAGTGACAAAATGCGGTACATTTTTAAACTCCGATTTAGACTGGTTCCCACAGGCGAAGTCGTGCTTAGCCTGTGCCGAAGCCATTTTAATCGGAGTCTGAATACTACAATGACGTTCTGTGACAAAAACTTTGCAAGAGGGGGCACCTCTACCCCGGACGTTTGTGCAAAATCAAACTACCTCGAAATTTCTTCAGGAGGTGTAACAATATGACCGTTTTACACATGCAAATTTTCAAGAGCTAAAAACGAGTTTGAGCGACAGCAGGAGCAAAAAACTGAAAGTTTGCAACAGGGGTCACACGATAGTAGGATTAAGCTGTGTGTAATTAGCTTCGCCTCTCCACTCTATGTGAGCTTTTTTTTTTTTTTTTTTAAATGCATTTCTATAGCGCGTCATGACTATCTAGTACAAAATACGCTCCAGGGGCCTTTAGGCCCCTGTATTGTGTGAGATGGTAATTGGTATAGATGGAATAATTGTGACGGTAAGCCGTAAGCGGAGAGGGGGACTGGGTAATGGCCAGTGAAAAGGGGAAGAGGGTGTGGTATCCCGACTAGTTGCCAACGGCAAAGCCTAAGTCAGAGACGTGGACCACAGTAGGCCCACCCAGGTCGAAGACCAGGATGGGTTCCGCCTCAAAGGCGGGGTGAGAGTCCAGGAATGAAGCCAAAATTGGGAGACCAGCTTTAGAAAACCATTGGGCTTTGGTTGATGGTAAAGGGGTTTTCCACACCGCGCGACGGGCGGGGAGAGTGTTGGGGCAGGAGAGCAGAAGGTGGGCTCGGGTCTCCAAAACGTGGCAGAAGGGGCACATTGGGTCACGTCCCGGAATGCGTCCAAAGTACGCGCCAAAGCCGGCGTGACCGAGGAGTGTCCGGAAAACTTTGCACTTAGTGCGACGACCGAGGGTGAGATTCTGCATGAGGGCAGACAGCTTGGTAGAGGGATTCTGGGTGGTGCCCATGGCATGGGCATCCGAGGTCCCTCTGGATTTGCGACAGGCAGCGGCCCAGTCAGTTTTCCATTGAGTAAGCGCCGTAGAGGATGCAGCTTCATGAAGGAAGCGGATGGTAGGTGGGAACAGGGTAGTGCCCGGGGGAGGGTTGTCCGCAATGCCGGAGGCGAGAACATCGGCATATTTGTTGCCTTCTACGTCGGAGTGTCCCGGGACCCAATGTAGGTGAAAAAACACACTGGGAAACCGCTTAGTAGCGATTTTGAGACACTTCCGGATGAAGAGGGCGACATTGACGCCTGGGGCCGGACGAGGGTCAGCGAGGAGTGTAAGAGCCACTTCGCAATCGGTGTAAATCTCCACTTGGGTAACGTCCAGGTGGAGAGGGTATGAGTAGGCCAGTAGCCAAGCGGCATCGGCCAGAGCGGCAAGTTCACAGTCCGTAGCATGGACTGATGGACCGAGATATGTTTCGCAGGTGAGAACTGACTCCCCGCGATAGAACCATACTCCGGCAGCACCGCCAGAGAAGGAGGAGGGGGATGTGCCTTTGCGGGACCCATCAGTATAGATGAGAAGGCGTGAGGGGGTGTCCTTCAGTCGGTCGATAAAACCATGGTGTGACTGGATGAGTGCCTCACGAGCTTCCTGAGAGTGGTCAATCGCCTGGTCGATGCTTACGTGGCGTAGAGCCGGCAGCGCGATCCACGGGGGGCGAGTGTATCGGGGAACTTGTTCGCAGCCGGGTGGTACCCGGTTGACGAAGGATGTGGTAATGGACCCTTTGCCTTTAGAGCGTAGTGGTAGAAGGGTGTGTGTGGTAGTAAGATACCGAATGGCCGCATGTGATTTGGTACGCTCTAGGCGAAGCGGGATGGGCAGAATGGAGGCGAGGACTTCAGATGGGCCGCGTGGAGACGTGCGCCATGATCCGAGGATACGGCGACACGCCGCGGACTGAACGAGAGTCATCTTGTCACATTTCCCTTTTTGCCGTGTGCCAGTAAACCATAGGGGGGATCCCCATAGCAGAACCGGCAGTATGCACCCGATGTAGAGACGTCGAAGGTGGAGCGGGTCGAGGCCGCGTAATGTATTGCCGAGTAGTTCCAGGGCACGGAGGGAGGACATGGCTTTGAAGCACATGCGTTGAACGTGGTCCGTAAACAGAAGACGTGCATCGAAAAAGATCCCCAACCAGCGAAAAGGCCGGGAGGGGGTGATTCGAAGGGGCAGAAGGCCCCGGCGCGGCAGGTGGATAGGATATAGAAGGGAGTCTTCGCATAGATCGTGCCATCGGGTCCAATGGATGAGCTCTGATTTGTCGTCATCCAGGGAGAGTCCGAGTGCGTGACATGCGGCGGAGAACGAGATGTATGCCTGTTCGAGGCGAGCGACATTGGTCGCGATCGAGCTCGAAGAGGTGGTAAGGAGGTGGTCGTCTACATAGGCGCGGACGAACACAAGAGGGTCAGATACCTGTAAAGAGGTGAGGAGGCTAGTCGCGAAAAGGGCCAACAGGATGGGGGAGATGGGAGAGCCTTGGGGGACACCCATATTAGGTATGGGGGTCAGAGTGTTGGTGAACCCGTCGAAGGACAGGGCGACCCATCAGTCTGAGACAAAGGACAGTACCCAAGAAATAAGGAGGGGGGGGAACCCTAATTCTGAGAGGACAGCAAGTAAGCGGGGGTGTTGAACAGACAGGAAGAAGCCCGCCACATCTACGGCAAGCGCCGTGGTGACGTGGTGTCGGGCCCAGGCCGATTCAATTTCGTTTACCAGATCCGCAGCGGCATCCAAAACACCCGACTTTTGGCGGGTACCGAATTGGGAAGAGGGGAGCGCACCCAGTTCGTTGGCAATGAACTGGATGCGGTTAGCGATGATCTTCTCGAGTAGTTTGCCCATAGTTTCCTCGAGAGTGATGGGACGGTATGCATTAAGGGCGGTGGGGTCCTTCTTATTGAGCTTGCGGAGCATGACCACCTTAGCGTCCTTCCAGGGATGGGGGTGGTGTCCCGCATCCAGGCACTCATTGTAAAGTGCGAGGAGGGGAACGCTGTGAACGGCGTGCAGGCTTTTTAGGGCCTGGTAGCCAACACCAGTGATGCCCGGTGCACTCAAATTCGAAGTGAGATTGAGGGCGTGGTCCAACTCTTCCATAAGGATAGGGTGGTCGCGCATAGGGTGGGCGCCGACGAAAGAATAGGTCGGAGGGAGGGCGGCGGAGGGTTGGGTACCGAAGTACTTAGACCGGAAGGCCGAAGCCTTCTCCGCAGGTGAGTTCGTGGTGGAGTGTCCCGTGACCAACGTGGGGATTGGGGCACGACGAGTGCCCATCGCCCACTTTGCCATTGGCCAGATTTTGTCCGGCTTGACAGAGGCAGTAAACGAGTCAGCCCACGTGCGTTTAGTGCGGCGAAAGATACCGGCCGACTGACGTCGGAGCACGGTACGAGTTGCCGGGGTAGCTCCGCGCAAGGCAGCCATGTGGGCACGGCAAGAAGCATCCCACCACTTGACCTTGTGGCCCCTGGCCTTCGAAGAAGAGGGGGGGTGTGAGGAGTCAGTGGCGAAGACCAACGCATCGTGTATGGCGGCGACCTTGACGTCTAGGAGATGAGAGGTAGCGCCTGAGAGGGCGAAGGCGGCAGTGAGGGGGCCATCGAGAGCTTCCAACCATTCAGTAGAGAGCGAATCATCATACCGTGGGCGCAGGAAGGGGTCGGTAAACGGCTCAGAGGAGGTAGGGACGGACCAGGTGATAACAGCGTGGTCCGATCCAGACGGAGTATCCCAGGATTGTGTCCAGGAATCGCCCAAAGCGAGGTCTTCTAAAGAAGGGGAAGCCCAAGCGAGGTCGATGACTGATTCGGTGAATTGGGTGGTGGGGCGTCGTCGGGTATCGAAGCCCGGCTTATTCAGGAGGTGCATGGCGTTTGCGGCCGCCCAGTGTTCTAGGGGACGGGCTTTTAGACCGTCGCTAGTAGAATGGGTGCCATGATCCCAGTGGATAGAGTGGAGGTTGAAATCCCCAGCAACTAGCCAGTGTGCACGCGGAGGGAGCTCGAGTAGGGCAAGAGAGGAGATGGTTTCTTTTTTATTGGCATCGTGATTGTATACATTAGTGACAAAAAGTGGCCCAAGGCCAGTGTCAAAAATTAGCGTGAGTATGTCTCGGGATGGGGAGCGCAAGGCATCCAAAATCACCCGAGACAGAGGGATAGACTGGTGAACCAGTGTGACCACACGCAGACGTGTTAGTTCAGTGCTCCCCGCAGAGGGGGGCACAAAGACGTGGTAGTTGGGCATGGCTGGGAAGCCGAAAACGGGCATACCTAGAGCGTCAACCATAGAGGGGGAGGCACCTATAGGGTACCAAGGGGGTTCCTGTAGTAAAATAACCGCAGGTGTGGGGGCTGCACCGGGGGAGGACGAGAGTGAGTGGACGAGTGCTTCGACGTGCACTCGGGACGTTGCAACGTTGTGTTGCATAAACGTCCAGGGACTACTCATCAACCAGGGGGGGGGCGAAAGAGGAACGGGCACGGCCACGCTGTTTGGGGCAGCTGGAAGAGTCGGTGCGGTGTTCGCCGGAACAGTTCGAGCATTTCGGGGGGTGGGAGCAGGGAGTGGAGGCCGGGAGGGCGTCGCGAATGCACCCTGGGCAACGCATGCGGTGGTCGTCAGTCCGGTGACGGCCTGCGCATATGAGGCAAGACCAAGGGCGGTTCCTGCAATTCTGAACAAGGTGGCCCAGCGCAGCACATTTGATACACTGCATGAGGCGAGGGAGGTCACAGCGGGTCACCAGTTTGAGCCGGCGGCCGAACATGTAGACGACGCGGTTCCTCGGAGTGGAGAGGATGGCCGCAGACCGGGCGCCCGTAGGGTCTTCAAAAGAGAAGGCGATCGGGGCAGACATGACGTCCTCGCCTAGGAGAGCATAGGCCCGGGTCCAGTCGGGCTCTAGCGTCATGGGCAGTGTGAGGAGGTGAGGGTTGGCGGTGCGGAATTCCGCTTGTAAATCCGCCGCTGTGAAGGCAGGTAGGCCCGGCGCAGGACGCGTGGGGACTTCAGCAATTTGGAGGCAGGCCCAAGATACGAGTTGGGAGACTGTGGCAGGGTAGATGCTTTGCACGGATGCCATCACAACTTCCTTCACGCTGTTCATTGTAGGAACGTGAGTGTTGTGAGCAAACATAACAAAGCAGTTGCCTCAATCGTTCCAGTGGGCAGCGCGTACGACCAGTTTGGCCGCAGTGGGGAAGCGTGAGAGGGCAGTCCGGACGTTGATGGTCGTCTGGGAATCGGTGGGGCGCGCTTCAGCAGGGGGTGGAGCTCCATGGAAGCAGATGGCGAGGGTCGGGTCCGTAATGGTACGGATAACCGGGAGGACTGCACGCTTCGGCTCTTGTTTCACAGCGCTAGCAGTAGTGGGGGCCCCTGTCGGCACTGGCGCTGCAGTAGCAGGGGCAGTGGCAGGGGTAGCCCCACCCGCGGCAAGACCTGGAGTGACAGGTGTCGGCAAGGTGGACCCAGCGGTGAGATTAGAAGGGCCCGAAGGTCCTTGTGGTGGAGGAGGGGCAGTACTGGGGTTGGCTTTACCCTTCCCTTTCCTGTCTCCGGAGGGGGCGGTCCCGACCCCCGTGGAGCGTGGGGGGGGGCGTTCAAGGGCGTCCATCCGCTGCATCATGAAGGCCATTTGGCGCGTGAGGTCAGACATGACCTGCACCATCTGCTGTGGCAGGGAGGGAAGAGGTGGGGGGCCGACCACAGTCTGGGGGGGCTGGGGAGGGGCGGGAAGGGATGCGGGGCCAAGGGCCGTGCTGAGACGGGGGCCCGCCGCCGCCCTGAAGGCCTGCGACGTGGTGGATTGTGCGAGAGGATCCTCCTGGACCAAAGCACTGCTGAGAGAAGTAACCGCAAAGGCAATCTCTCCTAGGAGGGCGGCAGTCGGGGCAGCCGACGCGGAGGTCGTCTTCCCTAGTGTGAGGAGTTCGTGGGAGGCGCGCATAGCTGTAGTGGCGGCCAACCGGAGGAGGGGAACCTGCAGCGCCTCTGCCCAGGGGGACAGAGGTGCGGGGGCGTTGGTGGACTTGCGCTTTTTCCGCGCAGAAGCCGAGGAGGCCTGGTCATCGAGAGCGCCGGCCTCCGACATTTCTGAGTCGGAGTCCAGGGACGAGATGGCTGCAGACACTGGGCGGGACGGCCCACGAGGGGTTTCGTCTACACGGGGAGCCATCCCACCACCACCGGGGGGTGTGTGAGGGGAGGCAGGCTCAACGAAAGCGGAGGCCTCGTCAGTGGGGAGATACTTCGCCCACATGGAGGCTGAGGTGGATTGGGGGGCCTGCGGGGCAGGGGCCACAAGAGAGGAGAGGCTGGTTTGACCCCCAGAAAAGAGGATCTCGCCGGAAATAGCCCCTGATAAAGGAAGGCCCGGGGTCACCGGGCGTGAGATGTGAGCCATAGCCTGGTCAGTTCCTCGGTCACTCGCGACAGAGGCAGCGCGGGACGGTGGGTGAAAGGGTTGGCGAGACGTGATCTCCGCCGCCAGTGGGGACACTGTGGGGAGGATTTTTGGTGGTACCAGAGGCGCACGGGCGAAGGTCGAGATCGACCCCGAGAACGAGGAAGAGCGAGCCGCGACCATTCCCGGAGGAGGCATTGAGTCGGTCCCTCGACCACGAAGAGAACGCATACCGCCCCTTGTAGAAACAGTGGGGGCGTGAAAGGTCTCGTCGATAGGACGGGGGGGTTGTTGTTCTTGTTGTTGTTGTTGTTGTTCAGACATAGAGGGCAGAGTGCTTGTAAAGACTACCTAGATGGTGGTGGTTAGAGGACAAGGAGGATGACTCTATGTGAGCTCCCCACATATATTAACATAGTTACCTCTTATGGAAATGTAGGCCTGCATTCAAGGCATAACTGTTAGATGTGGTCGATCTTCTTTCCTTTTTTGTCTACCTCCGATTCTTTTTCCTTTTCTGTTCTTTCCTTTCATGTTTCCCCTTTCGGCATGATCACCTGTTCCCCTGATCCCCTTTAGTTGAATGACTCATTATGACTTGTGACCTTTCCCTTTTGGTAATACCTTCACACATTCTGATTGCCCTATAAGTAGTCGAGACGAACATTATTGTTTCCTGTTCTTCTCTTCTACTTACTGTTACAATTTTCCTTTTACTTTCCCTTCAATTGCACTGACTCACTTCTTCTTCATCATCATCAGTCAGTGCAACTCCCCCATTTCTCTACCTTACTCATCCTTATTCGCCTTGTGCCATAAGATGCCATGATGATGCCTTCTTGCACCATCATGACGTGCTTTGCTTACTGATCACCGTACTTGTATTACCAAGGCATTCCTTGTATTTCCATGACCTTCCTTTGTCTGGCAAACACACCTAACCAAGTCGCTACAGTAGCAAACACATAGAGTAGCATATAAGCATGTAATGTCAGTAGCACAAGCCCTAAGCTTGTGCTCTTTGTTCATACAAGCCCATTATCTGCTACCACCACTTTACTGTGCGCCGTTGAGCCATCAGTCGCTTCGTTGTAACCCGACTTGCTCCAAGAAGCCTACCGCATCCACATTGTCGATCCAGAAGCCCTCCTCAACGATCACCTTCAACTTACGACATCTAGGAAGCCCCGTTGCCGTAACCATCAGTCCCAACGATCCGGAAGCCCCGATGTCGATCACCGTGTAACCGTTGAGCTTAACACTTACTGTTGTGTCATCTAAGGTATTACCTGTATATCCCTGTCATTTTGGAGCAATCTACTTACTGTCGTGTCATCTAAGCATTACGCGTGATCTGAACATAGTCCCTCTGAGTCCCCCCTCAGATTACTAGGTGTTCCCTTTGCACTAGTCAGTGTTTCGTTGATCTCTTCGGGGGCCCTGTCGAGTTATTCCCAGCCACTGCCTAACAATAACTGCCAGTGGCCCAGTGATACCATAATTGGGTTTTACAATTTGCGTCATGATTCAAATGTAAGTGCTGGTTACACATTACAGTAGATTATGGCCTGTGTATGGAGGTCCTTATTGGACAAAAATCCAGGGAATGGTGTAAGCCTAGGGGCTTACCACAATCACCCAACGCATACCCGACATGGCCGCTCCGCCCTGCTTGGCAGAGCCGATGCACGGGAACACTGCTTGACACTGCCATGTCCCGACAGGTGGCGTCTATCAGCTGATGTGTGGGAAGCTGCTCCAACCCGACAGGCGGTACTGACACACATGTCAGACTTGGCATGTGACCAGTCGGACTCGTCGGCTTGGCGCGGGAAGGATCGGAATTGGTGCGGACTGTACAGAACCATCATTACATAATGTTCCTGCTATTCCTGTCCACTTTCCATACCTTTGTTGCCTCAGTCTATCTGACAGCAACAAAGACACCTTTGTCCTTTCTGTCTTAGGCTGAACTTCAGTGTCGCCAACTTCTGGTTGGCTTCCAAATGGCAATGAAATGTCTACAAATCAGTTATAACACGTTATTATAAATTATGACTGAATTATTGGAGGTCCTCACTGACACATCATAATGTACTGTTACAGTGCATAATGAAATCAGATTTCATTTGGACCCTGACATAACCCATTATGCCTGAATTCTGTGCACAACTTATTGGGGGGTGAAGCCCTCCAGTTATCTGGTTAAGGGCCTCCAAAAAGCTAGATTAGTCAGCAAAGCATGGTGGCTGTGTGGACCCCCCCATGAGAACAAGCTCTTACCCCTCAAGCCAGCCTTAAAAGAAAGCCATCCCTTGCTCAACTAGGATTAAGCTGTGAGTCAAAGCTTCACCTCTCCACTCTATGTGGGCTGATGATGATGATGAGAGTATTATTAGGCGCCATATAACTAATATTACATGAGCGCCCCAGTCCCCGAAGGGGGCCGGAACTAAAAAAAATGCGGGCTGGTAAATTTAAAAAGACAGGGGCTCGGGTCCTCACCGGTGAGCTTCCTGCATCCCCGCTTCTTCTCTCAACCCCGTGTTACTGAAGCCATGAGTGTCCGTCGATGACGATTCTTCTCTCCTTTGTCGACCCTTCCCTGCCAAAAAAATTCCAAAGTCGGGCAGGCGGCCTGTCGAATTGCTGATTGAGGGCCTTGGAGGGGTGTGGCTGTGGCCCATGACGGCCTCAGCTCGTTCATCGCGGTGCGTGGATCCGCTTCGGCAAACCTCTGCCAGTGATGGCTATGGAGAGCTGGAGTCGGCCTAGCCAGTTAGGGTGGGTCACCTGCCGGTGCCCAAATCTTGGTGTGGGGAAAAACCCACGAATGCTGCAGGGGCCCGGTTGTGAGTCGACGAACTGAATGGCCATGCGAGATGTGTGGGAATAAGAGTCATGAGGGACCAGGTTAAAAATAAACAGTGGGAACGTCGTCATAGTCGCGTCCTCCTTCGGCTAGAGCAATGAAGGGACTGTCCCCTTACCCAATTTTTCAGAGTTTGCCCGCTTGTGTACATACGCACTCTAGCGGGTTGCCGTTCTTGGTGTCGACCTCGTTGCTGGCCCAGTCATGACCCCTCCACTGGCAGTCAGTAGTTCTTGGTGTGAGAGGCGGACCACTCACACTCCCGGCTGCCTGGCCCCCTATTAAGGAGCCCGACTGGGTAGGCATTGGGGGGGTGGCGAGCCCCCTCGCAACAAAGTCGGCATCTACCCCAGGATGTTAATGTCGTAGCCCCCCCGAGTGACCCCAGGGTATGGTTGGGGTAGTGCCTGCAAACCACTCAGGCCCCCTTCCTTAGACAGATCCCCCCTCACAGCACCCTCTCCAAAGGAGATGGTGGTGGTAAGAGATCAAGAAGGGATGACTCCATGTGGGCTCCCCACATATATTAACATAGTTTGTGAGAGGCCCCGCACATCATGCCTGCGTGGGAATAAGCCATTTAACCACCATGCTGTGCCCGGCAGGGTGCATACAATTGGTTATTTTACTTAGAACGGATTTTTCCTCAGGAACACATTTTGGAGACTTGCGTTAGTGAGACAAAATATTTAGATCTATAATATGTATGTGAAGTATTTTTTGAGTTTCGGAATTTTGGCCTTAACGTAATAGTAGTAATAACCCGCCCTCCTTTACTCCCTAGCTTTAGATCACTTGTATCCCTCGTTGCATTATACGTCGGGTTCAAAGTAGCTCATTGGCGCAAGGATCCCACAGCCATGCCGGAGACATAGCAGTGATACTACACTTTCGTAGCATTTATGTACTTGTCTAACGACGAGAAGTCTCTGCTGGTAGCCGCCAGGTTACGAGTGGGATAACAAGCTATGTCACGACAAGAAATTCTGGGGTTTCGAGTCGGAGAGAGCGGGAACCAATGAGCCCGAAGCTCCTGCGAACAGATCCGAGCCGGATTTACGAAGCCGGTGTGAACCCTCCATACGCGTTTTGGAGATTCGAATAAATAATAATGTATTCAGAACGGGTATTGACCACTTCGATCTTGCTACCTAAGCTCTTGGTACTACAATCGGTTCCGTGAAACAGAAGCGAGGAAAAATATGGTCTGATGTTTAAACAGTGAGGGGCCCTCTGATGGTATTGGAGGTTGCGGAGTAGTCATTGTGCTTTCCCCACTTATCCTGACGAAAGATGGGTATCAATTGTTAGGGTTGTATTAGAATATTCTTTAGATCTTCTCACGTTATCATAACTATGACATTCGTCTACAGTCGTCCTTATCACAATCGCAGGTACCTGATAAGTGATCTATGAGAAACATTCTGTAAATTTACGTAGTGAAGGAAAAAAACCTTTGGCAGAGGTCTTTCGGAGCTCCAATGTGTCGCTGGGACAGATACGTTGAGTAATACAGCCCTGCTCACTGACTCATTTCCGGTATTTTTCGAAGTGAGGCCTGTCCGGGAATTTAGGCTGTGAAATGAACGGCTCAGGGTGGGAAATCGTCTTAGAATAGTGGAGAACGCGACTGACGTGGTGAGCAAGGAAATCGAATACACTTTGTGACCGATATTAGACACGATATTAAGTACAGGATTGGCATGCTTACGTTCCGCGGAGAAGATAGAGATGGAAAGCCAGATGTCTAGAGTCATTGTCAGCCAGGTCAGAATAAACGTACCAAAGGAGCTAATAATCTCACAGTTGTCGGGCATGGCAAAAAACTATTATTTTCAAAACAGAGTCAGCACCGCAATCGGAAAGTTATCCTTTGATAAACAGTTGTTGCTCACAAAAATCAACACTAAAATATAGAAAACGCTGGAATTTTCAATTAATGAGTATAATTGAAAGCAATTGGAGAGCCCGAAGTGCTTACCTTGTGAGAAGCCCAGTTTCTGAAATGAAAAGAGGGATCACAAAAGGTTTTGTGTACACCGCGATGGATACACTCATGGATCGTGAACTTTATGACGCGATGGACCAGTCGATCCGTGCTAGAATACACCAAATTTGATCATGAATATTCAGAGCTCAACCCGGATCGCATGAAGAGGACACGTACGAAGGAATGCCACTTCGGTTCCGGTACAGATAATAGCTTAGGCTCGCGGCGATGATTATATCATTAGCTACCGTTATTCCCAGTGCAGCCGTAGTAATCCACTTAAACGAGTCGTCGCCGAACTCAAACGCGTTTTTCGCTCCGAGCTCTTTCACTGTCGCGATGGGAGAGGGTATAAATTGTATAAGACTCAGAAACCAGCAGACTAGCGTGATTTCCCAACGCTGGGACACAGTGTGGATCCGATAGGCAAAAAAGGTCTTGCATGTAAAGAGTCAAAACGAGTGAGACAGAAGTTGGGGCATAGACGCACCTGAATTGAGCATGATACCATGGCGACTAATATTGCTGAGACCGCGAGTGGAACGAGTTCTGCGCGACTTCCAAGGACCTTGACCGACGTTTCAAACATACTGCACGTAACAAAGGCTGCATGGAGAAATTCAAGGAGCCTGCCGAGTGTTGAAAGATTTGCACTTTAGACCAATGGAAACATGTGCGTACCATATCCACGCGACCTTTTGACCGTACCATTTTACCTTAACAGTAGCTCCCATTAAACTAGTCTGAGTGGTGTACTCACCAGTCCCTTCAACAACTTTCGCTCATTGGGAAAATTCATATAAAAATAATATGTCTGCATAGACATGGCGCCAAACAGAGTCGTGGAAATGTATGTCCCAATCTCCAGAGCGCCAAGAGTCAGACCAAGGTCCACGGGTATGTCATCTTGAGCGGTATAGGACATAATGTGTTCGCACTTCAGTACTAGCCTGAGTGCCAAGCTCAAGATATTTAGTCTAGGCCACAGTACTTATACTATAGTGAATCCAAATATAGTTATCGGACGATACTCACCGTGTTCAGTGGCCTGTCGTAACGTCTTGACTGGGTAGGAAATTCGGCTATCTTGTAATGCGGAGCCTCCCATTCATCTCGATCTTTGGAAGTAGTTCGGGGAAACCATCTTGGATCGCATGCAATATGCATACATCTTGATTGTAACGAACAAACCCGAGTGTAGATATCTTCTACTACGATCTTATTGTAATTGTGGTTTCACTCAACCGTTTAAGATCTTCCGTAGCCACGTTCAGTATTTTGAATAAAGTGAACCTGCCTACTCTTCAGTCGCATTGTTTATGGGATGTGGGGGCTATATCCTGAAAACATGATAAATTTAGCGGATCACGAATATTGGATGAGATTACTAATACCGCACTGCGGCGATGATGCCGAAGCCGCCCGCTGCGACAACCGTCGCGCTAGCGAGGTGGAACTGGAGTGCGAGCAGAACCATCGCAGAAGATCTGCACTCAGACCGGGATCACGGCTCTTGGAAACGCAAGGCTAAACAGAACGCCGATCTACACAATGATGAGCTTCTGACATGGTAGGAATGGTGTGTAGATCGAGCCGATCCTGCACAGTGCGGCCTGCCGTGATTTAACAGACGACGAGTCGGTACTGAGCGAGTTGGAGAGGTCGGACTCGGAGTAGCGTCGCATCCTCGGCGTTATTCTCTGTGCCTGTCGTGCACCGGAAGATGGCCTACGACATGTCGATGTAGCCGAACTCAGGAGCCGAGCCGGCAACGTCGATGGGCGTAGGCACTAGCGTCTGATAGGTTAGCGAGGATATTGTGGGCAGCGTACAAGAAGCTGTCGGCGACGGGGACCAATGATAATATCGTTGTCTTGGTAAAGAGCGAGAATTCGTCTTCTGTCTCACACTGACCACAAAAATGGGCGACACCGTGTTTCTCAACACGACACCGCCAATATGGCTATTATGGCAAACGTGGACTTGCGGGACCTAAAAAATGCATAACCAAAGCAGTAAAAAATGTTCTTCCTGTCCTTTCTGCTCGTTGCCGTGTCGTTTGCCAGATGCCGGTTGACACGCAGCTGCTCTCCCGTTTGGTCCTTGTCCCTAAAGCGCTTGGTGTGAAATATAATCTCGGTTGGCGAGTCTAGTATTCGTCGTTGTGAGCATGGCACTGAGAATTTGAGTTTGAATAGTTGAAGCATCGTGTAAGTATGCTCCACCCCTTAGTGCTTCGCCCTTTTGCTGACCCGAATTACTCCTCTACTTGTGTGCTCTTGATAGCGTTATCGAGTTTGTACACCGTATTCGTGAGAAGAACACGGTACTTATACAATGGGCGGTGCCGCCCGTGCAAGCCGCCCGTGGAACAAATCGAAACGGGACGTACCATTATCATGTGACACTAGGAGCCCGCAGTCATGCTGGGCACATGGCTGTGATAAACGCTTTCGTAGAGTACATGTACCTGTCTAGCAGTGAGAAGTTTCTGGCAGTCGCCTGGTTACGAGTGGGCGAACAAGTTTTGTCACGTCGGGTAATTCTGGAAGTCCGAGCCGAAGAGAGCGAGAACCAATGGACCCGACGCACTTGCGGACAGATCCGAGTCGGATTCAGGAAGCCGGCGCGAACCCCTTGGTTTTGGACCCCATACGCGTCTTGGAGATTCGAATGAATAATAAATAATACTAATGTATCCAGAACAGGTATTGACCACTTCGATCTTGATACTTAAGCTCTTGGTGCCGCATTCGGTTCTGTGAAACAGATGCGAAGGGGAGATGTGGCCCAATGATTAGACGGCGGAGGTTCCTAATAGTATCGGAGGTTGCGGGGTAAAGTTGTACTTATGTGCCTATCCTGACGAAGGGGTGGGATCAATTGTTAAAATTATACCAGAGCATTGTCTTAATCTTCTCATATCATCATAACTATGGTATTCCTCCACGATTATCTCCATCACTTTCGACATCCCAATCACGAGTGCCTGATAAGTAGTCCACGAGAAATGCGCTTAACACTGGCAGTTTGATATAATAAATGAAAAAAAAAACCTTTGACTGAGTGAGGCCTTTCGAGGCTTCGATACGCCGCTGAGCTCGAAACATTGGGGAATACAATCTCGCTCATTGGCCCGTTTCCGATATATTTCGAAGTGAGCCTCGACCGGGAATTTAGACTGTGAAATGGACGAGCTATGATGAGGGATCATCTTTAACTATAAAGTAGTGGGAATAAGACCGACGTGGCTAGTAAGGAGATCGAATACACTGATGATCCGATTAGACATGGTACATCGTGAAGGGCTGACGTACTCACATTCCGCAAGGAACCCAAAGATGCAAAGCCAGGTATCTAGAGCCAATGTAAGCTAGGTCAGAACGAACACGCTGCTAAACTTGCAACTGATAGTCTCACAGTTGTCAGACATGACCAAAAACTAAGATTTCCGGAAAAGGTCAGCACTGTAATTTAGGAAATTTTTCCGGGGTAAATAGTTGGTGCTTACAAGAATCAACATTATAATTGTGAAAGCGCTGCATTTGCAGATTCTTGAATATAATTTAAAGCCAATGGAAGGTGCGAAGTGCTCGCCTTGTGAGAAGCCCAGTTTCTGCAATTAAAAAAGGGGTCACGAAGGGTTTTGTGTACGTCATAGTGGAATATGCTCACGGATCGTGAATTTAATGAGACGATGGATTAGCCGATCTGTGCTAAAAATGCGAGAGACTCGCGGGTCAGAAAGTATTTGGGGCTCAACCCGGATCGCACGGAGAAGTACGTACGGAGGGAGCCCATTTCGGCTTCGATACAGATAGTAGCTCAGGCTCGCGGCGATAATTATATCATTAGCCACAGTTACTGCGAATTCCACCGTAATAATCCACTTCCACTTGTGGTCGAGCTCTATTACATTTTTCACTTTGAGCTCTTTCACGGACGCAACGAGCGATATTAGGTACTGCATAGTACTAAGAGCCCAGCATATGAGCGTGATCTCCCAACACTGAGACAAAATGTGGATCCGATAGGCAAAATAGGCCTTACACGCTAAAAGTGAATAAAACGGGGTGGACAGTGATTGGGACAGGAGGCGCACCTGGATTGAGCATGTCACCGTAGCGCTCCATATTGCTGCAATTGCAAATGGGACAAAACCTGAGTTACCGACGGACTCTGTAACTATACTGCACGTAATAAATACTGCATGGAGAAATTCAAAGAGCCTGTCAAACGTTAATAGATCACATTAGATCGATAGAAAAGGTTCGTACCATATCCACGCGACCTTTCGTTCATACATAGAACAGGTTAGCGGTAACCGCCATGGAATTGGTCGTAGTGTGCTCACCAGTCCCTTCAACAATTTTCGCTCATTGGGATAATTCACGTAAAAGTAGTATGTCTGCATAGACATGACCCCAAATAGAGTCGTGGAAACATACGTCCCAATCTGCAGTGCGCCATGGGAAAGACCAAGATCCGCAGGTACGACTCCTTGAGCAGTAGAGGACATAACGAGAGTAGGTGTGTCCGCAGTTTAGTACACCAACCTGAGTGCCAAGCTTAAGTCGTTCACAAAGATTTAGTCTAAACCACAGTACTTATACGATCAGACAGCGCCCGGCAGATCTGAGGAGTCTCCGCAATGATGCATTACGACCCTGTTGATCTAGACAAAAAGTTTCACTGCACTGCATTAGAACGCAATGAGACATGTGAATTGCCAAGAGAAAAATCCTAGGAAGTAAACAAATAAATGACTGTTTAAAGATAGGGAAAAGATTTGAACCCATACGTTGGAACCCCAATATTGAGGACGGATGACTCCCGGAAAACGCAGTTCACCATAAAGAGAACTTAGAAACCTTGGAATCGGGAATATTCAAGAAATCTGCATGCAGACTGACAGAAGTGCAGTCGAGCCGGTGATGTTAGTGAGCACGGATGATGGGCGCCGTCGTCGCGAATGCGTTTGTCGTGTCTTTGCCGACCGAAATGCTGATTGATGGCACGCACTGCCACGCAGTCGCCGCTCCGTCCATCGCACAACCATGAGTTGCTCGCACAGCTGCTTTCTCAATCAGACGTCATTCAGGAAAGCTGGTGTGAAGCATGTTTTCTGCTGGCAGGCCTCTTCGTCTCTGTGGGCACGACGGTGTGAAATCGAGTTTAAACAGTCAAACCCGCTCGTGTGAGTCGGCATACCGCATCGTTTTGTAGATGTACCCCATTCTCTCCTCGTCCTTTCCCCGAGACCGACGTGGAAAGGGCAATGGACAACGTACATTGAAGGGGTGCAGGACGCCCGTAAAAGATTTCGAGACGAGACGTATCGTCGTCGCGCTGTGCCACTAGGCCATGCCAAACTCATCACTATGTAGTCCTACGCTCACGAAGGGTACTATGTGCGCTGCAGCGCTCGCCAAAAGGGCGGGAAGTTGCTGCTGGCAACGAGGTTACGGGCAAACGAACAAGTGGTGTTCATACAGCAACTTCCTTGACGAAAACGACATAATGGACCAGGCGCAAGCGATGATTACGGTGCAGGTGTAGTCGCCCTTGTTGACGCCTCATGGGTTCTTGACGGTGAGTGTCTTGTCTATCTGCATTTCCTCTTCCATTTCCTCTCTCTTTTTCTTTCTTATTCTCACACTATAATCATGCGGATATGGCCTTTGAAAGGTCCCGTCACTGACTTTCGTCTTTTATGTTTTGTTCCTTTAAGTTCGTTATTGGCCCCAAAGCGAGCATGCGAGCGGTCGACGACGTCTGCCACAAAATCTTGACGCTCGCGCACGTTGGCGGCCTGCAAGGGCCACGTATGTTTACACTGTGTTATCCTCACGACCAACCCTCCGCCAGCCGTTGATGCTCCCGCATTTGCGTCTCTGCCTCTCTCAGAGTAAATTTAGGCCGAATGCCGATAGGGATTCCCGGCACTACAGAGCGCTCGCGTTGGCCATCTCTAAGCCCTGACTGCGTTCCCCGAAGTGTCCACGGGAAAAATCTTTGATCGGTGGTGAAAAGCTTAGCACGAGTTACTTGCTGCGCGCGACAACTGCGAAAAGCGAGCACATTGATGCGGGCTCACCTATGGAAAGCGTCTATTATTCCGCCCAACTCTGTTGTGGAAGCCGACATAAATACGGCTTCGTTTGGAGAAGGAAGGCTTCCGACAGCATCACAGAAAGCATTCTGGATTTGTAATGTTTAAAATTCTCCAACGAAGCATGCCAGATTTATAACGAGAACTTAGAATCCTTTGTGTCAATACAGAAGAAAAACGCGCATTGGGAGATAGACAAAACTTAACATTCGAAGCATACGGGAATCTCAACATTTAGTGCGTCTTGTCGTTACCTTTTCCCATTGCTCCAAGATTTTGACTTAATCCCCCCGCTCCAGCCTTTTGAGCCCCCCTCCCTCCCCTCTCTCTCCGTCGAGACAGTGAGCTAAGCACGAACCCTAGAGGGCTTTGGGTATATCATCCGGGCATACAATCCCGAAAGGAACATCGAGAATATCACAGATTATCTCCGCCTGCCATTACCTAGGATTGAAAGGCATAATATGTACGTTCCATCCTAAGCGATGCTTATAGAGAATTTATCTGTCGTTGCAGCTGGGGCGCGCATGTTAGAGACTGTTTATTGTTTGCCCCCCCACACACACAATTGTTGACCTTCACTCGCGTTTTTGTGGTATCACTTCACCCCAATAAATCCTCAACTTAACAGAGAGCAATAGGCC
This sequence comes from Coniferiporia sulphurascens, assembly GCA_002794785.1. Classification (NCBI taxonomy): domain Eukaryota; kingdom Fungi; phylum Basidiomycota; class Agaricomycetes; order Hymenochaetales; family Hymenochaetaceae; genus Coniferiporia; species Coniferiporia sulphurascens. Next base: position 25,032 of record NBBA01000010.1, on the reverse strand, counting down.
GTACGAAGGGCAGCTCGTGTGTAGCGTTGTACTGACACGGGACAAGCAAGTGGCTTGGAATGCCCATGGGTATTCCTCTGTACTGATTTGCAGGCATATGTTAAACATAAACCCCGCCCAGTAACGGGCAGGGCGCGTCTTCACGCTCCCCACACTGCCTTATGGCTTTCTGTCCCTTAAAAATCCTATTTGAGTTTCTGCTGCCAGCTTAGGGCGGCAGCGGGGGGCTGCTTTCGATGACCATGCCCTTGGTGTGGTGGCTCAGGGTATTCATTCTAAATATCCCCAATTATGCACTTAGTATCCTTTTGCGCTATCGGCTAGGGCCGTGCTCTTATTCTAGGCCTCTTACATGTCCATCTTGGGTACCCTGTTTGGGTCTTGGACAATACCGATGCGGAGGGCCCTGGCGTGTGCTCACTACATATAAATTGGCAGTTTCAATTGACTGGTTCGCCAAAGTCCGAACGCTGGGCGTCTCCTGCGCTGACTCAACATCGCAAAGGTATTCCGTACCAGCTTTGAAGTTAGTCGCTCGCTTTCTCTTTCACATCAATGACGCGAATCCCCTTTATAGCTAATCTTTCAAAGCAAATACACATACTGTATGTGCGTCAAGTACCGATATGTCATTTGCTGCCATCCAGCCTTGGTCCCAGGACACAAAGTGGTGCAAGGGGACTCCCCTATAAGCCACTGCCTAAGAAGCTGCGGGATCAAAGAGGTGCTCGTCGTGGAGCGGCACCTGGCGAAGTGCTTCCCCATGCGCGATGCAAAGGACTATTTCCACGCGCCAGACGGGATGTTGTATTGCCGCGTGTGCGACTCGGATATCTTCGAGAATCGTTACGGCGGTCGACTGGTGCGTCGGTAGACGAAGTAACGGGCGGTGGAATCGATGTGTTATCTTAGAACCATTTTCTTGTATATTATGGTGGGCGTTTCTTGTTCATAATAGTTCGCGATATTCAGGCTGACTGGTTGACACTACTATAGTTGTAAAAGGCGCTAAAGTCAAACTGCATCAACGGATGTGTTCCTACCGTACATACCACGAAATATAATATTGAACGCTTTCCTGGCGCGTGACCCCACTGGCGAGCGTCTAGATGCGCTTAGAGTATCTTGTCGGTGGTATCTGCATCCGTCAGCCGGGCTCCCCGAAGCGCCGTCGGCGGCGCTGCTCCGGCGGGGTGGGCTAGGACACCGGGTCTTAGTATCAAAACAGTTCGCTTTAGTAATCTCTCACAGGCCCTGAAAAGAAATATTGAGACAGGAAGTTTAAATGCTCTGCGAAGTCCTCGAGTACTCGAGGCTCGAAAGATTTCCGATGGCATCGGTGTGCTCGGAAGCAAGACTCGCCCACTACCCTTCGGCGCATAAACTATTTACGAATTAGAACCGTCATGTTTAGCCTACTTGACTTTAGATGTCCCAGAATCACACATTTTTTAAGAAGGTCATATTAGCATTTGCATGAAATACAATAATCACAAGCATACATATATACATATTCAAAAAAGGGATTAGGACATGAAGAAACGTTATTTACTGCTAGGCATACAAAGATATTAGATAGCGTAAAAAGGATGATACGGAGCATCATGATGGAGCATCGATACATGGAGAAGAATAAAAGAAAGTCTAGAACAAGATCAAGGAGGCAATAAAATAATTTACTGAACGCGTAGAAAACAGTCAACAGAACGGTGATCAAAAAGACAAGAAAAAAGAACAGGAAAGAGACTCGTGCCGTGATCACTTCCGACTGGTGGTCCTCAAGAACCACTCGTCCGGCTCCTTATGGAACTCCATCCCCCAGAACATCACATCTGCGCACAACAGGTCAACCACGAACAGGTTCGTATAACCGGGCCGGGCGCCTTCGACGACAGCCTCCTCCATCAGCTGGCCCATCGTCTTCGGACGTCTGTGAGGAGGCACAACCGGCAGCGTCTTCCCGGTGCGCATGAACATCGCACGCAGAATCTCCTTCTTCTTTTCGCGGCTAGCGCGCGTCCAGAACACATGCGGGACGCGTGGCGAGCGCATCAGCGTGGAGATATCTTCGAGCAGGCCGCGCAGCGTGATGTGCCGCTCGCCAGGCCGCGCGGTGATGTCGAACGACCAGCCAAGCTCGTGACTTAGCACGAGCCGCATGCGCGTGCGCGGCGGAGTGAATGGTGACGCAGCGAGTTCGTCGGCGTCGAACTCGCGTTTGGTGTAGCGTGGCCGGTGAGAAGAGGAGAGGTCCCAGACGAGCGATGGGGAAGGCTGGTCTGGCCACCAGCCGAGTGCGTTGTGGATCAGAGGATCGGCTGAGTAGTCCTCTTGTGCTTGGGGTCGAGCTATTAGGCGCGATGGAAAATAATTATAAGACAATTGGTCATACGGAACATGATGAAGGATTCTGAACATACATGGTACAGCACCGCGTGAGCTCCAGTATTGGTTATGTCCATCCCTGGCGGTGGAAACGGGCACTTGGCTTGGGGCCGCTCGGCTTCCTCCTACATACATGTTTTGTGCTTGAGAGAGGTATGGCGGTGTAACTACCGTTCTACCTGTTTGTCCTACAGGACGCGATAAATTCGGACCGGCGGCTGCTTGCGAAGGATGGCCTGTCGCGGAGGGATACCCGCTAGGTTGCACAAGCGGCTGCGGGTATACAGGATTATAGGTCTGCCCGCTCTGCGGCTGGCGAGTGCGCTGTCCTTGGCTGTTTCCCGCAGCGTACATCGCTGCGGTGCGGGGATCGTGACTAGCCTGAGGCAGGACACGCTCACCCAAGTTCCTCCTAAATGACTCCATATCTAGCAATACGCGACCGTCCTTCCCTGCATACGCACTTGTGCCAGGGATGAGAGGAGGCCTCGACATAGGCTTCTGCGCGGGGGCTGGATAATTGAACGGAGAGCGGGACTTCTCGGCGGTACGAGCTTCGGGAGGGCTTGCGGTGGTATACGAGTTGCGGGAATGCAATCGCGCAGCGTCGAAGGATGCGGAGGCTTGCCTGGATCGCAGAGCGAAAGGCGATATGGATCGCGATGGGTTCGTACTATCTGAGTGTCTCGGATACGGGGCACCTGGGGGCGCCGTGTTTTTAAAACGGCGAGCTGGGTCCGATGGCCCATAGACCTGCATTGTAGAGGTTAAATGAAGCTTCTTCGTTTTTAACAATTGCGTTTTTGAGAACAAGTCACGATTGTCGACGACAAGAGCAGGGTATCAAAGGAGATGGAGGGATGAAGACCGTTAGCCTGGGCGCCTTCCCGGTGGGTACCCAAAAACCGGACGAACCAGGCGAGTGCTTCCAAAGGAGTGGGCCTGAAGTGGAGGGCCTGATCAAAGCTTGTGCCGACGGAGTGCACCAAAAGGCAAGATCGCCGGAAGCACGAGTTTGGCCGCTTCGGACGGAGAGTACGAAGCCGGAAGCGGGGAGTGGAAGGATAGGAGAGGCGAAGAGATGGCAAAAGATGCAGAGACCGCTTTTGTAGTGCTGCGCAGTTTATGAGTCGCTGCTGCGCACTGTATCATCGTTTGTACGCACCTCCACTCTAATTCAATGCCCACTACACCCAATATGGCCCTTCCGTCGCAGGCGCAGGCTGTTGCTCAACAGCTTTGGTGTTGAGGGGTTACTGGATATCGCGGGAATGGCCTTTGAAAGGCAGTGCATCAAGCGTCAGGATGCAGGCCGCTGGTTAGTGGGGTGACTCGGGTGAGACGCGTTGCCGAAACGTGTCGAAACGATTACTGGAGACGGCGAGGGTGATTGCTGGAGATATAAGCGCGAGAAAACGGGCGTTAAGCGACAAAAGGGCATACACTATGAAATTTGGTTCCGCTGTGTTGCTGAGGATACCGCGCCAAAGTGTATATATGGGTGAATTGAACGGAAATAACTTGAATTGAGTACTTGAACGTTCTCGAGATAGTGACGGCGTGCAGAGGAGCACGAAGAGTGCGTTGCCATATTGCTGCTGATGAAGTTGGAGCAGAGTCCAGGCGTAGTCTTGGTTTAAAGCTCGGAAATTTGCGCCGGCCGTGCGAAAATGAAAGTCGCGGCCTCTTTCACCGTCGCTCCTCATACCAAAGCAAAGCTCGCTGTGCTAATACCTTTCTCTCCTTTCCGTCGACTTCACGGCCCGTTGTCCTTTCACGCGGAACCAAATGTGCTTCCGATAGAATGACCCGTTCCTCCGGTTCCTGATATCAGCGACTCGTATTGCCTTGTTTCCATTCTCCATTGGCTTTTTCGAGACTCGTACATATCGATGCGCCCACAAGGAATGTAAGCGGATATAACTCGAAAGCAATAATCAAGCGTCGTTCGACCCTGTTCTAACTTGGCTCAATTTGCTCCCGGCAGAGACCATCACTTGGAGCACATTCTCACTGATAGCAATCATCCTTCGGAGCCCGCTCGCACTAGTGCTCCCTCTCGTTCATGCTTCCATAACGGTAAGCTGCGCTGCATTCTTCGCCGCGATCCGCGACGATGCCTAACCTCGTGTATGCTCCGTCGCCGACGCCTATGTCTTGTTGTCTTCTTGGGAAGTCGTACTGCTCGTTGCGGTTAGTGGAAGCCGTATTCGCTCGTGAGTCGAAATTTGTCAGGGCGATGCTTGCACATGCTAACAGCAACATATCCCCCTTATTCATTCTATTCCTGCGTTCATTCGGCTGCGTAGTCGGTCGCCCTAGGTTCTAATGCATTCTCCATAGCTCATGGCCGTCCAGTTCTGTCCTTCAACATCATTCCCGGATTCGCGTCATCTCCTACGTTTTCCCTAAAGCCACCTTCTGCTAGTGAATATGAGCCGAAGCAGACACTGTTCCATTTCCACGGTTGACACCCGTTTGGACGGGGACTGCGCCGGAGGCTATGCAAGTCCGTTCTCGTCCTCGTCATCATCCCTTTTTTTCAACTGCCATCATTCTCGGACATCACGGACTGCGCCCCCAGATTGTTGGAGCACTGCGCCCGAAACCTCCGAGTGCATCTGAGCGCGCGCGCCATTCAAAGGCGAGGGACACTGTGGACGGCGCTGCGACATGTTCCGAACGGGTTTTAACGTTCCCGTTCTCATTGGGGGCTCTCAAGGTCCGCAGGCCATGCTAAAGTGCTAGCGCAAGACCATTTGGCACAGCAGTGCGCCCATCTAAACTTCCTGCGGCCGAAAATGAAAATGAGACTCTCACGCGCTAGCGGTGGCGGCTCGGACGAGAAACTCGTACTCCTAAACTCGCTTGTTCGTCCTGCCCGCAATCCCTATCCATACCAGGGCTACGTTTCCATTTTTGCCCTTCGCCCCACCCACCTAGCGGATAATCAACCCCCTTCGTGACTCGAATCCCCAAATCGAATACGCTATATTAATACATGCTTGTGCTTCGCGAACGATTGCGATTTACCGTCAAAGGTAGTGTCAATGCGTCTCGCCATGTGTATCCGCATGCCATTCATCCCCCGCAAGGATCGCCGCACCCGTGTTCCGGGGTCGTTCTTGCCCTGCTGGGCTGGGAGATGAAAAAAGCTGCTGATGGGCGATTAGGCCCGCTTGTTCGTCCCTTTTCATTTCGTCCCGGCAGGGGGCTAGGTGGGTGTGCGGCACGGTGTATCTATGGCGATGATGGGTGGTGGGCTGCCCTGATTCTAAGTCGGTCAGTAGTTATGCCAGGTATTAATTGTTTGACTCGTATTTGGACTCGGGAGTGGTTGGTGCCCGCTATCTACCGTGCCTCAAGAATATTAATGCGTTATGCATATGCTTCGGGCGTGTGAGTGTGTGAAGGGCAGGGGGTGGTACGCCCAGTCGGGAGTACAATGGTGTGTTTCCGACTAAACTCAGTCTAACGCAAGCGTTCTCACCTATGGCGTTGCATTCCTTTCTATAATTCCGTATGCAGAGGGGCTTCGGACAATATAATGCACATCGCATATACGCGTCTATATGCGAGTATTACCGTGAGTCGATGTCTGGACCTGTACGTCGGATTGCAGGAGATCGTCGAGTCGAGTCGCTGCAGCCCATTTACTCCCGTCCTGTATTCAGACCCACAACCGCGGAACGAAATTACGGGACGTTCCGTTTCCCTCTCCCAGTGCCTGGCTCCCGGACGGGTTCCCTGGACACGTCAATCTGCGTCCACTCGGGAATATGGCGGGGATAACTTGGGTTACTGTATACAACCCTTTGGCCCGGGGCTGTGTGGAACTGAGTGGACTTGGCTGCTTCCATTCTGCCGATTTTCTATCTCTTAGTCTCGGGTCTTTGGGATATGCAGAGTTAGGCACCCAGGCATAGGAGCCACAACCAAGTATGGGTTTATTGACCACCCTAAGCAATTGGGCATAGAGCTCTGAGCTCCGAAGAACAGGTTAGCGCGAGTCATGCGATAACTCTACTATAGTGTACGTGCCGAGGAGCTTGGACTAACTATCAAAGGCTCCCCGCCGCCTCCCCGCCGCCTCATAGCGGGAGGCGGGGTGCGCAGCTGACACCAACGCTAACGCTAGTTCTAGTCCCACTTCCTCCCGAGACCTCGAATCCTCGAACTGCGAATTGAACCTTGTGTCGTGCACCTTGGCCCCTGGACCTTAATCCGAGACTCACGCTCCTGCTCCCACCGAAATAAGGGGTGTGTGGACGCGACCTCGTTATCACATGTACACTGACGTATCTACTTGAACGGTGCTACTTACAACACTACATATTTCTCAGTTCCGCCGCCGTTCTTTCGGGGCGGCTTCTCATCCACCTTTCTCCGTCTCGCTTCTCGTCTCTTTTCCTCTTTTCTTTCTTGTTCTCTTCCTACAGTGCCTCTTTGAGCTCCCAACCCCAATCCCAATCCCGATTCCGATTTGAGGCACGATTTCCTTTCTCCCCCTCCTCTTCTTCTTCCGGTTATTTCCTTTCCATTCCCGACGTAACATTGAGATCCGGAAGGTGGAGAATATGAATACTGAATACTGAGGTATGGGTATCGTGGTCACGAGTGACGATGGGGGAGCTGTGCTTCCGTTGATACATGACGGTGAGAACCTGCGAAGCCCCGGCTTATAGTAACATGAATGTGGGAAAGAAGGTCGGAACGCATATAGTACATGCGCATGTACACACGCGTAAATAAATATACTTCCGTCGAGTCCCCCGGACCTCTTTGCGTCTTCGCATTTGCGTATGATATTTGTTCTAAACCTTGTTGAGCGTATGGGAGACCGGGGGCTGGGTACGCTGGAGGGAAGAAGTTGAGGGGGAGAGCAAGAAAAGGAAAGGAAAGGAAAGAAGGAGGGAGTAGATATTAATGGGAAGCTCCCATGCACGGTCTAGTCAGAAAATAAATGCCCAGCGCGTACACGGTAATATCAGGAGTTAATGTCGCAGGTGGCAAGCACTGCAGTTATCGCACCCCTTCGGGCCCGGGCGATCCCACTGAACGATCGCCTCGGGATTGCCGGGGACGCTCCTACCTTATGCGTGCGCAGACGAGGCGTGGCAGGCGCGTGCGTGCCCACAGGTTGGGACGCCTCTTCCATCTTCGCACCCCTCCCTCGCACGCTCTAGGGTATACCCCCGAAGGAGGAACAGCGGCCCTCGTAGGCGGAGTCGTCCCCAGCGCACGCGTGACTTCCGTTTCTCCCTGAACCTTGATCACAATCAATTCACTTATCTCTCATGGGGGGAGGAGTTTTCTTTAGTGTGTGTTCTGGTTTTTAATTTGCGCTGAGAACATTGCCAGTGGGAAGAGTCCTCTCTCTCTACTCCTTTTCAATTTTCCCTTCCAATATTGATGTCGATTCCTCCGCGCCGGCGTGCCGGGAATGCCGAGATCAGCCCCAGCTCCGGATATGGAAGTCAAGACCCGATACACACCGCCCGAGGTCCACCTTCCATTTCTGGACCCAAAAGCCTAATCAATATCAGCACCGGTCCGATATCGAGAGCCCGATAGTCCGATAAGATACCTGAGCTATCCAGATCACGACAAGATGAGCGCCGGGGAGGCATTGATTGACACACATCAGCATTGCTCGGACAAACGGAAAAACAGACGGACGTAAACGACGTATGCACCGTCCCTGGGTAGGGCTTAAGTGCCTTCATGCAGGATCCGAATCCGAATCTGAATCCGATCCGAGTCCGAGTCCGACGAGCGAGGAATTTAGGTATTAAAAATAGAAGAATATAGAGATATTCAAGTTGTACGGTCGCGCCAGGAACATATCCGCACTCAACGTAGGATTAAGAAAATACCCGAAGACGAGGAATCGAGGAAAAGGAAAAAGGACTATATATGTGTGTCCTTCCCAGACTTCTCTGACACTCGTGGCCGGCGCGTGCTAGTAGCACTCACCACGTGTATCCATGTGTCGTGAGCGTGCGCAAAGATTCACAGTGCACCCCGTTCCCCATCGCCTTTAGGTCCCCCGTGAGCCCGTGGTCCGCGTGTCCAAGAGCGCGGAAATGAAAAGAAAGAAACGAAAAGATGCACAGCTAATATTACACTGATAAAGTAAACAAAGCAAGAGGAAGGGAGGAAGGGGTTTAGGCGATTACCTAAAACGAAGAGCGGGAAGATGAAGGCCGATGGGTGATTCTCTGGTGTGGAACGCCCCTTTGTCCAGTGGGTCACAGTGCTATTGGTTCCGCTTCCCTTTTTCGTCTTTACGGCCAACCCGGGATTGCGGAGCTTTTCTCTTACGTCCGCGAATGGAGGAGGCTTAGGGTCAAGACTCAAGCGTTCATTTATCTGATTTAAATTCCTCTTACGTTTACTTCACTATTAGAGTATTCGCCTACCACGGATCGCGGACCGTTCTTTGCTCATACTATTGTATGACCCCTTTTACAAAGTCACTTCCAAAACAAAAATTAGTCTTGAATGGAAGTCACCTCCAAATTTCGCCGAAAAAGTGGCAAGAAAGACTTATATACTGTACAACAGTTCAGAAGGACTTTTTCGATCCTCTACCCATGATGTGGATGCCGAAAGCCCAAGTTTTGTCTGAAAATGTGACTTTGTAATAGGGGGCATGCGATGGTACCATATGTACAAAGCAGTCGTTTTCGTGCGCTTAGTGCACTTTTATGTAAGAGGGCACAGGGTGGGTGGAGCGGTGATAAGATGGTGACGGACCTACGTACACCCACAGCCACCGCCGCGCGAACAAACAACGTGCCAGGGCGGTGCAAGTGCAACCAGCTACGGAAGCTTTTTTCCCTCTCTCCCTCGTAAGTAAAAGTAGACTCGCACCTCGCTGTGAGCCCACAAACCACGTAATTTGTGAACTCGAATCGGAAGAACTACTCGACAAGCCATGCGACTCCCTCCTCGAGCTCACTGGCTCACCAGGAAATCTGCGAATCATTTCCCTTTTTCTGTCTTTGGGCTGCGTTTCAATCTCTCATTCTCTTTTTTCCTTTGTCCTCCGTTTTATTCCCTCTGCACGTCTTTAGGACTCAGCCTTCTGCGCCCAGCCCCCCGCCTCGTTGTGCACCTCATCCCCGAAAAGAAATCCAGCTCCCCGCAGCGTCTTTCTGGCGTCCGGAAGAGGCAACGTCAATAGTGCACGGGCTTCTCGTCCGATCATGCTTCCATGGCGTGCGGGTTGCGGGATGCACAGCGCCCCCCGCCCCCCGGAACGTCCGCGTCCGCGCCTTACGGAGCGCCCGAGATCACGGGAAGCGCGAGCTAGGTGATGAACTCAACCCCGATCCATCGGAGCGGAGCTCTGTGGTTCAATTCCAGCTTTGTGTTCAATTTGCCTATTCAGAGAAATCCCGCCCTCGAACAATAGCCAAAGTATTGATGATTCGTTGCGTTGCGATTTGGCAGATCAGCGCTTGGAGGCATGAGTCATACAATCGTGGGAGAGTAAGAAATTAGGCTGGCGGCCGCCTCCCCAACCGATATTTTTGACCTCAAATCACATCCCTTTTTACTTGGTTTGTTTTCCATTTCTATTTATTTACCCCAACTCAAAGCTCCGGGGATAGTGAGATAAGATAGCGCCACGGCGCGCAAATAGCCATGCCAGGGGTCCTCTCCCTGCGTTTCTGCGCTGCGAGCTCCCCGGTTTTTGCTGTCCATCGTTAATATAAAGGCCTCGCTGCTCTCACGGAGGCGAGAGTCAGTCCACGCAACAGGACGAAAAAATAAATCTCCTCTGCCCTCACACGGCGCGCCGAGTCAAGGCTGGAGAGGGCGGGAAATACCACTCGTTCCCACGTGTGGCCTGTCAAAGTGTGTATTATCCGAACACCCGCCCGAATTTCGAAGACGCGAAGCACCCACTAGCCACACACCTCATAAGAAAAGAAAAACGCCACTATATCAGTACATATATTAGGAAAATCAAAGTAATTATATTTATAGATGCGGCTGCTATTAACAGTACTCTAAAAGGCAGCGTCAAAGGAAAGGGTGGTGACTCGGCCTCGGGCCTCGAACGTCACGAGGTCGGACGACTCGTGCTTCGATTGGACTGTTGGTTCCCGGGGTTAGACGGAGTGGTGTTATTGTCAGCAGCAGGGTCTCGCATTAATATTGGAGCACTGGTTGGTTGATCGCATATTGTATAGCGTCCAATGTTCCGCAACGGAACCACGTATTAAAAATCAATGAACGATACCTAGTATTAATGTGTGACGTCGCATTAATATTATATACTGTCGATTAATATTGGTGGTCTGTGTCGGCTTCGAATACATACGTACGTACATGTAATACCGCGTTCGTATTATCCTTTCCTGGCTCTATTGGCTTAGAGCGAGAAGAGCCGAATCGGCGATGAAGGAGCAGGGAGCGAAGTGGGGCGACGGAGGCAAGGAAGAAGCATCTAGTACCTCCCGAAGAAGAAAATTGTCAGAGGCGAGAAACGACCCGTTCGCAGAAGCCTGCGCTCGGGTGTGCGCGTTACCAAAAGGGGAGTTTTGGGGACGCAACGCGCGCGCGTACGTACATTAGAAATACATAATAAATGACAGGACGGACTGAACTTAAGAGATCAAGAGGCTAAGAGAGACGTACGTCATGGAGATAGGAGATGTATGATAACCATGAAACAGAGCGCGCGATCGCAGTATGCGTACGCCCATTATTCTCAATATTTGTGGTCGGGAGCCGGGAACCGGGGCGCAAACACAGACCAACCTAGTAAGACCTTCTTCGCCGCTGTAGCCCCCGGTCGGAGCCGTGCTGCCCACTCGTGTGCGTATGTGTGCGTGGGCGGTGGCGGCGGTGGCGGCGCCGCACGGGTGAAGGAGGTAAAAAATGGGGAGGTGTTTTTATTTATTTACTGTAAGCTCGAGCCTCGAGTAGAGGAGAATATATTTATAATGCAAATTGGTAAAAACGGTGTACGAAATACCCGAACACGAGCTCGGGCACGAGTCGACCCTGCGCAATGCGCAGTGCACAATGCACAAAATCATGATGGCAGCAGACCCAGAATCCGACTCGACCCGAGCAAGCCAGAACTAACGAGCCCCTCCGCGTGTATAGCAGATATCAGTCTTTCGCCACGGCCATGCATCGGCTGTATTGTCCCCCACCTTAAAATCACTGTCAACGTGCAGGCGTGAATGCGTGAATGTGTGTGCGTGTGTGTGTTGTGTGTGATTCCCATGCGTCGGGCTTGATTTTCTCGACCTTTCCTTTTATCCGCGAATTACTCAGTCCCCTCGGATCGGACTCTATAGTCAGTCCATGGGATAAATTCGCCAAAATCACAACGAGGCCGAGTCGCGAAACCAGAAATAAATACTGTATGTACGAAAACGACGTGCGAGTCCACGGATAACAGCATCAGCAGTCTGCTTGCCAGTTAGTCAACTCCAAATCAAAATATGAAACCCCCGAGATCACGAGCGGAAGGGCGCGGAACACACGCGCTCGTAAAAAAACAATTATCAAGAGATGGCGTTTTTTTAAAGGTACAGGAAGGTGTACACACGCTACTCGTCTCGGCGGCAGACGGGGCCGGCTGTAACTCTGAGGCCTTCCTTTGCTCCCAGGCGCATGAAGTCATTGCGCCTCGTGCTGCGTGGGGGTGGGCCACCGGCGGCGGCAGCGGCGGGCGGTCCGCACCCTTCCCTGCCACCGCTTACTCATCTACCCCCTATTTCTTTCATGCGTCCTTGTTGTTTCCTTTGTTTTGCTTCCGCGAAAAAAAGATATGACTCTATGATTTCTGAGTGCACCCTGACGAAGTCAATAGAACCATGAAACAGAGAGCGGAAGTCAGGGTTGGATATTGAAGGAAAGAAGAGAGACGAAACGCGCGAAAGAAGCGCAAAGAATACAATAAGCGAGCGGGAGCGAATGGGCGGGAGGCGGAATGACTCACCCTCCGTCGCTCGGTCGAATCATCCAACATACGCGATATACGCAACGCAAAGTCAAAACGCAAGATCGGCAGGCACAGACACCCCGTAACCGCGTTACGCGTCTCTTCTGCGTTATCATATCGCGAAGAGTTCTGCAGCCCTTTGTCGTTGGTGTGTATCGTGTATCGCGCGTGTATGCTGCCTTGTGCATCGGAATCTGTATCTGTATCTGCATCTGTATCCGCGAATGCAACAGCCGCACCTTCGCCTCCGTTTTACTGTCCTTCTTCTTCTCATTTCCCTGATCGCCGCACTCACGCTCAGGCCCTGTAGTCAGTCGGTAGACAGTTAGCTATTAGTGCTTAGTGCGTCAGACCTCCAGTCAGTCACACTCACTCACGCTAAGGCCCAGTAGTCAGACGCCTGTTAACCAACATTAATCACTCCCGCGGCCAGCGCTAGTTGGCGGATAGCAAAGGGCACACCGGAGAGGCACAAGTGCGTCATACGGACGGGATCAGCCATGATCGCCGCACCACAGTGTTAGCGGCGGCGGCGGGCGGTGCACACCATGTAGCACTGCCTAGCCCCGAGAGGCCCGTTCCGGTGTTTATAGATCTGGACTTCAGAATCGTGCGTTGTCGGGCAGGCGGCGCGCGCACAAGGGGCCAGGGGCCACTAGGACTAGAAGACGCGTACGGCCGGCCTCAGCGGGGATGAGGATGGAAATGGCACCTATACCTGTTCCGATATCACAGTTAAACATCGCCTGCCTGCCTTCGGAGTGCTAGACGATGTTGTCGCGGGGCGCCGCGTCGCTATGCAGCCGAGTGATCCGCCCCTGTGCACCAGTCCCGCTGGTGGCCCGTCGGGACGTCGTCCGCCCCATCTGCACTGTGAAGATGTCTATGCTTCAGTGTTGCTGCTCAGGATGTGGATGTAGATACAGATGCAGACGTAGATGCGAACGGACTACGGGCGATGCTCGATACCAGATGAACTATTGACGATGGTCCGTTGGGGTTCCCGGTGGATGACGCTGGTACCCGATGTGCAGGACGTGCCGGCCAGGCAAACAGCACAATCAGTGATTGAGCCGATTGCTAGATATGATGCTGTGCGGTGCGGTGCAGTGCAGCATCACCCCGTCGCAGAATCACGAATCACGAATCACAAATCAGGATATAGCGATCACGAACCACCTAAGAGCAATCAGCTATTTTGTGTCCGCAGCGTCACAGCCCTAAGGAATGAGGGAGGAAACCGCCTGGAGAGGGGCCCTTGCGTGTACGGCCGAACGGGCCACATCCAGCGCTTCGTGATCGGCACTAGTAAGTTTGCAGCCTTTTACTAAATTGGGGTACTAGTCATATCGAAGAGTTGATGTGGACGCTGTACTCTGTGTTCTGTGCGCTGCGGAAGGATCACGATTCAGTATTCAGGATCCGGGGTAGACTAGCCTTGGCCCTTTGTTGAACACATCGCGCATCACACGTGAAAAAGCGGGCGGGGATGGGGATGTGAATACTTGCACCGAGGTGCGCCGCAGTCGATCTCAATCTCAAAGAGAGAGAGAGAGAGGGCTTCGACTTCGGGGGGCTGAGCCAGCCAAAACACCCGCCTCGAAGGTCGGCCGGTGACTTCAGAACTGCAGACTTACTATCCGAGCAGACCGCAGGTCGTTGATCGCCGGAACGGCGGAGAGACACGGTCTAACCTCTTCCCAGCAAGCCCGCCATATGCATGCAGCACATCCATCCTCTCCGAGACAAAGCGCGAGACAGAGTGCCAGACACGCAATAAAAATTTTTTCTCTCGTGCGCGTATTAGCACTTGCCGAAAGAGGAGATTTCAGGAATGCAATCGGAGGGAAGGGGATCCGCCTCCGAGTTCAGCCAAAGTCCAGGTCACTTTTCTCCCGATGCGGATTCGCCGAACTCGTGCCGCACCCGCTTACGTCAGTGCCGGGGGGCGAGTCCCGGGGCAGGTCCGCCCCAACGCCTCGGTCCGCGGGATTTCCAATTCCCCATTCATTTCCCTTTGGCTTGTTTATGTATTCATTTTTATTTATTTATTAATACACTTACATTGCATTGCACGACTAGGAGATTTATTACGCAGGAATGCGCTAATGCTCCCGTGTCGTCGGGTGGAAAAGACAGAATGACAAAATGAAATCGATTTCCCGCTAGGGTACGTACAGTACGTGGATATTAAACAGGGTCCCGAGCCTCAGCCGTTGCAATGCTCCGCTAGGCTGTAGCGGGCAAGGCGGAGAACAGAAACGAGAGCCGAGGATGGACCCACCCCTCACCCAGTCAGAGCTCGTAGGTCCGAGTCCGCGTCCGCGTCCGCGCCCGCTGGGATTGAGGGAGGGAGAACAATAAGAAAGACGTGTTTGGGGGTGTTTTGACGCGAAAAATGGAATGAATAGAAAAAGGAATGTCTTCCCGAAAAGGAAGGCTGTACACAAGACCCGGATGCAGGTTCGCTGCTGTAATCAGTCAGGACCGGCCCCTCAGGGTCCAGCAGTCCTCCCCGCGATAGAGCGAGCGAGCGAGCGAACGCGAATTGATAGTATGCCGTATTACATTTATATTTACTCCTTCGTCCGGTCGGCGCCATCTGCCTCCCCTCCCTCCCTCTTCCTCTATAAATCCCCGATCTCTTTTGTTTCGTTCATCCTCCACACCCAGCCCCTCCATTCTCGGGCAGCCAGCGACGGCTAGCGCTAGTCCGCCATCTAACAGACTCCGATCCTCCCCTCATTTATTGTCCTCAGCACTCCCTTCCAACCATGCCCGTCCTACGATCCCGCGACGACCGCGACGGCCTCCTTCCCTGCACAGCAAAGTGTAAGTACTACTAGTACCCTGGTCTGAAACACAATAAGCCTGCTCCCCCCACTCACTTTGCTCTTCTCCCTCCCTCTTTCCTTTCCTCCCTTCCCTTCCCTTGGCTATTGTTGACCAATGCCGTTCCGCTCTGCAGCGCAAGCGCACCTCCACGACGACGCAGACATGGACGCAATGTCTATGTCCATGTCCTTCCATGGCAATCCCTCAATTGGCATCCTCTCCCCGACCCCGCGCGCACTCTCCTTCCCCCAGCACCCCATGCTCGACCTCGACGGCCCGACCCCACGCGCCTTCTCCTTCCCCGCCAACATACACGACACCCTCCGCGCAATGCCCCTCACCCCACCCGAGCCTTCGCCGTCCACGCCCAGCACATCGCCCTCGCCCTTCGAGCTCGAACGCGACGATGACGGCAGCAGCCTCGCCTCACCCGCAGCACCAGGCGCTGCCGCGCGCCGCAGCCTCTCGCAGCAGCGCATTCGTACGCAAACAGCATCGCCAGCTGCGCAAATTTCGTCCTTCAACGCACCAGACGCTGCACCCGGTGCGCCCATCACGCTAGCGCACCGCCGGCGCGGCTCGTCCATCTCTTCACTCGCGCTCCCGCCCAACCCGCACGTGCACGCCATCCAGCTCAATGGTCCTGAGCGTCGGCCTAAGCGTGGCGACGAGGACTACATCAAGCGACCCGAAAATGCCTTCATCCTCTTCCGCCGCAATTGCTGCCTCAAAAAGAACGAAGCAGAGGCCGCTGCTGCGTCCGAGGGTGACCCCGTTGCGCGCCGCCAGCGTCAGGCGGACCTCTCCAAGACCATCTCTCAGCAGTGGCGCTCGCTCTCCGCAGAGGACCGCAAGCAGTGGGACGACCTTGCCAAGCAGCGCAAGAAGGAGCATGAGGAGATGTACCCGTGGTACGTCTACCAGCCATCTCGCGCTAAGGAGAAGAAGGGCGGCAAGTCCTCCGCATCATCGTCAGTCGCGGGTGGTAAGACGAGGCACGATGGTAAAAAGGAGCGCCGCGAGAGGCGCGACAAGTCGAGCAGCCGAGTGCGGGGCACGGGAAGCCAGCGTGCGCGCGGCCTTTCTTCGTGCTCTGCGGCAAGCACGGCGTCGAGCTCTGCAAGCACAGTCGACTCGGAGGAGTACACCGACTTCGACTCCGCAGACAGCTACATGAACGAGCGGCTCGCCTCGTACCGCGAGCTCGGAGCGCATGAACTCGAGATGGGTGAATTCGAGATGGGCGAAATCGACTTCGATATGACGGACTCGGATGCATCGTCTGCCTCGCGGCAGCTTTCGCTCCCAATGTCCTTCATGCTGCCCACGCTCGGGAACGGACTCTCGATCGACACCCGCAACCCACTCGCGAGCTTCTCCCTCGATTCGGGTCCTATTGGCCATCATGGGCACGGGCACGGGCACTCGCATTCGCTGTCCGCCCAGGTGCCGACGCAGACGACGCAAAACCCCGGCCCGCTAAGTTTCGTACTGCCCCAAGGCCGCCGCTCGACATCTGCACCGGGTGCCTCGACGCCTCCGCCCACGTACCCGCCGACGATCAAGATCCCGACGCTCCTCTCAGCCTCCAGCTCCGTCTCGTCCTCGCCCTCCCCAGTCGACCAGTCTCGTTCCCAGGGCGACGACACGTGCGCATCGGAGGACGTGAACGACGGTTTCGCAGGGCTCAGTCGGCAGGAGCAACGCGCGATGCAGAACTTCCAATTCCCCGCGGGCCCAATGAATGCGATGGGCTTCGCCAGTTTGTCTGGGCAGGTCTCGGACTTCTCGACTGCTGGCGGCGAGATGCACGTAAGTCTTTCCATGACAATGTATGACTAAGGAGCGATCGCTGACCTTTGTTTAGCACAATTCAATGTTCCAGGTATACGAGCAGCAGGTTCCGGACACGGCCAAGCCGATGCGTGCACGGGCGCTCTCGCAGATCGCGATACCGTCTTCTCCTTCGGCGAGTGGTCCGTTGTCCGCACCGGCGCCTTCGTCTACACTCTCGGTCCAACCTCACCGCCTTTACTTCCCGAGCCCTCACCAACAACAATTTTCCAACACGCGGACGCACCTGCAGGTGCCACAGCGTGCTGCACCGCTTGGGCTACCCGAGTCGCCGCAGTCCGGACACGACTGGGACGAGACATTGGGTCTGCCCTCGTGGGCGATGCCCATCGTTTTCGGACCGGTCGACGACTCATCCTCGCCCGCAAATGGCGACAGCTCCTGTACACAGGTACAGGGTCAGGGGTTCTCGATGATGGGCACGAATGAGGTCCTCGATATGTCCTCGATGCCGCCGTTCGAGTATCCCATGATGAGCATGGACGAACTGGTCGGCGAGCACACCATGGACCCATACGCAATGCACTTCAACTTCGAAGAACTCCTCGATACGTCGCAGTTATGATACGGCGTACACGATGTGGACGTTGTAGGATTAGGGGGCTACGAACCGAACGATTTGAACGATTAACAAGACGAGACGAATGGCAGCATGACTTACTTGTGTGTTTTTTCTATTATTTCCCTCCCCTTTGTTCTTTTTCTATCTATTCCTTGCATTCCCCCTCCTTTCAGCCCTACACACGACATCCTTCACCTCTACGCCCTTCCGCCTTTCCCTTCAACCGGACGATTCTTTCTCTCCGACTATTTATTGGTCTTGATGATCGTTCGGAGTCGGCTCCTGTCCATAGAGCAAGGACCATTAGTTTTGCTGTACATCTCTTTTCCACGCACCTCGTCGCTCGTCGCGTTAGGCGGCGAACTTCTTGTGTGTCCTTTTTATTGTTAACGGATTACGTCAGCGCTCCTTCACACCCTACTCCTTTTCACCGAGATGCGGTATCCCCCTTCCTTTCCTTGTCTCTTTTTCTCTTTACTTCCCTCTTTTTCTTTTGTTATTTCGTCTGTGCTTCGAACCCACCAAATACTGTTGTGTTGTGTCTGTGCCCACCCCTTCCTGTACCCCAGCAACTGTCTGTTTACTTCACCTGTTTTTG
This sequence comes from Coniferiporia sulphurascens, assembly GCA_002794785.1. Classification (NCBI taxonomy): domain Eukaryota; kingdom Fungi; phylum Basidiomycota; class Agaricomycetes; order Hymenochaetales; family Hymenochaetaceae; genus Coniferiporia; species Coniferiporia sulphurascens. The sequence continues at coordinate 6,825 of NBBA01000010.1, read as the reverse complement.
TTTTGTTTTTTCTCTTCTGCTTCGCCCATTGTGCGGTGCAAATATACAAAAAAAGTTCAACCACGTCACTTTTTGGAGTTTTGGGATGAACACTTGATTGGATTGGATTGGATTGCTCGATAGATGCGAAATATAACAAGTACGAGTACATTTTTGCTGCGACGACTAGTTGAGAGGATGTTGGATTGAGGTCAAGGGGAGAAATTCAACGCTGCAACCTCGAACGCGGCTGTTGGAAGTTGCTATGACCATCGTTGCCTCGACGTGTCCTCGCGTTAGAGTTGAGGGCCGGCTCCATATGACGTAATAATTACGCATTATAATTATGTAAGAAATTTCCTTGAAAAACTTGCAAAATATAGAATAAAATAAGAATGCAAGCTAAGCTGAACACGACCTCGACGGTTTCGGAACGCCGCAAGGTACCCAACTTACGCCGTTGCTGCGCGACGAGCATGAAACTCCCGTAGCAACCTCCAACCATCCTCTATTGTCTACCGTGAGCATACACCGAGCGCCAGGTCCGGTACGCTATCTCGTGCGATCACCCCGGGACGACCCGTCCGCTCTCCGCCCTTTAGTCTTCTTTCCCCTTTCCCCCCCGGCAGGCGGAAAAACGACACAAGCCCTCAGATAGGATTCAGTACCAATGTGCGCACCTCTCCCCCTCGGAAGAGAAGTGTCCATATCTCAATACGAAAACGGGTAGAATTAAAATCTTAAAATCGTGCGCGCGCACTGACTGGGGTGTGCCCCAAAAGGCAAGATCGGGGGCAGTCATCATGGTCTATTCTATACCGTTTTGGGCGAAGACAATAAGCAGCAGCAGCGGGGATAGGGAAAGAAAGAAAAAATAGGCTTTGAACTCATGGTGCCCGGAGTTCGCGGGCGCGTAGGAAGGGAAGAAGAGGATTGGCTTGGTCTTGACTTTCGGCGATTTGGAAAAAGGATTGGGCCAAATCAGCGCGCGTAGACCGCGGACGAAGGTGTACGAGCCCTCAACACTCCGGTCCTTCTTGACTAAAGGAGGATGCAGTATAATTAACTCGGGCGATCGGATGGCATCATGCGGATGGGCGGGCGGCGCATCTCTCACTTTGAGTTGCGGGCCCTTGACTACGACCAAGCCCTCGTACGTTAAACCTGCGAGACAAAAGGACGGAAGCAGTTTGCGTGCGCGCGTGTCTGGCAGTCGCTGCTCACTTTACTTTACCTTTTTATTGTCTGAATCTACCTCGGCTTGGTCGTTACCACCGTCGTCGTCGTCGAGGTTGCCAGGGGAAATGCGTGTCAGACGACGAGAAGAACGCAAACGCGAGTACAATAGCGCGGCGCGGTCGTGAATGCAAACGCGTGGTTGTTCACTGGCAGGAAGGTACTAGGCGGTTTTGATTCCGTATCGATTAACTCGTGGTGCACCGACTACGGAAGCAAATAAAAACGAGGCAATAAAGTGTCGGAGCGTGAGCCGGTCCATTATTCGAACCTGCCTCTCAGTCTGACTCCTTCATAGTCAATCTAGCTGAAATGTGTTTCGCTGAGTGCGAAACTGTTCGCGGGAAGAAAAGTTTAAGAAACGAAATTGGAAGGCCGTGGCACCTTTCTTGCGCTGGTAAAGGCCCCTCTCTCCAAGATTGACTCCTTCAACCGTGTCCGGGGCCGTGCACCCACATACAGTCAAATTGAAGCATAAAAGAAGATAAAGAACGAGCTGGGTTACCAAGGGGGGGGATCCAGACAAGGGGGGAGGACAATAAACCGTTCTTCGGAAGAGGAGGAACGAGGCTGTCTCAGGCCGTTCGGGAAGCCTCACAGCACTGGGGACGGCGTGAATCAACGCTCAGGTAGGTGCGAGTGCAAAGCTAAAGTCAAATTAAAGTCAAAAAAAGAAAAAAGAAAAAGCACCGAGTCCTGGGCCGAAATGATTGGGTCAGCGGGTTTGCGGATCGGCGGCCTCCGAGGAGGGGGGGGGGACGAAGCCCCACTACGTCAAACAACGAGAAAGCCGAAAAACTGAGCAAGAAAACAGAGTTCACAAGAATCCGTGCGTACGGTTTCGGGTTTCCAGGGCCCCTACTACAGAAGCTTCGAGGCATCCAAATCGCAATTGTGTGTTTCCTCTCCATACCTGCTCGAATCCTGATTTGGATTAAGCATTAGGATTAGGCTCGTCTCCCTTCGAGCCGATGGCGCGCGATATACTTGGTATTTGCAAGTCCGCGACGCCGCTACGGCTTTTGTCTTTTGTTTTCCGAGGGGCAGTTTAATTGTCACAATAGGCAGTCTGGGATCGGGGGAGTGGAGTCTTCGGTTTGGCGTCTTTGGCGCGCCGGGTGTTACCTGGGTGACAGTGAGATAGCAGTCACACGGGAGAAGAAAAGGACGCAGGAATGGAGATGAGGATGCGAGAGAGTGCCAGGTTCTGGCTGCGTCGTCACTTAAGTCTTTTAGTGCTCTAGTAGAGGATTTTGGAGGAACCTGTATGAGTCCAGACGAAGTATGGAGGGGTTACCAGGCCAGTGGGGGGCACATAAAACACAAAAGCTGGTATACATGACATAAACGAGCGAGCCTCTCCGCCAGAGGTCGACGCATTGGGTACCGACACATCCTTGAGGTGGCCTCGATTGAGATGATACCGCGACAGTATAGGGGCTGTACGCCTGTATTATCGCAGCAAGGTATTAGAGGATTAGGACTTCAAGTTCTATCCCGATGCGGTAGACAGATCTAGCTAGACGTAGTATTAGTCGTTATTGAGAAGCCAAGTTCAAGTAGGTCGGGCCCGGGACGCTGGCAGCAAGACAAGCGAAAGACATTTCCTGTGGTCCAGCCATGTAATCAAGGTCAGCTTGAGTTAAGCATAATATGAAATTTCGAGCTGATGAAAGTAAATGAAGAAATGATGCACATTGTCCGAGGTGTAGCGGGCAGGAGTTAGAAAATTCAATGCAAAGTCCAAAAAGCTTCATATCGGAAAATCAGACGAAACGGATGACTAATACGCGTACGGCCCGGAAAGGAAACAGTGTAGTAAACGCCGCCAAGCGAGAGATCGACGGATCGATCCAACCCTGACAAAGGACTCGGGGACGGGCACAGGGCGGATGCAAAATACCGTTTGTATGTATGTATATGAATCTACCAATTTCGATTTTGGGCTCGAGTTCAGCTCGCTGCTAGGACAGCGCCACCACGAGCCATGTGTAGGTCTAATCTGCATCAGCACTCCGCTACATTTCCAACCTGTCCGACATCAGTTTTGCGCACCGCCATTAATCTTTCTCCGAGAGATCAGTCAGAAGGCTAAACAATAAGCAGCACGGGTTACGAAGGGAGGGCGAGGGGGAGCATAGCTTTCTCGCTGCTTGATCCCCGGTTTGATGTGATCCCAGAGCCAAGTCCTTTCTCGGAGAAACAGAAAAAGAAATGTAGAGGAAAAGCCAGCTGACTATCGAGTATTGATTCCACCGTAACAACAAAAAAATTCAGACTTGAGAGTTTTCGACCACGTTCCTGTAGCTCTGTTCGCCCCTCTTCTCCCGCAGCCCATCCTGAGCTTGGAGTCCCTTTGTTTTTCCCCGGAAGACAATAGCAATAGCGACTGAGTTGTATCCGAGTCGCACGGGGCTATAAGCGTCCGTGGGAAATCCTGAAGGAATAGAGAAAAAAGAAGAAAAGTTGGAGTCGATATCAATCTCAATATCAATATTGACAGAATCATATCGTGCTGTGTATCGTGCTAGAAGATATGGTGCCTGAATATCATGCTGATACAATAGGCAGTGAGATGGCGGTGGTGACTTTGAGAAATCAGCAAATGCGGCGAGATTAAAATCAATAATAGGATCCATAATGCTTACGACATCCCGACGTTACTCCTTACTTGTGTTAGTGGCGGCGCCGCCCGAGGACGCACACGGCCGCAATTACGATTTGCGTACCTTTGCAAGTGTAGCTGAGAAAAAGGTACACCTCGCATACCCACTGAGAGTGAAACTATTACCACCGTCCGAGCTCGAGTTCGAGTTCGGGATTGTAGAAGCAATTAGTGCCAGCAGCTTGGTACACCCCCTCAGTAATGCAACCTTAAGACCGTCGGCATCAAAACGACATCATGCACGCATCATCTGACGCAACCCCGGGCCCGTCCAGGAACAGCCTCCATCCTCGCAAACCCAAACACGCGCTCACCTCCGGGTCCAGCTCTCACCTCCATCTGCGTCCCCTCACTCGAGCTTCTCACTAATTCTGGATTCCTATTTCTGATTTACTGTAAATCCTCCGAAGCCCGGGCCCTCCGCACACTTTTTTTCTGCGTCCAGTAAACTCGCCTCCGCGCTCCCACACAGTCAATGCGCTGGGGTCCCGAACCTCAAGGGGCAATCGCCTGAATTAGGGCGGGATTAGCGCCGGCGAGCACGCTGCTCGCTTCCTGATGCCTGAGGAGGCCTTCCGAACTCCGCATATCGAGCACCGGACGTCAGACAGTGGGGTCCACTAAGCACTACGACGCTCAATTAAACGAGCTAAGCACACTATAGCTAGTACAGAAGATGAATGGACACGGATACCCTCATGAATGTGGGGAAAACAGCGAAAATTTTTCAGAGGCCTAGGTCTCAGACTCCAGGACCCAAAGTCCGGGATAGCGGTGCTCCGGAGTTCAAGTTCCAAAAGAAGCAAAAAGACAATAAGCCAATACTCTGGTACCCATCCATTACTTACTTATTGGGTTTCCCAGCATCCAGTCGGGACGGGGGTTCTAGTCTCGACTTTAGAGCGTACTCTAGACGGGCGGCTTGAGTCGGTGGCTTTGAGCGTTGATGGATAGCATTACTTCAAGTTCAGCACGTGAACTCTCTTTATTTTCCTTCCCTTGTTAGCTAGAAGACGGGATTTGAGCCAGGGGGAGATTGCTCGGGGGTAGAATCGGCACAGTACAAATTACGATAGCTCGGGTTTGTGCGCATATGCTCTGCTTTAAGCTTTCCTTTCGCGTGCTGACTACTGCCGATGTTAGCCGAATGATCGACGCTCGGCGTCGAGTATGTAAGCAGGATTACATACACTGCGCTTAGTTACTGCAACCTTTAAGCTTGAGGTCGATGTCGACCGTCGGCTACCGGGCTTGGTTGAATCTCGTATCTCAATGTGTTACTCGTACATTCCGCGTCCTGGATGAAAGTCGAACAGAAAGCGGGAAAAAGAAATGGAACAGAAGGAAAAGACGGAAAAGAAAATGGCAAGGAGGGAAATGAACGGGAGATTAAATCAGAAAGAACCGTAAATTAACTCGACAGGACGGGACGAAGCCGGTCGGAGAATACACGAGGCACGCCGACGGCCAGCGAAAGCCATTCAAGACCGCATCGCGCATCACACCGTGCGTATATCGAGTACGCATATATACAATCGATCTTGCGCCCATCTTCTTTCCTTCGGCTTCGACCTCATTTCCCATCGGGGACCACGCTAATGCCGGGCGCGGCGAGGGACGGCGAGCGAGCGTTGATCGCGCTCACACGTGTAACGACGAGCGGGGAATGGGCACGGAAGCTGAAGGAAGTTTATTTTTAAAGCGGGGATACTAGTTCTGACCAATCGTGGCTTGAGCAACTGGTAACCGTGAGGGGGGCCCCTGAAGTGCGGGTCATTTAATTTAGAGGAGATTGATGTTTGGGAATGTAGACCAGAGGCCGGCGTTGCTGCAAGTGGTATAGCTGTAGCCGTAGCCGAAGCCGACGCAGATGGCATCCGCTCGGCATCGACCCCTGCGTCAGCCGTCGTCGTCAGTGGCTCAAACGTCAGTATAGATAAGGTTGGAATCTAAAATCAAATCAAAAATCAAAAAAGAAAGAAAAAGAAAAAATGGAGTCTAGAGGCGCTTGGGTGCTCTGCTCGGCCGCTCGGTCGTCGTCGGTGAAGCAAACGAAACATGAAGCGAGCACAAAGACGCGTCAGAGTCGGCCTTGGACTCGGGAACTTCGATCGGGATCGGGGGCGAGGAATGGAGAGAGAGTTTTGAGGGTGCGGATCGAGGAGAACAGAAGGGCGAACGGAAGCGAAAAGAGAGGGCGAGGGCGAGGGGGCGGGGGTGAGGATAGAAGAAGCACCCAGGCCCGACGGGAGCGAGGTAAGGGGCGCGCTCGGGGTAACTCTTTCGGGAGGGTGCGAGATACGAACGGATGAGCGAGGAATGGGGGATAAGATGAGACACGGAGCACGGGGCACTGGGCACAAACGACGATTGGACGGCGGGCTCTGCGTGCTCGGTGTAACTCTTTCGGGAGCGCGAGCCCGACACGGCGTAGCGCTGCGCTGGCGATACGATGATGCGCTGGTGCGACGGTCGGTTGTCCGTGCCTATGGCTTTGCGCAGTGGTGTATCGTCACCAGGTTGGCGCACCTATGTTCTGAGCGTCTGGCCCCAACCCCGGGCTCGTCTCGTCCCACTGGCGGCGTGAACATACCTGGGTTGAACGGCTGGACGATCAGTCGTCAGTCGTCGATCGAGTGGACGCGTTGTGTTAGCGGAAAGAGAGACATGACGAACGACGAACGAGCATGGAGGCTAACGTCTCCCACGGACCACGACCGCTACAGGCACGCCCGAACGGCGTGTCCCCACATAAATCGCGAAAGTTGGGGGAAACGGGCAAGGAGCGAAGCCGAGCGCGACCGAGCGAATGGAGTCCTCGGTATGGGCTGCATGACGCGGCATGGGGATGATCCGCTGGGATACCTCGAATAAAATAAAATAAATATTGAGGCTGTCCTCAGCTGTGTTTAGTTCCGCCCCGTACCGGACGACCGGGAGAGAAA